>SRSI01000049.1:0-629066 GCA_005656395.1 Strongyloides papillosus
ATAAAACTTCTTAAAGATTCTGATCCTTGGGATTTAAGAGGCTGTGCAAATCAACAAACACTATACCTCAAAAAAGTAGAATTTATGAAATCATTTGATGATATAATGCAATTAAATTTCTATGCTAATGAACAAATATTCTTTAAAAATTTATTTAAAGAATTTAAGCAATATAAAAATATAGATGTACCAAATTATGATATTCTTAAAAGTGTTATAGAAAGCCTAAAAGAATCACCTTCACTTGATGCTACTCAAGAAATTCCTGTAGATGTTAAAACATTATGTTTCAATTTGGGGAGTGTTAATTTGGCTTCTAATTACGTTTGCACTTTTACTGACTTGCGAAATGATTTTTCTGCTTCTGAAAATTTATACAATGATAAGAAAAATTTGAACTTTTTTATATCTATTTTTAATAGCCGTTGTAAAGGATATGTTGTCTTTACATCCGACTTTGGAAATAATAAAATAACATCAAAAATATTGAATGATAGTCCAACATTAGAAATTTCGTTAATAACAGCAATGACAAAAATATTAGGTGATAAAAATGTAATTGAAAAAAAAATAACAAAATTCAATGTGGTTGTACTTGACTATCTCCATTTTGCATTTTTAAAACAAAATGAAAATGTTCTTTTTGGTGATGTTGCAAAACAGATAGCAATAACTGTATATGTTGTTGCACCTCAAGCTAATTTCATCTGTGAAAATATCAATATTTCAACTATTCTTCTAGGAAATGGAGATGTAGAAGTTTATAGCAATTACATGAAAAAGCTAAGATAGTTTATAATTTGTAAAACAATGTTAATAAAATAATTTAAAATTAAAATAATAAAATAAATACAATGTTAAAATTTGATTAATAAAAATGTATAAAATAACAGAAAATTGGCACATAATTTTATTTCCTTATTATGATGAATAATAACAATAGTTTAATATATTTAAATGAAAGTGCCAATATGCTAGTTAATGGGCAAACAGATGATCCACTATTTGAGGGATTAAAGTTCGTTTATGTTTGTAAAAAAACACAATATTGACAAATATGATTCATGGATGCTGAAGGATTTGACAATTGACAAAGTTTTTGAAGAAGCAGGAAAAGAGAATAAAGAAAAGTCACTGTCAGAAAAACTGGAAATTCTTAAAAATATTAAGATAATTAAAGACTACCAAACAACTCTTCTTTACATCAAAAAAATTAGTTCATGTTTGTTTGAAAAAGATGAAGCAACGATTATATCTTCGATAACATTTACAGAAAAAGTTCCAAAAAAATACCATAGTCATTGTCCTGCTACATTTAAAGACGATTTATTCATAAAATGGTCAAAAATGATTGATGAAAAAGAAAAAGAGATGTTTTCACCTATCCATCATTCTACTCCAAATACATCAGAATGTTCAACAGCTAGTAATACTTCATTAAGAATACTAAACTCTTCAAAAATTGACGATAAATTACCACAAACAAACATCGTTCTTAAACAACATAATTTAAATTTGCATTCTTCTGTTAATAAACCAATGGAAATATCCAAATTAATCAACCATCAACCTCACTTAGCATTAACGGAAATTGATAATCAACACACAATAATGGTATTAGATGATAAAAATAACCAAACTATAACATCTTTTATGAATAATGGTAATTTGATAAATAGTGTAAACGATATAAATTTAAATAACTATAATTCTTCAAGTGGTAAAATTGAAATAACAGATATAAAAGGTTTTGAGGAAATTGATAAACTTGAGAAAAATAATGACAAACCAACATTATCATTTAATCTTGTAAATGTTGATAATGCCTTTGGATATGTAATAATTCGTCGCTGTAACCAAAAAACATTTGAAACAAGATCAAAGTGTCATGGTAAAACAAAAGAAGATTTGGCCACAACATGTTTACTTCTAGATGTCATTAAAATAGTTATAGAGATTAATGATGATGTAAATATACACATAAAAAACAAAAAATTATTAGAAATATTCAAAAATGTTGATACGACTGGGAAATTTTGCTCCACAAGTGTTGCAGCTAAAGAAGAATATGCTAAAGCATATGTATTATGGCATGAATTTAGACATAAATTAATATTTTATGTTATTTCTGGTGAGATGGAGACAACATTTACAATGTTGTTAAATTCATATATTACAAAAATGAAGCATAATTGGGTAAATGAAAAAAAAGATTTAACAACAAATGAAATTGAGTATAAATTTTAATTTAAGTAAAATTGTAAGAAGTTTTATAAAGAGTATTTATTAGTATATCATAGTATCTTTATTAACATGTTTTAATAATTTGAATTATTGTAAATAACTTTTTTATATTATTTTTTAAAATCATTTCAAAAATCAAACTTATAGAAGTTTAAAAGCATTATTTATCTCTGTTCATAACAAAAAAAAACTTTTAAATGTTTTAAGTATAAAAAGGGTATAATAAGATAATATTTAAAATAAATCATACTTGTATAGTTAAATAATTATTGCTTTTCATTAATATTACTATTACATCTCCAAATTTCTGAAAATTATATTTTTTAAACTATTTAAAAATAATTAAATGTTATTCTGAAAATCATTCATTGTATTTCGTAGTATAAATATATTTTTTATTACGAATATCATGACATATTTTTTTCAAAAATTATCATTGAAATATTCAAAAATTTATAAAGTATGTTGTACAGACATATATTGTAACCGCGATACAAAAAATACCTGTTTGTTCGAATTGTTACAAGTCTAATTTTTTTTACATACATACAATTTTTTATTAAATAATCTTTATGGTTTGCTAATATAACATACATTTTTATTTTCTTCAAACAATATTAATTATATTGTAACCAAAATTTTTCAGTGTATGTTAAAAGAATTTAGGTAACTGAGAAATGTACTGATTTTAATATAAAATTTTATTTTAAATTTATAGGAGGTTATATAAGATGATAGTGTGTGTGCGTGTGGAGGGTAATGAAAAAATTTTTGAGAAATGATGGAGATATGAATTAAAAAGTAGGTAAAATTCTTCCTAATCAAATAATAAGATATGAATTTTTGATAAATTATTATTACAATAAAAGTGATTATAGGTATTTTAACAATATTCCCATGATGCTCTAATGTATGGGGAAGAAGTTTTAATTGGTTTTTGTGGGATAGTTTTATGTTTTTAAAAAAACTTACATTTTCCAATCTGCTTTCCTTTGTCTTTGAAGGTTTTTTGGAATTCCTCGACTGTCTCCTGGGTACTCGTTTGATTTCCATGTGTAAATGATTAGTACAAAAAAATTAATATAATTTAATAATTGTAAAGGTTGAATGTATGTACAGAAGGTTGGAAATTAGCTCTGCAAATAGGATAAATATATAAAAAGTTGTGTGTTATCAATATTGTAGGAAAATAGATTAATCGCTATCAATAAACCTATATAAAAAATACATAAAAAATGGTGATTGAAACAATGGGAAAAGTTATATAAAAAAATTGTGCAAATGGGATTGTTTAAACAAAGGAGATTCGCAGTGTGAAATACCTTAAGTGCAAAAAAGGATGTTTAATGAACTTCTCCACGTCTCAAGGGAGCTATAAATAACGAAAGTGAAGAAGTCATCATATGCGAATATACCAAATTTTGGCATGAATAATTAATTAGTGTTTTTATCATCATTTCTCCAATCCCAAGAACAAAAAGATACTCATAAAAGTAATATTTCCTTTCATGTCCATACTCTGAATACTGATAAGGGCATTCTATAAAAAGATTTCTAGTAAAAGAGAAATATTTACAATATAGTACAGTAGATTCTGTTATATAATAAGAATAAATAAAATAATTATTTCCTTTATTTCCATCACCATAAAAAGAGATAACTGATAAAGAAAGAGATACACAAAATTATTCATATTAATCATCAAAACTTTTTGTTACTTCTCTCTATCTCGATTCTTGTGATAAAGATGATGGAAATAAAGAGATGGTGGGAGGATTGGAGAGATAGAAAAACAAAATAATGAAAGATTAACGTAGGAGACCTTTAAATTCTTACAATAGAGATGATGACAGTTGTTGTAAATAAAAACACTTTATAGTTTATTTTGTATCTCTGGTGATCTTAAAAGATATGCTGTATATTGGTAATGTATCCTTAAAGATAAGAACAGTTGTTAGTTATCATAAATTAAGGTACTTTTTATCATTAGTGCAAATTTGATAGGAAGAATTCGTGTCTTTTGATAGGAGATAGTATGAATGATAGAAGATGGGGAATTTTAGTAACTTTTTTAACGATTCTTATCAAGGTGAGAATTTGTATTATGTCAAGTTTGATACACGTATATAGGAGTGTGTTTTTATTTATTAGAGTATTTATAAATAGTAAATGTCAATATAATTGAAGACTAAAAAAGACCACAATAGTGTGTAAATACGAAACTACATCTGTTTAAGAACAGTAAAAAAGGGTTGCTAATTAATTCATAAAAGAACTCTCTCTGCATGTTCCTAGTAGCAGGAGTGAGGCACATAACTAGAGTAAGAACAACCATCTTAAGACCATACTCCTAAATAAAGCTAAATTAACAAAATAACAAAAGAGAAGCGCGGTAATCAAAAAAGGAAAAAGAGTATAAGATTGCTATTGATTAAAATAATAAGAAACAACAAAAAAAACACTCTGGTGTTATTTTCAAACTTTACTTTCAAAAAACTTCATATATTTCACGACTCAAAAAATAATATTTTTGAAAAGCTTTCTTTTCAATTTTTTGTCCTCTCTTTAAATGCCATTCTCTAATCATATTTTAATAATCTTTTCAACAAACATTTTTAAGAATGTATTTTAGTTTGTTTAGAGGCAAAAAAATATCACAATTAACTTTATTTTTATTTGACATGAATTAAAAAAGTGTATAATGATTTTGGTTTCTTTTATTTGATGGAGTATTTGAAGGTTATTTAAAAGTTTTGTGAAAGATTAGGAATGGGAGTTTTATTCCCCTTCCTCGAGAACACCCACTTTTTCTTCTCAAATTATCCTTCTTAAAAGATTTAAATATTTACACAACTGTTTCGAGATATTTTTTTTAAACGATACACTACGAGGAGAAGGGAAATTGTCTGGTGGTTGGGAGATACTTTATTTATTTAACAAAAATTCTTTTGAAAAAAAGTTAATTAACTATTTGAAATACCTAAATTTAGATATAATAACTTATTAAATGATTTAAGTGACAAAGTTATTTTACAACCACACCACGTGATAGTAAAAATATCAAATTCAAGTTTCGTAAAATTTTATTAAACTTCAAAAATATAATTCCTATTCGTTTTTTTACAATATAGTGATGAAAAGTATACAAATATGCCCGCAGTAATTAAAATATATAATAAATGTCTTGAGAATAAACACAAAAAAGGTAATTAATATTTATTTAGATTGATCCAAAACCGAAACATTGTGAGTAAATTTCCGGGATTCCTTCTCTTTGGACGCATACACAAGCCGAGTTACATAAACCCCCATGGAGACGGCAACCGGTGTCGTGACATCCACTACCGGCATTTGCACATAACGAGGTGACTCTTGTTGATAACAAACTAATCATTATAACAATTAAACATACTGACAATTGGTAGATAAACTAAAACAAAGTTGAAATATTATTTAATTTAAGAATGATAACAAAAAACATACCTTCATTACAAAAAAATCTTGAACAAGATGAGAAATTTAAAAATTAAAATATGAATAATAATGTCTTTTAAAAAAAGTATTTATAGTTTTATGACTAAAATTGAAATATGTTTAACATTTTTAGAAGTTGCAATAAGTAAAAGATTAATGATCTTTCAGGTAAGACGGGAGAAGATGGGGGAAATGTGATATATGTAGAGAATTAAGTAAAAAAATATGTATCAGTATCATCATTAATATAAAGAATAACTTCCTGTTATAACATAAATTATAGTAATATTTTAACCTTATACATAATAACTATATAACGTCTAACAAAAAGTAAGAATGATAATAAAATAGTTATATAATAATTTTCATTATTTTACCACAATTTTTATACTTTTCTAAAACATCTCTACATACACACAAATGTATATGAGATCACGTTTATCATAATGTATGTGTCTTCTGATTTTGACTTAAAGTTGAAATAATATACATTATCTATGCATCATCACCGAGATACTCCCTCCTTTATGTGTGTTTCATAATGATAGTGAAAGCTACATAAACTAATTACGTAATGAAATTTTTTAAGTAATCAGGAAAAAATATTAATATGTGTTTGTAGTTTTAATGTAAGTTAATTCTCTTTTTGTTTATTGATGAATGAGATTAGAGATTCTTCTCATAGGTGGGGAGGTGTTGGGTGATGGATATGAAATTTTTAGCTCTCCTCCATCCTGCGGAAAGGTTGTTATATTTGATATTCTTGAAAAAAATACTTAATGTTAAACTAGTTATGAATGTTTAATTTTTCAGTTATTACGTGAATGTGTTTTTTCTTGTTTGATTTATGGACTGATTTGTTGTCTTTTTTTAATGATCTTAGATCATTTATTTTTGATGGTACTTTACTTGATTCGAGATTTATTTTACTGGAAATTTAGGTGGTTTTTGGTGTTTTAGAAAGTTTCTAAGCTTATCAATTGAAAAAATGTGTGTTTAGATTGGTTAGAATTAATGATGTGCCATTAATCTAATTTTATAATTGTCTCCTTTCACTTTAACTGTTAGTATCTCAGTAATCTGATTGTGTTAAGTTTAATGTGTTAAAAGTTAGACAAAGTTATTGTAAACTTTTTTTAAACATCTTTAAAATAAATACGCGAAGAGTTGAGGCACAAATTATCAGTTGGTTTTTTTTGTCAAAGTCAATACATGATGGAATGTTATCATAAAGATTTCATTGCTTTCGCTTTTTAATTACTTTCATTAAAATTTATTACTCTTTGTATGGTTAAAAATAGCAAAATAATATAATTAAACATTCTTCTTCCTAAACTTCCTCGTCTTGAAAGTTGTTTCAGCAATTTAACATTATAAATATTCTCGTTTTTCGTAAAACAACGTCAAAATCCTCTTAACAGAAAAGTAAATTTGTGTTCCTTCATAGTGTAAACAATTAAAAAATTTCATCATTCTTATTATTTAAATTTTCAATCAACGTTTTTTACATCCCATCACCTTCTGAATCAGCAAACTTATTTTTCCACCCATTGTCACTAAAGTCTGTGATTGATTGACAAAAATTAAATATCCACAAACAATTATATTCAGGTCAACTTTCATTTTCATTACTCACCACCAATATATGACATCTTTCTCCATTCTATTATGTAACATGCTGTAAATAATTATTTTTCAATGATCATGTTAAAAAAAGTTTAACATTAAAATTTAGGTATATTACTGGGTAATTATAAATAACTACAAACATTTATACTAATCAGTGTAATGTTCAAAGGAATATAGTGATTTTAAAGTATAGAATAAAATTTAGAAATCAAAATAAAGTTACACAAGAAGGTGTCGTTAAACTTTTATTGGTAAATAACGATATAAAAATTAAAATTATTCAATTTTTTACAACGACATCTCAAATATATAAAATATATAATTACATTTAAATGTTCCTGTCTAAAACTTTGAAATTAACTACTATACAGTTAAAAACAAAGTTACTAGATTTTCAAGAACAAACTTATTACAAAAATATTATACAACAAATAATACAGATAATATACAAACAAAAAAATAAGGGTATATAGACAAAAAATATTCTATATCCAATTTGTTTTACCACCAATACAGGTAAAGTCGACTTTGGTCCCTCCATCGAGTTGGACTTTCTCGAAGACCTTATCATTGATTTTGTAGGCCATAGTTGTGATCCTCTCGATTAGATTCCTTATAAAATGCTTGATGGCCTGTTCCTTCTCATTCAACTCCCTCTTAGCACACAACGATTGAAGCAACTCATCGATGATGATCTTTAGATGGAGAATCATCTGAGCTAACTTTGGATCCATATCAAATACATAACAGTCATCCAACTTTATCTGTCTCCCTCCATTATATACAACCTTCGATGATCCAAACAACAAAATATGAAGTGGCGATACAACAGAACACTCCTTAAACATAGCAAAAGTCGTAATGATCTTCTGACTATAAATTATGAACGGAGATCTGTTTTCAAAATTCTCCTTATCCAACGAGATGACAGAACACTTGTGAGCCGACATCTTGAAACCATCCATATCAAGGAAGACACGCTTCTTACTCTGATAAGCTACATTTGGGTAGTAAGACTTAACAAGAAGTGCTATGATAACATGCATAGCTGGACAGGATGATTTATTATTTACAAGTCCATAGTCGTTGAAGGAGCATTCATAGAACTGCTGCTTGAGGACGGTGAAGATTTGGCTCCTTACTTTGAAGAGGTATTGTAAGGAGGATTCAGCGATGTATTCATACATGTCCGTTTCATAGCTAAAGAGTCTCTCTGTCTTTACACTCTCCTTGACTGCCATTAAAGGTATTAGGTGATCACTGATGAAGTCTCCACAGAGGTTTAGTATGAAGTCAGCCATATCGTTGGGATCACTGCTGTTTGTGTACAGAGAGTTTGAAGATCCATAGTTTCCTGAGATTATTGATATAGAGTCAACGAGGTTAAATAATATAGCCGTGATGATACATTTTGCGGTATCAGGTGTGAAAGGTAGACGTTGCATGATCCTGCCAATGTACGTTAGATTAAAGTTTCTATCTAACGCAGAAAGGTGCATGAGGTACTCTTCAGACTCATGGATATTCTTATCATCTATCTCCTCCATTGCATCTTTAAGGAAAGCTCGAGAATCTCCAAGACCAAGTGCCTTAATATCCAAGATCGTAGAATGTAACGGAGCTGTCTTGATCTCCGCCTCAGACTGTTGTTGCAATGAATCCCATAGCTCTCTGGTTACAAGACGATAGCAATAACCAGGTCTAACTCTCCCTGCTCTACCTTTCCTCTGCTCCATACAATCTTTTGAAGCCCATCCAATCCTAAAAACAGCAGCTGCAGTATCGTGGTGTCTCATCTGCATCTTCTGTTTGCAGGAATCAATTATGTAGAGAACATCATCAACAGTAATTGAACTTTCGGCTATATTTGTAGAGACAATAACCTTTATCAACCCTGTAGGTGGTTCTTGAAATACACGATTTTGTTCCTCAGTCGATAGATTTGAGTGAAGAGGCAAGATCCAATATACATCACTCCCTTCAGTTCCCTGCAATCTGTTGATGCATGTCGTAATCTCGGCCCATCCAGGAACAAAAATAAGTATAGACCCATAATCATCAGTCTCCTCCATAACTTTGGCACTCTCCTTAATCATTTCAATGATGATGTCGTATGGAAACTCCTCATCCCGTTCAATGAACTTAGCTACACTCCTCGCAATTGGAGATATAAAGTTTTCTCTATTTACATTTTCAAAACTCCACTCTTCCTTTTCACTGTCATAACCTTCTGGATGTTCAAAGTTTGCTGGGATGTAGTGGTAGTATTGGATGAACTCATCCAAATACATCTCCTGGACTTGGTGTGATGTTCCGCTGAGCTCGATAACCTCGATACCATCTAAGTATTTTTCGAATTGTTCAGTATTTACAGTAGCCGACATCAAGATTACACGTAAGTTTGGATATTGATACATCAGTTTCTTTAAAATTATTAGAAGAAAATCCGTGTCGAGGGTGCGTTCGTGGACTTCATCGACAATTATGTGCGATACTCCCCGAAAACCAGACGAAAGTTTCCTTAAAATGGTTCCAACTGTTCCAAAGACTATAGATCCAAACGGTCTTGGGTCCACTTTGTCGAAGCGCACACAATATCCCACTGATTCCCCAAGTTTCTCATATCTTTCCTCAGCAACCCTTTTTGCTAAACTAATTGCCGATAATCTTCGTGGCTGTGTAATGATGCAGTTAAATTCCGCTCCGCGCCCTTGTGTGATGTAGTGCTTTAAGAGAATTTGCCCTACTTGTGTACTTTTCCCAGATCCAGTACTAGACTTAATCAAAATAACTTGACAACGTTCTGAAGCATCCACAATATGAGACTTCATTGAGAAAACAGGCAATTTCCGTCTCATGTCCTCCAATGTCTTATCGGGTCTCTTCATATTTTCCTTATAAAGTACCTCCTGTGATATCTCATACATCCCTTTATTGAACCATTTGTCATTATTAGCCATTGGAGCCCCTGACCAGCAGTTATAGTTAGGACGGGGTGGAAACCATTCATCCATTAGCTGATTATCGTGAAGGATTTCATAGTTTTTATTCCTATCTTCAGGTTCCTTTTCCAAGTCTAATATAGATGGTGGACTGATAATTATTGGCGTAGTTGCATCTGTGCTAAATTCTGGTAACTCTACATTAATCCATTTGTAGAAGGCTTCGATGTCCGCAAATAGGTCGGCGTCATCTGGTATCTCAACTGTAGCTTTAGTCATTCCTATCTTCCGTTCCCGTTTCTTATCCTTGACGACGTACTCTCCCTCCTTTGCCAATTGTTTGAGGATGTCGAAGGCACATTCTATTGCTCCAGTCCTTTTAGAGTGGGTGATCTTGAGGGCGTTGTACTTCTTTCCATTTGACTGCAAAGTTATCTCGAGGGTTGTCTTGAACTTTCTGTAAATGATAAAATAAATAATGATATTGGAAATAGATGATGATAAACTTACAGTGGTCTACAACCTGGAACAACATCATAATCAAAAACAGCTGAAGTTTGGCCTTCTCTGTTAAGTATCTGGTTTAGTAAAGACTTAGCATTCTCGTCCGTAACCTCCTTCCCAAGTATCATTATTGCATCACTTTCGTTCTGCGTAACAATAACAGCTTGTTTGGGTGTCAGGTCACCTTTCTTGGCCGCTCCAAAATTACACAACTTCAAGTTTTTCTCCGGTCCATCATATATTTTTTGAAGGATTTCATAAGCACAAAGATTGTACCCAACATCCTTTTCATCATTCTCCGAGTACCCTGAGTATTTGGGACCATTTAGAGTTAACTGAACAGAGGCATTACAATAGAATGTTCTAGAATCATGATAATTATATTAACAAAAAAATGGGGTATAAAACTTACACAGAATCTGGTGTCATTTTTATTTTACAATTGATATCGACCTCCTTCCTCCCCTGACGGTTTAGGATCTCATTGAGGACAGCTAAAGCATTTGTGGTGTTGGCTTTTTTTCCACAGACGATAATTGAGTTCCTCTCGGCCTCAGCTTTGGCGTCGTATATTGGCTTCTTGGAACCAGGATAGTAGAATGGAACTGGTTCGTTTTTTTTCATGTTACGTGAAGAATAAAATGCGAATAATTCTTCTAGATGGCAATTTTATTATACAAAATTTTAAAGAAATGGGATTGGTGTAGAGAAGTGATACTCTTTTATATCAATTTGGGATTGAGTTATACTTTGGACTTTTGACTATTGGGTAGTATGTTGCGATGCCTCGTTATCGTAAATTTCTTTACTTTATCATCTCTCTTTGTTAATGTAAGTTAATGTATATGGAGAAGTTAAAAATTAATTGGTATAGGGTCAAGAGATTATTATCAATGTGAATAGATCTATTAGAATTATTGGATGAAACATATAGCTGATAAAATTGACATAGGACGGTAATTTAAAAATTTTTAACTATCATCGTATAACTTGGAGAAAATTAAATTCTCCTTTCTCCATTATTGAATTGCTTTAGACTATTTCCTCTTGAAATATATATTATAATTAGCAACCTGCACAATCCTGTATTTTGAAAAAACGTCGTTCCAACATAAAAAAGTAGATGAAAAATGTACCCCCCTCAAAACTGTAAATAACTTTGAATAACATTTAAATAAGCAAAAAAAATAAAAAATTAATGTGGTATTCGTAATCAGCATAGAAATCTGAATCTAGAAATATAAAAATTGTAAGAAAAAATTGAAAAAATTTTTTTGGTACTTAACCATTTGACTCATGTTTCCCTTAAAAAGGCAAATATCAAAAATCGCCTCCATGCGTTTGTAGAAGAAGGTCTTGGCTATCAAATGAGACATTAACCGTCTTCATAAATAGCCTGGAGGTCTCAAGCTATTTTAAAATGTGTCGACAATTTAGGGTAATTTTACGAAAAAAAATTTTGCAAAAAAAATATTCAAATATAAATATCTCCCTAATAAAGACAGATATAAAAAATCACTTCCATGTGTTTGTAGAAGAAGGTCTTGGCTATCAAATGAGACATTAACCGTCTTCATAAGTAGCCTGGAGGCCTCAAGCTATTTTAAAATGTGTCGACAATTTAGGGTAATTTTACGAAAAAAAAGTTTGCAAAAAGAATATTCAAATATAAATATCTCCCTAGTAAAGACAGATATCAAAAATCGCCTCCATGCGATTTTAGAAGAAGGTCTTGGCTATCAAATGAGACATTAAACGTCTTCATAGGTAGTCTGGAAGCTTCAAGCTATTTTAAAATGTGTCGACAATTTAGGGTAATTTTACGAAAAAAAATTTTGCAAAAAAAATATTCAAATATAAATATCTCCCTAATAAAGACAGATATAAAAAATCACTTCCATGTGTTTGTAGAAGAAGGTCTTGGCTATCAAATGAGACATTAACCGTCTTCATAAGTAGCCTGGAGGCCTCAAGCTATTTTAAAATGTGTCGACAATTTAGGGTAATTTTACGAAAAAAAAGTTTGCAAAAAGAATATTCAAATATAAATATCTCCCTAGTAAAGACAGATATCAAAAATCGCCTCCATGCGATTTTAGAAGAAGGTCTTGGCTATCAAATGAGACATTAAACGTCTTCATAGGTAGTCTGGAAGCTTCAAGCTATTTTAAAATGTGTCGACAATTTAGGGTAATTTTACGAAAAAAAATTTTGCAAAAAAAATATTCAAATATAAATATCTCCTTAATAAAAACAGATATAAAAAATCTGTCAGATCAGGTTTAAGATTAAAGTGTTGGCTACAAAATGAGCCATTGACCATATTCTCAAGTAAACGGGGGGCTTCAAAAAATATTATTTTTTGTTGACCATAAACTTGTTTATTAAAAATTTGTCTTTAAACGTTATTTTGTACTTTTTTTTAAATAATCATCCTTCAAAGTCTCTTAGTAATTAATACTTCTCTTTTAATTAATAAATAATTGTTTATTTACTTAGATATACTATAAATAAACAAATAAACTAATTTTCTAACGGTAATTGGAATGGCGTCTCTGTAACATTTCACCCCCACGCGAAAATTTGTTTACTCCCATTTTTGGGTGTTTACACTTAACATTTTTGAAATATTATTTTAAAAATGAAATCAGCGCATAAAATTCTCTATACACACCAATTTTTAGAAAGTAAGGGGAAGTTTGAAATTTTGGTGAAAAAATTGTGCAGGTTGCTAATTATAATTTCCAAAAAAATTACTTTTAAATTTTAATTTTTTATATCCTTTTAGTTTTCATTTCAAATTCCAAAAAAATTCGTTTGATTGTTACTTTTAGTTACTATAAAAAATATGTTGTTTTATCGTCAGAAGTAAATTTTAACATTAAAATGGAAGGCAGATGTAAAAAAATATTTGTATTCCATGTATCATCATTTATACAGGTACTTTTAATGTAAGCAAGGATAGTATATTTTTGTAATCGAAATTTTAATGTTACCCCTTATTGATTCTAATACGTAGGTAGAAAATAATAATATTATTATTTGTTTAATCACCCGAAATCTCTGTCTCCGCCTAGATTTGATCACAGTTTCAAAATATTTACTATGAAATTTTTGATAGAATAATAGATAATATTTGCTAATAATTTATCTGTATTTAAAAGCCATGTTTCACCATTTTTTTCATAAACATTGTCAACTAATTTAAGAATAGCTTATCAAAAAGTATTATTCCTAGATTATAGCATTACTTCTACAATTAGAAACTTAACTTTATAGTTTTATATATTTACCACTTTATTTTATTAATTTAACATAAAATATTTTTGGATAAGAAGAAATTTAATTGGAGTTTAAGAAGAGCTTTTTAAAGTGAAACTAAGGTTTCAAAAACCATCTTTACTATTTATCCTAATTTGGAGAAAATACACCTGTCCCTTGTTTATTCATGAACATTGGATACCTTTGACGGAAGGCACGCAAAAAACGATCTCATATCTCTTTTTAATTACATGAAAACCAAAGCTCAAAAAAAGGGAAAATGTAATATCTTTATTTAGATTCATAAAATTTATCACAAGCAAAAAATCACCTGCATTTTATTTGTCATTATTATTCATCCATGTGGGAGTAAATTTTTTTGTTATCACATTAATAATATAATAAAAATTTATTTATCAATTTATATTTTTAAATTTTATTTAATTGGTTTATAAATATTTTTACTGTATTTATTTTTAATGTTTCCTTTTGGGTAAAAGAGGCATACAGTTAGAGAACCTTTTTTTGGACCTTTATCACTAATGCCGCATCCAATTTGTTTAGATGAAAACCAAACTATTTGGGCATAATGTCGGGGAGTAGTTTTTTCAAGATTTTTATAATTGATCTTTGTTTCTCCTTTAGTCCAATAGTTTATCGGAGTATATTGTATTTCCATATTAGGAGTGAAATAAGTTATAA
Source organism: Strongyloides papillosus (assembly GCA_005656395.1). Taxonomy (NCBI): domain Eukaryota; kingdom Metazoa; phylum Nematoda; class Chromadorea; order Rhabditida; family Strongyloididae; genus Strongyloides; species Strongyloides papillosus. The sequence continues at coordinate 14,757 of SRSI01000049.1, forward strand.
CTCCATATTTAGAATTTTTATTGTATTTCCATTTTTTTGTTTTTAATAGTTTAACAGCTAGTTTTTGTGCTTCTTTGGCTAATTTATAACTAAATTTAAGTTCTGGTGAGTTGTGTTTACGACGTATTTCATTACATAACCCTATTAACTGGAAAAAATTATTTAAAAAATATAGTCAACCTACTGCAAATTTCTCATGGATAAATTTCTCATGTATAATTTCTTTAGTTGGATGCTTTTTAGGTTTTCTTTTATTTGAACCTTTTTTACTTGCCTTTTTCTTTACAACTTTCTTTTGGTTGTTTCGATTATTGACAGCTAGAATTTTCCTTTGATATTTATTTTCTTTAACTTCAGCATTATAATCAATTTTTGTATCTCGCTTTATAATATTCCTTAGGGATTCATCATTGTGTACTAAACTTAATGATGCAATGTCATCACTTCTCGCACCATTTTCTAATGCTTGATATCGGAAAAATAATATAGATAAAATTAATGTAATATAATAATTATTATAAAAAATTAACATCTTTTTTAGAATCCATGGAAAAAGTTAATTTTTATTGTTTCTATTATTTATTTAATAACGAAAAATTATTGTTCAATTATTAAAAAGCAGTAATCCCATCATTTCAATGAAAAAATTTGTGTAAAAAATATTTATATTGCAAGGTATTATCATTGGAATATAAATAGTTTTTTATGTTAATGAATAGTAATATTGTTTTTATATTTTAATCCAAACTTCTTGATACTTGTATAAAAATTAAACATTGCTTGTCATCATTCAATGAGAAAATTATTTACTTTATAAATCACTTTAAAATGATAATTAATAAATTCTTGCAATGTTTGTAAGTTGTAGCAAGTTTATCAAACTTTCAAATAGTACTTTAACATGTGATTTATACTTTAAATGGACAATTTATCATATGATATGATAATGTTACAAATATTCTATTGGAAAACGATAGAAAACACGTAGAAGGAATCCTTTATTTTAGTTAAAAACTTTGAAGAAATTACTTTTAATTTTATATATCTTGTCAAAATCGAATAAGTCTATTAATTATTTCAATCAAAAGACAAAGCCATTCTTCTTTCCTGAAAAATCATTTTTTGTAATTTTCTATTAAAAAATGTTTACGCACTATGTATATAGGATTTTCAAAAAATACAAGATAATTCATTGACGACTGTTTAATTATAAATGTCTCGCAAATTTCATGATAAAAAAGCCTTTAAGAACGAAATAGAAGATATTATCAATAAAATATTTTAAACTGATTGTATTTGAAGTTGAATGCAAGGCTTCGGGTGGTAAATTATGTATTAAATTCTATTAGAAATTTCATTAGCCAAATAGATTTTTAGAATTCAATATTATCTTAGCAAAAGAAAACTTTACTATCTATATTGAAGCGTTCATCTTTTAATTTATTATTCTATGATCATATATTCTAGAAAGCAAATAAGATCAAGATGAAGTTTAAGAAGGATCTTTCATAAATTTCAACATAATTTTTATATCAAAAATCATCTTTACTAATTATCTATGTTTAAAGGAAATAAATATTTTTCATTCCATAAAGATTCAATAACATAAAAAAATTTTACTAAAGGAATAAAAAAAATCGTTCTTCTATCTATTCTTACTTTATAAAAACCAAAGCAGGAATAGCAAAAAATATAATATCTTCATTCGGATTCGCATAATTTATCACGGGTGAGAAAACTCTTCCATTGAGTTTTTCTTTGTTATTGAATCATCTTCAACTGGTTTTAAAATATTTTTACCGTATTGTCGTGGAATATTCCCTTTTGGATAAAACAAGCATAAAACTAGAATTCCTTGATTTGAATTACTGTCACTTATACCGCATCCAATTTTTGTAGTCGACTTCCAAATCAGTTGTGTATAAGTCAAATAAGGAGGAGTACTATCAGGCTTAGTATAATTAACAAGGATTTTATCTATAGTCCACATTGTCAAAGGATTTATATCATCACCAAAGTTATGACGATAGATCAGCGTACCGATTGAAGAGTTGTTATAAAAATGAACTTCTCTTTTATTTGCATATTTATCAGAATGTCTTTGTGCTTTGTCACTTAACTCCCAATCATAAGTAAGAAGTGGTATTCCATGTTCAAGACGTAAAGCATTAATTCGACTTAATATCTATTAAATATTGATAAAAAAGTATAATCAACTTACATCATATTTTCTAGGTCTAAATTTATCATATTTCGGTGTTGTTTTTGGTTCAGGCCTACGTTTTGTAGTTGTAGTTACAGTACTTGTAGATCTAGTTGTTTTTTGTGTGGTTTTATTTGGAATAGTCTTCTTTGTTGATGTTACAGGTTTTTTGGTTGTAGTTGTAAATGATGGTTTAATTGTTCGCTTATATGAAGGTTTTTTAGCTGTAGTTGCTTTTGTTGTAGTTCTTCTAGTTGTAATTGGTTTTTTTGTAGTTCTTCTAGTTGTTGTTATCCTAACTTGAAGCTTTGGAACCGGAGGTTTTGGCCTTGAAGACGGAGGTTTTTTAATTTGAACTTTTGTTTTACTTACTTTCTTTGCAGCACTTTTTTGTTTATTTTGCCCTCCTTTTCCATCAGCTTGTCGTTTTATAAGATATTTATCTTCATTATTTTCACTTATAGAATGAACCAAAAAATCTTGATTTATAAAATTTTTTGAAGATAGGTCATTTTGTACTAAATCTATTGATGGACTTTTGAAATTTTCTACATTATTTTCTAATGCATAATACTTAGAAAATAATATAAATAAAATAATAAATTTATTATAGTAACTATTATAAAGAATATGCATTTTTAGTTTTAATTTGAAATTTTAAGAAAATTCATTATATTTCTGCCTTTATTTACTTAATATCAAAAATATGTTATTCGATCATCAAAAGTAAATTTTAACATTCGAAATGAAGACAGATGCAAAAAAATATTTATATTCAAAGTGTTATTACTTATATAGATATATCCAATGTAGGCGAGTGTAGTATTTTTTTAATCCAAAATTTAATGTTACAACTTACTGATTTTGATATGTAAATAAGGATATCGTTATTATTTCTTGTTTAACCATTCAATGTTTATGTCTTTGCATGGCTTTGACTACACTTTCGAAGGATTTGCCAAACAATTTTAGATAAAATATTTATTTATTAATTCATTTTTCTGTATTTAAAAGCTCAATTTTATCATTTTCTATACATTTTGTTAACTAATTTGAAAACGGTTTATCAAAAACTTGGTAGATTGCAAAAATTTATTAATATTATTTCTACAACTGGAAACTTTACTATATAATTTGGGATATTTATCACTTTGTTTCATCAATTTAACGTCGCAAATCTATGGATAAAAATTATCAAGATGAAGTTTAAGAAGAATATTCATAAGTTGTAACTTAATTTTCTAAAATCATTTTTATCATTTATTATTATAAAGTTGGAAGAAAATACATCCATTTCTTATTTATTCATAAAGAATTAATAACTCTATCAAAAACTATGGTAAGGAAATAAATCGTTCTCCTATATATTCTTACTTATATAAAAACCAAAGCAAGAAAAGCAAAAATATGATATCTTTGTTCAGATTCATTTAATTTATCACAAGTAAAAAATCTTTTACACTATATTTATCATTATTAATCATCTATGTGGAAGTAAATTTTTTGTTATCACATTAATAATATAATAAAAATTTATTTATCAATTTATATTTTTAAATTTTATTTAATTGATTTAAAAATATTTTTACTGTATTGTCCTGGAATATTTCCTTTTGGATAAAACAAGCATACAGTTAAAATTTCAGACCTTGATTTATCTTCACTTATACCGCATCCAATACTTGTAGTTGAAACCCAGATTAGTTGTGTAAAGGGAATATCAATTTCAAATTGATCAGGCTTTTCAAAATCGACGAATATCGATCCTCCAGTCCATAATGACATAGGATTAAATGCATCCCCAATTCTAGTTGTATAGATTAGCGTTTTGATTGAATTGTCCTCGTAAAATGGAACTATTGATTGTGCTGCATATTTTTCAGCATGATATTGTGCTTTTTTAGCTAAAACAGGGTCAACAGTAAGATTTTGTGCTTGGTGTTTAAGACGTAAATCATTAATTTCATTTAGTATCTGCAAAATATTAGTAAAAATGTATAGAGAACTCACCTTAGATTTCAAATGAGCATATTTATCAGGCTTTGGTGTTGTTTTTGGTTTAGGCCTACGTTTTCTAGTTGTTGTTACAGTACTTGTAGATCTAGTTGTTTCTTGTGTGGTTTTATTTAGAGTAGTTTTCTTTGTTGGTGTTAGGCGTTTTTTGGTTGTAGTTCTAAATGATGGTTTAATTGTTGTCTTAGATAAAGGTTTTTTAGCTGTAGTTGGTTTTTTTGTAGTTCTTACATTTGTTGTTTTCATAACTTGAGGTTTTTGAGGTTTTGGTTTTGAAGGCAGAGGTTTTTTAGGTGGAAATTTTGTTTTACTTTTTGTCTTTGCAGCAATTTTTTGTTTATTTTGTCCTATTTTTCCATCAGCTTGTCGTTTTATAAGATATTTAATTTCATTGTTTCCACTTATAGAATGAACCAAAGAATCTTGATTTATAAAATTTTTTGAAGATAGATCATTTTGTACTAAATCTATTGATGGACTTTTGAAATTTTCTACATTACTTCCTAATGTATAATACTTAGAAAATGATATAAATAAAATAACAAATTTAATATAGTAACTATTATAAAGAATATGCATTTTTAGTTTTAATTTGAAATTTCAAAAAAATTCATTATATTTCTGCCTTTATTTACATAAGATCAAAAATACGTTGTTTGATCATCAAAAGTAAATTATAACATTCGAAATGAAGACAGATGCAAAAAAATATTTATATTCAAAGTGTTATTACTTATATAGATATTTCTAATGTAGGCGAGTGTAGTATTTTTTTAATCCAAAATTTAATGTTACAACTTACTGATTTTGATATGTAAATAAGGATATCGTTATTATTTCTTGTTTAACCATTCAATGTTTATGTCTTTGCATGGCTTTGACTACACTTTCGAAGGATTTACCAAACAATTTTAGATAAAATATTTATTTATTAATTCATTTTTCTGTATTTAAAAGCTTAATTTTATCATTTTCTATACATTTTGTTAACTATTTTGAAAATTGTTTTATTAAAAACATATTAGATTGCTTAATTTTATTAATATTACTTCTACAACTGGAAGCTTTACTATATAATTTGGGATATTTATCACTTTGTTTCATCAATTTAACGTCACATATCTAAGGATAAACATTATCAAGATGAAGTTTAAAAAGAATATTCATAAGCTGTAACTTGGTTTCTAAAATCATTTTCTACCATTTATTATGACTAAGTTGGAAGAAAATATATATATTTCTTGTTTATTCATGAAGATTTGATAACTCTATCAAAGGATAAGATAAAGCAAAGAATCGTTCTCACATCTTATTTTATTTTTATGAAAACCTATGGACAAAAAAAAGACAAAAATGTAATGTCTCAGTTTAGATTTACGTAGTTCATTACAAGTAAAAAAAATTATCTATGTTTTTAACTTTTATTTACCAACGAGAGAGTAAATGTTTTTGGAATAACATTAATATTATCATAAAAATTTTTTCTATGAATTTATGCTTTTAAAGTTTTTTTAATTGGTTTATGAATATTAGTATAATATCTTCCTTTTATATTTCCTCTTGGCGAAAACAGGCATAAAGTTAGAGCGCTATCATTTTTATCTCCTTTACTAATGCCACATCCAATTTCTCTTGATGAAGCCCAAATTATTTGGCCGAAATTTGGAGGAACAGTTTTTTCAAGTCTACTATATATGATCTTGCTTTCTCCTCTAGTCCAATACTTTATTGGGTTATATCCTTCTTTCATATCAGGGGTGTAATAAGTTATAACTCCTAATCTATATCTTTTATAATGTTTCCATCTTTTTATTTCAAATAATTTATCAGCAAGTTTCTGCGCTAATTTAGCTAATGTAAAACTAACGACAAGTTTTTTTGCCCGATATTCTCGACGTATATAATTAATATTTTTTATTATCTATAGATTATTAGTAAAACAAAATAGTCAACTTACATCATATTTCGTTTCGGCATATTTATCAGGCTTTGGTCTTTTAGTTGGAGGTTTCTTAGAAGGTTTTCTTATTGAGGGCCTTTTATGTGGACGTTTTTTATTTGAAAGGTCTTCTTGTTCGAGCCTTCTAAATACTTTTAAAAGAATATTTATATATTTTTCTTCCTGTTTTTTGCTTGGGGATTTTTTTGAAGGTTTTCTTTTTCGGGGCTTTTTATGTGAAGACTCTTTATTTAAAGGACTATTTTGTATGAACCTTTCGAATGCTTTTTCAAGAATTTTTAAAAATTTTTTTTCCTCTTTTCTACTCGGAGGTTTTTTTTCTGAAGGTTTTGTTTTATGTGCCCTTTTTTTCTTTGGAATTTTCTTTCCACTTTTATTTACTTTTCGTTTCTTAAGATTTTCAGTTTTTTTAACATCGGCTGTAGAACCAATTATTGTATCACGCTTTACAAGACTTATTAGAGATTCATGATTTTGAACTAAACCAAATGTCTTAATATCATTACTCCTTACATCATGTTCTAATGCTTGATATTGGAAAAATAGTATAGGTAAAGTGATAAATGTAATAAAATGATTTATAAAAAATATATGCATTAATATTTTACTCTTAGTAGCCAGAAAAAAGTCACTTTTATTGTTCCCATTATTTATTTAATAGTGAAAAATTATTGTTCAATTATTAAAAAACAATAATTTGTTAATTTCAATTAAAACTTTATATAAAATAATATTTATATTATTTTTATATTATAAATTTTATTGAAAAACTTCTTGATACGAATATGGAAATAACATATTGTTCATCACTATTTAATGTGAAATGATTTAAATTTTGTTAAAATTTAAATATTACACAATAATATTATAATTTTATATATGCTCTTATTTATAAATAATGATATTTTTTACACAAATAAATTTTATTTTCCTTCTATTTTCTTCTTTCTTATGTCTTCAGTGGAAGACAAAATAGGAGCACTCTTTAAGGAGAAGTGCTCCGAACTCAACAAATTTAAAACTAATTAAAAGTATTATTTAATAGATTCCCGATATCCTTTGCATCTCTGTATGTACGTTTATTACGCTTTCACAACTTTACTTTCATATGTGATTTATATTTTAAATGACCAATTGATAATATAATTTGATATTTTTACAAATATTCTGTTGAAAAACAGATAGAAAACACATAGGAGGAATCTTCTTTTTTTAATTAAAACTTTCAAGAAATTAACTTAAATTGTTTATATCTTCTCAAGATCGAGTAAATCAATTAATTATATTAGTTATAAGAGAACCATTATTTTTTTTTAAGAATAATTTATATAATTTTATATTAAAAAATATTTGTGCAGCCTTGTATATAGCATTTTTGAGATATATAAAATGATTCATTGAAGATTTCTAATTATATGTATCTCATAATTTTTATTATAAGAAAACTTTTAAGAATAAAATAAAAAAATACTGTCAATAGAATATTCTTAACTGAATGTATCTAAAGTTGAATGCATGAAAATTCGGCTGGTATAACAACTGATTAACATCACACAGAAAAAAAAAGGACACAGGTTTGCATAAAATGTAGTAAATTTGTCCCACCAAATAAAATTCAAATTTTCTTTATTTGCGACTAATTTTATCACAATTATTTTGTACATGAAAAATTAAAACAATAATTAGTGGATTATTAAAATAAGTTTCTCTTTTTTTAGTATACTATTTTTATTTTAGAACATAAGTTGTTTTCTACAATACATTTTAAAATACAAGGTTAGAATTTAATTCTATGTAAAATTACAAACACTTTTATAAAAAAAACATTTTTAACATATTACAGTACATTTTTTAAATATTTTTCAATCGTTTGAATTATTATAAATTGTATTTTATGAAATTTTCACATTTGATGCTCTAAATTGTTTTCATAATGTCTTTTGAACCCCAGAATTTAAGAATTATCTACATCAAAAATGCTACATTTTTGTAAAATTTGCTACATCTTATGACATTTTGCGCCATCTTTTTTATCAATTTGCGCCATTTTCGTCGTTTTTGCTACATCTTTTTGACCAATTTGCGCCATCTTTTTTCAGACGGTAGACATTTGCTTGTCCATGGTTACTCATATTTTTTCCTTTTTTTTAATATCATTTCGCTTGATCATAGGTGACTACGGGCAAGTTGATTTCCATTGTCTCTTTTTTAACATAATTAGGGTAGGGGTCGCTGTAAAGTGCGTTGCGGTGTGTGAACTGAATCCAATGGAATAATCAAAAAATAAGTTAGTAAAAAATAAGATAGAATGCTTTATCGCTTGCCCATGTTATGTATGTTTCTTAAAAAAAAACCATTTTTGTTATTCAATAGACAAGCGAAATTCACTTTTTCAATTCAATTCCACTTTATTTTAATAATATTATTTTACTCTTTAACATACCTAAATTATGTTGAAGAATATTTTATTTGATATGAAAGATACATGCCGCAAAAATGTACTAAGATGGTGCAAATTGCAAAAAAAAGATGGCACAAAATGTACAAAGATAGAGCAAATTGGTCAAAAAGATGACGCAAAATGTCATAAGATGTAGCAAATTTTACAAATATGTAGCATATTTAATGTAGTTGACTGTCAAATTCCATTTTTCATGTCTTTTAAAGATCATCTTTAAAAATCAAACTTATTAAAAGTTATAAAATAATATAGATTTTTATTTATAGTAAAAAAAATAACTTTTACATATTTTAATTTAAAATAAGAACGAATACTAAAATAATATTTTTAAATAATAATACTTTGTGTGAGTAAATAATTACTGCTTTTCTTTATTATTGTTGTGAAATTTTTAAACTTATAGTCGTTAATAGATTGTTTAGAATAATGATCTTTATTAAAACATCAATAATTTTACACGAAATTGACTTTAATAGGATATTTTATAAAATAAAAAAACAAGTTAAGATCTAAATGAGCATAATGTCATAAAAAATATCAAAATTAAAAAAAGTCACATTAATTTAAAAAGTTAAACATATATATCTTTGTAAAAAAACGACAAAATGTATGCGACAACCCAATATTTTGTGTTGTTTAAAAATTTTTGATATTGCTTGATAATTTTAAAATTTGAATAATATTCAATTTTTTAAAATGGTGGGACATTTTTTTGCATTATAGATAGATTTGTCAAAATTTGTCCTTTTTTTTTCTGTGTGATTCTTTTAAAAATTAAATCAATCAAATAGACTATTATAATTCAATATTATCTTTACAAAGAAAACATTAACTTTTTATATTGAAGCGTTCATCTTTTAATTTATTATTCTATTATCATATATTCTAGAAAGCAAATAAGATCAAGATGAAGTTTAAGAAGAAACTTTTTCTAGATGGAAATAAGTAAATCATCTTCAATATTTCTCTTCAATACGTTAGAAAAAAATATTTTCTATCGTTTGCTTTTTGTTAAATTTGGAGAAAGTAAGTAATATTTATACTTAGACCAAAGTAATTTTCATAATTATTTTTGATTATGAAAGTGTATTAAAAACAAAGATGTCATGTGCTAATTTTAATACATATATTTTATCATAAACAAAAATTCTAGACTTTTATTCGTCATTATCATTCATTAATATGTTAGCACATTTTCTTATCACATTAACGATATCTTTTGAAAATTTTTTATCAATTTGTATTTCTGAATATTCATTCTCTTGGTCTAAGAACATTTTTATTATATTCCCCTGGAATATTTCCTTTGGGATAAAACAAGCATACGGTGAAAATGCGTTTATTATTATTTGTTTTGGTAGTACCGCATCCAATATCTGTAGTCGAAACCCAAACTAATTGGGCAAATTTTATATTAACAGGTTTTTTATCAAGATTATCATAATCAATTTTTTTAGGTTTAGGAACCCAATTACGTAAAAGATTAAATCCATTTTTTGGTGATGCAAAACCAAACGTGAATCCAACTGATTCATGATCAATGCTATCAAAATCAAGTGTTTGTCCATCAGTAATTTTTTGTGCTTGGTTAGTTAATGTAGCGTTAACAGTAAGATTTTGTGCTTGGTGTTTAAGACGTAAATTATTAATTGAATCTATTAACTGCAAAATGTTAGTGAAAAAATATAGTCAACTCACTTTAGATTTCAATCTGGGACATGCAACAGGTTTTACCGTTGTGCATGTGGGTTTTGGAGTTTTAGGTCTAAATGGAGGTGCTGGTTTATTTGGAGTCATAGTTTTAACATCAGGCAAAGTTGATGTTGTTGTAGTTTCTTTTTGTGTTGTTTTTTTTGGTTGAGTTGTTTTAGGTGTAATTTCTCTAGTTGTTCTTGGTTTACATGTAGTTTGTCCTTTTGTAGTTGTTTTTGGTGGTGTTGTTTTAGGTGTAGTTTTTTTAGTTGCTGTTTTCTCATTTAAAGGTTTCTTAGTTGTAGGTCTTGGAACTGAAGGTTTTGGAGTTGGAGGTTTAGGTTTTAAAACCGGTGTTTTAGGTTTTGGAGTAGGAGGTTTAGGTTTTGGAAGTAGAGGATTTTTAGGTGGAACTTTTGCTTCACTTTTTGTCTTTGCAGCACTTTTTTGTTCATTTTGTCCCATTTTTCCATCAGCTTGTCGCTTTCTAAGGTATTTACTTTCACTATTTCCACTTATAGAATGAACAAAAGAATTTTGATCAATGAAATTTTTTAAAGATAGATCATTTTGTACTAAATCTATTGATGGACTTTTGAAATTTTCTACATTACTTTCTAATGCATGATATTGTGAAGATAAAATTGATAAAATGATAAATGTAATATAGTAATTACTATATAAAATATACATTTTTAGTTTTAAATTGAAATTTAAAAAAAAAATCTATTATATTTCTGCCTTTATTTACTTAAGATCAAAAATAAGTTGTTTGATCACTAAAAGTAAATTTTGACATTTTAATCTAAGACAGATGTAAAAAAATATTTATGCTAAAAGGGATTATCACTTATATAGATACTTTTAATATAAGCATGAATAATGTTTTTTGACCAAATTCTAACAATACAACTTATTGTTTTTGATATGAAAATAAAAATATTGTTATTTTTTGTTTAGCCATCTAAAGTCTATGTTTCTACCTGGTACTGTCTATCCTTGGATGTATCTACCACACAAATGTGATGAAATATTACATAGTATTTATTAATTCATTCATTTGTTTACATTTAGGAAGCAAATTTTTTCATTTTTTTATAAATTTTGTTAACTAATTTGAAAATGGTTTATCAAAAACTTGATAGATTGCTAAATTTTATCAATATTATTTCTACAACAGGAAGCTTTACTATATAAATTGGGATATTTATCACTTTATTTCATCAATTTAATATTACATATCTAAAGATAAGAAAGATCAAAATGAAGTTTAAGAAGAACCTTTATAAGATGTAAATTGGTTTTCTAAATTCCATTGTGCTATTTATTATAACCATGTTGAAAGAAAATACACCTATTTCTTGTTTATTCATAAAGGTTTGATAACTTTAACAAAAGTTACGCCAAAAAAGAATCATTCTTATTTCTCTTTTTATTTTATTGAACATCAAAGCACAATAAAAAGGAAAAATGCATTATCTAAATTTAATTCATAAAATTTATTACAAGTAAAAAATCACCTGCATTTTATTCATCATTTTTATTTATCAATGTGGGAGTAACTTTTTTTATTATCACATTAATAATATAATAAAAGTTTATTTATATTTTCAATTTTTAGTTTCGATTGGTTTATGAATATTTTTATGGTATTCTCCTTCAATGTTTCCTCTTGGAAAAGCAAGCACATAACTAGAACTTCTTGTTTTGATTTTTTTCATATATACTGCATACAATATATTTAATCGCCTGCCAAATCAGTTGCGTAAAATATATATCACGATATAAATAATCAGGTCTATCGAAATTGGCAGAATTTGATCCTTGAGTCCATTTCATCATAAGTTTAGAGCAATCTTCAATTTTGCCTTCGTACATCAACCTTCTAATTGGATCATTCTTATGAAAAAATTTTAAGTGTTCATCCGCATGTTCTTTAGTATGCTCCTGTGCTTCCTCAGCTAAAAAAGGATCAATAGCAAGTTTCGGTGCATTATATTTACTACGTAATTCATTGATTTCCTCTACTATCCATCAATATTAATAAAATAAACTTATGTTCGACTTACTTTAAGTTTCGTTTCATTATAATTATAAGTTTTTGGTGTTGTAGTAGTTGATGTAGTTGTTGTATTTGGTGATGTTGTAGGCATTTAGGATGATTGAGTTTTTGTTGTTGTATTTGTAGGCTTTTTTTGGAGATTTTTTTTATTTGGGCTTTTTTGTTTGGTTTTTTCTTTATAACTTTCTTTTTAGTTCGTTTTTTTAGATTTTCAGTTTCTCTAACTCCAGCCATAAGATCAATAACTGTATCCTAATTTATAAAATCTCTTGTGGATTCATCACTTTGTACTAAACTTAATGACCAACTGTCTTCACCTTTTACATGATTTTCTAGTGCTTGGATTTGAAAAATCAGTTTAAATAAAATAATAAGTGAAATATATTAATTACCATAAAAAATATGCATTTTAATTATATTTTTAAAACCCTGGAAAAATTACTTTTATTGTTTTCGTTATTTATTTAACAATAAAAAATTATTGTTTAATTATTAAAAATTAGTAATTTTAATTTTGCACAAAACATTTTTTATATTACAGGTAATTATAATCTGCACATATAATTTTTTATGTTGAAAGAATATTGACATTATTTTTTATATTATAAATTATAAAAAAACATCTTGATACAAATATAGAAATTAAATATTGCTTATCATTATTATATGCAAAATGATTAACTTCATATATCACTCTATAGAATTAATTTATAAATTCTATGAATGTTTGGGCAGGTGTAAGTTATTTCACTACAACTTTCGAAACTGTACTTTCTTATGTAATTTACACTTTAGATGACCAGTTGCTTTTATGACCTGATATTATACAAATATTCTATTGATAAAACGATAGAAATATGTAGGAGGAATCTTTTATTTTTGTTCAAAATTCCAGGTTTATTAATTTTAAATAATCAAAATTACACAGCTTTTATCCATATGTTAACATAGAAAAAATTTTTTGTATTAATAACTAATGAAAAAATTGTATTACATGAAATGAATTACTTTTTATTATCTATACTTAATTCAATATGAAACATTTTATTTACTTTCAATTGGAGAAACTTATTACAAATAGAATGCAAATTTTTGTACTAAAAATTTATATTTATCTTAGTTTTTTCCATTATATATATAGCTATACTAGTATGGAAGTTTCAATATATATAAAACATAATTCTTCACTAACATAATTACGGTAGTGGAGAAGTAGGTATATTTTTGTGTTATTCGCTAAACTAAAATTGTATATACTTTGGTTTCTTTTTGAATCTAACTATGGCTATGGTTTATGTTAATTTCCGTCCCGATTACGTTACAAAGTCATTTTTAGGAATGTCATGTCGATTATACATACTTTTAAATGAAGCTTTGTACATTAATATTTAAAACTTTTCAGCCTGTAATTATGAAATTCTATTTTAAAACTGTTCGTTCTTGAAATTTATATAAATATTTCCAGAAATTACTTTAGATTTTCATTGTCTTTTTTAAAACTAAAAAATTTAATAATTATTTCGATCAATGGACAAGTCATTCTTCTCTTCTGAAGAATCAGTTGTACAATTTTCTACTAAAAAATGTTTATGCATCGTAACATATAGCTTTTACTAGAAATAGGAGATGGTCCATTGCAGATTGTCTAATTCAAATTTCCCATAAAATTTATAATAAAAATCTTTAAAGAATAAACTAGAAAATATTATCAGTAGGATTTTCTAAGCTAGATATATTAATTTTGAATACATGACCTTCAACTAGAAAATTAAGTACTAAATTCTTTAAAAAATTTAATCGACCAATTAGATTGTTAGAATTCAATATTATTTCTACAGAGTGAATCTTTACTTTCTATATTGAGGTATTTATCTTTTTATTTTATTATTCCTTAACCATATACTATAAAGGCAATTTAGATTAAGATGAAATTTAAGAATAAACTTTTTTTAGATGTAGATTATTTAGTCATCTTCCCTATTTTTCATCGCTAAGTTAGAAGAAAATATTTATATTGTTTATTTATAAAATTTGTACAACATAAGCAAGATTTATACTTAAGAGTAAAGTAATTTTCATAGTTATTTTTTTAGATCATTAAAAATGTATAAAAAAACAAAGATGTCATGTGCTAATTTTAATACATATATTTTATCGCAAAAAAATTCTACAGACTTATTTGTCATTATCAATCATTAATGTGTTAGTAAATTTTTTTATTACATTAACGATATCTTGGGAAAATTTTTATCAATTCATATTTTTGAATTTTCATTCTCTTGCTTTTCTAATATTTTTTCTGTATTGTCCTGCAATATTTCCTCCTGGATAAAGCAAGCATACAGTTAAGATATCATTACTTGATTTATTTTCACTTATACCGCATCCAATTTTTTTAGTCGACTTCCAAATAAGAAGTGTAAAAGAAAAATCATAATGAACTTTATCAGGGTTATCAAAATCGACAAAGGTTGATCCTAGAGTCCATACTGACACAGGATTAAATGAATCCTTAATTCTAGTTTTATAGATTAGCGTTTTGATTGATTTGCCCTTGTAAAATGGAATCGTTTGCTGATTTGCATATTCATCAGCATGTTTTTGTGCCTTTTTAGCTAATTCTTTATCAACTTTAAGTTTTTTTGCTCCATATTTTGTACGTAACTTATTAATTTCATTTAATATCTGTAAAATATTAATAAATTAATAAAAAAGTAATGTCAACTTACTTCAGATATCCTTTTGGGAAGTTTACCAGGTTTCGGTTTTTTAGAAGGTTTTTTAGATGGTTTTCTAGGAGGTTTTTTAATTGGAGATTTGGTAGTTGAAGAAGTTAAAGGATTTCTTTTAATGTTTTTTAGTATTTCTTTAACGTTATCTAGTATTTGTTGAAGGATACTTAAAGATTTTTCTTTGTATGAATGTTTATTGGTTGACTTTTTCTGTGTAACTTTCTTTTTCCTGATCTCTCTTTTTTCCAGATTTTCAGTTTCTCTAACTTCAGTTATAGGACCAAGTATTGTATCACGCTTTACTAAATTTCTTGGGGATTGACCATTTTGTCTTAAGTCGAATGACTCAATATCACTATTTATTTTTTTATTTTCTAATCCTTGATATTGGAAAAATAGTAAAAATAAAATAAATGTAATATAATAATTACAATAAAAAATATACATTTTTATTTTACACTTTAAATCCATAAAAAAAAAGTTACTTTTATTGTTTCTATTATTTATTTAATAGTAAAAAATCGTTGTTTAATTATTAAAAACCAGTAATTCCCTCATTTAATGGAAAATTTTACTTAAAACAATATTTGTATTACAAGGTATTATCAATTATGTATAATTAATCTTTTCTGTTAAATGAACAATAATATTGTTTTTTATATTCTTAATTTTAATGAAATATTTCTTGATACTAATATGAAAAGAAAATATTGTTTATTATTATTTAATGCGAAATGATTCAATTTATAAACTACTTTAAAATATTAATTAACAGAATCCTGCAAATGTTTGTCAATCTGTAAATAAGTTCATAAAATTTTTGCCACTGTACTTTCACATGTGATTTACACTTTAGATGATCAATTGCTTATATGATTTGAGAATTATATAAAATTTTAATTGACAAAACGATAAAAAAGTGTAGGAGGAATCTTTTATTTAATTTAAAAGTTTTAGGTTGTTAAATTTTGATAGATTAAAATCACATAGCTTTTATCAATATATTAATACAGATAGAAAAACATTTTGTAGTGAAACTGACTAAAAAAGTTTTTTGTATGAAATGAAATCACTTTGTATTATCTGTATTTAATGTAATATATGAAATTTTATTTCTTATTTATTGAAGAATGTATTTTTCAAAATAGATTGCAAATTTTGTTTTACTAAAAATTTGTATTTGTCGTAGTTTTCTACGTTACATATAATTATACCGTTAAGAATGATTCTATATATATAAAACATACTTCTTGACTACCGTAATTACGGAAGTAGAGAAATATACTTTCGTGTCATCTACTATATTAAAATTTTAAATACTTTTGGTTTCTTTTTGATCTAAATATTTTTATAGTTTGTGTCAATTTCAGTCCCAATTGCATTATAAAATCACTTTTAAGAATGTTATCTAGATTATACATACTTCAAAATAAAGTTTGATGCATTAATATTTAAAATTTTTTTATAGTAATTAGGAATTTTTGTATTAAAATTGTTCGTTCTTGAAATATATGCAAAAATTTCTAAGAAACTACTTTTAATTTTCTATATCTTTTCCGAATCTAACAAATTCATTAAATATTTCATCCAAGAAATTCAAAATATTTCATTGAAGATTGTCTAATTATGAATATCTCTTAAACTTTATGATAAGAAAGCTTCTAAGAACAAACTAGAAAATACTACCAATAGAATATTCTTAACTAAATGTATTTAAAATTCAATGCATGACCTTCAAGTGGTAAATTAAGTATTAACATTCTTTTAAAAATTTCATCAATCAATTTAGATTGCTAGAATTCAATACTATCTCAGCAGAAGGAAACTTTACTATCTATATCGAAGCTTTATCTTTTAATTTTATTATTCTATGGTCATATACTCTAGAAAGCAAATAAGATCGAGATGAAGTTTAAGAAGGAACTGTCATAAATTAAAACATAATTTTTAAAGTCAAAAATCATCTTTACTACATATCCTATGTATGTTTAAAGGAACTAAATACTTTTCTTGATTATTCATAAAGATTCAATAATTTCGAAAAAAGTTATACTAAAGAAATAAAAAATCGTTCTCCTATCTATTCTTACTTATATAAAAACCAATGCAAGAAAAGCAAAAATATAATATCTTTGTTCAGATTCATATAATTTATCACATGTAAGAAATCTCTTACATTATATTTATCATTATTACTTATCATTGTGGGAGTAGTTTTATCTGTTATCATAATAATAATATCATAAATCTTTATTTATAAATTTATATTTTAAAACTTTTGTTTTATTCAATACGAATATTTTCATTATAATGTCCTTTGATGTTTCCTTTTGGATAGAACAAGCATAAAAATAGATAGCCACGATGTCTACCTCCCACTCTAATTGTACATCCAATTTGTCTAGTTGAAGCCCAAATTAGTGGGGCATAATCTTTAGGAAAAGTATTTTCATTAATATTACTGTAATCGATCTTTTCTGATCCACTCTTCCATTTATCGAGCGGATTAGAAAGTTCAAATGAGCTAGAGTAATAGACTAAGACTCCAAATGTGTCATCTTTATAATTATACCAATCACCCGTTTTTAATAATTTATCAGCAAGTTTTTTTGCTTCATTAATTAATTTTTTACTAACCTCAAGTTCTTTTTCATAGAAATGTCGACGTAAAGCATTAATAAAACTGATTATCTGTAAAATATTGACAAATAAGTACAATTAACTTACTTTAAATATCTTTGAAGCATATTTATCAAGCTTTTTGGTTGTAGTTGTGGTTGGAGTTGTAGTTATTATTTCAGATGAAGGTTTTTCAGTTGTAGAAACTTTTTGTCCAACTATTTTTTGTATTTCTCTAACGGTTTCTAGTATTTTTTGAAGGATTTCCAGAGATCTTTTTTCATATGAAGGTTCTTTACATGACCTTTTCTTCTTATTACTTTTACCTTTCTTTTTCCAGACTTCTCTTTTTTCAGATTTTCAAGTTCTCTAACTTCAGCTATAGGACCAAATATTGCATCACGCTTTACAAGATTTCTTAAGAATTCTTTATTTTGTAGTAAACGTAATGACTCAATACCGTCACTTAATGCATCATTTTTGAATGCTTGATATTGTAATAATAGTATAGGTAAAATAAATGAAATATAATAATTACTACAAAAAATAAACATTTTTTTAATTTTGAATCCATAAAAAAAGTTACTTTTATTGTTTCCATTATTTATTTAATACTTAAAAATTATTGTTCAATTGTTAAAAAAAAAGTAACTTGTTCATCTCAATTAAAAATTTGCATATAATAATATTTATGTTACATGGTTTTATCAATTACATATAAATGATTCTTTCTGTTGAATGAGTAATGATGTAATTTTTTATATTCTAAATTTTAATGAAAACTTCTTGATACTAATATAAAATTAAATATTTTTTCTATCTTTTTTAGTGCTAAACGATTCAGTTTTTGAATCACTTTAAAGTATTAATTATTAGATTCTTGATATGCTTGTATGGCTGTTACCAAGTTCATTACACAGTTACAGTCATACTTTCCCATGTATTTAGCCTTTAGATGATCAATTGGTTACGTGATTTGATAGTTTTAAAAAATATTCTTTTGACAAAATGATAGAAAAAATATAGGGGGAAGCTTTTTTTTTAGTTAAAAATTTTAGGTTGTTAAATTTTAAATGGTTAAAATTACACAACTTTTATCCACAAATTAACATAGAAGAAAACTTTTATAGTAAAAATTAATAAATTATATTATATGCAACAAAATCACTTTTTATTATCTAATATATGAAATTTTATTTACTATGAATTGGAGAAAGTATTCACAAGTGGAATGCTATTTTTTTTACTAAATTTATATTTATTTTATTTTTTCATTATATATAGCTACATTATTATAGGAGATTCCATAGTTGTAAAACATACCTCTTCACTAGCATAATTATGGTAGTGGAGAAGTAGTTATATTTCTGTGTCATCTGTTAGATTGAAATTCCATATACTTCTAATGTCTTTTTTAATAAAAATATGGCTACAATTGGTGTCAATTTCAGTTCCAATTTCGTTACTGATTCATTTTCAAGAACCTTTTGTAGATTTTACATACTTCATATAAAACTTGGTACATCAATATCAAGAACTTTCCACTTGAAATTGCGAATTTCAAGGTTACTAATTTTTCGTTCTGAAATATTTGCACAAACTTCAAACAAACTAAATTTTTATTTTCTAAATGTTTAAAAAAAAACAAATTCATTCATTATTTTTGTCAAAATACAAACCATTCTATATTCTCAAAATTCGTTCATATAATTTTCATTTAAAAAATGTTTTTGCAGCGTAGTATAATACTATTTGCAAGAAAATCAAGATGATTCACCAAAAATTGTCTAATTATAGATTGTTTATAAACTTTGTGATAAGAAAGCTTTTAAGAACAAATTAGGAAATATTATAAATAGAATATTCTTAACTGAATGTATTTAAAGTTCAATGAATCGCCTTCAACTGGTAAATTAAGTATTAACATTCTTTTGAGAATTATATAAAATCATTAGATTGTTGGAATTCAATATTATCTCAACTAAGAAAGCTTTAAATTTCTATATTGGAGTTTTTTTATTCTTGTTTCATTATTTTATGATCATATACACTAATAGCATATAAGATTAAGATGAAGTTAAATTAAAAACCTTTTTCAGATACAAATTAGTTTGTAATCTTCATTATATTTCTCGCTATGTTAGAAGAAAATATTTATACTGTTTATTTATTAAATTTTTAGATCACAAGCAAAAATTATACTTAAGTTCAAAGTAATTTTCATAGTTTTTTTGACCATAAAAATGTAAAAAAGAGTAAAAAACGTAAAGTATTCATTTAAATATGTATATTTTATCATAAACAAAAAATCCTTTGCATCTATTTGTTATTCTTATTCATTAACATGTTAGTGAATTTTATATATTGATTTATGAATATTTTTAGCAAATTGTCCTTTGATATTTCCTTTTGGATAAAGCAAGCATATAGTTACAATTTTAGATTTTGAAGGAGTTTTACTTATACCGCATCCAATGTGTGTAGTCGAACTCCAAATCAATTGTGTAAAATCTCCTCCAGCTGGATATTTTTCAGGATTTTTATAATCTATAAAAGGCGCTCCGAAAGTCCATTTTGTGAAAGGATTATATTCATCAGAAGTTTTCACCTGATAGACCACTGCACCGAGTGAATTATTTTTATTTGACACATTCTTAAATCTTTTTAAACGTCCAGAAGCAGTTCTATCAGATAGATTTTGTGCTAATTTAGCTAATTCATCATTAATTATAAGTTTTTTAGCTCGATAATTAAAACGTAAATCATCGATTTTTTTATATACCTATTAAATATAGATAAAAAAATCATGGTTAACTTACTTGAGATTTCCTTTCACCAAACTCATCAGGCTTTGTTGTTGTTGTTGTAGATGTTGTAGTTGTAGATGTTATAGTTGTGGACTTTGTAGTTGTTGAACTTTTAGGTTTTTTTATTTTCTTTTTTGAAGGTTTTTTTTTATTTGAGCTTTTTTTGCTTTTCTTTTTCTTTACAACTTTCTTTTCTTCCTTTTTACTGACTTCTCGTTTTCCAAGATATTCATTTTCCTTAACTTCAGCTATAGGACTAATTATTGCATCACGCTTTACAAAATTTCTTAAAGATTCATAATTTTGTATTGAATCCAATGATGTCTTATCTTCACTTTTTGCATTATTTTCTAATGCTTGATTTTGAAAAAATAGTTTACATAAAATAAAAATTGAAATATAACAATTATTATAAAAAATCCGCATTTTTATTTTATTTCTACAGCACCGGAAAGAGATACTTTTATTGTTTCCATTATTTACTTATTTTCAAAAAATCATTGTTTAATTATTAAAAAACAGTCATTTGTCCATTTAAATAAAAGTTATATAAAAATTTTTTATATTACAAATTATTACCACCTACATATACAATTTTTTATTTTGAAAGAATAGTGATACTATTTTTTAAATTTTAATGAAGACTTTTTGATATTAGTATGGAAATAAAAGATTGTTTATCATTGTTTAATGCCAAATGATTTACTTCATGGATCATACAAAAGTATTAATTGACAGATTCTTGTAATGCTTGTTCAGCTGTAAGTTTGATAAATTATCACAATCATACTTCTACATGTGATTTACACTCTAACTGATCAATTGGTTATATGATCTGATATTATACAAATATTCTATTGATAAAACGATAGAAACATATAGGATGAATCTGTTATTTTACTTAAAAATTCCAGGCTATTAAAAAGCAAATACCATTTTTTTAATAAACCAGACGAATATCTGTCCCTAGCAAGTTACGTTTGGGTCGATGTGTAAATTTTTTAAATTTATTAATTTCAATAAACAGCCGAAGGCCAGTTCTTTCTATAGCTTTATTTAATCTTCCAACGCATGAGATTAAAATATTTTTATTATAAAAGTGGTTCCTATTCTTTGATCAATAACATGACAAATTATTTATCAATCCCATTATTACTACATTTCACCATTATTCTGAAATTGTACCATTCAAATGATATATAAACAACTATATTTCGCTAACCTTGAGGAAAGTGAATCGAGTAAAAAAGCATGCAAAAATTAGCTTAAAATGGTGTTTTTTTAGGATAAATTGGACAATTTTGGCCTATAGTTTTTAAAATCTGCATTCTCTATAAATTAAAAAAACGCTTTTTTAGTTATTTATTTACAAAAAAGAGTTCGATTTGAAAAAACTTTTGACAAAGACAAAATTTGTTTTATTATTTTTTTTATAGATTTTTTTATTCTAGAAATACCTTATTATATTTATTAAATCTATAATTTATCTGCACATATAAACTAAATTTTATCATTTTTTCTCTTAAATTTTGTCGGATAGTTTTAAAACAGCTTATCAAGAAGTATTAGATTACTAGATTTTAATATTAAATCTATAACTGAAAGCTTTATTTTATAATTTCAGATACTTATCACTCTATTTCATCAATTTAACATCATATGTCTATAGACATGAAAGATCAAACTGAAGTTCAAGAATAACATTCTTAAAGTGGAACTTAGATTACCAAAATAAAACATCATCTCTACTATTTATCCTATCCAATTTGTATGTAAACAAATTTATCCGTCCAATAATCAAAAAAAAAATTTGGTAACTTCAACAAAAGTTAGGCTCGAGAAAAAAATCGTTCTCATATCTCTTTTTATTAATTCCAAAACAAAAAATACAAAAAAGCAAAAATGTAGTGTCTTAGTTTAAATTAATATAATTCATCATAAGTAAAAAAATCACCTACGTTTTATTTGACATTGTTATTTATCAATGTAAGTGTAAATTATTTTGTTATCACATAAATAATACCATGAAAATTTATTTATCAATTCGTATTTTTAAACTTTTGTTTCAATTGATTTAAGAATATTATTCTTGTATTTTCTTTTATTTTTCCACTTGGGTAAATCAGGCATATAGTTTGAGCACGTTTTTTAGATTTTCTTCACTGATACCACATCCAATTTTTTTAGATGAAGCCCAAATTATTTGGCCAAAATCTAGAGGAACATATTTTCAATAGAATTTTATACTCGAGTATCTTTTATTCCTATAATCCAATGGTTTATCGGAAAAAATTGGTCTAATTAATTAGAAGTGCAATAAGATAAAACTCCATATTTAGAATTTTAAAAATATTTCTTTGTTCTTGTTCTTAATACTTTAACAGCTAGTTTTGTTCTTCTTTAGCTAGTTCACGACTACGTTTAAGTTCTGGTGCTCGATTTTGACGTCTTATTCATTAATTTCAACTATTATCTGCAACACATTATTAAAAAAATATAGTCAACCTACTGTAAATTTCTCTGGGGCAAATCTATAAGACTTTGGTTTTTTATTTGGAAATTTTTTAAGATTTTTTTTACTTGGGCGTTTTTTGTTTGGTTTTCTCTTTGAAACTTTCTTTTTTCTCTTTTTACTTTTATTGGCTTGTCATTTAAAAAAATTTTCGGTTTCTCTAACATCAGATATAGGATCTATTATTTATCATGCTTTATAAAATTTCTGGAGAATTCATTATTTTTTGCTTTACTTAATGATTCAATATTATCAATTTTTGCATCATTTTCTATTGCTTGACAGTGGGAAAATTGTATAGATAAAATAATAAATGTAATATAATAATTAATATAAAATATATACATTCTTATTTTATCTATAAAATCCAGGAAAAAAAGTTACTTATATTGTTTCCATTATTTATTTAGCATTAAAAAACTATTGCTCAATTATTAAAAAGCAAAAAATTTCCTCATTTCAATAAAAAATTTGTATAAAAATGTTTATATTACAAGTTTTTATCAGCATATCTATAATTTTTTGTGTTAAAAGAATATTGATATTTCTTTTTATACTTTAAATTTTAATGGAAACCTTTACAATAATTTAATAAAAATTAAGTATTTTTTATCATTATCGAAGGCGGAATGATTCACTTTATAAATCACTCTAAAACATTAATTAATAGATTCTTGCAATGTTTGTATAGCCGTAAGTTTATTTAATTGTCACAACTGTACTTTTTCATGTGATTTACACCTTAAATGATCGAATGGTTATATTATCTGATTATTTTACAAATATACTATTGACAATATTTAAAAAACATATTGTAGAAATCTTTTATTTTATTTAGAAACAAAAATTTTAGGCTATTAGATAAAAAATCATTTTTAATTTATAAAATTATTGTTAATAGACAACATAATCTGTAATATTCAAATGAAATTCGGCAACAAATTCAGAATGGTTAGTAAATTTATAAAATTATTGGCGTATACTATATAGAAAGCAGATCCGTATCAGTTTATCACAAACTTTATTATCACTTAACACAAATTACATAAAATAACACAAAATGACATAAAATAACGCAAACCCCTAAAATATATAAAAAATATAGTGACATATAAAAAAGAGACAGGTGTTACAAAGAGAACATAAAATAAAATGACTTAAGTTACAAAACATCTTGGTATTTATACTAATTTAGTAGGATATATAAAATTCCAATTCGTACTTTATTTCACTCCTCTATTCTTCAGAAGTTTGTTCTCCAGAATCTTCTCCATTTCTAGGGTGTTCATTACTTGAGGTATTATCAGAAGGTGCGAAACTTTTGACCATAGACTTGTGTGCTACATATGGTCTACCACGGGAGTTAGGCTTCTTTTTATAACAAACACGATATTCATCAGATGATACAACAACATAGGGACCGTTGTACAAGAATTCAAACTTGTTCTTAGGATTAACACGTTTGACCAAGATTAAATCACCTTTTTCATATCTTTGTGTTTCATGTGGAGGGTAGGTATGCTTGACAGATAATCTTTTGTTGACCATATTGTTAAAACTTTCAGAGTAGGCACATTGAACTCTATAAAGCAGTTCATCTAATTCAACATTCTTATCGATAGAACACGGCATAACTAACTTAATATCAGTGACCAAATTAGGTTGAGATCCAAAGAAAATATGGAAAGGACTAAATTCACCAGTATCATGAGGGGTTGTATTGTAGTTGTAACAACAATATTCCAATATAGCATCCCATTCTTTCAAGTGTATTGGTGTATCGGTATCGTTTAGAAACTTTGAAATCATTGATTCAATTGTGCGGAAAGCTCTTTCAACAATTGATGAAGAAGAATGTATGTATGGTGTACCTTTCTGATGATAGATTCCCATAGCCATACACAGATCTGTAAATTCTTGAGTATAATAGGCAGCACAATCAGATCTTATTACCAACGGTTTACCAAAACGATGAATTAACGTAGCTACACCTTCAGCAACACTAACACAGCTACAATCCTTCAACGGCATACCCATGAGAAAGCGGCTACATGCATCAACCATTAATAAAATGTATTTGTTACCAGATCTAGATAAGTTACTTTGATATGGTCCACTTAAATCAATGTAATAACATATTCTTGGTTCACTATATCCAATAATCTTCTCACCCCCTCTTTTAGCATAAGACAAATTTCTATATTGACATGGAACACATTTCTTGACAATAGACATTATGATTTGACTTTGTAAAGGATTATACCATCTAGGACGTAAGATTCTTAATAACTTCTGATGATTAAAATGTCCACTTTGATGTATCTTTGAAGCAACAATTTCAAATTCATCCTTAGGAAGATATGGAACCCAGGTCATTTTTCCATTAACATCAATATTCTTTCCTTTTAATCCTTGAAAATCATCTAACTCATAGTTATTCATAAGTTCATCTTCAGCTTGTATTCTTCTCAGGTCAAATTCACCAACCATGTTTCTTTCTTTAGTACCATAAAGTTGAGAGATATTATTGACAACATTAGCATCTACAGAACGACTTAATAAATCAGCTACCTTATTTAAAGATCCAGGACAATGTACAGCTTTGACATTATATTCAGTCAATTCAGATAACCATGATTCAATCATAGGAGTTAATTCAGAATGATCATCACCATTAATCATACTAACAACAGGTTTATTGTCACAATGAATAATTATATCCATACCAATAAGGCGAGCACGTTGAGATCTAAAGAATAACGTTATTGCATGAAGTTCAAGATGAGTTGAGGATCTTGTTTTAATTTTATGAGGACGTGTCTTCGACCAAAATAATATAGGAACATAACTTAACTTCTTCTTTTGATTATCATCATTGTTGTTATCATTATCCTCTTCCTGTTTGTCATTCATCTCAACTAATTGAGTCATACAAGCACCATAAGCACACTGTGAAGCATCACTAAATATGTGTACAGGTAAATCAGGATTCAAATGACCAAGTGTAGGAGATTCTAATAATCGACGTTTTGCTTCATTGAATGCCTGTCTTTCAATTTCCCCAAATTTATAAACAGTATCTTTTTCTAATAATCTATATAAAGGACTTAATAATTTAGCATAGCATATAATAAAAGATTGAAAGAAAGCTAAGCATCCAAGAAATGATCGTAATTGTCTAATATTTGAAGGTTCTTGAATCTTTGAGATTGCCAGAGCAGAAGTTTTATCAACTTCTAAACCTTTTGGTGATACACAATATCCAAGAAATCGAACAGATTGAGATAAAAAGGTAGATTTAGATAAGCTTATTTTCAATCCAAATTTATGAAGTTGTTTTAGTACTTCACTGACAACATCTAAATGATGATTTTCATCTAACTTAGAATAAATAAGTCCATCATCGGCATAGAATCTAACTTTATCTTTCATTGAAACAGTAACTTGATCCATGATTTGAGCAACAATTGAACTTGAATTAATAAATCCTTGTGGAAGTCTAGTAAATTCAAATGTTCCTTCTTCTTCAGTATATAGTCCAAATCTATGACAATCATCTTGATGTAAAACAAATTGATGATAACAAGATACTAAATCGATTTTACTAAAATATTGATATTCATGTAAATCTTCAAGCATATTCTTTATATTAGCACAGGGATATCTCCATGGGACAGTAACAGAATTCGTTTTTCTTAAATCTAAAGTAGCTCTGTATCCTTCACCACCAGGTTTCTTTACACATATTAAATTGTGTAAATATTGAGTATTTGATTTTCTTATAACACCAGATTCTTTTAATTCGTTAATTAACTGTCTGGCTAATGGTTTCAAATGATTACTCCAATTAAATTTTTTGAATTGATGAGGAAATTCACTTAAATATCTTTGCTTCGGTACAGTAATTGAGCATCTTCCAATATCAGTCTTAGATTGGGAGCACATTGATTTAAATTCAGGAAATCTTCTAACCAGTTCATCTTCAACATTCAAATTACTTTTAGACGGCTCAATTATCAATGAATTTGCACTTTTATAACTATTCTTTCCTTTGATTTCAATTTCATGCCCATTAATACAAACAACATTATTAGAGAGATTGAAAGTTATATCACCAAATTTATTGATACCAGGAGTTCCTATTAATAACTGATAAGCAGGATCAATAAGAGATTCAGGAAAAACTTGACATTCCAAAACATAAGAATTATTATTAATAGTAGCAGCAATTAAAGTTTTACCATGAGATTGACTAACATCACCAAATGTAGATCGAACAGTAGATTCATCAGGTAATATAGGAAATCCTTTCTTAGTAACAAGTTCATAACTAATAATGTTTGTATTAGCGCCGGAATCCAATAAAGCATTTACCAAAGTTTCACCAATTTTGACTTCAATGATAGGTAATACATTTGTACAACTCAACTTCTTTTTACTATCATCAATTACCAACTTATTAGTGACTTCATTTTTCTTACTCAACATAGGTAACAGTACAGATTGATCATCCACCTTGAAGATTTCAGTAACATTAGCGAGATATTGACTATCTTGCGCAGACACATTGTTAGCTTTAGACCATGCGCGTCTTTCTCTATTATCAAAATTCTTTACTTCACCATTATTAGCGGAAGGAGTAGACTTAACAACAATAGAGGCACCACCAGCAGGACGAGATTTACATGAAGAAGACTTGTGACCAGCTTTTCCACATGTAAAACAATTTCCATTGAATTTATCATTTTTAACCTTATCAGATTTCTCTTTTCCAAGGTGCTTTTCACGATCCAAAAGTCCTAATCTTTTTATTTTCTCAGCAGCAGCATCGATAGATCCACCATATTCATCTAAAGCAATTTGAACATGTCTTGGAGCAATATCACATAGTTTGTTTATCATATCAGTGCGTTTCTCCTCTCCTTTTCTACTAGGCCAACCGAGACCATGGATCTCCTTTATCTCCTTCACTAAACCATCAATATCATTCTTCCATTTTAAATTTCTCCATTTAGCTATAGCTGTATGTATGAAAGCATCTTCATTGTATTTACGCTCCAAATATGTACATACATTAGTAAAAGTAGGGTTTTCATCATCCATTTCATCTATACAGTCCTTGACATTCCTGGGTAGACATAACTTTAACAATTTTAACTTTCCGTCTTCTGGTTCTTCTATGGCATCCATGTATTCATCAAATTCTTTTCTCCACCGTTTGAAACTTTCTTTAGTAGGGTCAAATTTATCAATATTACTCAACATATTGATAACGGTGGCTTGAGCTTCTCTTCTAGCAGCCATCTTTAACAACACACCAAGACTATGACTTTTCCCGCAAAATTTCGCAATAATATAACCGCACAAAATTTCAACACAAATAATTATCACAAGAAGTATCGCCTAATACCAGTAAATTTATAAAATTATTGGCGTATACTATATAGAAAGCAGATCCGTATCAGTTTATCACAAACTTTATTATCACTTAACACAAATTACATAAAATAACACAAAATGACATAAAATAACGCAAACCCCTAAAATATATAAAAAATATAGTGACATATAAAAAAAGAGACAGGTGTTACAAAGAGAACATAAAATAAAATGACTTAAGTTACAAAACATCTTGGTATTTATACTAATTTAGTAGGATATATAAAATTCCAATTCGTACTTTATTTCACTGGTTAAATAAAAAAACATTTAATGATAAAGGATTTTATTCAAACGATAAAAATTTAATTAATAAATATTAATATCAATTCTTTTTATCTCCATAAATTGGTGGTAGAAGTGTTGAAATCCTTCCAAAGTGATAGTTGAAAGTAAGTTGTGAAACCTAAAAAGAAAAGAGATAAAGAATATGAATGAAAGAAAAAAGATTAAAGGATATCCCTAAGAAACAATAAAAAATTTATCCTTAACATGAAGACTCCTCAATCACTATTAGATCACGTTAATTAAAGATACTAATTAAACGGTATAAAAGGGAACAAAAACCATGTCCAGAAGTCTGTTAGTTAACTAAAGAATTAAGTATGGTGCTATAATCTTCCATTAATTGCTTATTTTTATATTGTACATTTTATATATAATAAAATTTCCATTTTTTGTCTTACTTTTGCTAAAACGTTTTATGATTGATGCAATCAAAAGTAGAAAAGCATTTGGATTTAGCTTGAACGGTTGAGAAAGAATAAACAGCAACAGCAGCTAAGAAATAAGTACTGAATTTCATATTGAGTTATTGAAACTTCTTGAAAGTGTGATTTTGAAGGAAAATTTCACCTATTTTATATGAATTTTAGATCATTATAAATTCGAATATTGATAAATATGCAATTATTAGAATGATTTAATAGAAATAAATACAAGTTTCAAAGACTATTAATGACTATTTTGTATGGAAATTTATAGATAACGCATTTTCCAGAACGTTATTATCATATTTTTATGAACAACATAAAATTTCAATCTATTTATAGAAATTTTTTATTATTTTAAATAAAAATATGAATCTTAATTTTGTTTCTTAATTTATAACGAATGCTTTAAAGCATAATATATTTTCACATATAGTTTGCTTTAAAAATTTGAACAAATGTAACATTTTCTTGGCTTGATATTTTTCGTGATTCATGTTTCAGTTTAAAAATTAATTTATTCCGTATTGTATATTTCAAGATTCATTAAAAATTCTCGAGCAACTATTTTAAAACTTCTGTTATAAATCTAGAGACATAATAAAATTTATTTTTTATTTGAAATAATAAAAACATTTCTAAAAATAGATAGGAATTTTATGTTGTTCATAAAAATATGATAATAACGTTCTGGAAAATGTGTTATCGATAAAATTCCATATAAAATGGTCATTGATAATCTTTGAAACTTGTATTTATTTCTATTAAATTATTTTAATAATTGTCATCGCTTATCAATATTCGAATTTATAATTATCTGAAATTCATATAAAATAAGTGATGTTTTTCTTCAAAATCACATTTTCAAGAAGTTTCAATATGAAATTCAGTACTTATTTCTTAGCAGTAGTTGCTGTTACTGTTTATTCCTTCTCAACCGTTCAAGCAAAAGCCGCTTGCTGGAACTGGGGATGTCCCGACCTTTGGGGAAAAAAATAAGCAATAGTAAGACATATATTATGATTTTATTATACGTAAAAAATATAAAAATAGGCAATTAATAGGAAAATTAAAGCAACACATCCTAATTCTTTATCCATCTAGTTGACTTCTGAATATGGTTTTTGTCTTCTTTTATATTCTTTAATCAGTATCCTTAATTCACGTGATTTTATTGTTTTTTAGAGTCTTTCATGTAAAGGTCCAACTTTCTATAGTTTTTTAGGGAAGTCCTTTAATCTTTTTCTCTCTTTATATATCTTTTTTATCTCTTTTCTTTTTAGGTTTCTTAACTTACATTTAATGGCTACTTTGGATGGATTTCAACACTTCTACTACCAAATTGCGGAGATAAAAATAATTAATGTTAACATTTATTAATTAACTTTTTATCGTTTGAATAAAATCCTTTATCATTATATTGTTTTTTATTTAGCAATTTTAAATTTCTTGGTAAACTTCTTTTGAATATTATAGATTACATTGTTTATTTTCAATTATTTTATAAATTAACAACAGAATTAAAGATTAAAAATTTTGGCAAATTTATTATACTTTAATAATTATATTAAAATTTTGCACATGAACAGTTTGAAAATAAATTCTGATTATTATATTATGAATTCACCTGTTATAAAAGTATCGTCGTTTCTAGTATTTGAATATTTGTCTTTTCTAACTAAATTTTTGTTGTAAAAATTGTTTTGTTAAATTTTTATGTCAATTACAATTTGTTTTTCTTGTTAGATGTAAAAATGCCTCCGTTGTTAATGTAGGTAACTCCATAAGAAGTATCTTATATTTATCAATTATTATGTAATGATATTTTGTGTAGCTTTTGACAGTATTTTAATGTTATAGTCGGCACTACTATTATGACAGGTTAAGCGATAATATAAGAATCAGAATTTATTTACGAACTTTTTCGTGCGAAAAATTTAAATATAATTATAAAAGTTTATTGACAATGTGTTTTTTGATATTTAATAGAAATTTACCAATAAATTCAAAATTACTAGATAAAAAACATAATAATGATAAAGGATTTTATTCAAACGATAAAAATTAAATTAATAAATATTAATATCAATTTTTTTTATCTCCACAATTTGGTAGAGAAAGTGTTTAAATCCATCCAAAATATTTGTCGAAGGTAAGTTGTGAAACCTAGAAAGAAAAGTGATAAAGAAAATATATGAAGAGAGAAAAAGATTTAAAAATATCCTCAAGAAACTACATAAAATTGGCTTTTCTTATGAAAGACTCCTCAATCACTATTAAATCACTTTTATTAAGGATGCTTAAGTAAAATTTTTATTTTAGTTGACTTATACCCCTACAATAAACATATTAATAATTAACATATTAGTAACATAATAGATAACGTTTACAATATTAACCCCTTAATGTGTCATCTCATAATAACTGTCATGTTTTTTGTGAAGTGTATTCACATCCCCTGTCTTCAGACGATACGAATTTAATAAATTTTACACAGCCTGCACATCATTTGACTTCAGAGGTTCAATAATTTGACTTCATTAATGCTTCTTGCTAATGGTCGGCCTTTGGTCTTATTTTTCTTCTTACAAAAAATTTTTAAACTTTCTCCTTCATCATTCGTTATATTTACCACAATATAACCTGTCTTCCAGCAGGCCTCGAACTTATTCTTTTTAGGAAAGAATACAGCTACAGGATCTCCAACTTTTATATTTAATTGATCTCGCGGCGTTTGCTCCGGTGTAGAATGGGATCCTTCAACAGCAGACTTTTCCTTTTTCTTATTTTCCATGATCATTTGATTCATTTTACTTCTCACAGCTTTCATTAACAAGGCGCTGTAACGATTACATAATTGGTGCTCAAATTCAGTCTGCTGGTCCACCAAATAACTTATTCTTCCTTCTCTTTCAGTAGCATCCATATCTTCCATTTCTTCTAAGTCCCATGATAATAGTGGTCTCCTACCAAACATTAAGAAATACGGGGATTCTCTCAAAGTCGCATGTTTCATATTGTTTATAGCATAAAATCCACGTTGAACCACTTTGTCCCATTGGGCCTCCAAGTTGATAAGAAGTTCCATTCCCGTCTTGCTAATTACATTTTGGAGTGTTTGAATAACACGCTCCACCAAAGATTGGGATGTATGTTTGTATGGTACACCTCTTTCAACACCAATTTTGTATCTTTCTTTTAGTACCTCTAATGCTTTATCGAAATATTTGCTATTATCGGCCTTTACATTTTCCACCATCCCATATCTGTAGATCAGAGATTCTTCTACAGCTTCAACTATTTTTTCATGACTTAAATCTGGGATAGGCCACCCTCCTACAAATCTAGTATTGACATCTATCCATACCAACAGATGTTTGTAGCCTCTCTCAGATGTAGGTAATGGTCCCAGGCAGTCCAGTTGCACCATTTGAAGTGGTCTATCGGCAGCGAACTCTCCCATCTTCATCATTGTTTTGTGGATGCCGTTACGTTCGATACATATTTTACAGTTGTTAACATAATTCCTATACTGTTGCTTAATATTCTCGTACGGCCATCTTTTCTCCAACATGTCAATACTTGCTTCCGCATATGGATGTCCTTGTTGGTCATGGATTTCTTTGAACAGGAGCAGCTTTTTCTTCTCCATCATTTCTTTTCCTTGGATTTCATCGGTGCGTTGACTTTCTGTGCATCCTCCTCCTTCTTCAGCAGGGTTGTTTCCATCTTTGACTAAGATTTCATTTCCTTTTTCCTTTACTCTTATTAATTTCCTTCTCGTAGCTCTACAGTAGGCTCTTGACATGTAATCAGCTGCGATATTCTTAGCACCTTCTAAATACCTGATTCTCAGCCCATCATATTGAAGAATTCTATTTATATACCTTATATAACGTCCAGATTCTGGTTTTCCACCTTTCAACATTTGTAGAATGGGTTTATGGTCTGTGTAAGCTATAACCTTGGAAGTTTTCGTAACTTCTTTGAAGTGATCTAATGTTCTACATAAACCTCTAACTTCCAGAAGCGTTGCACTAGCACTCTCCCCCATTCCTAACTTCTTAGAATAATAACCAACAGGTAATAATCTTTCTTCATCTTCATTTATGCCTGATAGATTTTCTTTCAAGTCTTCAACAATACCCTTGTATTTGTCAGGATATCTCTTCGATTCTTTTTCAATCCATAGTTTCTCAATTTCATTGACTTTCGCCATCTGCATTAGTAATCCAGACTCACTATACTTACTTGCATCAACAAATAAAATAAATTCTCTACTCTGGTCAGGCAATTTTAAAAATCCAACTTCCTTCAACATTGTCTGTATTTCATTATAACTTCGCTCACATTCATCAGTCCACACATAGGATTGATCCTTTTGCAATAAAGTTAACAGTGGTTTCTCCAATTCTGTTATACCAAATATAAAATCACGACAGTAATTTACTGCTCCTAAGTATCTACGTAACTCCGATACATTAGAAGGCTTTTTCATTCTCAATAGTCCCTTAATATACATTGGATTTGGTCTTATCTTCATATGACTTAAAATAACATTGAGATAACATATCTCGGTTCTCATAAGCTCCATTTTACTAGCATTAATCTTTAAACCGTAGTTACATAAACCTTTTAACATACAAAACAAAATCGTCTTATGAAATTGCATGGAATCCTCCATTGTGTAAATAAGTATATCATCAATATACGCCATAACACCATAGAGGTTTTCATTAATTACAGCTCCGTTTTCGTCCTTAAACTCACAGTTTTCAATAACTTCGTTGATAATGGATTGCGCAATACTGCTTGATACATTTAAACCAAACGGTAGCCTTTGCCAACTGTACAACTCATTCGTTACAGGACATTGTATTCCCAACAGTGTCTTATCTTCCTCGTTCAGTGGTATTTGCAAGAAAAATTGTCGTAAATCTATCTTTGAGAAGTAACGACCTTTGCACAGTCGTCCATATTCATCTTTCAAATTCTTTGGTATCACAAACGATCTTTGCAAACATTCATTCACCTGTCTTGCATCTAAACATACTCTGGTATCTCGTTTTACTTGTATTTGAACTTCATCTTCCAATTTGTCATTTTTTATCACTACCTCAGTAGTATCAAATCTAACTGCAACTGTCAAATTGATGATAACAGAAGGATTGTAGCACTTTTTGATAGCACCAATTTGCAGCCATTGTTCAATCGTTTCTTTGATAATTTCTTTGTCCTTTACACTATGTTTGTAACGATATGCTTTTGGAAATTGTTTTAATACCTGCAATTTAGGAGCACTTAACTTACAGCATCCAATATCCACTTTAGAATCTGAGATAACCTCAGGAAATGCACTCTTCATCTCCTCCTTCAATTCAAATACACAGGGAGTTCCTTCCCTCCTTACAGTGGATACACGGTTCATCAGCCCCTCAGCTTTGACATTTGAGTCGCAATTAGCAGTTACCAACCTACCCAAGAAGGTGATTTCTTTGGTTGCGTAATTAATATTTGCACCTCCTGCCATCAAAGTGTCATTACCAATAATCATATTATATTTTCCATCGGTGCATATTTCTTCTTCTTTAACAATAGATACCTGATTACAAATTTTCACATCTTCGATACAAATTTCAAGCATCATTGTCCCTTCTGCCTTCCACTTAGCACCATTTGCTAATACAAAGGAAGTTCCTTCATCTTTGCAAATATTGTCATCATAACCTAAGTATCTGGCTTCCTTCTCTGAAATTATGGTAACCGTGCTTCCTGTATCGATAAGCCCCTTCACCATGCATATTCTTTCAACTTCTTTAACCTTTTTGCTCAGTTTTACATTGATTATGAGATCATTATTGCATCTTTCACTTACACTTCTAGGACAACGATCAAACTTCTTCATCTTATCTTTCTTTACAACATTTACTTTCCTTTCAGTTTCAATTCGAGATACCTTTTCAAGACTGTCACCTTTTGTTTTACACTCACTAGCATAGTGACCTTTACTTTGACAAGCATAGCATATAATGTTGTCTTTCTTATTAACTGGATTTTCTTGATGCATCTTTAATTTTGTACCTTTAACTTCAGACTTGGACTGATTAAAACTTTTACTAGAAAAACCTTTCTTGTTTCTCATGTTATCAAATTTACCATCTCTTTTCTCACGTAATTTTAGAAACTCTACAAGATCATCGGGATTCTTTATACCACAATTTTCTACCGCTCTTTGGGTTTGTGCATCATGTTTACAAATTATGTCCGCTATAATCAACTTATCTCTGACTTCTTTCTCTTCTTTCATGTGATATTTCTCACAAAGTTTAAATAGCTCTTTCAAATACTCTTCATAATTTTTGAAATCATCTCTCGACATTCTATTGATATGAATTCTAAGCTTATCTTTGGATACCTCGTACTTGGCGTAACATTCTTTCAAGAATTCAGTGATTTGAGTTAAATTGCTATCTTTATCGATGGTTCTTAATCTCTCTTGAACTTTTTCACCAAGTTTTCCCTTTAACAGCATTATTTGCTTCTTTTCTGGTACAGGATGAAGCTCTTCTTCATCTTCATCATCCACTGCAAATTCCATCGCATCTTTAAATTGTTCATAGAAATTCACAAAACTACTTTCACCTTCAAATACTGGCAGTGTTTTGTACAGAGACAGATCGTATCGCGCCATCTTCTCTGTTTTCTCCTCAGCCTTAGGTTTCTTCACCAACACAGTAGTTGTCTTCAATAACCGTTTTATATCAGCTACAATTAGTCTAATATTTTCCACTAGCTCTTCCGGCTTATCACTGTAACCTCTCAATAACAAATTGATTACCGATAGCTTCTTTCCCGGTACTACTTCGTTCGAGATATTCAGTCCTAACTCGTTAGCAGCACTTAACACACTCTTTAACTTTTCCTCTTTGGAGGGCATCTACTTCTATACACTTATCTGGAGCTTCCCCAAGTAAAATTTAGCTCCCCGTGTATCTCGCCAAAACCTGTCCTCACTATTGACACCTGGTTTTGATGACTTTACCCTCACTATTACGCACAAATTACAGAATCCTAGCTTTACTCACTGGATTTCTTTACAAAAACTGATGCAAATTAACTTTTTATTTTACTCTCTAAGTAAAATTTTTATTTTAGTTGACTTATACCCCTACAATAAACATATTAATAATTAACATATTAGTAACATAATAGATAACGTTTACAATATTAACCCCTTAATGTGTCATCTCATAATAACTGTCATGTTTTTTGTGAAGTGTATTCACACTTATTAAAGATATAAAAAAAACAAAAGCCATCTTCAGCAGTCAGTTAGTCAGCTAAAGAATTGGAGTTTGGTGTTTAAATCTTCCCAATAATTATTTATTTCAATATTGTACTCTTTATATATATTAAAATCTTCATTTAATCTTACTTTTGTTACTTCCCTCTTCCCGAGTTTACATAACACTTATAAGAGGGGAAGCATGCGGGTCCTTTAGCTTGAACGGTTGAGAAGGAATAAACAGTAACAACAACAACAGCTAAGAAATAAGTACTGAATTTCATATTGAAACTTCTTGAAAGTGTAATTTGGAAGAAAAATTTCACCTATTTTATAAGAATTTTAGATCATTAAAAATTCGAATATTGATAAACGACGGCAATTATTAAAGTTATTTAATAGAAATAAATACAAGTTTCAAAGATTATCAATGACCATTTTTATGGAATTTTATGGATACCACATTTTCCAGGACGTTATTATCATATTTTTATAAATAGCATAAAATTTTTATTTATTTTCGGAAATTTTTTAATTATCTCGAAGAAAAATAAAACTTAATCATGTTTCTAAATTTATAAAAAAAAATTTCAAAACATTTTATATTTTACCCTACAGTTTTCTTCAATTATTTGAACAAATGTAACATTTTCTTGGTTTGATATTTTACACGATATAATTTTCATTTTAAAGTTTAACTTATTTCGTATGATATTTTTCAAGATCCAATTAAAATTCTCGAGCAAACTATTTTAAAACTTCTGTTATAAATCTAGAATCACAATAAAATTTCTTTTTTTTTAAAATAATAAAAAATTTCCGAAAATAGATAAAAATTTTATGTTATTCATAGAAATATGATAATAACATTCAGGAAAATGCGTTATCCATAAATTTTTAATAAATTAGTTATTGATAATCTTTGGAACTTGTATTTACTTCTTTTTAATCATTTGAATAATTGCCATGGTTTATAAATGTTCGAGCTTATAATGATCTGAAATTCATATAAAATAGATAATATTTTTCTTCAAAATCACATTTTTAAAAAGTTTTAATATTAAATTCAGTAATTATTTCTTAGCTGTTATTGCTGTTTACTCTTTATCACCATGTTAGGCTAAAGTCCAATGGGGTTATAGGAGGTCCAAGAATTTAAAGAATTAACAACGGTAAGACGTAGATGATGATTTTATTATAGATAAAGTGTACAATATAGAAATAGGCAACTAATAGGAAGATTAAAGCTTCACACCTGGAATTTTAGCTAACTAACTGGCTTCCGGATATGGCTATTGTCCCTTTTTATACTCTTTAATTGGTATCCTTAATTGACGTTATTTAATTGTTATAAGGGAGTTTTCCATATGAAGAGCCAATTTTCTATATTTTTTTTCTCTATTCGTGTATCTTCTTTATATCTTTTCTTTTTAAATTTCACAACTTACCTTCAACAATCACTTTAGATGGATTTCAACACTCCACCACTAAATTGTGGAGATAAAAAGAATTGATACTAGTATTTATAAATTGAATTTTTATCGTTTGAATAAAATCCTTTTTCATTGTATTATTTTTTTATTTAGCAATTTTAAAGTTATTGGTAGATTTCTATTAAATATCAAAAAACACATTGTCAATAAACTTTTGTAATTATATTTAAATTTTGCAAACGAAAAAAGTATGAAAATAAATTTTATTTCTTTACATTATCACTTTACCTATTTTAATAGTAGCGTTGTCAATAGCATCAAAATACCGTCGAAAACTACACAAAAATATTACTACACATTTGATGATAAATGTAAAACACCTCTTTTAAAATTACTCAAATCAAACAATGGAAACAATTTTAGCTTTAACAAATAAAACAAAACAATTTTTATAATAATAATTTAATTAAAAATGATAAATATTTAAATGCCAAACACGGCGCTACTTTTACTACAGATGAAATGATAATAAAAAAATTAGAATTTATTTCCAAAATTTTCGTGTGCAAATTTTAATATAGTTATTAAAGTATATTAACTTTGTCAAAAATTTTAATTTTTAATTCTGTTATTAATTTAGAAATAATTGAAAATAAACAATGCTTTGTTTAATATTTAATAAAAATCCGCCAACAAATTCAAAACTGCTAAATATAAAACAATATAATGATAAAGGATTTTATTCAAACGATAAAAATTAAATTAATAAATGTTAATAGAAATTCTTTTTATCATAACTATTTGGTAGGAAAGTGTTGAAATCCATCCAAAGTAATCATTAAATGCATGTTGTGAAACCTAAAAAGAAAAGAGATAAAGAAGATGAATGAAAAGAAAAAAAAATTAAAGGATATCCCCAAGAAACTATAAAAAAAATTGATCCTTTACATGAAAGACTCCTCAATCACTATTAAATCACGTTAATTAAGGATACTAATTAAAGAGTTAAAAGGGGACAATAGTCATAACTAGAATTCAGTTAGTTAGTTAGCTAAAGAATTGGGTTATAGTGCTTTGATCTTCCTATTCTTTCATTTCTATATTGTTTTTTATATATATAATAAAATCTTCATTTATGTCTTACTTTTGTTAATTCTGTGGTTTCGGTTTCTTATAACACTTATAAGAGGGGTAGCATGCGGGTCCTTTAGCTTGAACGTTTGAGAAGGAATAAACAGTAACAGCAACAACAGCTAAGAAATAAGCACTGAATTTCATATTGAAACTTCTTGAAAGTGTAATTTGGAAGAAAAATTTCACCTACTTTATAAGAATTTTAGATCATTGTAAATTCGAATATTGATAAACGACGGCAATTATTAAAATAATTTAATAGAAATAAATACAAGTTTCAAAGATTATCAATGACTATTTCATATGGAAATTTATGGATAACACATTCTCCAAAACGTTATTATCATATTTTTATTAACAACATAAAATTCCTATCTATTTTTTAGAAATTTTTTTATTATTTCAAATAAAAAAGAAATTTTTTTGTGTTTCTAGATTTATAACAGAAGTTTTAAAATAGTTGCTCGAGAATTTTTAATGAATCTTGAAATATACAATACGGAATAAATTAAGTTTTAAAATGAAAATTGAATCATGAAAAATATCAAGCCAAGAAAATGTTACATTTGTTCAAATTTTTAAAGCAAACTATATGTGAAAATATATTATGCTTTAAAGCATTCGTTATAAATTTAGAAACATAATTAAGATTCATATTTTTATTTAAAACAATTAAAAATTTCTATAAATAGATTGAAATTTTATGTTGTTCATAAAAATATGATAATAACGTTCTGGAAAATGCGTTATCTATAAATTTCCATACAAAATAGTCATTAATAGTCTTTGAAACTTGTATTTATTTCTATTAAATCATTCTAATAATTGCATATTTATCAATATTCGAATTTATAATGATCTAAAATTCATATAAAATAGGTGAAATTTTCCTTCAAAATCACACTTTCAAGAAGTTTCAATAACTCAATATGAAATTCAGTACTTATTTCTTAGCTGCTGTTGCTGTTTATTCTTTCTCAACAATTCAAGCTGGTACTTTTGACGATTACTTTGGATGGATTTCAACACTTCCACCACCAAATTGTGGAGATAATAAGGATTAATATTAACATTTATTCGTTGAATTTAATTGTTTAAAAATAAACATTTATCATTATATTGTTTTTTTTTGCAATTTTGGATTTTTTCGTATATTTATTCTGAATGTCATAGAATATATTGTTTATTATCAGGATTTTTAAGTTGAACGATTCGTAAATTCAATTATCATACATTTTCAAACCTAATTCATTGTTCAAAAACTATAAACTTTTTCATACTCTTTATAAATTATAAGCTTTGTGAAAATTTTTTTTTCTTTTATCAGTTAAGCGTCACAAACTTGTTATATTAATTTATATAAAAAAATTCGATGATAATAGATTATTTTAATAAATTTTATTTTTATTGGTGTCAAAAGGGAAAGGTACTAAGAACTCTTTAACGTTTTGTTTATCATATCCATATTGCATACCTCAAATTATCACGTTCAAAAAGCAAACAAAATTCCATTGAATCTTTAACATCACTTCATTGCATGATAAAGATCATAGCTCCACATAAGCATTGACTCATTAATAATGCATATTAAGACTTTAATTTTATACAAAAAACACCATAAAATTATGAAATTAGAATTCTAAAAATATGCGCACCTAAAATAGTCATAAAATCTATATTTAGAAGTCATAAAAATTCCACTTATAAATCAGAAACAAGTATATTTTAAATTGTTTCGATTGTAAAAAATCATATATTTATTGCTTTCATTAGCACATTAAAATATATTTGAATATTATTATAAACTAAAAAATATATTTTTTTGATTCTTGTTTATGATTTTTTGTTAAGATTTATTGTTAAAAAATAACAATATTATTTAAGGTTTGTGTGAGAGTTTTTTTTATCTTGTTTTTCTATTTTAAATTAGCAAATTGCATTTTATTATAAATGTAGAAATTATCACATGAAAAAATGATAAGTTGGAGAGTCTTATTTTTAACAACACAATAGATTGCATAAATAAACATTTTATGTGATGACAATTTAATTATAACTTTTATTGAGATGCAACTGATACCAAATAACTGACAAGTAATACAAAAAAATTGTATTGATAAAAAGTTCAAATTTAAAATAACCACTAAAAAAATTAAATCTTCACACTCCATCCTCAAATTTACCTTCCCTCTTAATTCTCTCACCAAAAAACGCCTAAATAAAAATACAAAGTCAACAAAATAATATTAAAAATAAATACATAATTTTTTTTCCAACTGACGTCATTAGCATGATAATCCAAACCATTATACACCATATCATTATCATTTCCATAGATACCTTGGCTATCAATATCTTTATAACACTCAACAACAGCCCTCTCACAATCACTACCACCCTCACCACAGGGATCATTAGTTTTAAGATAAAGGAAAGTACAATAATAAATTTTAACTTGTTGTGATATGCATATAACATGTTTATTTATAAATAATGATGATATACCATCAAATAAACATTTGTAGTCGATGGTATTTTTATCATTAAAAGAATTGGCATCATAAAAAGTGTGATTGAGGATTCCATTAATTGTACATTCTACATTGAAAGTCTTCCCATCACTCTTGTTATTTAATGTGTTATTGTTTGATAATGTAGCAATCTTAAGTATGTGTAAATTTTTTCGTATTAATAATATTGGTTTTTAAACTTACACATATAACAGCTGAAGCTAATATTTGCCTAGTTTCCATTATTTGATTTTAGAATATTTTATTAGATGGAAGTAGTGTTACGATTCATGTGTGTTTATATACTATTATTGTAAGGATTTTTATTTGGCATTGAAAAGTAATTAGGAATATGAATTATATTTTATGGGAATAAAATGAATTTTTCTTCATGTTTCGTGTTGTTCAACTTCTTTCAATTATTAATAATTATTGCATAGAAAAATATTAAAAATTTAAACAACAAAAGAATTATCTGTACGAAGGAACTAAATTTTATTTGTAGTGAAAATTGTTAGAAAAAATTAAAATTGATAGAAAAAATTATAAGCTTCTTTAGTAAAAGAATTAAATTTTTGATAAAAGTACTTTTTCAATATAAAAAAATTAAATCTCCAAAACTCTAGTCATATCTTATCTCTATGGTACTCTCTTCCTTCATTATTTCTTGAGTCCCATTCTCATCTTCAATTTGAATGGAGTGGATTGAATTTTTTCTGGTTCTTGTAACAAAATTTTCCTCCTGTTTTGGAGAATTATTGTTTTCTAATCTCTTGTTCTCCGTTATCTTTTCCTCTAATTCATTAATCATTTTTTGATTATATAATTCAGGATGTTTATGGAGTGGTATTGCATAGAATTTCCCCTCAACCTCCTCTATTGAAACTTTCTCTAATTCATTAATCATTTTTTGATTATATAATTCAGGATGTTTATGTTGTGGTAATGCATAGAATTTCCCCTCAACCTCCTCTATTGAAACTTTCTCTGATTCATTTAATTCTTTGTAAGTGGC
Organism: Strongyloides papillosus; assembly: GCA_005656395.1. Taxonomy (NCBI): domain Eukaryota; kingdom Metazoa; phylum Nematoda; class Chromadorea; order Rhabditida; family Strongyloididae; genus Strongyloides; species Strongyloides papillosus. Next base: position 57,344 of record SRSI01000049.1, read on the forward strand.
TATTAAGATTGGTTCATCATTCTCCAAAGAATGTCTTTTCTCATTATTTTTTGGTTCTGTTAAATCAGATTTTAAAACTTTTACAGGGACACGATATATTTGTGCAGGAGTCTTTCTGGTTGAATTCTTTCTGGTAAATGTTTTTGGAGAATCACTATTTGTTGAGTGGTAGTCTTCTTTTTCCATTCTTTTATAGAGGATTGGATTTAAATCTATTCCAATTGGAGAGTATCTTTTTTTACTCTCATCAGTTCCGTAAATTACTGATATAACATCGGGTGGAGTGTCTATTTGTTCTAAAAGGTATGAATTACTATATTCTATAGAATTTCTATTTCTTTGATGTATAGATAAACTGTGCTCATTTACTTTTTTATCGTAAATGTTGCTGTTAACAGATCTCCTTGTTGGAATTTGATCAGGAATAATTTCTGTTGGTTTTCTCGTAATCTTTTCATACACATGTGATCTTGGTCTTCTACTATCTCTTGATGAATCTAGTCTTTCACTATTTCTTGATGAATCTAGTCTTTCACTATTTTTTGATGAATCTAGTCTTCCACTATCTCTTGATAAATCTAGTCTTCTACTATCTCTTAATGAATCTAGTCTTCCACTATTTCTTGGTGGATCCACAAAAGCAAGACTATTCTCATTCAATTCCTTCTTTCTCTTCAAGACTGTTGATGAATTCCCACTAATTGGTGCTGGCTTTGTATACATATTTTGATAAGTAATAGATGACGATTCATCAGTCTCAACATCATAATTCAACTTCTTCAAATTATTCTCACTATTTGAACGTATACGATTACGATTTTGATAATCTTCATACTGCGTCATAGCATGTAGCGCATCAAGCGAGACTGATTTGTTGACAAAGGGATTAGCATCAAAGGATGGTGGATTATCGTAAAAACGATCCCAATTATTACGTGGAGTAAATGGCTCGGGTTTGTAATGGCGGAGAGCAAATGAATCCTCTGTTGATTTTGGTGGTGGAGCTGGTATGTTGATGTAGTTTAGTGCCAAAGTGCATGTTCTTATGAATTTAAACATTTCGGATGTTGAGTAGAAGGAGAACCAGGAAACTTTTTTGACGGATTGTTTTCTTACTATTTTTTCGGTTTCTATAGCCATGTAACAATAAGGATGGACTCTAATATCATTTTCAATCTTCGGTGCATTAGGAATATTGAAGGTTGTCGATCCAAAACGAACATCATCTCCATTAGTTGTAAAATTGAACTTTTTTTCAACTTCCCTTTTCACATGATTATCTTTAAAAACAAGCATGTGAAGAAAATTAATTTCGAAGTTTAAAATAATCCAAGCATGTTCCCACTTCTAAAAATATCAAAACAATAATAAAAATATTTTTAAATAATAATTATAAAAAACTAACTTTTCCATTTAATCTCAAAATAGGGCCTTGGTATAAAATAACCATAATTAGATGTGTTAAAATTGAACTCTTATAGATATGAACTGTTTTCCTATCAATTTTTCTTCATATTTATCTGTTATTCGGACCACCACCTTAAAAATTTTTATGTGAAAATTTGCTTAAGATATGAGGCAGAGTTTATATAAACAATCCGTTGACTAATCAAACTTTATGAGGAGAGAAAAAATTCTTTAATAGTTTCTATTATCATAACATTTATTCAAGTGAAATTGAATGTGTATACTTGAAATATTAAAGCATTTATTTTTAAAAACAATAAAAAATATGATTTGTATTTAGCAATGGTGTATATGTATAGGTGTGAGTAAAATAGTTACTCATAAACATAATCGAAAAGTTTTTTATAAAAATTAATGGTGTATTTTAGCCGACTTCTATGAAACTGAAACCCCCTGGACGAGCACAGAATAGACAGAATGCTGATAATGGATTGTAGTAGGAAGATGTATAATAGATTGGTTGTTGATAATATACTGGTGATCCATAATATCCATCATATCCATAGGGTGATGCATATCTCCTACTTCTCGTAATCGGCATAAAGTACTTCTTATTAACGTTTAATCCATCACTTGATTTATCAAGATGACTTGTGTCAATAGATAATATTTGATTTATCATTAAAATACTAACAATAGTTAGTGTGAGACATAAATTATATAAATTCTTCATCATGCAAAAAAAACTTTATTTTGCCATCACCCCTATCAATTCTACCTCCTTAAATAACTTTTTTTTTACTTCCTTAACATAATGTTTGATTACCTATTATCCCACCTATTCAAAAAGTTCTTTGACCTTCGAAAATGTTATTACATCAGAATTTGATAAAAAGCAATTAGCTTCAATGTTTAATGGCTTCTAGTTTTAAAATATATTCAAAAATCATATTTACAATTTTTCTATTGTGTAATAAAAAAGATGACTATTTATTTCTTCAATAAGATAAGAATATAATAGAAATTAATAGGTGGAATGAAAAATTATTGTGATAAAAATATAATAATCACCTATCGTCAAAGGTATTTTTACAATGAAAATTTAAATTTGCTAAATTCAACCTGGTACATGTTTATCACTAAATGATATTAAGTAGAACATAGTAGGTTGAAGTAATGATCGATTTTAAAATAGAATGAATCATTATATATATATATGTTGATAGGAGAAGTTTATAATTGATGACAGTTGTTATTTAATTGGTGCATAAAAGTTGAGGTATTTCATTTAATGAAACACACATTTAATATGAAAGGGTTTTTTAATTTTTTCTTCTCTATTTTCTTGATATTATTTTTTATTATTGCTAATCATGGTGTTTTACCATGCAAATGTATGAGGGAATCAAGTAAAGTCAATTTTTGTCGATCTGACTGGGGTTAGTTTTAATATCATCCTTAATACATATTATATATCATATCTTTTTTACAATTAAATTAGTTTCAAGAGTAAATGTTAGCAATATCATTACAATGTACATCAATGACACAAAACACCCTTTTTATCATTCAAATCAAATTATATATATTGTTAAGCATGTCGAAGTTTTTAAAGCACCATCAAGATTTAATGGAACGTTACCACAATATATTTATACACCATTTGAATCAGCTGCTTGTGGATTAGATTTACTTTCCAAGGGCCATGAATATTTGTTATCGGGACATTTCTCATCACATAACATTGCTACAACATCTCTTTGCGGGCAGATACTTTCTGATCTTACACCTACAAGTGGTATTATTCAGGAATGGAATGAAGTTGATGATCTTCAGAAGGTTGCCCTCCAGCATAATGGTTATGAGCCATGTCATAAAGGAAAGATTCAAATTGACAATACCAACAAAACTAGCATTATTCCCACCACCTCCGCAACGACAGCAACAACTCCAGTTTCAACAACACAACAAATACAACAATCTCCAACCGAGAAGGTGATTAAAAATTAACAACTATAAAAACAATACTTAAATACACATAGCTTTTAAAAGAAAGGCCATTAAAAATGTATTAAAAAAGTTTTATGTTAAATTTTTGTACATTCACCCTTAAAATACATATTTTTACTATTTTTAGTGTAAAAAAGAAACAATAAAAACGGAAGTTTTTTCTTTCTTGATCATCAATCATCTTCTAAATTGTAGTTATCATCACACACATGTCTAGTTGTTGGGTATCGTTAAGAAATTTTAATTATTTGTTTTTCAGTGATTTATAAATATTTTTGTTTCAAAAAAATATTGTTTATGTTTCAAAGATAATCTTTTTTGTTTGTGATTATGACAATTTTGTTTGATGATACTCATTATTATGGATTTTATTCGCTACAAATTATTTTAGACTTTAAAGTTTAAAAAGATTGTATAATATTAGCTTATATTGTGAGTATAATATTCTATTAATCATTAAAAAATGAATGAATACAAATAAAAGTGTTTAGAAAACTAAATCTCTAAAAAAATTTTCCGTCTCTTCACGAAAAACCAATCGTCATCAACTAGTGCTTCATACAGTGAAACAGCAATAAATCATAAAAAATTAAAATGTTAATAGTAGTTTTATTACTCATTATAAGTTAAAAATATAGGAATAAATGACACATTTGATAATACAACTAAAAGAAATTACTCTTCAAGTATTTGTGACAACACATCAGCATTATCTTCCTTTACAAGTGACCATGCCTTGGTCTCATCCATAGTGAGGTGTTAGAATTGAGATAATTAAAAAATCCGATGGCACTAGGAGCAGACAGATTTCCTGCTCCCTTATTGAAGGCAATTGTAAAAGAACCAGTTGTACTGGGTGAAACTTCAGAGAGATGGATGCCGAGAAAACGAAGAAAAAAATAAAATATAAATAGTTCATTCACATATTTATTAAAAGTTAGAATTATTTACAATATATAATACATTTAAAATAATACAAATAAAATTACAAGTAAAAAAAATAATATTTAAATATGGTTGACACGTGCGTCATATTAGTTTCCTCCCTTTTTCGGCGCTCTTGTCGTTTTCCACCTTTTCGCAGCCACCCTCTTCATATCATCCAGCGAAGGGTTTAAGCACGTTCTCAGGTGGTACAAAAACTTCTTGGATATTTGTTACTGTGTGATACCAATGAGACAAAAAGCAATTTTCTCACTACACAGAATGCAGATGTTTTTTAGATAACTCAGTAGCTGAGAGAGCTATAAAAAATTTAGATTAACTTTAAAAAATTCGCTTAACTTACATTTTTTAAGCACTTTTGGCACAAAGTATCTTGACAACTACATTAAAGGAGTCTTGGAGTTGCCTTAACTTTGACCAATACCACATTCATTAAAGTGGAGCCAATGTAGATGCACTGCCTAATTGTGTGCCCTTGGTCGTGGAGTAGGACGATAGAAAAAAAATGAGAAAAATGTCCCAAAACAGTCTATTTATATACCCGTACAAATGGTGGAATTTGATTTTTAATCTTTGTCACAATGAAATGATGTATATACCCCTATAGTTTAGAGTTTTTGCGATGTTCATGTTAATCCATGTCACTTTACTCTGGGATCTATTAGATATACCATAAATTGATACTTTTTGTAACATGTCACTAATAAAAAATATCCTCTGTGAAAGTACATTCGTACACATCGTACAAAAAAAATGGTAAAAGAATTTTATTCATGCAGATATGTTATTGTAATTTGAGTATCTTGAAGTATTTGGTAATTCGATTAATTAATATGTAGAATAATTATTTTCTCAAGAAATACATTAATTTTTTTTATAGTTTTAAGTTTACCAATATATCCACCTCCCGACAAGTACTTCTACACGGAATGAAAACAAAAAACAAAGCAACCATTGCAACTCACATTATTATACACGCTTCACAACAACAGTATACTTATTCCCAATTTCATGTTAATATTTTAAAATATTTTCATAACCTGAAACTTCTAAAAATAGAAAAAGTTGTGATCTTCATTTTTGTTATCTATCTATCCTGTTAGTTTAAGATAATTTAATTAAAAGATGGGTAAACCAGGTTTTAATCAAAATAATAATCGTGGTGGCAATGGTGGTATGTTAGTGTTTTAGCATTATCATTATACCTTTTTTGGCAGGCTTTAACAAAGGTCGTGGAGGAAAAGGAGGATTTGATAAGAAATCTCGTGGAGGATTCGGTGGTGAGAGAGGAGGCCGTGGAGGTAATAGAGGAGGTAAAGGTGGATTTCGTGGAGGATTCGGAGATAAAGGAGGAAAAGGTGGTAAAGGAGGAGGCAATCGTAAATCGAGAGGAGGTGTAGGAATGAAGGGAGGAAAGAATGTTATTGTTGAACCACACCGTCATGAAGGAGTATTCATTCTAAAGGGAAAAGAAGACGCATTAGCTACATTGAATATGGTACCCGGTGATTCTGTTTATGGAGAGAAACGTGTCTCTGTAGATACTGATGGCGTCAACAAGGAATACCGTGTCTGGAATCCGTTCAGATCAAAATTAGGAGCCGCCATTATGGCTGGCATCGGAAACATCTACATCAAACCTGGTTCAAAATTATTATACCTTGGTGCCGCTTCCGGTACCACCGTTTCTCATTGTTCTGATCTCGTTGGACCTGAAGGACTTGTGTACGCAGTTGAATTTTCCCATCGTTCTGGACGGGATCTTCTTGGAGTTGCCAAAAAAAGACCAAACATAATTCCTATCGTTGATGATGCACGTCACCCACATAAATACAGGATGCTTGTGGGTATGGTTGATAACGTATTCTCAGATGTTGCTCAAAGTGACAGTACTAGGATTTTATCACTCAATGCGCAGTATTTCCTCAAGAATGGTGGTCATGTTATTTTATCAATTAAAGCTAGTTGCATTGACAGTACCGCTCAACCAGAGGCTGTCTTCGCTGAGGAAGCACAAAAACTGAAACAAGATGGATTTAAACTTAGAGAACAAATTGGTTTGGAGCCCTATGAAAGGGATCATGCTATAATTACCGCACAATACAGAAAGTAAAGTGTTTTTTTTTAAATTTTATATATTTTTTTACCTGTTGATGTATTACATTTTTACTCAAAAAGTCATATTTACAATGTTTATAATTTTAAACTTAATAAAGGTATTACAAACAAATAATTAGAGTGTAAGTACAAGTTTATTTACATAATATTTATTCTTCATCATCTAGTTTCATGCGCTTTCTAACATTGATCTTATTCCTTGGATCAGATAGGTCGTACCAATCTTCGGATTCATCCTTCAGGTTAGCATCTTTAGCTCTTGTAACGTTTGGATCAGGTGCGGGGGCGACGAATTTATGGACCATCCATTCTTCATCAGGAAGATCCTCAGCTTCCCAATCTAAGTTAGGCATTTGAATTCTTTCTTCCTTATTTTCTTCTTCCATCGGTTTAGGCTCCTCTTTCTTTTCCTCCTCCTTCTTAACTTCATCAGCACACCTCTTCTCAGACATAACCTTCTTTATAGACAACTCATGAAGTTTGTTCCTAAACTGAGACAGCATCTCCATTGTTTGTTCCTCTCTCCTTGGATCTTTTAACTTGTGGATATTCTTTGTCTTGTCCTTGAATTTAAGTTTTGTGCTGTAGTATTCTTTTACAGTCTCACTTTTTTCTTCCTCCTCCTCTGCTTGTTGTTGTCTCAAACTTTTCTTATACTCCTTTTGCATCTTCCTAATTTCATCTTTCAGGCTTTTTAGTTTCTCCTCATTTTCACGGGCTTTTGATTCATCAACCAATTTATGCAGATCTTCCTCCTCGTCATCTAACCTTTCAGCGACCTTCTCTTTTTTAGGTTTCTTTTTCCTGAATCCAGTGGTGGTTGTGCTTGAACCGGGTTGTCCACCAAATTTACTTGTATCAATTGCAGTTTCTTTAGATAACTTTTCATCATTTAGTAGATCATGGGCACTTTTGCCTTTCCCTTTGAGGACAGTTGAAAATTCATCTTCCTCCTCCATTTCATCTCCAAATGAGAGTAACATTGTATTTCGCACCTTTCCTTTTGTTTCATTGGCTCCTTTGTTGTTTATACCGCTTGGCTCACCATTTTTCTAGAAAATACTATTGTATTGTATTATTAATATGGAACTTACCTCTGAAGATTCTTTATGATCTTCATTATTATCACCAGACATCTTGCTGTAGTGTAAGAAGATTTAAAGCACAAAGAAACATTACTCCAAATGCATTTACATACAAGACCGCGTAGAAATTTTTTTATGCAATCAAATGGCTATCAACGTATTTCTTTTAATTTAGTGATTATTCCAATTTGTTTGTTGTACCTTTGGTTAATTAGTTAGTATCATCTTAAGAATTGTTCAATATGTTTCCTTCTGATCTTTACAAGATTTATACGACAACATGACATGAAAAAGTAATGTTTGATTTTCAGAGTATTATCTCGATCCGTTATTTTATTTCATTTGAATCTCAGTTCTTGTCATAACATTCTTATATTCTTTAATATTATTACTTTAATGTCAATCTAGGATGCAAAGACTCTTAAGAAGCTCCTTAAATAAATATGTAACATGTAATCGCAACTTCATGAAGGTAAACGATCATTTATCCAATATATACCAAGCAATTTCAGAAACCCTCCTCCCAACTAAACGTAGAAACCTCCAAAATCCGCAACATAGGTATCGTAGCCCATGTAGATGCAGGAAAGACAACCCTAACAGAACGACTACTATACCTCTCCGGGGTAACGACAATGATAGGAGATGTAGATTCAGGAAACACGATAACAGATTTCTTGGATGTCGAAAGGGAGAGAGGAATAACTGTCCAGTCTGCGGCTTTGTCTTTTCCATGGATGGAGCATAGGATTAATTTGATTGATACTCCTGGGCATGTTGATTTCACTGTTGAAGTTGAGAGGTGTTTAAGGGTTTTGGATGGTGTTGTGACGGTTATAGATGCCTCTGCTGGTGTTCAGGCGCAGACTATTACTGTGTGGAGGCAGAGTAATGAATTTAATATTCCTTCTATATTTTTCTTGAATAAGATGGATAAGCCTAATAGTGATTATGAAATGGCTAAAGCAAGTATTGAGGATAAATTTAATATTAATGTTGTTCCTTTGACAATTAAGTTTGGTGAAGGAAACAAATGTGATGGTTTCTTGGATTTAATGAATGGTAAAATATTAGAAACTGTTGATGATTATCGTTGGGTTGATATTGATAAAAATAAACACAAGAATTACTATGATCTGTACTTGGGTGAAAGAGAAAACATGATATCAAAGATTATCGAGAACAACGATCAACTATCTGAGAAACTTCTAACAACCGGAGTTGATTCCATCAGCAACGACATCCTAAAATCCGAACTACGATCTCAAACCCTCCAAAAAAAACTCTATCCCCTTGGAGTTGGATCAGCCCTAAACTCAACAATGAGTGTCTTCCCCCTCCTCGACATGGTTGTCGATTACCTCCCAACCCCCAAAGAGAGAAACCTCCTATCCAAAAAGGTATTCAGAGACAACATGTCAAGTCTGGTCTTTAAAATTGGCCACGACGACAAACACGGCCAGCTATTCTATACACGTATCTATACTGGTACCCTAAGAAACAACTCAATTGTATTTAATGGTAACAGACAAACAACCGAAAATAAGTTAAAAGTTTTTATTCCCTTTTCTGATGAGCTTGTCTCTACATCGGCTGTCAATGAAGGAAATATTGCTGTGGTGACTGGTTTGAAGGAAACTAGAACTGGTGAGAGTTTGTTTGAAGATGAGAAATGTTTCAGGGAGGGCGTTGTTAACTTGAGGAATGAGTGTAGTGGTGGTGAGGTGTCAGAAATAGAGAGGTCGTTTATTCTTGAGAACGATAATGGTGATGGTGTGGTGTATTTGGGGATTAATCCACCGGATCCGGTGTTTTATTGCTCAATTGAACCACCATCACAGGAGAAGATGAAGAAATTTGAAAGGGCTTTGGAAGAAATTTGTAGGGAAGATCCTTCCGTTAGGGTTGTTCAGGATAAGCTTACTGGTGAAACTATTCTAGAAGCTATGGGTGAATTACATATCGAAATCATCAAAGATCGCCTCAAAAGACACTATGATTTAGATGTTTTCTTTGGTAAACTACAAATAAACTATCGTGAAGTCCTTACAAACGAAGTCAGTGGTACCGCCTATGTTGAGGATTCATTTGGTGAGGGAACCAGAAAACAGTACTGCAAAATCGGCATGACAATTACACCGAGAGAGAAAAGTGGGAAATTCAAGAATATCCATATTCGCTTACCTTCAAAAGATAATGACAACAGTTTTTCAACTTATATACGTTCTGATTGGCATAAAGCCATCAATTCAGGATGCACAAATGGGTTATTCAATGGTCCATTACTCGGTTATCCAGTTGAGGATGTGGAAATCACTGTCACTCACTTCGTTACAAGTGGAGGTAAAGTGAAATCTTCCCTAGTCTCTGCAGCTGCAAATGATTGTGTTAAGAATTGTTTACAGAAGTGTGAATCAAAATTAATGGAACCTTATGTCAAATTAAATGTATCTGTTTTTGATAATGCTGCGGAGACTTCTGTCCATGATATCATTCACGAATTGAATAAAAGGAGAGCTGATGTTACAGATGTTAAGAGTACTAGTGATACTAGACAAAAAGTTGTTGACATCACCGCTTTGATGCCCTTAATAGAAACCCCTGGCTTATCTAGAGTTATCAGGAGTGCTGCCTCCGGAATGGCAACCTTTAACTTCAACATCGAAGGCTACCAATTCGTTTCAGGTGCCGAGACAAGTAAATTGACAAAGGGTAGATATTGATAATTTGTTATCTTTGTTATATTTAGGAAAAACTAATTAACTATTAATTTGTTGTGTTGTAAAAATTCGGAATAAAATTTTAAATATGAATTGAAAGATATTATGGATTTTGAGTAATTTTCCTAAACTTAAAATAGTAAAATGTCTATAAATAGTGAAATTTTTTTTGCAAAAAATCAGAGTTTAATAAAATTTTTTAGTTTACTCTCCTGTGTTATTTATTGTCTGTTATTGGTTTTTATTTTAAAAAATTAAAAAAATTTATTGAATCATAAATCCTCTACTATGTACAACAACTTGAAAGAATTACTTTTCTTTCATATGATCATGTAGTAATCATAAATTAGGCTTGTTTGTTTGATCCGTAGACAACTGCAGCTCTGGCAAATGGAGCGTATGCTGGTACAACTGCTGGGGCGGCGGCAACTGGTAAGGCAGCTGGGACTGGTCCTGGAACAACACCGTATGGAGCGGCAAGTGGGAGTCTAGCGGCAAATGGAGTTAATGGAACAGCTGATGGGACGGGTGCAGGAGCAACTGGAACTGGAACTGCGACTGGAGCGGCAACTGGTACAGGAGCGGCAACTGGTACTGGAGCAGCGACTGGAACAGGGGCGGCAACTGGAACTCCAGCGATAGCGGCAACACGTGGGGCATTGACAAGAGGAGCAGATTGAGTTAAAAGTCCAATTCCATTATTGACAAGTGGTTGTTTTCCATCACTTCCTGGGACTGTAGCTGGGATAACTGGTGGTGGGGCTGCTACAACTGGTGCAGCAACAACTGGAGCTGGTACAATTGGTGCTCTAACAGCTACTGGTGCCTCAACGAGTCCAGGTCCGGCATAAGCGAAACGTGGATTAAGAATAACTTGAGAATAAGTAGCGCAGATCAAACAGAAAAGACTAAAAAATATATAATTATAATATAATATTAGTAATAATAGTAACTCACATAGCTAATGATTTGAAAGCAGCCATATCAATAAAGAAGTAAATAGTTGTATAAGAAGGTATGATGAAAAATTTCCATGAAAAATCTCTTAAATACCCCTAGCAGCGTAAAAAAGTTCACCCAATCATCTGGAGGTGTGAATAATGTAGGTGAGATTTCCTCTTGGTCAACACAATAAGAACTAGTCAAGTTCAAAATGAAGTACCAGTTTTTCTAGCCTTCTCAAAGTTAAAAATTTATAAAATTTTTCCTGAAACTTGTTTACACTATACTTTGACAGTTACAATAGTATTTGTGCGCAAATATTTTTGATAAACAAATATCATTGTCTTCTGAGAGTTATATTTCTTTTAAGATAATTAGAAGTAATAAGATTAGAATGTATTGGTTTATGAGAGATTGGACATTTCAGGTGTATACAGTGCATCTAAACATATTGTTGGTATTGAGGTGCGATCTTAAAAAATGAGCCATGTACTATATATTTTACAAGTATGCGATTAAGTTAACAATTGATGTTTGAAGCTATTTATTTTTAAATTTTTTAAGAATAATGGATGGTGTTTTAAAAAATTATTTTATTTTTGAGATTATTTTAAACAGCTTTTGTTGGTTTGAATGGTTGTAAGAATGTTCTTGGTGATTAGAAACTGATAAAAAATATTATTTTATTTTCGTCTAGATTTCAAAAATTATTTTTGAAACATCAATCAATTGCAATTATTCTTTTGTATATGAAGTATGGTGTTCTTAAGATTTGTAATTTTAACAATAAAGGATTCATTGAAGAAAAGGTCTTTTTCTCACGAATAATGGAATCTAGAAAGGGTGTTTTATCTCGAGGAAAGAATGTTGCTTAAAGCAAGATTGGTAAGTTATCTTCATGCAATAGTAGAAGTGGTAGTACAAAGAAAGTAACCATTGTTGTTAACTTGAATTTGTCATCGGTTTATTCGTTTTTAATGAAATTCTAATATTTTATCAGTAATGTTAATTTATTATTCTTACTATGGTTTTCAACTCGATTTGAAGTTTATAATAGCCTATCTGGAGCTACATCTCTATATACCACAATTGGAAAGTGATTCTAAGAGCAAGCACAACATCGAATCTCCTTAGATACTCTCGTTATACTTCATTTACTCTTCGATGACACTACTATATCATCATATCATCAAACTCCTCAACGTAAACAATTCTCCAACGAATAATGGTATTTGTCTTCAGCGGAATGTCCCGAAATTAACTAATTTTAACGAGATCTCTCTGTTTTCAGACTTTATCACTACATAAAGATGATAAAATTCAGGAACTTTTCTCGTATCACTACACAGAAGCCATACAACCATTTAATATTGCAAAAAAATAAATATTCAACCCAAAGACATCTTTCTAGTGATAATTTTGATAAAAATGAAGTCGAATTGAGGTATCAGGAGAAGATGAGTAAGGCAGGAGGTGTTGATCCAGGTGTCTGTACTGACTTCATTATTTTACCTCCTCCAAACATTACCGGAAAACTCCATCTAGGGCATGCTCTCACAATCGCTATTGAAGATGTCATGAAAAGGTTTGCCCAATGCACGGGAAGAAAAGTAAGAATCCATTTACACATAATATACAATTCATTTACAGGTCCTCTGGTACCCAGGATTCGACCACGCCGGTATCGCAACCCAGACAGTCGTCGAGAGGAACCTCTGGAAAGAAAAAAAACAACTATCCTCAAACCTGACAAGAGAAGAATTCATAAAATACTGTGAAGACTGGAGGGACAAAAGAATGGCAGACATAAGGTATCAAGTAGATAAATTAGCCCCCCTCATCGATTGGGATCACTCCTACTACACAATGGACGGTAACTTCTCTAATGCTGTCAGTACAGCTTTCATTCACCTGTACAATAAAAATCTCATATACCGTGATAAGAGAATTGTCAATTGGTGTTCTTCGTTGCAGAGTGTTATCTCTGATCAAGAAGTAAAGAAGGTAACGGTTGGGAGTGGGGATGCTTTGGTGATACCGGATTTACATGGTGGTAGTAGGAGTGTTAAGTTTGGAAGGTTGTTTAGAGTGAAATATAGGTTGGAGGGTTCTGAGGAGTTTGTGGAGATTGAAACCAGTAGACCGGAGACTATATTTGCTGATGTTGCGGTTGCTGTTAACCCTAATGATGGTAGATATGGGCATTTGTTGGGTAAATATGCCATTAATCCTTTGGTTAAGGGTAAGCATTTAAAAATTGTCCCTAGTGATAAAGTTAAGATGGATTTCGGTACTGGTATGCTGAAATTAACTCCTAGTCATAGTCAAGTTGATTTTGACATTGTTACTGAACTTGTTAAGAAAGGAAAATTAGAGAAAAAAGTATTAAATGTGAGTTGTATTGACAATAACGGACGTATCGTAGCTCCCGATACACAATTCGATAAGATGGATCTTTTCGAAGCAAGAGAAGAAGTCATAAACTACCTTGCATCAAAACAAATCTTGCAAGAAACAACAAAAGAAGGTTACCAAACAGAGATCCCTATATGCGAAAGGAGTGGTAACGTAGTTGAAGGAACCATAAAAAGTCAATGGTTCATGAAGACAGAGGACCTTCACAACGACATCAGAAGGTTAATAGAGAATGGAACTATCCAACTCAGTCCTGAATTTCACTACACAAAATTAATAGAGTGGTTATCTAATACCGATCCATGGTGCCTGAGTAGACAAATTTCATGGGGCCATCAAATCCCAGCATACAAAGTTAGTGGAACTGATAGATGGTTAGTTGGTCATCCTGAGGACGCGAGTATAAAGAAATCTGTCTTCGAATTGGTTAGGGATACTGATGTTCTTGATACGTGGTTTAGTGCTTCTCTTATACCTATTGTTACTGGGGGTTGGCCGGGTGTTCCAAGACCACGGAAGTTGAGTTTCATTGAGACAGGTCATGATATTCTTGGATTTTGGGTTGCTAGGATGTTAACTGTTTGTTATGGTATCACGGGAGAGATTCCTTTTGACAATATATACCTTCATGGCCTTATACGCGATTCACTAGGAAGAAAAATGAGCAAAAGTTTGGGGAATGTCATTGATCCATTAGATGTTGTTGATGGTATATCTCTTGAAGATATGTTAAAAAGGATTCGAGAAAGTTCATTAAATGAAGATGAAATGAAGATTGCTGAAAAAGATTTACAAACCAAATACCCTAACGGTATCAAAGGAATGGGTGCAGATGCTTTAAGATACGCACTCCTACGCCATGATGTAACTTCACTAGATATAAACGTTAACATCCTCGAGATCGCTGATGAGGGACATCGTTTTTGCAATAAGTTATGGAATATGACTAATTATGCAAACAATGTACTTTCAATGCCTAGGAAAAAGGGAAAATATTTGAATTCAACAAACGATATGGTAGTGTTTTCTTTCATTTTTGTTTGTTTATTTAAATTTTTTGTTGATTTTTAGGATCTTTGGATAAAAAGTCGATTGAAGAGTTGTATGACGAATGTATATGAGATTTTGATAGAGAATTTCAAGCCGCATATTGCCTTGAATCATGTTACGTCGTTTATTTTGAATGATTTTTGTGATTTATATATTGAATCAACGAAACGTGCTGTAAAATCAGGGGATAGAGATAGGATTGATGAGATAGCTTCTACTATGTATTCAACATTGGGTACGACTTTTAAGATATTATCAATCTTTATGCCTCAAGTATCTGATTCCTTAAGTGAGAGGATTGTAAAAGCTTTTGGTAGTGAAAGGGCTCCATTTGATGACTTGGATTTCGATATACATAAAAGTTTATACAATTATGATGGTAATCTGGAGGCGCGAGTTAGTGATATGTACTCAGTTGTTTCTGTTGTTAGAAGTATACGAAACACCTTTAATATTCCTCGTAAGGAACAGAAATTGAAATGTTTGTTAGAAGTAGATAGAGAAATAGAAAGTTTTAATGTATTGGAGAATGTTTTATCTGTTGCAGAGGAATTGTGTAATATACAATGTACGATTCTTAAAGAAAAGGACACTTCATTATCTGATGGTCATCTACGCTTTAGGATTCCAAGTACCGAAATGTCTCTGTACATAGAAATGCCTTCAAAGTATCTTCAAAAGACATTAGATGATTATTTATCAAAGAAAGAAAGTTTGTTAAAGAAAAAGAACAAACATCTAGAAATCAATCGGAGCATACAAAAACATCTAGAGAATCCTGCATTCCAAGCAAAACCTAGAAGGATAACCGATATGGAGAAACGTGCCAAGATTTCTGTAGATAAAATACAAAAAATCGAGTTAGAACTCGAAAAATTAGAAAAAGACATAGTTGATATTAGGAAAAAAATTGATCAAAATTCTACTTGTTGATTGTTTATTGTTATCAGATGAGTTTATTTTATTTAGTGTAAAGTGATATAATAGTTTACTATACTCTCATGAATGTGTATAAATTTTAATAAACTAAAAATTGTTTATGTGTATATATGTGTATTTTAATTTTTTTGTATTTATGTATATAAATATGATACCACAAAATATGTGTTCAACTTTTTTTTAGATTAAAAGAATTATTTTCGAATGTTTAAACGTCTTTTTTAAAGAAATATTCCCTCTTACCTATGTATTTGTTATAAAACTTTTATTTTTAATTTACAAATTCTACTTAACCCACGTTAAGTTTCCATTTTTACTTAAGTTTCCAAACATATTAATCTCCCGCAAGTACCCACCAAGGCAAACACTTGTTATTTAAAACATCAGCAACAAGTGAATCTGATTTATTGTTGATAAATTTAATGATGAATGTGCATTACATTATTAAAATAGGTCTGTTTACCATAAGTATGAGTCATCGGCACTTTTTAGATATTTATTGGTAATTTTGAGGGAAACTTCAGAGCAAATATGCGTATATTTTGTGATATTTATTATATAATATTAGATAGGTTGTTGATAAATCATATATAATTGCATCTTTTTCTCTATCAGTTGTTAAAGATAAAATGACCTTTCTATTTTGTATTGGTAAATTTTTGCTTGACAATATTCGTGACATACACAAAAAAAACCCATTCAATGACGATAATTTTCTTAGGATGACGTCTATCTTATTTATTTAACTGTAATGGAAATTTCTAGAAAACCCTTGGATTATTTATAATATTATACGTTCTCCATATTTCTCTTAAACCCAATACATTTATACATACATTCCTTTCAATTCATGGGTTAACTATTATATTTGGGATCTAGACTATCAGACAGTCCCCATCTAAATTATTCTACCGGCTACTTCTCTTCCTAGAAAGATATTTGTTTAACTTTTTTTTTTATTCACATTTCTTTGTTGCTGGATAATATAATACATTTTATACTCCTGCCTTGTATTGTTTTATTCTGTTAAACTTTAAAGTGGTAAAAAAATTATCACCATACAAAAAGTAGAGAGAATTAGAGAATTTTTAGTATATTTTTATTGCACATTTAAAGGAGGTTCTTGTGATAAGAAGAGTGTGGCGCATTCAACTAATTGGAGAAGTGTATTTGAAGCGATCACTATTTCAACATAATTTTTATCATTCTTTCCCCATTCAACATTTTAGCACAGTTAAAATAGGTGCTTTTAGATTTTTGCATATTTTAGCAAATAAAGAATATTGTTTACAATACTATTGTCCTATTAATCTATAATATGGATAACTATTACAATCCACCTGAAATTCCTTTTGGTCAATTCAAAGAGGAATACCAAAATGAAGATTATGTAGGTTTAGGTGATTTGATAAAAAGTTATTTACTTGATGTTCAGAGTAATAATATTGAAGGTAATAACCTTATGTCATGCGAAAGTGCAATAAATATTGATTCCTGTATGATGGGTGATGAAAACTTTGGAGATATTATTCGCTATTTTGAGGGAGATGATAATGTCAATAGTGATTTTGATGAGATTCTCAAGAAGGACATCAAGAAGGAGAGTCCCGTACAAAGTAATAATTTGACTGTCCCTGGATTCGAGGATAGTTTGGATAATATGAATAATATTTGCAATAATTTTACCTTCAATGAAAACTCTTTTGATACCAATCTCAATCAATTTCCCGACTATCCTGATTTTAATTACTCTTCAAGAGCTTCATCTGCCGTCTCACCAATGGAGAAAGTTTTGGATAGTAATGAGGATTGCGATACCCCAAAACCTGGACCAATGAGGCCAAGAAGGAACACAACCAAACGCAAGAATCAATATCCCGACTTCATCTATGACGATTCCGAAAGTTCATCCTCCAAATCTCATGGACCTGCCAAGAGGACTAGAGTTGCTGTCTTGAATACTCCATATACAAGACCTTACAATGCCGTTCCTCAGGAAGAGAGAGATGAAATATGGTTAGAGAAACGTAAAAGAAACAACGAGGCTGTTGTTAAATCTCGTAATAAGAAAAAAGAAAAGTTAGAAGCTGAACATAGGGAACTTGAGGAACTTAGAGTTAAGACAAAGGAGGATGCTGCCACAATTAAGTCACTTCAAGATGAGCTTTTCCAATGCAAAGTGGAGATTAGCGATATGAAGAAGAAGATCTTCCAACTTAGTGGTGAAAATAATAGCCTTAAGGTGCAGATCCAACAGAATCAATCCTCATACAAAGTACAGAATCCAAGAATTATTGTATCTCAACGCCCCTCTGCCACTACTACTATGACCAGGGGACGTATGGAGCTTTACCCACCGCACCATGACAGTTCCTTCCGTCGGGGTTGAGGAGTGAATTGGAAGATGCTGCCTGATATAAGCCGGAACGTTATGAATTGCTGATTGACCAAGTTACAACGATTACTGATTCAATAAAACACACACAACTGACGACAAAAAATCTAAAACAAAGCAATTTGTTCAGAGGAGGATATATAATTCACATATACTTATTAATCCTATTCCAAATTACTCTTACAATATTTCAATTAGTGATTATTATTACATTGTTTCACGAAAAAAATTGGTTAAGAACTTTTAATCGAAAAACCATCAATATTATTATTTAGAGAAGACTCTGCATATTTATGGCATGTGAATAAGTATGAAGTTGAAGTTTTCTATCAAAAAAATTCATTCTCTCACCGACATCGGAGGTTTCTATCTATAGATATATGAAAAAAGCTGTAATTCTATTCTACTTTTATTATGGATTTTTTTGTGTAAATGTTTATCAATTTCTTACTTAATAATCTATAGAGTGATAAAAAGAATCTCTATTATTTTTTTGCTTGAATTTTAAACAATTTATCATATTATTATTCTTTTATTAAATAAAATAAAGAGATTAAAAATAAAACTTTCTTTTATTATAGATAAAAACAGGAGTGAATCATCAGCCATTCATATATTTGATAGTTATTTTTTATCAGGAATTTTGAGGAGGATGTTTATGTCTACTCACCATCTTCCTGTGACATCAATCACAAACACCAGGAATAACAATTGCTATGATTAATCTATTTTTTGTATGTTTGTATAAAAATTTTAAAGTGCAAAAATGATAATAAAATTATGTGTCATATATTTAATGTTCTTTTTTAATGTATATAAACTTATATGTTAAAAGCAAACTTGTATTATTATTATTATTAAATGAAATAAAAATAATATTATTCTATGGTTATGTGTGTGTATAGGTAAAAATGAAAGAGAAATTAAACGTGACAGTTGTATTGCTTTAAAATATAATTGAAAATAAGAGTTAATCATCCATAATATGAGGGCAAAAACATTACTCAATCTTATGATATTTTTTAAAGTATACTAAAAGTAATATGTATTCGTATTTTAATCATGTCAGGTATTATTTTTCATAATTCTAAAACACTAAATGAAGTCATATGTCAACTTAATGTATGTGTATTAATTTTTTTGATTTATTAATTAGGTATGTTGTAGGAGAAGATTAATAATCTTTCCGAGGATAAGGAGTATATAGAGAATGCCTCGAATTATTACCGTCTTGAGTATAAGGAAATTCTCGTTTACCTTAAGGATGTTATTCAAAAACAAACTTTAGAGATTGAACGTTTGGAAGAGGTGATGAGGAATGAAAAGAAAAAGTATGAAAGTAGTTTGAGGGAAGTTGAAATCAATGGACAGAAGATGCTGGAGAAGGTTGTTGCTGATAATGAGAAAATTAAGTTAGAGAATTTGTTGATGAAGACACAGCAAAATGCTTATAAGCATATGAAGTTAGAAATGGAAGGTTTGTATGAGAGGATTGAGGAGATGAAGAAAGTGTTAGATGAAAAAAATGAAAAAATTAGCAAAAAAGAGTTAAAAGAAAGAGAGGTGGCTGTTATTACTTCTGATAAGGTGAAAAAAGAAATGGAGATTGAGTATGCTGAGAAGATAGCTAAAATTAAAGAGGAACTTCAAGTTCAAAATATGGCAGAGTTGTGTGCCTCAAATGAGATGGGAAGGAAACTTAAAGATGAAATTAAAAACAAAAAACTTGAAATTGATGTTCTCAAGGATGATGTAAAAAATTTACATGAACGTATTGAGGAACTTGAAGGAACAATTGAAAATTATGAAAAAGAAAGAGAGAAAATGAAGAATCAGTTAACGAGAGTAGGATTACATACCGAGAAATCTATAAAAGAATACAAGAAAATGATAGAAGATTCTGAAAAGTCAAAAGCAAAAGAAATTCAAAAGAGAGAAAAAATAATTGCCGAATTAAAGAAAGAAAACGGAAATACAAAGAGAGAACTTCATAAAGAGTCAAAAAAGTTAGCCGAAATGATGGAGGAGGTGGTAAAAGAGAAAACCATCCGAGAACAGACAGTTGAAGCCCATAAAACCCAAAACCAAATGCTCAAGGACCTGAAAACATTCCTCAACTTGACATTAGGAGACACAACCGACCAAGAGTACATTAATACAATATTCTGTGAAAACAGAATAGCAATATTTGCTAAATTAGCTTTACTAGTACAAAATATACCACAACTTGATTTTAAATAAAACAACAAAAAGAAAAGATAACAAAAAAAACAACAATTATTTCTCTGGAGGCCATTTAAGATTTACATCCTCAACATCTAATTCAAGAATATCGATAGTCCCAGTTTCCAAACCCAACAACTCACTGAGGCATGGTCTTGTCCTCCCAAAATCACCGTGAACAAACTCCTTTACATAAGTCCCTGCTTGGGTAGTCATCCGTAAATGAAAATGATTCTCATCCAAAGGTAATGCTGACATTGTTAGTATTGTTCTTGGTCTATCAAGCAAACTCCTACGCTTCAAAACACGCACCGGTGTCTTTTGGATTACCTCTAAAGGTGCTCTTCCATGCAAACCCCTAAGAGCTTCTGCTGAGATAGGACTTTTTGAGTAACAAAATGCTCTGTAACTTTTTTCTTTCTCCTCCTGGCCTTCCAGTAAACTTTCAACTTCTTTTTGTGTGACACGTATCAAGGAGTTAACTTTGATATCAACTGTTGAGGAGTTTATTTTGTCTTCTAACATCTTACAATTACTTTTCATTTTACCAACGAGTTTCTCGTAAATGGGTATTTCTCTAATCTTCCTACAATTTTTTAATTCAATCGCGAATGGTCTTCCCGTACCAAGCATTCTGACATCAATATCCTCCCTACCAGATGCCAACAACTTATAACTATCAGCCTGGGTAAACTCCTTCAATATATCGCCGATTAATTCAGAAACAGAATTCTTAGGAATTGATGGTACCCCGATACCAATAGACCAAGGTGATTGTGACAGGGAACGTGAAAATTTACAGTACCTCCCAGCAATGAAGACAGGTTCCCTTTCAAGAAATATAGAATAGACAACCTCTTGTGTTGGCGATACCATAACGTACTTTTTTGCCATCTCTTCAGTTATTCTACCTCCGAATTGAGATACTTTCATTTTTGTAAATGCACTTGTTATTATTTGTTGAGTATCACCTTTCTTTCTTTTACCAGTTATGTATTCGTTTGGAAAATTAAATAGTAGGAATTCACTGTCTTGTGAATCTAGTTCAGTATTTTCTAATGTTATTGTTACAGTGAAGTCAGATGCTAGTGTTGGTTTAAGGCCGAAATTCTGAATTGATGATTTAATAAGAAAAAATGATGAATTAAACCTACAAAATGGATGTGATTCATAAAGTACTCGGCAGCCTCCTGTTTTAGCGATACATTAGACCCTTCCTTTAAATAAAGTTTTTGCAGAATATATTCACGTAGGAAAAAGGATACAGGAAGATTTAGAGCAAAAATAAAGCTAGTCGCGTCATAACCTTCATTTTTTATTTTTGAATCCACCTCACTACAAATTTTCTCCAGAAGCTTATCATCAAACAAACCAAAACAGCAACTACATTGATAAGTATGCTCTACCTTTATTACATTAACATCTTCCTTGTATGGCAACTTCTGGCAATGCTCACAAACACTAATAGTCAACTCTCCAGACATAAAAAATTAAAACAATTTTTAAACATCTTTTATACGTGGAATTGTGTCCCTTCAAATAAATCATCCCGAACAGAAAACAATTTTATTCTAATTTTAATTAAAAAAAATGAATAAAACAAAAAGGTACATTAACAAAAAAAAATATTAAACAATAACAAAAAAAAACAAAAAATTACATAAAAATTATTTCTTATACTGTGCAGTAATTACAGCGTGGTCTCTTTCATAAGGCTCCAAACTAACTTGTTCTCTCAGCTTAAATCCATCTTGTTTCAGTTTTTGTGCTTCCTCAGCGAAGACAGCTTCTGGTTGAGCGGTACTGTCGATACAACTGGCTTTAATAGATAAAATAACATGACCACCATTCTTGAGGAAATATTGGGCATTGAGAGATAAAATTCTGGTACTGTCACTTTGGGCAACATCTGAGAATACATTATCAACCATACCTACAAGCATTCTGTATTTATGTGGATGACGAGCATCATCAACGATAGGAATAATATTTGGTCTTTTCTTGGCAACTCCTAAGAGATCACGTCCGGAACGATGAGAAAATTCAACTGCATATACGAGTCCTTCGGGTCCAACTAGATCAGAACAGTGAGATACAGTGGTTCCAGAAGCAGCACCAAGGTACAACAATTTGGAACCTGGTTTAATATAGAGATTCTCAATACCACCCATAATGGCAGCTCCTAACTTTGATCTGAATGGATTCCAGATACGATATTCGGTACTGACACCATTAGTCTCGACAGAGACACGTTTCTCACCATAGACAGAATCTCCTGGGACCATATTCAATGTAGCTAAAGCGTCTTCCTTTCCTTTTACAATGAATACTCCTTCGTGACGATGTGGTTCAACGATGACTCCTTTTCCTCCTTTCATTCCAACACCACCGCGTGCTCCGCCACGAGAACCACCACGACCGCCTCTGTTGCCGAAACCGCCACGGCCGCCTCTGTCTCCGAATCCACCACGGGAACCGCCTCGGCCGCCGAAGCCACCACGACCTCCTCTGTCTCCAAATCCACCGCGTCCACGTGAACCGCCTCTACCGCCAAAGCCACCTCTTGGATTGCCGTGTGCTCCACGACCTCCGCCGAATCCTAAATATTGCAAAAAAAATATTAAAATTAATCAAACAAATAAAAATAAAATTTACCGTTTCCGCGACCGTTACCTTTAAAATCCGGGCGACCCATTACACAAAAACAAATTTATCTACAACAAAAAAAATATTTAAATTTAAATATCAAGTACAATCCATTGTTTTTAAACACAACGAAAGGCAAAAAATAAATTAGTTAAATATAATTTAAATTCAAATAGATGCTTTGGTAATGTGTTACCCTTGTTTAGTGGGGTGAACGGAATTTCCAGTTGAGAGGAAACGTACTTTTTTGCAGGTGAAGTCAAGAGGAGTTTTTACTTTATTAGATTGCTCTTGAGAACGCGACCTTTATTTCTTGTGAGAGATTAGTTAAGGAGAGTAGGGATTCAGATAACTATTATGGCAACAAAAATGGATGAAGACTTTGCCAATGATTGGTATGAAAGGATTGTTGAAAAAAAAGCTAATACCTTAAGCGATTTAGTTGAAAGTTTATCGTAAGTGATAATAAAAATAATCCAAATAAACACTTAAAAATATTTTTTAGTGAGCAAATATTATCTATCGACATACAGGAGAGAATAAATGGTCTTGATAAAATATTAAGTGTAGTAAAGAAATTCGATAAAAATTTTTTAACAGAAGGAGAAGTTGGATTACTTTTAGAATTTTTTATAGCAAAGATTAACGACTTTGCTTTAGAAAAAAGTTGTGCTATAGAAGGTACACGTTATGTTTTGTATAATAATGAAAATATACCAAAGAATTGTGAGAAGGAAATTTTCCAGGGAATTTTTAAGGATGCAAATGTGCAGTCGTGGAGAGTCTCTGATAGAGGGTATCTTTTTGACATATTTAGTTTTCTCATCCAAACAGAGGAGCGTATAAATAATTTAAAAGTCCTCGAAAGCGATGTTGTTTTGGCTTTTGTGACAGCAGCAACTGGTGAAAAGGATCCGAGATTACTAATGAAAGTTTTCAAAATATTTTTGCAAATTGTTAAACATTTTTCATTAGGACATTTTGTGGAGGACATGTTTGATGTTGTTGCTTGTTATTATCCTGTTGAATATACCCCTCCGGAAAATGATACATTCAACATAACAAGGGAAATGTTGAGTGTAGCATGTGAGAAGTGTCTTTTATCAACAAAAGGCTTTACTTCGTATTGTCATACACTTATCCAGGATAGGTTGACTGAGAGTGATGAAGATAACCCATTGGAGGGGAAGTTGTATGATTGTTTGTTTTTGAAAAAAGCTATTGGAGCTTTTGGTATTGCTGGGTCTGCTCCGTATATAAAGGATTATTTTACTGCATTTAGGGGAATTATTTTAAACCCTACATTGAAGAAATGTCAACATTCTATACCACAGGAAATAAGGGAAGTTGTTCAATTTATTATTGGAGAGTTACTTAACGAAAAGGAAAGGGGAAGAAACTTGATTAAGACAATAATTGACGAGTTGTTGGAAAATGCTGAACCATTTATTGTCCAAGCTGAGATGGGTTTATGTGCCAGGACTTTAGATTTTGTGTATTCTACCTATGAAGTTTTGAAGGATGAGGAGATTAAGAGGAAGGCGCTCTATTGGATTGGGATATTGTTAGAAGGTAGGACATTGCAAAGTAAGGAGAATCATAAAGAAATAATTGAGGAGTCTTTGCCTTTCTCGACGAAATTCTTGTCATTGTCTACTATATTTGGAGAAGAGGTGGATACTCTACTTAAGCAGTTGGAAGATCTTGAAGAAAAGCATGGTGATATTGTTTTTGAGTATGAGTGTTGTATTGAAAGTTTATTGCTAAAGAATGATTCCGAAAGATGCTACAAAAAGTTCCTTCATAATGGTATTGAAAATATAATACAAAAAGAATATAATGTAGACCATAGTTTCTTTAAATTGTGTCATGAGATATCTCGAAAACACCCTCAATTGTTGGTAGATGTGTTGTCAAAACAAGATGAAGCCTTTATAACAAATCCCCATGTCTTAAACATCTTTACTTCGGCTTTAGTTGATCAAAATACATGGAATCGTATGGAGGAATTTATTTTCAAATCCATTAATGCAAATGGTTTCAATGAGAAGGTATCAGAAATATTAATACATTTCTCTAAAACTGTAGATAGTCTCATTCTCGAGGACTTTATTTACATGATTATCAAGAACTATAATAACTTAGTGATACATGACAATATACACCATTCAAGAGTTGTCGCAGAGATAGGCTTACACTTAAACGAAAAGGAGCACAACGAAATCGTTACCACGTGCTTGAAGATAGTTGAAGGAAATAGTGATAACGAATTAGGTGAAGTAGCATTTAAAACAAAAGAAGATATACAAAACTTATTGTACATAGTTTTCCCATTGTTGGTTCAGTCAAAAATACTTACATATAGTGATGTTAATATTATTGCACTTTCAGTAAATAGAGATTTTGAGAAAAGAATAATTTACGGCGCTTATATTAGTCATTCCTCGGATCCAAAGAGTATCGAGATTTTGGAGGATTACAAGGATATGGAGGATCTTGAAACAAGAATACATCTCATAAAGATCTTATCGTTGAAGAATCACCCTGACTATCTCAAATATGTTCACGACATCTTCGATGATATCAATAAAGAGAAGATACAAGAAACAGATCACGAAATAGTAACTAAACTGTTTAACTTCGAAGGTCTCTATAATGATCCCATCCTATGCAACTACTCACACTCAATCCTTTGGAGACAAAGATATTTCTGTAAATTTGTTGAAATATTCATGGAACATTATTTATTCACAGTAACATATTCCTTGTATTTTGCTTTACTCCAACCAATGCTTTCATTTGCCACGACAATTTCAATTCCTATGAATGTTGAGTTACTCTCCCTCCTACCGGTTATTGTTGATGCTTTAATGCAGGTTACAGAAATCGAAACTGAAACAGATCACCATGCTGTGCTGTCATTGTTAAATGGACTAAACCAATTACTGCCAATGGCACCACTAGCTGAGGTGGAACAAAAAACTATAGATAACGTTATTATTAAACTTTTAGACTTTATTCAAGATACTTCAAAACCTTTAATAGCTTTACAATCTTTAGTTGTCCTGGAAACGTTAACCAAAGTATCTGTTCCAGAACGAATTGTGATATTTTATACAAGAGTGGTCAATGCACTTTCAGTTGCATCGAAATGTCAAAAGAGAGCTATACGTATAGCTGCTGCTAAGATACGTAATCAATGGGAGATTTTATTGTAACTTTATATACAGGAAAATTTGAATAAAATGTATGATTATTAAAATTTTGGTTTTAAATTAGGTTTTTTAGAAGGTGGTGGTTGTGGGCCTTCCATTTTGTTGTTGGGTAGTTTATATCCAGTCCCACTGAACGGTTGACCTTTAGCTTCCTTCTTCTGCACAAAGTTTCTCCAACTTACACGTCTCTCATCCCGAGACTCTTCATAATTTTTCTTAAACTCTTCCTCTAATTTCCTTTTTTCAGCAGCTTTTGTTGCTTCCTCAGCTTTACGAATCTTCTCATTTTGTTCTCTCTCCTCCAGCATTTTTCTTTTCCTTTCACGATCAGCAAACACCTTTGTAACGACAACCCATAACATTTTAGAGTATCCTTCAGGAGTATCTTCTGGTATATCTGCGGATTTACCTTCTTTCTTTAACTTTCTCCTTTTTTCACTCATCATTATAGCTAACCTTGCTCTAGCCTCAGCATAACCATCCTTTATCTTAGCCAATTTAGCTGGATCCTCTATAGCTTCAATTGCCTTCTTCAGAATATCAAATGCCCTATCAGCACGTTCCCGGTCATCTGGATTCTTATCTGGATGCACAAGGACAGAAAGACGTTTAAATCGCTTTTTACAGTCGTCTATTGAACTTTCGGGATCTATCTGCAAAACTTCAAATGGATTTAGATTAAGATATGTTGAACCTGGTTTCAGTAGTCTATCTATTTGTTGAGCTGATGTTAATACGGAGTCCTTTTTCTCTAGCGTTTTGAGATCAGTGTAAAATCTTTCGAATTCATCAATAGAATCCATTGTTAGGTAGGCACAATACTTAATAGGAACTGTAACAGGGATATTTTATTAGAAAAAACGAGAACGATCTTATACAGAAAAGAATGTACGTTATATACACTTTCCCAAGAATGGGGGAAAATTTATTTTAATTAGTGGAGAAGTGGTCATAAGCTTATTATCATAGAGGATATGAACATAGATTATTTTTGTTACAATAATTAGGGATTTAGTTATCATTAAAATGCTTTAAGTGCTTAAGGTGATAGAGAACTCCTGCATGGAATGCGTGTATATATATTTTACCACAGGACAATTTTAAAGCACCACTTAACAATAGTTATATATGGAAAAAGACCATTGTATGACATCTTGTGCTCCAACACTTAGTTCAGGATACTTTACCAGATGCAATCTTCAGAAATAAAAGCTTCAAAACAAAGGAACACAAAAATAGTTGTTAAATTTTATTTAAAAATATACATAATATACAATATATAATACAATTATAGAATACACAATAAAAAAGACAATTTTTTACAATAAAAAAGATAAGCTATACATGAAGAATAGCCAAAAAGACTAACTAAGAAATACAATATACAATAAAAAGCCTATTTCAAATCATATTTTTCATACATATCCATCATCTCGGGTGTAACCGTCGATGGAGTTTCAGAAATAATGAAAGTGAAATCACTTTCAGATACAGGCAAATAGGGGTCACTATCAAAGTCAACACCGTCGATGGCATCAGCATCTATTGTTGTGAAGAACTCCTCAACAGGTCGAAGTGATGCACGACGTGAAATCTTAACTATATCGGAGGCTGAGTAGCCTTCTAATAACTTAGCTAACCTATAGAAGTCAAACGACTCATCTAAATCTAATTCAAAAAGGCAATTTTTTAAAATGCCCACCCTTGCCTCAAGACAAGGTAGTGGGACTAAAAATCTTACATCGAAACGCCTCATAACAGCAGGATCAATGTCCCAAGGCGTGTTGGTGGCTCCAATCAGACAAACATCCTCCTGAGATTTGTTTAACTCTAAAAAAAGTACTAATTAAAAGAAGAGAAACTAATGTAACTTACCCTCAAAGCGGACAAGAAACTCCGACATGAACCTTCGGCTAGCCTCGTGCTCAGTCTTAGTACCTCGCTTCATGCAGAAGCCATCAAGTTCATCAAAAAAAAGGACAGAGGGCGCAAAGTGGGCAGCCATGTCAAAGATGTATCTGATGATCTTCTCCGAATCTCCACGCCATTTTGAAGTAATAATGGATGGAGAGATCATCAGAAATTTTCTTCCGCACTCGTTAGCTAGGGCTTTGCCGACGAGCGTCTTTCCTGTGCCTGGTGGTCCATAGAGAAGAAATGTCCTTAGCGATTGCCTGATCCCCCTGAAGATGTTCTTGAATCGGGGCGCAACTTTGACATTTAAGAACAAGCATCGCTTTACATCATCGAGCCCCACAACACTATCCCAAGTTGTGGTGTTGTGGCTTTCGGAGAGGCATGCGTCCAAAACATCTGCCACATCAGCAGGTACCGAGGACATGAAGTCGTCATTCCGCTCCTGCGGCTTTTCTGGTCCTTTCTCCAAATTGTCAGCTTTAGGGGCATCGCCAATGATGTTAACAGGTGCGGGTAGACCTTTGTTTGCTGGTCTTTTTCCTCGCGACTTCCTGATCCCCCGTGCACTCCTCAGTGTCGTACGCTGCTTCGGAGTTAACTTCTTTATAGGCGGGAGAAGTCTCCGGATTGGTGAGTTGGGCAATCCACAGCGACACTCTTCATCACTGGCACAAATAAAGTTGTTATTGCCAGTGATGGCTTTTCCAAACTGAGCGATGAGTTCCTCCACATCCTTCAAATCTTTATAGACCTTAAAAAGACAATAAAATCAAAAATATATTATCAGATAACTTACCTTTAAGAAGTTGGACCTATTTTCTCGATCTGACGGCTGGGGCATACGGTTCTTTATAAGAGCGAGAACCTCCCCACAGTGATCGACGGCTTCAGCAAGTAAACCTGCTTTCAGCCTTTCAACAACAGCGTCCTTCTCCAGACTTTTAACAACTGGAGCAACCATAACTGTCCAATAAGTGAGTTAGTAATATATATACAAAAGAGTGATTGAGATGTAAAAATTCTTTCTTTTATATCATATTCATGACTATCAACATAGAAGAAATCAAACATATTCTTTATACTTTTTACAAGATCTTTTTTTACATTATCTTTGACTGCTTTTTGTCAATTGCCAATCAAAAGAAATATATTAAGGATTAAGTGTGAAGAGATTGTTTTAATTGAATTGTTATCATTGCTTATTAGTTAATCTGCCAATGGCAATGGGAATTATTTTCTTTTCACTTACTTTATTGTTGAATGCTTTTTTCGATTGCCAATCAGAAGAATATCTAACATTAAGCGAGAAATTCTTTTGATTAAATTGTTATCACTGTTCATTGATTAATCTGTCCATGGTGATTGAAATTATTTTCTTTTCATTTATTTTATCGTTGAGTTTTTTTTGTCGATGGCCAATAAAAAAATTTTTTTTAAGATTGTGTGGAAATTTCTGTTAATTAAATTTTATCATTACTTATTGGTTAATATGCCCATGGTGATTGAAATTATTATTTTTTCATTTACTTTATCGTTGAATGCCTTTTGTCGATTGCCAATAAAAAAGTATTCCTAGGATTTAGTGAGAAATTTTATTAATTTAATTGTCACCATTGCTGATGATTAATATGCCCACGATGATTGAAATTATATTTTTTCATTTATTTTATCGTTAAATACCTTTTGTCGATTGCGAGTCAAAAAAATATACCCAATATTAAGCGAGAAATTCTTTTAATTAATTCGTCATCACTGCTTTTTGATTAATATGTTCATGGTGATTGAAACTATTTCCCTTTAATTTATTGTTTAGTGCTTTTTCTCTATTGCCAATCTAAAAAATATATCTAAGATTATGTGGGAAATTCTTTTTAATCAAATTGTTATCATCGCTTATTGATTAAAATAATATGTCCATGGTAATTAAACATATTTTAAACGTTTACGTACAGATACACCTACTTAACGAGTGACAAATATAATAAAAAATGGTAAAGTGTAGATAGATTGTTTGCTCTATCACTATATTTTCTGCTCTGACTCCCCATTTTGAAATATTTCTTTTATGACACGCATATTACGAAATATTTCAATCAATTTCCCAGATACTAACAGTATAAAAGAGCCGTTTCCTTAGTTTTACAATCATTCTTACTTTTTACTTTATTCTTAAAATTTTAGTCTAAACATGGCCTCAAATGATGAATCCAAAAGTGAAGCTACCCCTTCAACCAACTCTAGCTTCAGCGAGATACTTAAATTAAACGAGGATGCATTAGCAAATTTGTTTAAAAAACAACTAACAACACCCACAATGCAATTTTATGGTGGCACACCATTCACAGAGTACATCGACAAAAATGCTGTATTCTTCTCCCAACTTGAGACTTATGAGGAAAACGAAAAAACTGCTCATCTCCTTAGTTGTCTAAGTGATGATGTCTATAGGCTCCTTAAACTTTCAAGACCCAATACTGCTTTAGCTAAATGTAAATACTCTGAATTGGTTGATGATTTGACTAATTTTTATACTGAGACTGTTAAGTATGCCCAAGAATATTCTAAGTTGCTTTTGGTTAAAGGTTATTACAATAATGTTAAGGAGTTGCATAGAATGAAGCAGGCTGAGTGGAAGAATCTTGAGGAATGTACTTCACAGAAGATTCCAGACCTTGTTAAGATTCTCCTTCTCTTCGAGTACTATAAAGAACCCGTTAAGGCTGTTGCCGAGAAGTATATTCAAGAGAATCATGCTAATATTGTTTTAGGAAACTTTATTACGCATATGGAGAGTGAATCACTATTCCTTCAAGATGCCCCTGGTTCTGGTGCTGCTGTAAGAAAGTTTAGAAACAAGAAATAAGTGATCTCCAATCACAATAAATAAATGCGATTTAATTGTATATTGTTAATTTTTTATAACATCGTTTAATTCACCATTAAATTGTTAATAATTTTTTATCAGATTTTTTGTTTGTTAGTTCTTTTTATGTCGTTGATAATATTTTTACTTTATGAATGAATAAATTGTACACTATAATCCAAAATATTCATAACATAGTGATAAGAAAGACTAATCTTTATTACCCTAATGCTTTTCAGTCAAGTTCCAATGACGTATTATGCGAATGTATACACAAAATTTCTAAGAATAGATAGTAGGTATAATTAATTAGTGGAAATATTTTTCTTTAAACGTTTTTTATTATAAAAATAATTTATTTTTTCCTGTGATTTGCAAGTTTTCCAATTAATCCTGCTTTTTTATATGGTATAAAAGGTTTGCAGTGTCCTTTTTTCAGATACATTTAAGTTTTTTTGTTAATGACTGTAATCTTTGAAATTTATTTGCAATAAAGGTGTGTTATGAATGACAAACAAAGTTATTGCGGAAAGTAAAGCCTTTTTATTTATAGATAATGAAATTTCTATTAAATGAAATTTAAATACAAATAAAAGTAATGGTGATAAATAAAATAATACTGTACATTCATCTGATAAAGGTGTTAAATAGAACGTGTTGACTTTTTTGTGAGTAATGATACGGTTTGTAAAGTCAGAATAAAGATTGCTTGATTTCTTATATTTTATTAACCCCTTATTCATTAAGATTCAAGCACCAGCAGTACAACTGGACGTATAAAAATTCTCCATCATATAAATGTCATCATACTTTTTGTTTGCACTTAGTACATGTTTTCTATTTAAAAATTCCCTACAATTCTAGAGATTATTAACCTTTGTTATCCTCAAAAAAATGTAAAAACATTTTTTATTTACCACAGTGGAAAGATATAATTGTTTTATGGCAATTATTTTGCAAAGGTTTCTTGAAAAAGATATTATTGTAAAATATGATTATTTTTATAAACAGAAAATAAAGAATATTAAATGTTATAATTCGTGAAAATGTGATTTTATTCACTCTTAATTTATTTATTAAGGTTTCACAGAAAATTAGTCTTCTCATCAGTTCTTTCTACATCAACCAAAGAACTTATACTTCATCTAGATATATTTATTTGTTTATAGAAAACACAAAAATGACGGGGCAAATGAGGGGAAACATCTAATTAACACTTAAGGAGTAAAAAAATACAACAACCTCAATCATAGCAACATTTACAATCTCTAATTATGATATTCACAAAATTTAGTCATCCACAAACAAAAATATTAAAACTCATAAACATCCACTCCTAAGTCATAAAATATCTCCACAATATGAATCTTATTACAATAAAGATTAAAGTTCACATATTGTCATTAATTTTTTAAATATATATTTATTTAACTGTATCACTAAATAAACATGGTAAAAGATATTTTACTTCTAAAATCCTTTTATTCTTTTTTCCTCATTCCATTGGATATGTTTAAAGAATAACAAAATACAGATGGTGTAAGATTAATTATATTCTCTAGATTTATGGAGAAATAATAAATTATTAAATGGTGTTTGGCAGTGAAAAAGTATTGTGTTTTATTCTAAATTTAATTTTAACGTTTCACATAACATGTTTTTTAAATAATTTTAATACATCAGGGTAAAGTTTGGGTAATTAATTTAGTTTAGAAAAAAGAATATTTCGGATATTTAGTTATGGATAATTATTTGGGAAACTTTCGAATATGTTATTGGCGGAATTGTAAATGGAGTTGGAGGAAAGTTATATGTAGGAAAAGAATATTTAAATAAATTTATTGGTTTTTTGAAATTGTTTTTAATTAATTATTATTAATAATATTTAGGCACATTAGAGGTTTTGAAAAAACAGCTATGGAATTTAATTAATATTTAAAATAATGTAATGTAGTGTGAAAATCCAAGTAAATGTTACAAGAAAATAGTTCCTCATAACACAACCTGAAGATTGATAAGGTTTTTGAGACCACGATGGTTCAGCAATTATTCTTCCAACAAAAGGATCCCCTGTAAATGACGTGACTTCAGAGATACTTGTTATATCTATCGTATTATTCATAGCCTTAGCGTCTCTTAAAACTTTCTCTAGCAATAAATTTCTAATAAAAAAGAAAATTAATTAAGAATATAATAAACATAAAGATTTCACATAATAAAGTTACCTTATATAAGCTTTCTCATTAAAGTCAAAATGAGCATACAACTCCTTATCTAATCTCACATGATTAGAAGCATTTAATTTCCCATCGTTACAGTTATCTCCCTTCGCGCATAAACAAGTAATTAATCCTTGAATTAGTTGACAAAGAAAAGTGTGCTCGCTAAATAGCTCAACAGAATCCTCAGCCTGAGCCATCGTGTTTTTTCTATTCCCTACTCGCTCCATCTCCTCGTCTGTGGCGTTTAGGCAACCTGCCGAAAAGAGGTTATGTGTCCTTGAGGTGTGTTTCCTCATGTAGCATATATTTCCTTTGCATGATGAAGCTTTATTGTAACATGAATGGAATGTTAATCCATCTATGGACTTGTAGTTAGTGCAAAAATAACAGCTGAAAAACAATTTGGTTGTAAACATTGTAATTGTTTTCTAAAGTTTAAATATATTTTGGTGGAACTTACGTTCTATAATGATTAACGCTCCAATTTGGGAATTCACTGCTTTTATAATTTGATGTTATGCATTTATATAGAGTAAATATTATATTAATAAAAAATATGTTTAGTAAATTCATATTTATTTACTTTTAACCTGGAAATGTTTTTATTAAAAATTTTTTTTGAGGGATATCGTAATGATATGTTGATATCATTGATAGACGGGCTAAATTTAGAAGCAATAACAACTATAAAAGAAAGAAAAAATCTTGTAAAATGAGCAAATCTTACAGTATAAAATAATAATTAGTTCATACAAATGTGGGAAAAGATTCAAAGTAACAAATATCTTTTTCCCATAGGTTATTTTTGCCCTTTAATTTCTAATTTTTATTATATTAAAAATTAAGGGCACTCCTTTTATATGATTTATTAAAAATATTATTATGCACATATGTATTAAAAAATAGGAATTATATATATTTTACATAGAGCAAAAATTATGAGAAAAACTAATTATTTTCAAAAGTTTCTCAATTATTTAGTATATTTAAATTCAAAAATTTATAATTTGTTTTTATTTAATTTATAATATTTTTTGAAAAGGAATTTTTTAAGTTAGGCAGATGAAGTCATGAAAAAATAAAGTTATTATAGGAAGCAAAAATTGCGATATTAATAGTTGACAACTAAATATGTCTATAAACAACTGATAAATAGTAAAACAATATAGGTAATATAAATTTTTAGTATTACTTGTAAAGATATATGAGGAATAAATAAAAATTATTTTAATTTTTGAGATAGTCTATTCACAAAATTATACATGGATAAAAAGATAATATTTTGGAAGTTGGAGAGGAAAATGATAAATAAATAGAGCTTTTTCTTTTCAACCACTACATATATATAATATACCGTACGTCACACCACACCACAACAGATATTTATATCCTATTTAATTTTATTTCCGACAAGATTTTTAAATTGTATACTATTAGAATCTTCTATAATTTAAATTAAATTTAGATGTTTCTTTCATGTTACCTTAAAGATTTTAAATTATTTTAATTACACTCTTTTTTTCTTAATTTTTGTTTTCTTTATTCGACAAAATTAAGGAACAATATATTAATAAATAATTTATAATGAGATATATTAATGAAAAGAATAGAAAATAAGAAACAAGATTGATAAAAATATAATAAACACTAAGTGAAGCACTTATTCTTCGTCCCTGGATACAATGAATCCAACTTCTTATGAAATTCACTCTGAGCCTTAACCAAATCTACCCTGGCACCCTGAACGACAGATGCCACAAACAAAATATTCTCCGAAGTTTTTTCATCCATCTGGTGGTAGGCAAATATATCATTAACAATTAAAAAATGATAACCAGCCCGACACATCTCTCTCCTCTAAAAAGTATTTATATATCAAAGATTATCATAATTATTCCAGTAATTATGAATGATAGTTTTTATTAAACTTACTTGCTCCGTCGTCACATCTAATGGATAGGGAAATGACTCCTCATATAGTGGAATGTCTTTCCTCGTCACTATCTGTGGTTCCCAATACCCATTATTGTATGGTTGGTGGTATTGTATTGAGGGCTCCTTTTTTTCTTCGCTCCTCAACCATTCATTTAATTTTAATGTTTTGTCAGAAACTGAGAAATTAATTTGCTCAAACTCGGTTGCGTCTCCATCGTTAATTAAGTTGTTTAATTGCTTCTTGTTTTTAATTACATATCCGGGTGGATGATTAATTTCAAAGGTTCTGAAGACTAAGGCGTTTTTAGTGTTCTTTTTTAGGTATCTCTTTGAAAGCTTCAACATTTTTGGGTAGAAGTTTGAACTAACATATTGATCAGATTCCAGGAGGACGACATAATCTGATTTTGCTTCTTTGTAAATTATGTTTCTCATGGCATTTATCGGGTAATTTATGGCTTCTTGGATCTTTTTTCCTAATGATGTCGGGGAGGGATTGCAGGCTTCCGCTAATTTATTTGCCTCCTTACAATTGAAATCTTCTAGATATTTTCTTAATCCTCCCTGAGTAATATTGCTCTTTTCATTGTTATAAATAAAATATGCCCATATTTTGTGTCTAGATCTCACGATAGAGGTTATCCTACAATAAGCACAATATGATGAATTGGAGAATACCTCTCTTGATTCCATGAAAACACTCAAAATTATTGGACCTTTCCATTCAACAACCTGTCGACGGTAATTTTGTATATCCTCCGTGGACCGTATATGCATCCCCAATGTCAAAGTATTCCTTATATTCTTCATATTACCCTTTATAGGTGAATAATAAATCAACTCCTTATTATGCTTAATATACCTATCATCTAAAAAAACAAATAAAAAACCATCCAAAAAACAAAACAAAAATTATCAATAAAAACAAACAGAAAAAAAAACAAATCATACTTTTTAATTTCTTCTTTCCATTCAAAAAATAACAATATAAAAGTAGTAAAATAAAATAATAAATATTCTTCATAAGTAAACTAAAAAATTAATATATCACATTAAACTTGACAAAGGCAAAATTTCTTTTAAATATTACAAACTGGGAATAAAAAATACATCATAATAACCACTAACATATCTAACATGTTTTTAAATATCTAGCATTAATTTAAAATTAACTTTCATTCATTAAAAATTTAGGTTATTAAAATAGAAATCCTAAGCATATTGAATTTAATGAGATACTAGTTTATTGACTTTCTTTTTCCATCTCGGAAAGGATGTTGTTGTGATTGATTGTCAGTGGTCATTTTTTATATTCAATATCATTAAATTTTATTTTATCAACATAAAATTATCCAAAAAAGGGTAAATTAAAAAAAACAACATATTCCTGGAATGGTATGCAATGTTTAATAATATTAACATAATAATTAATTAATTTTATTTATTATAGTGTATGGTATGAAATGTAAAAATAGATAATAAGAGTTACATTAAGATATTTTAAATTACAATTATAAATTAAGCGATTAAAAATTATTTTTGGGGCTTGATGTTTGTGGAGAGATACTATTAAAGGTGGTATCAGAGTCACAAGCTTACTTTTTTCTTGTTTATATCAATTATTTGGGTTGGACAGACGGAGTGAGATGAGTTTGATTGACCCATTCCGCTTTCGAGTTCCCGTAGAATTGACTCGTCCTGGATGTCCGCTAGTTTTGCGTACTTTGGGTTCCCGTGATCATCAATGGCGTCTGCAACATCCTCGTTATCATCTTCTTTGTCGCCACCCTTCTTGTCCTCATTTGCCTCTATTTTGTGGCTTACTGATTTTCCATTCTTTGCAGTGTGTCCCTCATTTTGAAGATGGCTCTTTGCTTTTTTGATCGGTGCTGAGAGCAAAGGCTTCTTAGACTGGACCAGCTTGGGTGGTATTATCTTCGTAGGTTGCTGAGTACAGTCATCCCACTCATTAGGCGTTATTTCATTCAGGATTATAGTGAATCCCTTTTTAGTCTTCTGAAGGGATGACTTTTCAGTAACATTAACAACGTTAACACGAACTTGTGCCACGTTACCGCTACAAGTTTCCTTCTCCAGATCTGTTTTGTTGGTCTTGTTGCTCTGAGGAGTCTTTTTAGTTTCACTAGCACATTTTGAGTTGTCAACAATTTTGCTATTACACAAAATTGTTTTATTCTTCTTTTGTGCTTTCTTCTTTCCTTTATCGGTACCTCCAGTGAAAGTTGACTGAGCCAACTGCTTGGGCATCAAAGTACTATCAAAATGTTCAGATTTCTTGATAGGCCCCCTGTTACTTGAGCATTTGCTAATAAGAAATCCATAGCACACTAATAATAATATTAGTGACCAGGACTCATAAATTAAAGAATATCCATCCATGAAAAAAGACATTCTTGTAATTAAAAGGAAAATACTTATGTCTTTTATAAATGTATTTGACTGACAAATTTACATACAAAACATCTCCTATTCAAATATTCTTAATATTATAAATAAAAAAAGATATGCAAAAAATGAAAATAAAAAAGATATATTCAAACATTCTTAAGATTATAAATAGAAAAAGGTATGCAAAAAATGAAAATATAAAGATAAATTCAATTATTCCTTTAATGTCAATGAGAAAATAATTAATGTTAATTAACATAAAATAATAATTCATGCCAAATATTCATAAAAACAAAATTATTCCTTTTCACGAAACATGAATTTATTAATAAAATTTGAATATCCTCATCAAGTTGTAGAAAAGAAGGCACATATTAACATATCTCCCCCATTAATAACTCATTTAAAAATCATTTATATTTCAAAGTAAAAATTTACATTAAGAGCGATTCTTGAGAATTAACAAGTTTTTGTCATTGAATTTTAAAAAGCTATTTATTGTTAGATTACGCTTTAATTTTTTTTACTTTAAAAGTATTATGTTAAATAAAGTTTAAGTAAAAAATCTCGGAAGTCTTTAATTTTTTTAATTATAAAATGCTTCTTTTTTGAATACTACTTTTACACATATTTTTATGATATACATTTGCTTTAATGATATTTTGATTAAAATTTAGATGTTTGGTGGGGATTGTAAATTAGTAGTAGTGATATTTTATACGGTTTTTGAGGAAGTATTTCTTATTATTGGAGATTGTTTTGCGTTAAATCAGGTCATAAAAAATTTATTTTTATGTTATAAACAAATTTTGCTAAACAATGCTGTTCCAATGCACTTCCATTAAAATCATTTCTTTTGTTTATATTTTAATTATTATTAATTCAATATTTTTAAGAACCAAGATCAGAATTTTAATTTCACATCCATTATATATTTCTTAAGTAATGAAAATGTACTTTAAACAAAGCTATTCATTATTCTTTTCGCCTTATCACTCATTCCTCATGTTATTTTGATTTTTCACCCAACATCCTAAAGAAGGATACCAACAAAATATCCATTTTTTAAGTTTTTTACCCGATAAATTTCACTAAAATAAATACACAACTAAATAAGATTTAATTACTCATGTTTTCTTCTTTTCCTCCTAAAAAAATAGCTCGTGACAATGGATAAAAATAAAAGAGAAATTGCCATCTAATGATATTTCTCCATTTTAATTGATAAAATTCTTCCTTAATACAATCATATATATTGAAATATACTTTATATTCAGCACCATATATAACGCACTATTTTAGTTAATTCTTCTATCAATTTAATGAAATTATATATGTGTAAGTTTTTCACAAGGAAGTGTTTTTGATGACAAACTTTCGTAAAACTTATGTACATCTTTCCTACATTATCATTTAATAATAATATTAAATAGTTTTTTAGAATTGGTTGTTTGTATTGAGTGTGTGTCTGTGTCAAAACTTTCCTTTTTTTATTTAATTTTTAATAATTTTGAAGAATATAGTATGTAGAGAAATTATTGTACATCACATCTAAATTATCATCTACCGAATTCTAAGTATAATTAAATTATTATAATTAAACTACGGAAAAAAAGTAAACAAAGTTGTTATTAAATATAAATAAAAAAAACTTTCATCCTTCAAAATAATAATTCTTTCTTTTAATTAAAATCTTATCTTATGAATATTAATTAAGAAACATATGTTAATAAATATTTAGATTAGTAAAAAAACATAGATAAATGACATGTTATTACAATCCTTTCCTCAAAAACTAAACAAATATTGTTAATTCCCAAAGCATTCATCTAACCCAAAAATAGAAATATAAATTAAAATTTTTTATTACATATTAATTTTAAGTTACAAATGATGAAAAAATGTAGTCTGTTATAGGGAATATGTGTATTATTATTATAAATCTTTGACTCTCCCTCCCAACTTAATATCACTAAAACTTCTCCAAGTACAAGGATTGTTTAGTGAACTTTTATAAAAAGTTAAATGATAATAGATATATGTAAGATAAATAAACAAAAATATAATACATCATTTTAATCACTTTGTTGATTAATGTACAATACATAAAAAAAAGCCTTTTCCCCTTTCTTATACATAACATCAAAGGCAGTAAGTTACCAAAAAAAGGAAATCTCCACAATATCTTATATTTTGTAAATATAAATTTTATGTATTTCCCTTTCATTAGGAGGGTGAAAAAGTTTTATAGAAGTACTGTTCATTATATTACACTTTTGACAGGCATCTAAAATCATATGCAATTCAGTAAATTTTCTCTCAATATTATAAAATAATTACCCTTACTTGGGTTATGTAATTTAAATTTCATGAAAAAATACTTTGATTCATATATATTTTATGATAAATTTTTATTTTTCATATCCACTTCAGAAAGATTTTCCAAATATATTCATTTTTAATCCTTATCCACTATCAAATATTACCCATTGTCTTTATATATAGAAATTACATAAATTAAATATGATGTAAATTAATAAATATAAAACTTTTAAAAGATCCAAACATTACATAAACTATTCTCCTCATTAAATAAGGACCAAATTAAAAGTATTAATTTACATTAAAGCAAATTACTCTCTATCATAAAGTAAAAGTATATTTGTAAAAGTTTTTGTTTCATAGTACGTGAATTTTACTCTCATTTAATGTTGTAAACGTTATTATTACATGCTAAGACAAAATATTTTATTAATATTTAATGAAATTATTGTCCACAAATACGAGATGTATAATGTGGAATTAAAATTTAATTTAACTACAAATTATATGTTTATATAAAAATAGGAATAGGGCAATTTGAGTTGTGAGTAGGTAGATACTAAAAATGAATTGTTTTTACCATTATTTACTTTTTTTTTATTGTGAAAACTATGGTAAAAAATATTATTATTATTATAAAATTTATAATTAATCTCACATTCCTTTGTGGTTGGCACAAACAAGCAAAAACAGACATTGTTTAAAAAAGTTATGATAGAATATTTTACTTTCACATTGTAAAAATAATTTAATACCTTTTACTGTTACTTTCACCATCACCTTGTGGAAGTTTTTATTTTTTTTAAAAATGGCAATTTTAATTACAGATACTTCATTGACGAGGAGAGTGTTTGAAAATGTGTCTTGCTTTTTTCATTTTTTTTAATAAACATATTTTAAAAGTTTAGATATACAAAAATTAACCTGCACTTTTATACATCTTTTGCTTCCTTTTATCTCCCGTTCTGGTAAATAAAAGTTTTATCATTTTTTGGAAACTCATAAAAAAATTACCATATTATTATCTATCATCACGTAGGATAACATGAATCTAAAAGATATATTAGGAGTACCTTTAAAATACACAACTAATTTCATTACACCACGCTCCTTTAAATTCCCTTACCCATAAATGTCAAATTATTTTAATCTTTAACATTTCAAGTTTACATAAAATATCTCTTTAACTTTTGACTTTGTCTAAGAGAGAGTATATATCCAAAACTAATGAAAATTTTCTTGACGTATCTGAAAAAATCTCAATTCAAAATATTATTTATTTTATATTTTCTTTGTTCTAACCTTACATCTCTTTGAAAAAAAAAAGATTTTTCTTATTTAAATTTTTAAATACACTAAATAAAACAATAAGAATGAAAATTTTTTCTTTTTTTTATATGAAATATATATAAAAAATAATTGCTATCATATTTTTTATCTTTTATAAATATTTTTAAACTTCTTCAGTTACAGGAAAGATATAGGAAGTGGAAATTTTTTATTTAATTTTAACCTGATAATTTCCGGGATTCTTCTAACTAATAAATAGGGACCTTCACAAAGGTATCAAATTTTTGTTATTTTTTCTTTGTCAAGGTTTAAGACTAATGTCAAGTCCATTTGTTTCAAGAATAAGGTCCTCCTTTCGTTTTAAGGGAAAACCAAGGAGGACTATGGAAAGGATTACTGCTCAAATTAGGGAGGAGAATGAAACTATCGATGTAAGTTGATTTATAAATAAATTGTACTTTATTATTAAATAATATTCTTAAAAATAACAGTTTAAATATAATACAAATGTTTTTAACCTTATCATTTTTCCTTTCTTCTTTAAACATTATTATATTATAATAATCCTTTTATTTTGTTTAAAGTGATCACAATATATATATTATATTTTAGATAATTATATAACATCTTTAACTTTATTA
Organism: Strongyloides papillosus; assembly: GCA_005656395.1. Taxonomy (NCBI): domain Eukaryota; kingdom Metazoa; phylum Nematoda; class Chromadorea; order Rhabditida; family Strongyloididae; genus Strongyloides; species Strongyloides papillosus. The sequence goes on from SRSI01000049.1 coordinate 99,053, forward strand.
TTTTATTGTAATAATATTATATAATTTATTTTATTTTATGCTATAAATCAAATTTTATGAGAATGATAATTGTTATTATCCTATTACTTGATGATTATTTCTAATTATTATATTTTTAATTGTTATGTTTATTATTTAAATAAGGTGAATAAGTATTTTTTAGGATTAGGAGAAAAATACCCATATATTGAGGAGTAAATTATTGACAATAGAGGAAAACATTTTATTTATAATAGTAAAGCTCCCACTATTTATAATAAATGTATTGCATCCACCAGATTGATATACCACATAATAAATCATACTCCCCAATTATGTTCAAAACATTATAGTTTTCCTACCCAAAAATTCCTTCATAACTCATTTTCACTTTATTATCTCTAACAAACAAATAAAAAACATACACTTAGACTTGGTATAATAATATTCTTATAAAAAATACTTCAAAAAAGAGAGAACCACAAAAACGGAAGTAAAAAAAATAAAAGTGGAAATGTTGTAATATTAAAAAAAGAAAAATTTTCATACTTAAATATTTTTATTCCATCATCTCTGTGATATTTTATAAAATATAAATTCTCTTGGGAGATTTTTGGAAATCTTCTCCAAAATCACAACTATTTTACATAAAACAATATACTCTCAGAGATAATACTTCTCTCCTTTATGGTGTATGTCTTATTAAGAGGAGTGAATTGCAAGAATATTGTTGACTGCCATCACTCTCAATGGGGACTTTTTTGAAGGATATTTAAATTTTTGAAGTTGTTTAGCAATAAGTTTATTACTTTTGATGGTTAGGAGATACTATGAATGATTTGAAAAGTATTTATCTTTTTTTGTAGATGTATGACTTTGGATTACTCGCCTTCACTCCCCCTCCCCCCTTCTTACTGTGGTATTAGACATAAACGTATTTAAAAGTACAAGTTTCAAAAGATCCAACTATAACTATTTAATATTCATTTCTTTAAGTTTTATTTTAAGTCTTAAATAATTTTTCCTACCCTAAAACTATACGTATTTTTAATATATTTTCCATAACACCATTAAATTTAATATATTCAAAATCTGGAATAAATCAAGGAAAAAACTCAATTTAATTATAAATCCTTATTTAGGAAAATAAAGAATATTATTATTATTATTCATCAAAATCTCTCTCTAAAAAATGTCATCAAAGGTTGGAAAGTTGCGTCTCAAGGATTATGTAAGAATTTTTTAATTAAATTTTCTTTTGTCACTTATTATCAAACAACACTCCATTCCTTCTTTATATATTTGTAAAAATACACACAAAATCTACATAACTTCCATCTTATATTTTTATTTTGACAAGTACTTTAACTTCCAAACAACAATTATCAATCATTATTTCTATATTTTCTCTTTTTACACCACCACACACAAACTCCTTTAAGAAGCTTCATTTTTATACTTCTATATTGACGAATAGTATTAATTCAAATATATATCTAGATAGGTAACATTGGCATATTGATAAGTATAATATAATATTATATAACGTACTTACATTTGTAATTAACAATGAATTTATAATGAAATTTTTATTGTTCATATCTTTAAAATATAAATCAGTTGTCTTTGTATATAAAACATTTATTATCATTTTGTTGGATATATATTGATAAAAGACAATTGTTATAGATGAATAATTAAAAGAAAAACGATAATAAATGAAGGAAACATTGTAGAAAGGTACATATGTAGTAGTTTAATAATTTTTGACTTTTTATTATACCTCAAAACATTTTATGTAATATATATAAATTTATTTATATATATTTTTATTTTTACCTAACCTGTGATACATTATTTTTTCAATTACTTCTAATTTAATTAATATAAGTATGTCTGAAGGTGGAAGAAAATGGAATACTTCACAGGGCAGTTTTAGGCATAGGGTGACTTCTGAAAGTCAGGAAAAAAAATCTACACCAATCAATCCTGCTTTCATGCCATCTATAGCTATATCTATTGAATCTGATGATAGACATGCATTATCAAGAACACCCTCCATTGAAAATCCATCTACTGATGGTCAGCCAAAATTAATTATTCCATCAACGATGCCTAGACTGCACCGTCTAACGACAAGCCAAAGAAGGAACAAATTCATGCAAAGGACAACAACACTATCTAGTGAATATTACCAAACATCTCATGATGATGAACATTTCCATGGACCACCACATATACTTGAGGACCTAGAACATCACTCCCATAGTTCGAGATCAAGTAGTAATTCAAGTTCCATAGGGAAATTAAACCGTCCACCACTCCTACCTGATGGTACAGCACCTTCACCATTCCTACTGCAACCTCCAGATATGTTTAAAACTAACCTTCTCCTACTCGAAAGACCACCTCATAAACAAGTAATGGTTCATTAAATTTTAATCAAACAAAATATTTAATAGGACATAAAAAAATAACAACAAACTAAACATAATGTTGTTAAACATTATATGGGAAGATACCATCTTTAGCAGTTTAATATTAATGATAACTGCCTCATTTTCTTTCTTACCCCCGACACCAACTCTTTAGGTAACGTACATAAGGTTTGCGTGTTTCAAATTTAGAATAAGATATATCATTCTCCATCACCCATTATATAAATTCATTTCTAACAACCATCATGACATTTTCATTTCCTCACACTATCATTACCATCTATCAATAATTTCTCCATCAACAATTGTGCCAAAAACGAGGAGATGAGTATAAATAGATGGACAATTTTAAGAATTGTTACTACATACCATAATGAAATAGCTTAAAACTACATTACATCCACATATATTTAGATAGCCCATTTTTAATATTATCTTCCTATATTTTTATCAACACATATAACTATCTAAAAAAATAATATTTTTAATATAATATTTAATAATATCACAGACACTAACATTTTATGATATTATTAATATTTTATACATCTATTAAATCTTCCTACAACTATAGTATTTAATTTTAAATATATCAATTACCATTACAACAAACTTATTATGATATTTATGTGTTGTTGTATGAGGAAAAGAAATAAGTAAAAAAGATATAGTGATTTTTAGTGATTAATCTACCGAGTATCTTTAGATCACCTAACGAACGTATAAAATCTAGAAAATTTTTATTATTAATATATATTTATCACATATATATTGAGGAGAGGATTGTAGAAATACTACTACTAAGGCATTTTTACGTTTATTAATTATGTCTCAGAAAACTGGAAGTGATTACTCTAAAAGTAGGAGTAATATTGAATATTCGTTAATTAGTCTTGGAACTACTATTCCTATTTCAATGATGAGTGGAGCACAGAGGAGGCAAAAGTTTATGCACAGGAATACTCATTTTACTGATTCTCTTGATTCATTTCCTGATAATGAAGCTTCTTTTCAATCATCTCTTAAATCACCACCTATGACGATGGAGGATAATAGATTTTTGACTGTTCCTAATGATATGAATTATAATAATTCTAACACTGGTAGTTCTGTATGCTTACTCTTTTTTCATATATCTCTTTTTTTCACCCACAAACCCAATACATTTTTTTCACCCTCAAACTTATCTTCCAACCTCGTGTGTGTCCTCAAATTACATACACTTACTTTCACTTAAAATACCATATATCCACAACATCCAATACAAGTCTACATTTATATTAGATTTTACTTCATCATCCACCAAAACTAATTGTATGATAAAAGATGCATTATCTTTAATATATATTATACAATATATATATCCCAACATACAATTGTAAACTTAATTATATTTTTACTCAAAACTTTATCAACTTATTATCAACCACCCAAAAGTTTGGTATTTTTATTTATTTTGATGTGTGTAACGTCAAAATACATATATTTGTTATCGAGGATGACATCTCAAAGTAGGGGAAGCAAAAAAAATAAATATAAAAGTTATATTAAATTTTCCAGTTTTTGTGTGTGTTGTTTGGAGATAAAAAAAACTCTTGATATGATTAAGCTTTATTTTGACAAAACAAACATTAGATTGCAAAATGACTGAACATCATTAAACTACCATAAAGATGAGAAGGGAAAAGATAAACAAAACATCCCCACAAAAAAATAAATAAAAAATTCCATAAATATTATATACATAAAAATTTACACCCTTTAATTCCAGGACACCCTAGAGAAGATACCAATTCGTGCCCGAAGTCAATCATGGTTGATAAGAACAAGGCACCTCTACGATGATACCGGTGCAAAAACACCTATCCTCTCCATGATGCTTTATGTTATCTCAATTTTTTTTCTTATCTGTACATTTCCATGGTCTTTGCCTTTTTGTGTCAAAGTTTGTAGGTAAGTTATGTAAAGATAATTTGGTTTTCGTTTGATTTATTATGTATGCACAGGTGTGTGTTGAGGTATAATTATTATTTCTCAATTTTTAAATGTGATATTTAAATTTTTAATTTGAAAACAATATTTTTTGTAGAGAATATGAGAGAGCTGTAATATTTAGATTGGGACGGCTGTTGGGATCTGGTACCAAGGGTCCGGGGTTGTATTTTATCATACCTTGCCTGGATACCTACAAAGTGGTAGGTATATGATAAATGTAACAAATAATAAAATATATACATAATTATAGGTTGATTTGAGAGTATTATCATTTGACGTACCACCCCAAGAAATCTTATCTCGTGACAGTGTGACAGTCTCCGTTGAAGCAGTAATTTATTTTCGTGTACAAAATCCCGTTATCTCGGTAACAAATGTTAATGATGCTCAATTCTCAACAAAGCTCCTCGCTCAAACAACGTTACGAAACGTTCTTGGTACTAAAACGCTATCAGAAATTCTTCAGGAACGTGATAATATAGCTAGTGTAACGGAAAAAGTATTAGACGAAGGTACAGATCCATGGGGTGTCAAGGTACAACGAGTTGAGATAAAAGATATCCGTCTCCCTCACCAGTTGATGAGGAGTATGGCAACAGAAGCTGAGGCTGCCAGGAGGGCCAATGCTCGAATGGTCCAGTGTGAGGGTGAAAGGATAGCCTCAACGGGATTGAAAGATGCTGCAGATACGATGTGTAGCAACCAAACAACCGTCTACCTTAGATACCTCCAAACATTAGGGCATATAGCAAATCAGAACAATGAAACAATAGTCATACCATTTCCAGTTGAGGTGATGCAACATTTTTTAAAAAAATATGGTTATAGAAGGTGTCACAATAAGAATGATGAAAAGAAAAATTTGTATAAGAATAGTAATGATAGTGGTAGTAAAGATTATGTATTAGATATGACTCCGATAGTTATACCAAAAGATTTCACACCAGCGAAGTTAGTTGATATATTAGAGGCGAAGAAAAGTTTATAAATGGAGAGGTGGAATTAATTTTTTTATTTAATTTTATATGTACAATATGTATAAAGAAAGTAATTTTTTAAAGAAAGTAGTAATAAATTAATTTGGACCGGTATTAAAAAATGTTTTGTTTGTTCCTGAGATTTGTTGATATAGTGATAATAAATAGAAATCTTGATAAATATGGTAACTACAATTGGTGGACTAGTGTGATAGTAGGAGTGTGAGAATAGATAGAGATAATAGATAAAAGAATGGCACTTTTTCTGAGGAAGTATTTTGTTCTTGAGATGTATGTTCAGCAGACTTGACGTCATCCATCGTCAGGTACCTAATATCATTCAGTATTTCGTTCTCGATCTCCATAGCTGAACCTTCATAAACATCTTTTCCATCATCTTCATCATCAATGTTAATACTCCTCTGCTCACTATCACCACTACCCTCAATAACAACATCATCACTCTTAGCATTCTTATAAATCTTATTTAATGTATTTGAAAGAGTAACAAATTTAATTCTTTGATCCAAGAATGTATCTCTAGACAATGTTAGGTATAATCTTTGTGATAAGAATTCAGGGTTGTATTTTTGTTTCCTGATACCATATGGTATAACTTTGTACCTGTATCTTGGTGTTATTTCACGTCCATTCCAACAGAATTGATCGTCTTTGCTTGCTATTTTGTCATCACATAACGATTCTGGAAGGGTTCTCCAGAAATCTTTCATTCTCTTTAGTTGATCACCGAATGTTTCAATCATCCTTGTTACGACGTCACTTTCTCTTCTTTTTTTAGGATTTTTATTGTTCCTTAATGTTAGCTCAACACCCACGTCATCTTTATCACCATTTCCTATGGTCATATCCCTTTTACTCCTCCCGATATTGTAAAATTCATAATTATCAAAACAATTTAATACTATTCTATTTGTGATTTCTGCTCCTCTCTCCTGATATACCATGAATCCCTCTGATATCTGAGCTGGGATGGGTGCTAGTGTTGTTATAGGATTGGAGACATCCTTTAACTTTGTAAATAATTGCAATAAAGAATCTATAATAAAAGAAAAACGATTAATTTTATATCATTTGATTTAAATATTTTTCAACAAAAAAACTTTATTCCCCACATTAAACATTTACAACTTTTTAAATCATTTAAATGACAAAGAGGGTAATGGATAATAAAGTTTAAAAAAACCTCTAACTCATCTATCTTTTTTTAAAAAATAATTGATAGGGAATATTTTCAAAATTTGTCTTTTCCATAAAGAGTGTTCTACCGCTATAAAAGACATTTTCTCTCTCTCAAAAAAAGAGGATACACACATAACTTGTTTCTAAGGACATTCTTTTTAACTTATTTTACCCAATTACCAAAAGTATAATTAGTCAAACTGAACTAATTATTTCCTCTTATGTCAGTCTAATTAAGTAATTTACAATAGGGCAGCGGTACTAAGAAGTAGGATAGATGGTTTTAACATATAGGTACACTATACCATCAATAAAGTGACTAAAATCGGCAGGAGTAAAGGATCGTTAAAAAAGATAGAGGACCCTTCCGACAATTAGTTTATCGTGAACAAATGTTTTAAATTAATTATCAAGTCATGTGGATGTATTGTAACACTCTGTTATGCCTTATTGTAATTTTTTTTCGGTATTTTGAAAACATTGAAAATGGAGAATTATCATTTGATGGCTTACCTATTAAGACATTCCATTGAGTGTCAATTTCGGCATACTCTGCCAGGCAGCCTTTCAAGACGTTCGAACAGTAACTGTAACAAGGTTTGCTTCCGGGTAAGTTGTTTTGGTTGAAGGTACATGTTTGGCAGTACTGCATTTCTACGAGTTTTGAAACGCACTCCTCGGGGATTGACGTCTAAAATATGAAGGGTATTAGAAATATAAGTGTGAAAATATTGATATATTTGAAAATGCCGAGAAATACGAAAAAAAAAGTAAAAGTGTAACTTACATGAAGGAGAGAATGAAGCTGTGTGACAATACCCTCAACAACTTCAAAAAAGGACCGCCATACAGTGAAAGATTTCCCCAACTGGCCAGATATTCTTTTAGGAAAATGTGAAAAAGGCTTCAAATCCTTCTTCATCTTCAGCAAGCATTCCCTTTGTTCATTAGTAACAACTTTCCTTAAAGGATTTAACAACTCGAAGATAATAAGATAAGATTGTTCAAAAAACTTCTCCACAATTGTAGGTATTGGTTTGACGGTGTTTGCATAAAGATAGTTATCAAGTTCAGTATATAAATCATCAAATACCTATAAAAAAGCGATTGATTAAATGTTGTAATTTTAATTGATATGAAAGTAATTTAAATATACATTAAGCATTATTTTATTATATCTCTTTGTGTGTATCTCTTAATTAAGAGTGGTGATAGTGACCTTTGGAAGTATAAATAAAAAAGGGAATTTTATCAATAAATATTTGTTCTCCTGTCATTAAAATGTATCAGAATGTGTCGTGTTTTTTGATGGAATATAAATAGATTGATATGAGTAATATAAATAAACAAATATAAGTTAATAAATTATATGTCCACCTAATTGTGTAGTCATAAATTATGAGATTATAACGTTAAATGACTTTTTGAGGGTATTTTTATTAATTATGGTAGGTAGATAATTAAGTACCATCTTAAAATAATACCCTTAATCTTTTTAAGCATATAATAGTACACCGGAAATATTTTGATTTTTCAATCGTTGTCCATTATAAAACAACAGGTGTTGAATAATAGATAAAGGATTAAAGGCACTACTCCAGCTGACTTTTTTTTATGAAATTTCCTTTTTAAATTTATTGAATAACTTTTAGTGTTTGTGTGAAGATATTTGAAAGTGCAATAAATTTTAACATACCTTAATATTTGATTTATAAAAAGGCCCATAAGTCTTTATAAACATCTGGTTTAATTGTTCTTTACTATAAAAAATTTGTTCTCTCAATTGTTCTGAAAATGCATAAATAAAAAATAAGTATAATAGGTAAAAACTTATTAATAGTTAAGTGGATTGCACAATAAAAAGTTAGGATTAGATGAATTATAAATAAACACTTTTAATAAGTACCTCAAACTTACGTTTAAAACTTAGAAGGTGCCGCTCAAAGAAGTCCCGTAACATAAAGATTTGGTCCTGAAGTTTGTTTTCTATTTTTTGTTTAACAACTACCTTCATTTGATCCTCGATAAAGGTTGTGCAACAGGTCTTCCTTTTACCGGTACATATTGTTAGATTAGTAACCTCTTCTGGTATTAATGGTACTGATGATAAGTCTAATGGTGTTGTTTTCATGTGCTCACAATCATTATTTTGATTTTCTACCCCATTTATTGTTGTTATAGTCTGTAGACAGAGTATGATGAAAGGAATTACCTTCATCTTTTGAATATATATATTTAAAAAATAGGATTATATTTTTAGAATAATTGAATAAAAATTTCTTGAACTTAAAGAATAAAATATTAAAAATTTAGGTAAATAGTAGTTAAATAAAATTAGAGATTAAATTGTATATATAAATAGTTGAAATAGTTGAATATAATAAAGTGTCAAAGGAATGTGAACTCTCCGTTACTAGGTGTTACTCAAAAAGCGATCACACACAATCTTGAAAAGTTTATTAAAAAGGGGTATATGAAAAAGTTTTTGTAAATAGACCTTTGTATCTGCGCAATTATATTATAAATACGTCTATATATATATATATATTGAAGAGTAGAAATGCCTTTATGACACCACCCCCTTTTCAACACATTAATATCTTGATACTTCAAAATTTTTAATAATATTAAGAGTCAAGCAAATTTTGATTTACAATGGTGTGGTGAAAAACAAAATGAGACAAGAAAAATATGGATTTTGAGATTAATAAACAATAAAAATCACATCATCAGGAGTCCTCCTTAAAATAAAGCTAATTTAAATTAATTGACAGTTATAACAATAAATTTAGTTATGTTAAGTACACTCTCAAGTGTCTTGTAAAATCAAAATATAATGATAGTTTAACTTTCTGAATGATTCTTGACTTGAGGTATCGAAAGAGGGGGCACAAACACACTGAAGGAATACTTCCTTTTCTTTAAGGAATAATTAGGTGCCTCAGAATTTTTTTACATTATACTTGAAGATATGAAAAAAAATGTAATAAATGTTTATAATTAATTAGTTTGAAGGTGAGGGTGAAAAGAATAGGAAAGATAAGTTAGATACAATTTGTAATATAATAAATTTTATATAATATAATAAAATTGGATTAATTACCCTAAGATAATAACTATCAATGTTTGTTAATAAAATATATCATTAAATTATGTAACTATAAAATACACCATTTAATCAAAGTAAAATATACTTGATTTGTATGATTTATTAAGTGAATTAGTATGATAAGTAAAGCTTGAAGGATAAAACTTTATGGTGGGAATGTTTTTATGTATACCCTATATAAAATATAGTGTGAAAATAATAAAAATAAGATGATTGTAAAATTTTTTTTGTATACATTATATAATGTCTATATTTGGTTTATTTGATCTCATGATATAATAAAATGATGTTTAAAGGCATTCAGGTAGGATGAAAATGTTACAATAAATAGTGTGGAAGGCATTTTGTGTTGTGTTATGTGTGAGAATGAATAATTGTATAGATGTTATAATAGAACATTTGAAAAAAAAAAGAATATAAAGGGTATCATATAAGGAATGAGTAATGTTTAGAAAAAAAATGATCAATCAAAAGTCAGAGTGAGGAGAACAATAACTTTTTATGGAAATAATTTGTTGTAAAGTGGTCCAAAACAATGGGATTATTTATGTTATAAACGTATATCAGATCACACATATAAGAGTCACCCATATGTTTATTGTTTTATACTTTTTATGGGTGGACCACTAAATATGGCATTAATAATAGGAGATGTAAAGTGTACCATGTCATTATGTGTGATTTGTATTGATGGTAAGTGGATATTTTGTTGAGATGTTTAAGGGAATGCCAGACATCTGCCAATTAAAAGTAATGGAATTCCTTTTGTGTGTGTCGGTTTTCTTCTAATAAAATAATAAAGATTTACCTTTTGTAGTTTTTTAGGATAACAGAAATGATTACTAAACAGATGAATATTATTCTAGATGTTTTGTAGTAAAAATAAAATACCGAAAAATAAAGGAAATAATTTTAACTATTCAATGGTAATATATTTTTTTATTATTATATCTCCTTAAGAATGAAATTAATATTTCATTAATGCGGTAAATAGTTTGTATTGTTTATAATAAACAGAACAAAATATTCCTCCTTCCTATAATAAGGTATCGGCATCTCTTTATACAAAAGTTTTGCCTGTCATAATACTATAAAATTATGATTGACTATTTTACAGCTTCTTAAAAGGGAAAATAATTTTTAGTAGAGAGGTACCGCTTCATGTTTTATTACATAAGGCATGATAAAAAATTTACGATATATTTAGTTAACATCTTAATTATATAACTTTATAAAGGAAAGGGGGAATTTATCTTTTTTTAGATCTTAATAATTTTGTTAGATGAAATATTAGCTGAAGAATGTTGTAAAAGTCTTTTTTTTGTCCTTCGTGTTTTGTTTAAGATAAACAAAGTATAATCTTCTTTGAGAATGGGTCAACAATTTTATTCAATGGTAGTATATTTGTTGTAAAGGTGATTTTGAGATGTGTTGTAAAGAGGTTTAGTAATGAGTTGAAGTAGTTAGAATTGATGTTTTTAGAAGATAATTATTTGTGTTTAAGCTTTAAACATTTCAATAACGGACAGTACACCAAGATAATGTGAGTAGTATCATTTTTCTAGCACTTAATTATCGGAATTGGACATAAAAAATTTGATCTACTATAGGTGGTTTATGGTAAGAATGTCAGTTAAATGTGAGTGAAATCATTTATAAGGGTATCATTAAAAACAGAACCCCCATTGTGTGTGGTTAGTCAATATTGAAGTTAAACTTCACGTAACGGGATTAATTTTAATATTAAATTGTTAAAGTAATATGTTAAGGAGTATTGTTGAGGTGGATTTAGTTGATGTGTTTATTTATGGATTAAGGAATAACAGAAAGGGATTGGAGTATTTGGCAGATGATTTGAGAGTTCAAATTTGTAAGAAGAAATTGGAATGGAAAGGTTAACGAGTTTGAGGTGTTGCGTAAAAATTTAAATGAGTATTTGAGGATTATAACAATTAATTTTATGCTTTTATTAATATTCATAAACAGTATTGTGTTATGATTAATAATTAAACAATAATGAATTTTATTTTTTCTTTTATTAATTATCTTAACCAAACACTTACCACATGTTTGAAATGTTAATTATAATAAACATTGTATAAATTATACTTTTTTATTACAGAAATTAATCAGTTATTATTATTGGATCTCAAAGATACTCATTAACCTTAAAAAGTAAAGCAAACTTACAATCATCTATGAATGCTTGAGTAAAATAGCAAGGTTACACAATTCCTTGGAAACTATATATTAGATAATGTATTAAGGTTACAAAAAACTGATTATTATATCTTTAATTTCATCAACATGTGCATTTTAATGATTTTATCATTATTATAAATTAAATCCCAGTTAATAATATGTTCTATTAATGTTTAATTAAACTTCAATTTTTTAAATTGTTGATCTTATTATGAATATCAATGTAGGTGATTTGTTAAATTTGATGTGTTGTAAAAAACCTTTTTAATTCAAAATAAAGGTATTTTTTAAGAAAAAAAAGTAATGTGTTCCATTGATCTACTTATATTTAAGAACTTTAATAAACGATTAAAGAAGACAATTTTTTTATATTAAAATTCATTCATTCAAGAATGAGTATACCCATAAATTATTTGAGTGATTAAATAAAATCTCAAAAAGTTGTAAATAATTAAAAGTTTACAATATATTAATGTTGATATTCTTTTAATTTCTATTCATCTTTTGGGTGTTAAATCTTTTTTGACATATAATAAATTTAGTGGTTAGTATAGTGATGGGACATATGTTTCTATTTATCATTCAACAAGACTGTTATTTGGATGTCAATTGTTGGTAATTGTTTTATGTTTTATGATAGCAGGAGAAGGTTATGAGTATTCCTGAATTTGGTACAGACGTGTTATAAATATCATCAATATTAAGGTTAATACAAAGTCTACTAATAGGTGATAGTTAATTTAACAAAAATATAGGTATATACTTTACTCAATAGTCTCAAGTACATCCACAATAACAAGATCCAACACAGTGAAAAAGAAGTGGAGAGTATGGAAGATAATGCTATCAAAAAATTCAGAGTATTTTCAGGAGTTTCTTTGGTATCTTTATTATTACTCCTACAGTTGTGATAATGATAGCTGTTACATTAACTTCACTATATTATTGTTTAGAAGTGGATAATATTTCTTTCAAAATACTAAAAAACATGAACATACTTCTAAATGTTCGTTGACTGATACATTTGTTTAAAAAGTATTATATCTTTTAAAATTTGTAACTTTTTTTAACGAAAAATAAAGTGTTTGTGTAATTGATCAAGTTCTTAATCTAATTTTAAATTAAAAAATTTTTTCTTACTAATCTTTTGATAGTTTAAGCTTTTTGAATACATAAAATTCAGTATACAATGTTTAGAATTTTAATTTTCAATAAAAATCAAAGTTATAAGAAGAATTATATCTCCTATTATAATTAATTGTTAAAAAAAACACCGTATATAAAAAATTTCAAGATTGATACCAAGATTTTCAAAAATATTGCTATTATGGTTATTGGAGACAATCTCATGAAAAAATGTTAAAATAATTGATAAAAACATTGTAAAAAACAATATTAAAGTTCCCTCTGTGTCTAAAAAACATATATCTTCCATTTCTTTAACTTCTTAGAGCTTTTTGATTTAATTTTTTCTATAATTTACCAATACCAGGCGGTGGTCATGTTTGCACGTAGCATTGTTAAAGCTTTCAACGCGCTCTAACTTTAAAATTTTTTAAGAAGGTTACATAAATTCTTTGTTCAGGGTTTGGCCAAATATTAATCAATCTTAAAAATATAGTTTTTTTACGTTATCTTGATGTTGAATTCTTAAAATAAATCGCAGATTAATTTATTTCCTTATCTCCTTGAAATTTTGCATGAGAGACAAATCTATAAAAATGATGTTTTTAAAGATAATTAGATTAGTTCTAGACAAAATATTTGAAAGAAATTTCCCCTTTAAGTTAGGAAAAGGGCACATCTTTTGGCTATTTGCTCATACAAATCCGTTGAGTCAAAAAACAGTTTTGATCAAGACGATATTTATTTTCTTGTTTTCCTGTTATATATTTGCAAAAATGTAGAATAAAATTTGACTTTTGATTTTTATAAATGGTAATTTTCATCACTAACAATCTTAATATACTGATAGCGAAGTAAATTCCTTACTCAGGCAAATATTGGAATCAGACAAAAATTCATATTTTGACGATAAAGCATCAGATCACTCTACAAAACATTCTAAAATACATATAGCATTATTTAAAAAATAGTTAATAAGTAACAACAATCTTTTTAACATATCTAATAGTAAGATTAAGAAATTAGAATTTATCCCTTTTCAACATTGCTTTCAGAAGCTTTAACAATTTCTCCCTATACATTTATTCTTTCTTCTAAAAATTGGAATAAAACATTAAGCATCAACTACAATCAGGGAACTTACTGAACCTTTTTACATTTATAAGTTGATCATAAGATTGATTCAAATTAATTGTAACCATCCCTTTACTAATTGATCTCATAGAAGCAGCTTCCAACAGAATTTTTAAAACACATGATGCATTACCTGCTTTTACAATGAACGAAATTGATCCTTTAAGAAGGTTTACTGATTTAATCCGAACCTTTACAACAAGCAATCTTTTACAAACTTCAGATACAGAAGCTCCAGATGTTGAATTTTATGTTCTCAACCCATAATCTTTATATGCCTCCAAGACTTTACCTCTTTAATTATATCATATTGAGTTGCTTTGGAATAGTTATCTTGAAAAACAATTTCAATTATAAAATAACTTCAAAATTTTGAATTTCTCTTTTGGAAAATATAGAAATCTACCAATGCTTTAATTTGATCATTTAGATAGAAATTTAAAATTTTCCATTAATAAAGAAATTTAAAATCTTTTAGTTTTCTACTTTGCAAATAAATCTTGTTGGTGGTATGCATTTAAACTTATTTTGAGATGCACCATTTCGTTGGCAGCTGACTATTTTTTTCCACATGCACTTTTCGCATATCATCTGATAATATCAAAATCATTTGCTAACATTATTTTAAAATTCAAATTAGAATCATTAAAAAAAAATTGCTCTTAAAGACATCGGAAATGGTTTATAGCAAATTTGTGAATATGATACAAATTGAAAAATGTAAAATACCCCTAATTTTAGAGTTCGAAAAATTTGAATATTATAGATATGAAAAATCATCGATAAATCACCCTAATTATTGTTCCATTTCTTCTTTCCTATACACTTTAATGTAACATTATTAGTTCCAAATTAGAAATTTTTGAATATAAAATTGTATCAATGGTAATATTTATGATAATTTTATTGAAAATTTGAATATAATATAGTGTAATATTTAAATTTCGTATATAGAAAAATATGATTTAATGAATAGATTTTTTAACACAAATCACCTACAATGTTCTTAAAGTTGTATTGTTTGGGTGCTGCTTTGGCTCTGATGCCACTTCTAACACAACCTCAAGGAGACATCCATAATCATTTGTTTCCTGACGTTTCTAAGAATATCAGCAAAGAAACGTTTCCAAATGTTTTAAATATAACAGTAAAATCTAATCTCATTATTGTAAAATGTCCATATACATATTACAGACATACAAACAAACGTGATATGTTTCAAAAGAATGATGAATTAAGTTCGCCGTTAATAGAATCTGGAAAAAAAGAAATTGTTAATTGGGTACCTTTAATGCGTAATTCATCTGCGCCGACATACCTCATCTGTGGGCAGGTTGGCGTCTTTTCTACGTTGGGTACACATTCATTTACTGATTGGATTTATAAAATTAATTGGAATAATTCATTGTCCGACAATATCAAAGTGGAACCAAGAGATGTAGAGACTCAGATCCCAAAAACTCATGAAAAATGCAGTGATGATGCGAGAAAGATTGTTATTTTTTCAAAGAAGAAAGAAAATGATGTGGTACTAAAAGTTAATCCAAGAGCAATCGAAAATCCTTATGTAAATCAATTGTTCTATTATTTTGTAAAACCTAAAGAAGGTGATATGGATATTTTTAAAAAGCCCTGTAAAATATTTAAGGGATATAGGGAATGTCCAATAATTACTTTATCAATAGACACACCTAGTTCTTATTTAGATAGTGGAAGTAATACGACCATTGTCAATGTTGATGGAAACCATAAAAGTATTAATGTAATTCTTAAACAGGAAGAAGATAACGAATATTATCGCGATGAAGAAATATCTCTCTCAAGAATGGGATATCAAGAAGAAAGACTTGAAGATATTAAATATTCAAATATAACAATAATATCAAATTTTTCTATCGAAGGATATGATTTGGTAAAGTTAACTTACAACTGTCCCTATAATGGAATAACCAAAGAAATATCTAAAAAATATTATTTTGCTCCTTCCTCCAAAGATCTTAAATTAAATGAAGAAACTGTACCATACTTTAAGAATGAAACCTCCATTAAGCCAAATTGTTCTATTCACTACTTGAACGTTGGATACCTAGACAAAGTCGACTATAATGGGACTAAAGGGAATTATCAAACTTTGAATACTACTGATGGTATAAAAGGGAAATATAAAATTGATAAAACCTCTGTAATCTTTGATGAAAAGGAAGATGGCAAAACAACAATAAGTTGTACCTACAAAACTCTGGATGGAAGCATCACGACTACCACAAAATTTATTAACAAGGATAGGATTGAGATGCTTAATAAAAAAGAACCACAGGTTCCCAATAATACTATAGTCTCCAGTACATCTACAACAACAAGATCTAACATAGTGGAAAAAAAGGCGGAGGATGTGGAAAATACTGCTATTAAAAGATCTACAATAGTCACTGGATTTTCTATGCTATTTATATTATTACTCTTACAATTGTAATAATGATAGCTGTTAAATTATCTATACTATATTCTTATATGACAGTGCTAATCATTCATCGAAAATACTAACAAACAAACACGAGCACGACTAAAGTGTTTGTTAAATAGTAATTTTGTTTAAAAACTTTTTAATGATTTATGTCACTTGTAATTTACTTAAATAAAAAATAAAATGTTTGTGCAATTGATCTATTTTTAATCTAATTTTTAAATTAAAAAAACCTTTTTTTGCTAATCTTTTGATAGTGTAAATTTTTTATATATAAAATTCATTGTACATTGTAGCAGTTTTATCTTTCAATAAAAATCGAATTTATAAGAAAATTTATAGTTTTAGTTTCAATGATTTGTTTTAAAAGCACACCATATATGAGAAAATCCAAAATTGACACCAAGAGTTTCTATAATATTGATCTCATGGTTATTGGGGATAATCTCATGAAAAAACGTTAAAATAATTGATAAAAACATTGTAAAAAACAATATTAAAGTTTCCACTGTGTCTAAAAATAACATATTTTTCGTTTCTTTAACTTCTTAGGGCTTTCTGATCTAACTTTTCTTATAAATTACTAATACCAGCCTGTGATCATGCTTCCGCTTGATATTGTTTAAGCTTTCAACGCATTCTACTTTAAACTTTTTTACAAAGACTACTCCCATTCTTTGTTTAGAGCTTGGCCAAATATTAATCAATCCTAAAAATATAGTTTTTTTTTACGTTATCTTGATGTTGAATTCTTAAAATGAGTCGCAGATTAATTTATTTCCTTAGTTCTTTAAATTTTGTATGAGAGACAAATCTATAAAAGTTGTGATGTTTTTTAAAGATAGTTAAATTAATTCTAGACAAAATATCTGAAACAAATTTCCCCTTCAAGTTAGGAAAAAACCACATCTTTTAGTTATTTGCTCATACAAATCCGTTGAGTCAAAAAAGAGTTTTGATCAAGACGATATTTATTTCCTTATTTTTGCTCTTATAGATACTCAAAATGTAAAATGAAATTTGACTTTTGTTTTTTATAAATGGTAATTTTCATCACTAACAATTTTAATATACTGATAGTGAAGTAAATTCTTTACTCAGGCAAATATTGGAATCAGAAAAAAATCTATATTTTGAAGACAAGGTATCAGATCACTCCACTAAACATTTTAAAATACATATAACTTTATTTGAAAAAAGTTTATAAG
Organism: Strongyloides papillosus; assembly: GCA_005656395.1. Classification (NCBI taxonomy): domain Eukaryota; kingdom Metazoa; phylum Nematoda; class Chromadorea; order Rhabditida; family Strongyloididae; genus Strongyloides; species Strongyloides papillosus. The sequence continues at coordinate 116,884 of SRSI01000049.1, forward strand.
TTACAACAGTCTTTTTGCATACCTAATGACAAAAATTAAGAAATTAGAATTTATATGTTCTAGGCATTGTTCTAGAAACTTTAGTAATTTCTTCCTGTACTTATATTCTTCTAAAAAATAAAGTAAATAAATCATTAAAAATTAACTACAATAAAAATAACTTACTAAAATTTTTTACATTATTAAGTTGAACAAATTTAATTCTAACCATCTTCTTATTAATTGATCTTATAGAAGCAGTCTCCAATAGAATTTTTAAAGTATATGATGCCTTACCAGCTTTAACAATGAACGGAATTGATCCTTAAAGAAGGTTTATTGACTCATTTGCAGCCTTTACAACAAAAAATTCTTTACCAACTTTAGATACAGGAACTCCCAATGGTGAATCTAATGTTCCTAATCTATAATTTCCATATAACTGCAAGATTTTATCTCTTTAATTATATCATATCGAGTTGCTTTGAAGTATTTATCTTCAAAAACAATTTTAATTGTTGAATATCTTCAAAATTTTGAATTCCTCCTTTGGTAAATATAGAATCCTACCTATGCTTTATTTTGACCATTTAGATAAAAATTTAAATTTTTTCGTGAATAAAGAAATTTAAAATCTTTGAATTTTCTATTTTGAAAAACAATCTTGTTGGTGGTATGCATTTAAACTTATTTTGAGATGTACTGTTTCGTTGGCAGCTGACTATTTTTTTCCACATACACTTATTATATATCATCTTAAAGTATCAAAGTCATTTGTTAACATTACGTTAAAATTTAAATTAGAATAGTTAAAAAAAATTGTTTTTAAAGACATGAGGGAATAAGCTTATAGCAAATTTGTGAATATGATACAAATTGAAAAATGTAAAAGACCCTATTTCTAAAGTTAATAAAATTTGAATATTATAGATATGACAAATCATCGATAAATTACCTTAATTATTGTTCCATTTCTTCTTTTCTATACACTTTAATTTAACATTATAACATTATTAGTTCCAAATTAAAAATTTTTGAATATAAAATTGTATCAACGGTAATATTTATGATAATTTTATTGAAAATTTGAATACAATATAATGTAATATTCAAATTTCGTATATAGAAAAATATGATTTAATGAATAGATTTTTTACACAAATCACCTAAGATGTTCCTAAAGTTATATTGGTTGGGTGCTGCTTTGGCTCTGATGCCACTTTCAACACAGTCTAATGAAGTACATCGTATGAAGCTGTTTCCCTATGTACCTGAGGATACCAACAAAACAGCATTTCTGATTAATTTAGGAGTCACAACTCTTTCTAATATGGCACTGGTAAAGTGTCCGTATACTAAATATAAACATAAAACTCCCAATGATTCGTTCATTGCTGATGACATTCTTGATTCAGAAAGCGCATCTCGTGATCCTACAAAATTGTTTGCATGGGTACCTCTGTTAAGACAATCAACCAATCAAACAAAAATTACATGTGGTACAGTTAATATCAAGACTGGCGAGCAATCTAACAAAGAAAAACAATGGACTTTTAATGTTATGTGGAAAAATGGTACTGACAATGGGAACTTTATGGAACGACAGTCAAGAACTTCGGATATTTCACCAAAACATGAAAATTGCGATTTATCAGCTGAAAATCACACAATTTTCGGTAGCAAGAGAGAAGGTGGCTTTTTATTAATGAGAAAATATGGAAACATCCCGGATCTTTACGTTAATCAAATGTTCTATTATTTTGACAAACTTGAAAATAATGAAAGGATTAAAGAGCCGTGCGGAATTATTAAGATATATGGTTATAATCCAAAAATTAAATTAAAAACTCATGAATCTACGTCAGAGGCACCGAAAATTAGCAATATATCTAAAATAAATTTAGATGGAACAAATCAACAAAACATTGATGTTGTGCTTGATATGGGAGGAAATTTAAACTACTATCAAGGAGAAAAAATAATTTTAAAAAGAATGAGATATGATGTTAAAGAAGAACCTCAAGTTATTGAAAACTCTACTACATCAATAACAACAAATTTTACTATAAATGGATATGAGATAGTAGAATTAATGTATAATTATATTGGTGCAAATCAGAATCTTACTATATCTAAAAAGTACTACTTTGGTCCTTCTGAAAAAGACCTTATAATTAAAGAGGAAATTAAGGCATATTTTAAAAACAATACTTCCATAAAACCAAATTGTTCTCTCTACTACTTGAAAGTTGGATACCTGGACAAAGTCGATTATAATGGGACAAAAGGAAATTATCAAACTTTGAACACTACTGATGGTATAAAAGGGAAATACAAAATTGATAAAACTTCTGTAATCTTTGATGAAAAGGAAGATGGCAAAACAACAATAAGTTGTACCTACAAAACTCTGGATGGAAGCATCACGACTACCACAAAATTTATTAACAAGGATAGGATTGAGATGCTTAATAAAAAAGAACCACAGGTTCCCAATAATACTATAGTCTCCAGTACATCTACAACAACAAGATCTAACATAGTGGAAAAAAAGGCGGAGGATGTGGAAAATACTGCTATTAAAAGATCTACAATAGTCACTGGATTTTCTATGCTATTTATATTATTACTCTTACAATTGTAATAATGATAGCTGTTAAATTATCTATACTATATTCTTATATGACAGTGCTAATCATTCATCGAAAATACTAACAAACAAACACGAGCACGACTAAAGTGTTTGTTAAATAGTAATTTTGTTTAAAAACTTTTTAATGATTTATGTCACTTGTAATTTACTTAAATAAAAAATAAAATGTTTGTGCAATTGATCTATTTTTAATCTAATTTTTAAATTAAAAAACCTTTTTTTGCTAATCTTTTGATAGTGTAAATTTTTTATATATAAAATTCATTGTACATTGTAGCAGTTTTATCTTTCAATAAAAATCGAATTTATAAGAAAATTTATAGTTTTAGTTTCAATGATTTGTTTTAAAAGCACACCATATATGAGAAAATCCAAAATTGACACCAAGAGTTTCTATAATATTGATCTCATGGTTATTGGGGATAATCTCATGAAAAAACGTTAAAATAATTGATAAAAACATTGTAAAAAACAATATTAAAGTTTCCACTGTGTCTAAAAATAACATATTTTTCGTTTCTTTAACTTCTTAGGGCTTTCTGATCTAACTTTTCTTATAAATTACTAATACCAGCCTGTGATCATGCTTCCGCGTGATATTGTTTAAGCTTTCAACGCATTCTACTTTAAACTTTTTTACAAAGACTACTCCCATTCTTTGTTTAGAGCTTGGCCAAATATTAATCAATCTTAAAAATATAGTTTTTTTTTACGTTATTTTGATGTTGAATTCTTAAAATGAGTCGCAGATTAATTTATTTCCTTAGTTCTTTAAATTTTGTATGAGAGACAAATCTATAAAAGTTGTGATGTTTTTTAAAGATAGTTAAATTAATTCTAGACAAAATATCTGAAACAAATTTCCCCTTCAAGTTAGGAAAAAACCACATCTTTTAGTTATTTGCTCATACAAATCGGTTGAGTTAAAAAAGGGTTATGATCAAGACGATATTTATTTTCTTATTTTTCCTGTTATAGATTTGCAACAATGTAAAATAAAATTTGACTTCTGATTTTTATAAATGGTAATTTTCATTACTAACAGTTGTAGTATATTGATAGTGAAGTAAATTCTCCACTCAGGCAAATATTTGAATCAGACAAAGATCTGTATTTTGAAGACAAGGTATCAGATCACTCCACTAAACATTTTAAAATACATATAACTTTATTTGAAAAAAAGTTAATATGTTACAACAGTCTTTTTGCATATCTAATGACAAAAATTAAGAAATTAGAATTTATATGTTCTAGGCATTGTTCTAGAAACTTTAGTAATTTCTTCCTGTACTTATATTCTTTCTTCTAAAAAATAAAGTAAATAAATCATTAAAAATTAACTACAATAAAAATAACTTACTAAAATTTTTTACATTATTAAGTTGAACAAATTTAATTCTAACTATCTTCTTATTAATTGATCTTATAGAAGCAGTCTCCAATAAAATTTTTAAAGTATATGATGCCTTACTAGCTTTAACAATGAACAGAATTGATCCTTAAAGAAGGTTTGTTGACTCATTTCCAATCTTTACAACAAATAATTCTTTACAAACTTCAGATATAGAAACTCCAAATGGTGAATCTAATGTTCCTAACCTATAATTTCCATATAACTCCAAGACTTTATCCTTTTATTTATGTCATATTGAGTTGCTTTGGAGTACTTATCTTCAAAAACAATTTTAATTGTTGAATATCTTCAAAATTTTGAATTCCTCTTTTGGTAAATATAGAATCCTACCTATGCTTTATTTTGACCATTTAGATAAAAATTTAAAATTTTCCATTAATAAAGAAATTTAAAATCTTTTAGTTTTCTACTTTGCAAATAAATCTTGTTGGTGGTATGCATTTAAACTTATTTTGAGATGCACCATTTTGTTGGCAACTGACTATTTTTTTCTACATACACTTATCACATATCATCTAATAATATCAAAGTCATTTGCTAACATTATTTTAAAATTCAAATTAGAATTGTTAAAAAAAATTGTTCTTAAAGACATCGGAAATAGTTTATAGCGAATTTGAGAATATGATACAAATTGAAAAATGTAAAAAACCCTATTTCTAAAGTTAATAAAATTTGAATATTATAGATATGAAAAATCATCGATAAATCACCTCAATTATTGTTCTATTCTTTCTTTCCTATACACTTTAATGTAATATTATAACATTATTAGTTCCAAATTAAAAACTTTTTAATGTAAAATTGTATTAATGGTAACATTTATGATAATTTTATTGAAAATTTGAATATAATATAATGTAATATTCAAATTTCGTATATAGAAAAATATGATTTAATGAATAGATTTTTAACAAAAATCACCTACAATGTTCTTAAAGTTATATTGGTTAGGTGCTGCTGTGGCCTTAATGCCACTTTTAATACAGCCTAATGAGGTACATCGTATGGAGCTGTTTCCCTATGTACCTGAGGATATCAACAACACGACATTTCCGTTTGACTTAAACGTAACAACTAATTCTGATATGGTACTGGTAAAATGCCCGGATACTGATTATCGTCATAAAAATAATAATGAAATGTTTGGACGAAATTCTAAAATTTTTAATCCTAAAGGTATATTTAGTCCTAATGCAAGCTTATTTGCGTGGGTGCCCTTATTAAAAACGGAATCTGGACCAACAAAATTAACCTGTGGAGAGATTGTACTCAAAGATAATGCAAATCCTTACCACGAGTGGACTTTTAATGTTATGTGGAAAAATGGTACGGGCGATGGGAAGTTTATCAAACGAGTAAGAAGTATTAAGGATATTCCACCAGATCATGAAAATTGCGATTTTTTAGATGGAAATTACAAAGTTTTCGGTAGCAAGAAAAAAGGTGACTTTTTATTAGTTGAGAAATTTCAAAACATTCCAAATCTTTATGTTAATCAAATCTTCTATTATTTTCAAAAATTCAATAATAGTGAAAAGATAAAAGTGCCGTGCGGAATTATGAAAATATATGGTGATACTCCAACTATTAAATTAAAAACTTATGAATCTACCTCAGAGGCACCGAAAATTAAAGAAGAGACACACAAAATAAATTCAGATGGTACAGATCAACAAAATATTTCTGTAGTGCTTGATATGGGTGGAAATACAGAATACTATAAGGGAGAAGAAATAATTTTGACAAAAATGAGATATGTTAAAGGAGGATCTCAAGTTATTGAAAACTCCACTACATCAATAACATCCAATTTTGTTATACATGGATACGAAATAGTAAAGTTAACATACTATTATCAACGTGGTGATCAGAAATTTGAAAAATCAAAAAAATACTACTTTAGTCCTCCCTCAAAAGACCATTTAATAACTGAAAAAACCATAAAATACTCTAAAAACAATACCTCCATAAAGCCAAATTGTCATCTTTACTACTTGAACGTTGGATACCTAGACAAAGTCGACTATAATGGGACTAAAGGGAATTATCAAACTTTGAATACTACTGATGGTATAAAAGGGAAATATAAAATTGATAAAACCTCTGTAATCTTTGATGAAAAGGAAGATGGCAAAACAACAATAAGTTGTACCTACAAAACTCTGGATGGAAACATCACGACTACTACAAAATTTATTAACAAGGATACGGTTGCTTTGTTAAACGAACAGAAAGAAAAAAAAAAGTTGCAAGAAGCAAAAAAACATACCGACACTGGAAGGTCAGGACCAAATAAGATTAATGAAGAGCCAGAGGAAACCACAGAGTCTTGGGGCCAAGAATCCGAGGAAAGCACTAAGTCCTGGTATCAAAAATTGTCCGAAAATGTTGGGAAAACCAAGGCTATCTTGTTAATTGTTGGACTCATCCTTATAATCTTAATTATCTTGGTTGTTCCATTAATAATTCTCTACAAAAAATGGTTATCTCCGTACTTAAAAATGATAAATCGCAAGAATAGGTATCCTAATGCCTATCTCTTCTGGGATAACATAACGAGTCACCCGTTTGATAAATATTGCAAGATTATCAAAGACAAAAAGTATCTATCTGATAAAGTATTAAAAAGAAAAGTTGTCAAAAAAATGGAAGGAGGTGAAGAAGTCGACGTCGGTATTAGTGATCTTTTTGATGGGACACTTGTTAAGTGTTACAAAAACTTGCCCCGGAAAATCAAAGCTCACTATGTCTATACTGATACAAAGAAAAGAAAGTATATCCTTTCTGATGTAGGTTTATAAATTTGAATACCATAATTTTATCATTTTAGGGTCCAACATTTGATACACAACTTTCTTTCTGGCAAATGATTTATGAGGAGGATATTGGTACGATCATTGCGATAATATATGACAAGAAGTCCTTAGATGTTGATGATAGTTCAGATGATCTATACTGGAGTTGGAAAACACATGTACGTGAATTTGGAGACATTGTTGTTACCCGTATGCATACCATTAGAGTAAATGTCCTCTCCGTTATAGGACGCAAGTTTATGTTGAATAAAAAAGAAGGAGATGTAGCAAAATATGCTGAAATATATCATGTTTCTAATTGGAAAGAAAATGAAATGCCTCAGTCGGATCTTCAACTTGTTAACATATATCAAAAAATTATCAATATCGCTCCAAAGAAGAACATTCTCATCCACTCATCACAAGGAACCGGAGCACGTGTATACATGTTCACCTATTTCGCATGTATATACAATGCATTGAAGGCTGATGACGACAATTATTGCCCTTTCAAGGTTATTAAAAGTATTCGTGAACAACGCTACGGAGGAAACTTGGTGCCATACGAGTTTGCCTATATAATTAAAGTTATCGTAACAACATTATTCCATAGCAAGATTTTAATTGACTTCTCGCAACGCCGTACTAATTTCTACCTAAGTTATGACAAGTTCTTCTACAATTATTTGAAACATCAGGACAATATGGATGATGAAGTAAGGAAGTTCTTGTTGTTTGTCAGTATTGTCGATATAGGAAAAATCTACGAATACAAATCTGTCTTTTATGAGCTCGGAAGAATAGAATCAGATATACTTCCTAACTACTGCAAGAGATTCCAGAATGCAGTTGACAATCACAAAAATGGTAAAGACAAGAGAAGGTGCCGTTTTAATGATATCCAGTGCCTCGATGCACATGGAATTACTATTAATGAGAAACCCGAGACTGACAAGGACAGTTTCATTCATGCTAATAAGTTTGAATACACCTTCAACAACAACAAGAAAAGAAAAATGATTCTTTGTCAGGTAGGGTTTGAATATAAATATCATTAATACTTACTTTTTTAGGCACCACTTGATGACACCGTTGATGATATGCTCGATATGATAAAAAGATACAATGTAAAAATTGTTATCATCTTAAACACTTTTGAGGAAGCTAATGATCCGGAAAAAAAGTGGGCCTCTTATTTCCCTCAAAAGCATTATTCTTATGAGACTTCAAATTTCTGCGTAACAAAATTAAGGTTCAAAGAAATGGATGGCGATTCTATTAGTGAGACAGAATGCCACCTTAAGAGTAAAAACGTTTATGCTGAAATGAAATTTATCATTCTCCACTACCAAGGATGGCCTGACAGGAGTAAGTTTAAACAATGTACATTATTTTTTTATTAATTTCCTTTTTTTAGGTATTCCATATGAACATAAGTCCATCTACAACCTATATAAGAGAATTATCAGTTTTCGTTCTGAAGACTATATGGCAATACATTGTAGTGCAGGAGTTGGAAGAACTGGAACTCTTGCACTAATAATGTATCTGATCGATACTATAAACTACTTCCCGACTTTTGATCCAATTGGAAGATTGAAGTGTCTAAGGGAACATAGATATCTTGCTGTCCAGGAATATGATCAATTTATATTTGCTCTTATGGTCGTTTTTGAGCATTGCAAAAAAGAAATTGACGATATGGACCCAGAGGCCTATGAAAAATTCTTAGCAATAGCTGAAGATCTCTTCAAAAATGAGAGAGAATCTAAAAAGAAACAGAAAAAATAATTTTTGTAATTTAAATATTGTAGAATTAAATTAATTATATAAGATAGAGTGTAAAGATTAGTTTACGAATAAATTACTGGTTAAATTTGATTTTTTAGCATATCGAAATCCTTATTAAATATTTTCTTGGGATGAAATTTTATCAATGTTTGTAGAATTTCTATGAATATCACTACATAATACTTATCGAAACACAGTAATATTCAACGGAACTCATAATACTATAATATCTAAATTGAACAGTTTCTGATTTCCAGAATGAAACTAAATTCTTCAAACATATCATTGATTACTTTTATTCAAATTAAACAACAATGGACATAAATTACAAATTACATGTAAAATTCGATTAATTTACCATTACCAACATTGGCATAACCTTCATCTGGCATTTTATTTTTTATGAAAAAATACCACTACACTCTTGTCCATTACTTGAGTAGTTATAAATTACTGTTAATAATATTACTTTTAATCCCTATTCTGGTATTGGATCTTGATAATGTTATATAAACCATCTCGTTTTATTAATTTTAGAAATAACTTGGCTAATTTTGATTATAAAGTCAAAACCTATCCAACTCTCTACTTAAAAAAACATCCTTTATCTATTTATTCACAAAAATTCATAATGTTCAAAAAATGTTATGATGAAAACAAAATTAATTGTCCTATTTTTTTATTGTAGATAAAGCAATTAATATTTAATCAATGTTTTCGTTGTGCCTTCAACATACATTGCATCATTTACAATATTCATATCAATTGTTATTATTTAATTTAAACATTTAACTCTCATTCTATTTGTCAATTGTACATGTATTTTACAGCTAGAAATTAATACTTTTACAATAAAAGCTATTTATGTTAACATAATTAATACAAAAAAAATCAATTGTGTAGGAATATTTGATTTTACATAGTATAAACAAATGAAATTTTGAATAAGAAAGTATGAATATTAACTGTTTTTTAATGTAGACAACTATTATCAAATGCTTTAATAGTTGGTTTTCATTATCAAATCTGAGATAAATAAATATTTTACCTAATATTTCATTAAATTAACAATGTTTACAAAAGAATGTGATGAATACTAGTTTAAATTTAATTTCCATCATAGAAGGACAAATTAACTACAACTTTAATTGCGACAAATAATCTTTTATATTAACACACATACAAAGTTATACCTTAATGTAACATGAAGACACTGAGAGATAACAATGTAATTGATGTAAATGATAAGGATAAAGGGATATTAGATTAAAATAGTTCAATATATCCTATATAAAAAACGTAATTCAACAAGAAAAAGCAGTATTCTACAGATATTTTACCCACCACTTATAGTAGAAGTACCGTATTTTTTAATTTTCAAAAAAAAGTACTTTTTGTAATATTCATGAAAAAATACCAAATTTGGCAAAAGGGTGGGCTCAACCGGTGATCGAAACCGGGGCCTCTCGCACCCAAAGCGAGAATCATACCACTAGACCATTGAGCCGTGGGCACCACCAAAAATGATCAAAATTTCCGACACAAAATCCCTTGAAAACCCTCCCCAAAAAGAATACAAATGACAGGACAAAAAACCATATTATAGTTTATTATAAAAACAAAATAAATACAATAAATATACAAAAATTATTAAAACTTATCAAAATTAAAAGATTCATACAATGGGCTCAAAAACCGAATAAAGCATTTTCATCGATTCGCGAGCACTCATCCTTGAATTTAGGAGGAATATCATCTGGATGAATTGGTACAACATTCTTACTTGTTAACTGTACCAAGTAATACTTCTCCCTCATCAAGTTGTACTGAGCCCCAAGAACACCAAGGATATTTACCTCAGAGTACCTCGTTCCCTTTTTGGCACTCTTCATGAGTCTATCGAGGTGGCAATTGCCATTTTCACTAAGCTTTCTTTTTCTACTGCCAGTACTTTGTCTCCTTTGGGAGTTGACTGTCTTTAGTACTCTTATTTGGCCAGTAGATCTTGGACGTTGAGTAGCAGACAAAACAAATCTAGGTGGAGGAGTTGTGGCAGTTTTTGCTTTTTCAAGTATTTCTAAAAAAAATAAATTAGCAAACACACTTTAGGTTAATGGAAACTTACCCTCGTTGATCTTGTCTATAATTCTTTGAGGGTCATCACCCTGCTTAACCCATATATATTTCGGACCATACTTATTGAACCCATATTCATCAACAGCTCTTGGTTTGTCCCTCTTAGCCTTTTTAGGTTTCTCCTCATCAGCACTGTAGTCCTTAGTCTCCGAAAAAGGTATTCCTTTGCTGATGCTTTCCTCATACTTCTTGACAAATGACTGTTTCTAAAAAAAAATATATTCTCTAGAATACTTTCAACTTACAATATTACTTTCAGGTTCCCATGTTGCCTCATCCAAAGACAATCCCTTCCACTTAACTCTGTAGAGAGTTTTGCCATCCCTGACACTTTTACCAAGAATACTCTCCATAACACGTTCCTCCTGGGGAGAAGGATTTCTAGGTGTTCTAGCCATACTTAAATATATACTAAAAACAACATTAAATAATTAATTAAGAGAAAAAAATAAGAAACTAAATTTTGGAAGACACATCAACACGTACGCAATCACAAAAAATGTTAGAGCTAAAACAAAAATAAGTATTTCAAAATTATCTGATAATGAAGAAATAATACCATTAGCTCTCCTACTCTATTAAAGTGAACACAACATTTGTTTCACCAAAGAGACTCTTTTACTAGTAGAATTAAATTTGAATAAAGTACAATTTAAAACAATTCTTTTGGTGTAAAAAGATAACTGTTTGTGAAAGCATATTACTCAAAACTAAAAAATACAATGAGGTACCCGCCCAATTCATTGTCTATGCCTCAAAAGAAGGAGAGATTGCGTCAACTTTACACCAATTAATTTTAATATTGTATCCCAAGGTGTAGGTGTATGAGAGAATAACGGATACACAATACAGGTTTTGTCTTGCCATGCATGAGAGAAAAAATATTATGCGGAAAAAATTGTTATTAAATTCAGGCAAACAACCTAAGATCAGCTTTGATTTCACAAACGATGAATTAAAATCGAGATTTAAATTTCTTCTTCCGTTCACGTTTCCTGGTAATGAAGTCCAAAGGGGTGAGGTGTTCTTTTCATTTCATATTAACAATGATTGGAGATGGTTTTTACTCTTCTTTCAATTGTTTTTTATATTGTAACTATAAGAGTCATGAGCTTTGACTCTCAAACAACATAGAAAATGGAATGGTATATGAAATTAGCCCATCAAAATTGATAACTGATTTTGTCAAAGCTAAAAAACATCTCGGCTCTTGACAATATTGGTTCACAGAGTATCATTTATGCATTTAGTTAACTAAATGTTTAAGTCAATTAATACATCACTTTGCATATCACTTATTTTACAATAATCCTATCACTTGGTATGTTACGATGTCCCATTATGAGAATCTTTACTCCAAAAAACCCAAAGGCAAACATATTTTTTCTATAAATACCATCGTTGTCATTTCATTTTTTTATATTGTAGATTCCGTGTAATTTTGCTATTAATTCTTTCCACTGTTATACTTGTAATAATTACAATTAATTTCAGTTATACTTATTACTAACATAAATGGAAGATTCAAATAAAAATGAAAATATCCTGATAATCCCAAATTGTCTCGGAGGGGTAAATTTTAATTTTATTCATCAAATTATCTAAAAATTTTCATCACATTTTAGACTACCATCGTTTGTCCTGTCTCGACGTTACCGGAAGTCGACGTAATTATCTCCGAATTGTCAGGAGAACATTGTACTCCAGATATATGGTACGATTTTGCCATAGCATACTATTGCCTGAAGGAACTCGTCAAGCTCATTATCATCTAGTCAGATTTATTTTGTACATATATAATTTTTTTTATTTGTACTTTTAGTTGTTAATAATGATGTATATAATTTATAATATTTACTAACATTTATTTAAATGTTTTTTGTGTAAAAATAAATTTTCTAATATTACAAAAATTTTGAATATGTTTTTTTTTGTATAAGAAGGGAAGTAGAAATGCTTTTTTATATCTTCATTTATATGTTTGCTAAGTTAGTTGTAATTCTGTTGATATTTTCACAAATACATGGTAACGATCTTGAGGCTGAGACTCCCCTTAGTGGTACACAAAAAGGATTAAAGTTGGATAATATGTTTCGTGGATTGATTCTATCCAACCAAATAGGAGATACAACAAACTACACTCATAATGAAACCATCGGAGGCCAAGGATACGTGGATGATTGTCTAAATTCCGATCCTGTGAGTTTTACAATACCGTCAAAATATAATTATTTATAGATTTCTATTGATATATCATTTAACCATATCAAAATGCACCTATTCTACTACGATTTCACTCTGTCACGGACAATACGTTACCAAATAAAATGTTATTTAAAATCTTTAATCTCTGCCAAAAGGATAAAAATACGGAGATAAAACTTGGCCCGTTAATGCACAATGATTCTATCATTGATGATATTGACTGTGAAAAGTTGAAAAAGGTTGTTGGCAAAAGCTCAAAAAATGAGATGTACTTTATAATCATTGGAACACCCAAGAAATGTAATAACTTTATTGGTCTGGGAATCTTTGTTATGCTAAATCCAATGCCAAATGGGAGACCTTATCTTTTCAAAAACAATAATCAATTTAGAGAATTTAAAAAAGATGTGATTAAACAAATCGAAAAGATTATGAATAAATACATGGCAGACCGTAATTTGAAACTAGCAAGTAACAAATTTACCTATCGGAAGTTAGTTGAGGGTGATAATGAACCAGAACCGTTGTTAGAAAGAAGTCTGCAGGAGAATTTTTACACGTTCAGTATAAAATCACACTTTACCTCACTCTCTGAAATCGTGGAAATGGAGAGGTATTATGATAACGAATAGTTGATGGAGAATGATATAAAAAGGGCATTAAAATATTTGTTTAGTTTTGTGGTCAGTCAATATAAGGAGAATATTGGGGTTGTTGATGATAAATCTTCGGAACCAACATTGATTTCTCAGTCGGATTCTCTGGATAATGGAGAATATGAATCATGGATAGTGGATCACGCTATTTCGTTAATTTCAATTACCTTAATTCTTGGAGCTGTTATTGCCTGTATGACATTCTTCATACATAAGAGAAGTAATAATGCTTATAGGAAGAAGAAAAAAGCTATATTCAATCAGGGTATCCAAGTTTTACATGACATCAGAATGGAAATGGTTCAGGAAAGTGAAATGACTACAGACAATGAGTCTGTTACTACTGAAACTTCCACTTATTAATTAGAATAATAAAAGTAATATATATTTAATTTCTGTACGACAATCTCTTATGACATGACACACAATAAAGTTTTAAAAAACATCAAACTTCTAAAATTATTTTATTATCGAAATAAATCTTTATCATACTACAATAAAAACTATATACAAATTATTAAAAAGAAAATTTTTTTTCCATATCATTTAAAATACTATTAATAATTAACAAAATAAATCCTTTAACAGCAGATTAAATTGATCTGCAAACTTTAAAAACAAGTAACTTTACAAATATATACAATTCCTCCTTGGAAAATACCATCTCATTGGATATTACACACAGGATTATTTCCACCCGGTGTTCTTGTTGTATAGTGAATGATGTTGCTAGAGACCTGTGACAAGAACTTCTCAGCCTTCTGGATATCCTCCTGATGTTTACGAATAACATCCTCAAATTGGAGACTGTTATATGACATCTTATTTTCAAAATTATTTATGTCATCATCCGAATCCGATGAATCATTGAAACGTGAAGCCAGCTTATGGAATCCGGGCTCCTTTCCATCGACAATGTTTGAGGATATCTCCGAGAAACATTTAGAAATCATACGCAGGCGTTTTCCAATTTCATTACTATCTTTAATGATTCTTTGAATCCTTGGTTGGATAGTCATTAAAGTGGCTGTCCTGTCACTGGAGGATATTTCATTCAAGTTATTAGACAAAGAACCAGCAACAGAGTTTTTCGTTAATGAATTTGACGGCTTTTCCGTAAAAGGAGAACTAATGAAACCATGAGAATGTGATCCACCGAAGCCTGAACTATTGGATGGCGAGTGAAGTGAAGAGAGATGGATTTTTGACAGAGCTGAACTGACACTTTTGAAAGTCTCTTCCTTTTTACTTCCATTTTCTGGAGTACTATTCTCATCCTTGAACTCATCCAACACTAGGAGATTATCATCATCATACTCATCATCGTTAAGAATTTTAAATGAGCGATGGTGATTCAATTCATTCTTCAGCTTTGTTATCTCTTCCTCCTTTTCATCGAGTTTATTTAACAATACGGCATTTTCTTCCTCCAACAGTTTGTTTGCTTCATTCATAGACGAAGATTTGTCATCATCCATAACGAGGACACTAGTCAATTTCTGCTTCAAGCAACTAATTTCAGTTTCATAATCCTTTTTGATTTTATCCATATCATCTAAACTTTTCTGGAAATCATTCTCCGTGACGAGTGTTGCTTCTCTATAACGACGGTACTCCTGGTCCAATCTGTTAAACTTCTCCGTCATCAACTTTAACTTATGCCTGATGTTTTCAGCCTCCAATTGCAACTTCTCTGTCTCCTCAGCAAAGTTACATTTTTGCATCTGCAACCTATTTTCCAATTTTTTGACCTTCTCCCTGAGACGATCGGCTTCATTTTTCTTATCCATCAATATTGAGAGTAATGCTTGTTGAGAACCATCTGTTTGGACATTTGATGGTGTCTGAATTGATGTCGAGGTACTCATCTTCCGTTGGATATCCCGAAGTGATTCTTCAATTTCATCTATTCTCTGGCAACTAACAGCTGATGAAATCCCGCTTCTAGAAGATTTATCAAAGAAGACATCTTGTGCATTTCTTGCATTGCCATAAATGTTTGAGGTACCCTTTATTGGAGTTGAACAAGGGCCTGGTCTGTAGACAGATCCCACACTGACTCTTGGGTTTCTTGGTGGAGATAGAAGCTCACTTGAGTTGGAGTATCTTGGATATCTGGTCTCCACTACTCTATATGGAGATTCACTATCAACATTCCTGTATCTATCTCTGCACAGGGGTGATGAAATGTTTGATATGAATCTAAAATAACAGTATTAGTGGAATTTCCATTTCATGGTACTTACCCAGATGAAGATAAAGATGGTTCCTGACGTCTTACTGCTCCTCTCTCTCCATAGATACCCGACTGACTATTGTACACTTGGCTGGCTCCTTGACTAACATTACTTGATGCCGACGACTGTTTTGAAGAACCAGGAAGGTGAGCAAAACTCCGTGTCCTCCTAGTTTTAGGCATCATATATGAACGGTAATTTAGTGTTGACGATGGATTCACATTCAATGAAGGCCTTTCCGAATCCCTATAGTGTCTGAGATACTCTTCTTTTGCCGAACCTTAAAAAATAATTATGAAATACATTGTGTGATAATACTTACCTAACCAATGATCTGTACCTCTGATGCTTGGACTCTCTCTTCCTGGGAATCCACAGAAACTGGTATTGTTATCGGAATAACCTCCAGGAGGACTTTGTGCAACCGTGTCTTGATTTAGCAATGTTAAAGTTTCCTCATCCTCAATACTTGGTACACTGGGTCTCCTAATAGTTTTTTGACTCTGATGGGCATGAAGATTATCATAAACATCATCACGTGGAGCCACAGCAACATTTGGTAAAGTATTAGGTGGCCTACCAACGACTGGTGGTGTGGCATAATCACCTTCTTTAGAATCTACAACAAAAATACTAAATGATAAGAGACTAAACAAAACTTACAGGATGGGCGTGATGTCTTCTTGAAAGTGAATGTCGAGATACTTCTCCCAGACTTGGTCCTAACAAATCGTGGACTAGATTTACGGGTCCTACTTACATTAGAATTTGATGACCAAAATTTTTTTATCTTTTCGAACATAGTTCAAATTAGTTGTTATAGAAAATAATAACGAAAAGAGTTATTCTTTTTATATACAGGTAAATTCAATAGTTTTCTGGAAAAATAAAGAAAATAAAAAGTTATCACATATCGGAATAATACATCATAAAGTAAAAAAGTATGTCATAATATAGTTGATTTCACAACAAATGTTCAAATCATCAAAAATTAAAAGTGTAATCAGTACATTAACTAACGTAAAAATCGTATTTATCTAATAATTAATAGAAAATTATAGTGATCGAATAATGAAAGATGAAAAGTTTTTAAACAAAATAGACTCAAGACAGCAAGTATTTCATAAAAGTCAATTGGAGAAGAGGAGTTAAAACAGTTTTAGTTATTGGTTATTAAAAAAACAATTTATAGAAATGTGATATGATACCAGACAAGACATGACCATTCACATTTCACAATATTTGTGACCACCAATCAAATAGAGGTTTCTTTTTAAATTGGAATTATGATATAATTTGGTGAATTAAGAGGTAAAATTGTTTTATCGTCATCTTTTTTATTGTCTGGTAATTGTTTGGCTTTAAAAATGTAGGGTTTGTGTAGTGTGTTTCTTTGTCTTGTTTTACTTTTCCCGACTACTCTTTTAGTAGACATTCATGAATTAAAGAGTCGTTTCGTAGATTAAATTGTTTTTGTTTTCAGATAGAAGTTTCATCAATGTCTAATTATTCAGAAACGGAGAATGGATTCTAATTGTTTTATGGGAATCTAGCTACTAAAACTTGTCTGTGTTAATGATTTTTTAATTTATATAATTTAATAATATTTTATGATGAAATAATTGGTTTAAATGTTAGTTTTCTCTTGTATTCAAATTTCTTGGTATTCAAAGTGGATTTTTAGAAAATATATTCAAAATAATGAGGTAGAAAATGTGAAAAAAACAAAATACAATGATAATTATGCAAAAAAAGACTGGAAATTTGTGTTTTGTCTATGAACGAAGAAAATTGCTTGAAATGGGGTGTTTTTTCTGTTCAATGGCCCTGGAATCTATCAAAAAGGGCTCCGGCCGCCTCCCATATGGTCTAGTGGTTAGGATTCGTGGTTTTCACCCACGCGGCCCGGGTTCGATTCCCGGTATGGGAATCCTTTTTGGTATTTTTCAATATTTCACTGCTACATATCGTCTAGGTGGCAAAAAGTTGCATTTTTATACGAAAATTTGTATGTATGTGTGTTTTCTCTGTAGATCTTACATTTTCTATTCAAAATGCATTGATTGATATATCTTGGAGCATTTAGCAAAGTACCAAATCATAGTAAAATGCTAGTTTTTGCAGCAAATCTTATTAGTGAGAGATCAAGCAATAATAATGAAGGATCAACAAGTACAGGGTAGTATCCTTACTAATAGACAATATTTCATGGAATTTGAAAATGTTATATCCCAAGGAGATGGTGATTGCAATTTGTCATTATCCATTACTTCCAGAATTGAAACATTCTAAGTCTCCAGTTGTGTATTTTTCCTCGTAATGCACTAAATTACGTGTAGAATCTCGAGAAACTACAACATATCTTTCTGCAAATAATTCTACTTAATAACTGGTACAAATCAGAGGCATTTTATCTTGATTGTAGTACCATTGATGCATTAAAAATTAAAATCTTTTGAATTCAAGGCCTTATTCTAATTTAATAAATGTTAATTTTGGTAAGAATTTTAATATTATATTGTAATATATTTAAAATTTTAGTGTCAGAAAAAATGATATAATTAACAACTTCCAACATAAGAACAAATATAATGTCTATACTATTATATTTCTTGGCTGCTTCTTTGGCCTTGGTGCCATTATCAATATACTGTGAAGAAGTTACAAACTATTTCCCTTCTGTTCCTGGAATCATCAATGAAACAACATTTCCGGTCAGGTTAACGGTCAATACAACTTCAGATGTCGTACTCATAAAGTGTCCATACTTTGGGTATAAACATACAAATGATAGTAAGGAATTTTCTCCCAATACGTTTTTGAGACGATCAGCACTAACTTATAATACCGACAACGAGCTGTTTGCGTGGATACCCTTAATGAAAAAATCTCCTGGGCTCATAAACGTTGATTGTGGAGGAGTTATTTTTATGAATGATACTGGAAACCAGAGTTGTCATTGGAAGTATGATGTATACTGGGGGAATTATGGAAATTCTTCAAATCTTCCTGAAGCGACGTTTATACCATTAATGGTTCCGTTAATGCACACAAAATGCAACAGTTCACCTGCTGATGAACCTCTTGTTTTCACGAAGAATAAGAACAATGAGCTTGTGAAGGTTAATTCATCGAATGACAACGTAGTCTATATCAAGAAAATGTTTTATTATTTTGAAAAGCCTAAGGAGGATGATGTTAAAGAAGTTTTGGAGCCATGTGCAATAACAATAGCATATAGTGAATGCCCATCGATAATTTTACCGGACTGCAAATCAAATTTAACTATACGGACTGGAGTAACTACTATCGGTATGGCAAATACAAGTCAAGTTATTCAAGTAAAACTTCTATCAAGATTTCATCCAAATTACTACGATGGGGAGATTATCAGCTATTCAAGGATGAATTTCACCGAAGATAAACTTATCAATACTGAGGGTTCTTCAAAAAATATTACCTCACAATTTGATGTGAATGTGTATGACATTGTAGAGTTAACGTACAAGTGCTTAGGAGCTTCGGGTGAATACAATATAATCTCACAAATCTTTTATTTTGAACCCAACACTACGGAAGGCGGACTTGAGGAAGTAGCTTACGTCAAAGAAGATGCTGAGATTCAACCAAATTGCTCTCTTACTTTTATGAACATTGGATATCTAGAAGCCATTACTCATCATGGAATCACAACAACGTCGGATAAATGGAATGACACTTATATAACCGATGAAAGATTCAAACTTAAGGATGGTTATATTTTTTTAAAAGATATCAATGATCGTGTTACAGAACTACAATGTGTCTACGAGACACTAGGTAGTAAGATAACAAAACTAAAACAATTTACTGCCGGGAAATATGTTACAAATCCTGGTGGTGGAAGATCAATTGATACAAGTGTTCCAGTTGTCGATAATACTAAATTGGAGAAAGCCATTGAAGAGAAAAGGAGGAAGATGTCAGCATACCATAAAATGGTACATGCTTATGGGAAGCTTACTACACATGTCCTCATCATCATTCTTATTATTGTAGCGGCAATTATTACTACAATATTGTGTACACTTATGTATATATGCATCATAATACCTCATAAAAAAATGAACGAGCTCAAAGTGAAGAATCCTAATTTATATAATGTTTGGGATATTCTTACAGTGGAATCTTTTGAAGCATATTGCATGGGGATTACCGATAAAAATTATATGCATAACTCTAAACCTACTTTTAAAATCGAAGGAGGTGAAGAAGCTGATGTTGGGATAAATGATGAATTTGATGAATCCTTAGTTAAGAGCTACGACGATAGTGATAAGAAGATAAAGGCCCATTATGTTTATAGTATCTCAGATAATGTAAATTATATTCATTGTGATGTAAGTTTACAAAATTCAAAAGCATAAATTCTTTATTTTAGGGTCCAACAATAACTTCACTCTACACTTTCTGGAACATGGTTTTTAAAGAGAATATTGGAACCATTATTGCGATTATTTATGATACTGATGGAGGAGTACGAAGTAACAAAAATAAAAAACTATATTGGCCAGAGGGTTCAAGTAGATATGTTGATATAACAATTGATTGTTTAACAGAAATGCCAAGAAATGTTGCTTCTTCCCATTGTTATGAATTTAAGATGAGTAGGATGATGATAGGTGGTGAAACAAAGTATTTTAAATTATATCACATTTATGATTGGAGAGAGCATGAAATACCACAATCGGAGAAACAGTTTGTTGAAATACACCAAAAAATCATCACCGATGCCGAAAGGGGCAATATTCTTATCCACTCAACTGAAGGCACCGATTCTCGTGTTTATATGTTAACGTACTTTGCATGCATATACAGTGCTTTAGCTGTTGAATTGTACACAGCAAATCCTTTGGAAATTATCAAAGGAATTCGTAAAAAACGGTATGGTGGAAGCATTGGAAAATACGAGTTTGCTTATGTGGTTAAAGCATTCGTTGCATTATTGTTTAAGAATGGGAAACTTGCCAATCCATCTGTACGTCGTATGAAACTATATTCAAGCTACAAGAAGTATCTTTCTAATTTTTTGAGTCACCAATCAAGTATGAATAGTGATTTGGAGCAATTCCTGAGTTTTGTTAATGTACTGGACTCAGGAAAGTTGGATGAATATGAAGCTATCTTCACTAATATTGGAACAATGACTAGTTTGGATCTTTCAAATAGCTGCAAACGCTTCTTTATTGCAGCCAAAAATAAATATGTAAAGAAGACACGTTACTCGGATATTGTATGTCTTGACTCTACTGCCGTCACTATTAGAGGACAACCAAGCACAGACATGGAAAGCTTCATACACGCTAATAAGTTTGTGTATAAAACCAGTGATCAGAAAGAAAGAAAATTAATTTTATGTCAGGTAAGTAATTAACATCAATATCATTAAACTTTATTTATTTTTTTAGGGACCACTGGATGATACAAGAGATGATATGCTTGATATGATCTTCAGGTACAAGATTTCATTAGTTGTTATCTTGGTTAAGCCTGAAGAAGCCAGTCCAAGATACAATAAATGGACTCAATATTTTCCAGAGGGCAATACAAGTCTAATGTTTGACAGTTATTTTGTCACGAGAACAAATTACAAGGGTGTTGATTTAAACTGTATATCTGAATCGGAGTATGTTATTGAAGGCAACAATGGAGAAGGTAAATTCAAGTTTACCGTACTTAATTATCATGGTTGGCCAGATAAAAGTAAGCTGAGACAACTAACAATATTTCTTACCCACAATTTTTTAGGTGTACCACCTGAACATTTAAGTATCTACGAGCTATACAAAAGAATTATTAGTTTCAATACTGATAATTATATCGCAATACATTGTAGTGCAGGAGTTGGGAGAACTGGAACTCTTGCTCTAATAATGTATTTAATAGATACAATTTCATTGTTCCCAGCCTTCAATCCTGTAGCAAGATTAAGATGCCTCCGACAACATCGCTATGGAGCTGTCCAAAGATATAACCAATTTGTATTTGCTTTATTGGTTGTTTTCCAACATTATAAGGAGGATATAGATGAGATGGATTCAAGTGCTTTTGGAAAGTTCCATACTCTGGCACGTGAAATTTTTATGAGGGATGGATGTATAGCTAAGAATTGATGTGATTTTAATTAGATTTAATTTTTTTAATTTGTAATGTAACCGTAAATTAGTCATAAAGTGAACATTGAAATCAGTTTTTTTTATTATTTATGTTTGTTTTATTTGTAAAATATAATTGTAAAACATTTGGAATTTGACAATATTTATATTTTTGATGTGATTTCAGATAGCTTCAAGATTTCTAAAATCCATTTGTCATGGAAATATTAAATATAAATACTATTTAGTTTTTCGGGGGAAATTTGCTCAATAGCGTAATGATCTATGAGGTGCACACAAATTAAAAATTCCGCAATTAAAGGTTGCAAATTTAGGTAAAATTCTCAAGTATATTGAATTAACTATATTCTATTTGGAAAACAGAAAAATAATATATAAAAAAATTAAGAATTGAATAAATTTATTATAAACTAATTGATATCCTTAATTAATCTTATATACTTAATAAAAGTTTAAAATATTTAATACAAAATCACAAGAATAATGTTAGTACTTAAAAAAATTGTTATTTAAATATCAGAAGGACTTTCTTTTTCTAAATATTTATAATATATTTGTATTTTAATATAAATTTAATAAAGATTTTATTATTATAGTTAATTAGTTATTAATATATATGTAGTGTGAACTATGTAAAAAATTTTTTAATAAATAATTTTCAAACATTTTACTTTTATTATTTTGTATAAATCATTTTTTTAGTCATACAATGTTGATCTATTTATAAAATTCTTGATAATTTTTATTTTGTTTTGTGTTTTCATTAATAAAATTTTTTAAGTTTATATTGAAATACAAATATATTATTAATGTTTAACAAAAGAAAGTCCTTCTATATTTAAATGACAATTGTTTAAGCATTAACAGTATTTTTTGTCATTTTATATTCTAAAATTTTATTGAGCATATTAGATTAATTTAGGATATCAATTAGTTTATGATAAATTTGTTCAATTCTTAATCTTTCTATATATTATTTTTTTGTTTCCAAATAAAATATAATTAATCAAATATATTTGACAATTTTACCTAAAATTGCATAACAATTCTACCTAAAAATGTAATACAATTTTACATGAATTGTTAAGAAAATATATTTATAAGATATAGTTTTTGGTGTCCCCCTTTTCAAACAATTCCCAATGCCCTCTGAATAACTGATTGGTTCCAAACCTGTATCACAATCAACTTTTATTGACCCAAACTTTACAATATTACTCACAAAGATAAAATTACACAAAATAAAGTATAGTGAAGTAAAGTGGCCACCTAGGGATAACATTTATAAATTACAAAATTATACTTACTTATACTTATCCTTCGATCTCTTAACAATTCCTGAGATCTCCCTCAACCGTCTATGAAACCCCTAGTGGTCTACAAAATACAATATATTAGAAATACATTACAATATAATTAAGATAATTAATAACATTACAATATAACACGTCATACATATAAGATTTTGATTACATAAAAAACGACTACAACTATTACCTAAGTTAATAAAATGAATAATTTGATGACTCTCGCCACCTTTTATAATAACAAAAACAATGTTCTCGAATTTTCCAAACAGTTTCCCAACTGTCATATTTTACTGTTATGTACATATTAAATTAAGGAATTTTTAATTTGTGTGTCGTCAATTTAGGTTTATTATCACTTTTTTTAAAGATTAGTATAAATAATTGCAATCATTTCATTATTGTAAAGTAATGAGCAATGTTTTAAAGTACGATAAAAATATAAAAATTTCTACATCAATTATTAAATGGTTTTCGGAACAATAAAATATAATACTTTTAATTGTTATACTTTAATATGATTACAAAAAATACGGGATAATGTTATAAAAAAAAGATATTTTGTTTCTAAATTTTTGGGTTATTTAGAAGCAATTTTATGTAATTAAGGGCATATAGCATTTGTAACGTCACCTTGTAAATTTGAATCATTAAAGTTAAAAACAAAATTTGTCAATGCTGAATAGTTAAAATTATCAGTTGATGAAAGCTTAACAACAACGAAATTAACATTATAATTCAAAGATGCTATTACTTTTTTTGTTGAAACAATCTTATCAATTTCATCTTGTGTACTTGTTTTAGTAAGTAAAACAATTATAAAATTTTTATATGATGGTGATTCGTCTCTCAATTTTTCGTTAAATCCTGTTAAAAATTTATCCATTGTCTGATCTGATGGCTCAGATGGAAAAGCTATTGGAAATAAACTTTTATCACAAAATGTTTGGCAATCCTTGGCATTTTGGCCTAAATATGCTATCATACAATTCCATTGTTTTGTATTAGTCATAAGTGTGATATCTGACTTTGGTAGTATTGAAAATAAAAGAAATATTTGTTTTTCTTTTATTGAATTAACATCAATTGAAGCTTGATTTATTGAAATATCCCAATTAGAAGTTATGTCTTTTATCTTTGAAACTTGCTTAAAAAAATATAGTTTAATTTCGAATTTTTAACTTACATCATAAAAATCTTTATCTGTAATATTTTGTCAGTGGTCAATTACAAAAAATACACTATTGCTACATTTCGGTTTCAGTGGTAAGATAGGTGTTGTATCAACACTTGTTGATTGGATTGATGTTGTTGAAAATGTATTTGATAAAGTAGCTAAAATTTAATATAAATGTTCAAAAAATCACTATGCTTACATGATTGTATTGATGTAGAAAATATTGTTGATAAAGTTGAAGATGGAATGAATATCGGTGCTTGTGTCATGTTTAAATGTTGTTGTTGATTCATAATTAGTTGTTGTACTAATAGTTGATTGACTTATTGTTGAAGTAATACATCTTATCTCACAAACCATTGAATCGTTAAAGAATTTGACTAAATTTGTTACATTACCCATTGAGAAATCGTAATAAAATATATTTGATGGGTTTAATTTTTCTTCTAAATACATTGATTGATTTATGTCACCCAAAACAATAAAATTAAGTGTTCCTTTATTTTTAAGACTTTTAGCATATTCAACAGAATTGTCAATATCATCATAGTTGTTGAAGAAATAAATATAAATATAGATAACGTATTACTTAATGGTAATTTTAAACTATTAAGATTACTTAAAAGGTTTGTTAAACTTAGTCCAGAATCTTGATTAATAACAGATAGAATAATATTAAACAATTTTCTACTATCAATTAATGTAAAAGGTAATTTTAATGTTTTGTCATTATACCATGCGAGAGCAATTTTTTCAAAATCTTCCCATCCATATGCTATATTATTTCTTATAACATCAATTTCATCATTAAACGATGTTGTGTTTAGATTATAAGATGCATCTACTGCCAATATTATTTGACCATCGCAAATTTTTCCTGGATGTCCTTCAATGCACGGATTTGTTGACGAGACAATAGTACTTGTTGTATCTAAAAATTTAGTTTGATTTATAGACACAAAAAAAATGGCTCAAATAAAAAAAATGTAGTAAGATTTGTCCCTAATATAAAAAATCAAAATTTGAATTTGAGAATCATTTTAACTAAATTATTTTTTATAAAGTATCTTAATAAAACTTCAGTGAAAAAACAAATTTGCAAAAACTCTCATTTCTCATAAAAAAAATTTTAGACGCTTATCACTAAGATATTCGTTAGATACTACATACAAAAATTAAAACAGTGATTTAAAATTTATTAAATATCTTTAGTTATATACTAATATAATTTCATTTTTTATATGATTTTAGACACATTTTTAGGCCTAACTTTTTTTCTGCATTATAATTCAAGATCATCCTTGAAAATCATATTAATGAAAAGTTAGAAGATATTATGTGTTTTTATTCATAGTAAAAATAACTTTTATATATTTTAATGGGGAATTAGGAAAAATTACCTATACAACATCATTAATTAATAATTATTTACATTGTTAAATGTCAATTATTTTTCATTATCATTTTTATGAAATTGTTTAAATTCTTAATTTATTATTGTTAGTAGATTGCTTAAAAAAAGTTTACAATTTTACATGAAAATGAATTTTTATAATACACCCCAAACTAAATTATGAGAAATAAATTGGTCTTTAAGATTAGAATAACATAATAAAAGATATTAAGAACAAAAAAGTTTCTTTAGTTTATAAATACTAAATTACATACACTTCTGTGCAAAAAACGTCATATACATTACGAAAACATAATATTTTGCATCATTCGCAATTATACTATTGTCGGATATTATTTTTTTAAATTTTAATATAACTATAATTTTTTAAAATATGAAATATTTTTCTTATATTTCAACTTAAAATGTCAAATTTAGTCTCTTTTTTATGTAATATTTTGAAATCTTTTTTTAAATGGAAAGTTTAAACAAAAATTTACATGGTGTAGTAATTTCAGGAGTTGGATAATTTAATGTTGAAGTAACAACTGAAGAAGAAGTAGTCGAAGTTAAACTAGAAACTGTTGGTGAATTTGTTTTTGTTATTGCTTGAGTGGTTGAAACTATTTCTGAAGTTACAGTTGTTGTTTGTTGAGTTGATGTAGGCATAATATAATTGTTGCATGCCATAGATTTATTAAACCAAGATGTCAATGTAGGAATGCTATCTAAAAAGTAAAAGTTATATACATTTGATGGATCCAAATCTTTTAAATCGTCTGCCTTTATGGTATTTGCCAAAATTATAAAATTCAATGTTCCTTTATTTTTTAATAATGTTGAATATTTCTGTGATTTTAAAATCTCATCATCTGTAATATCAGAAATAAAAATAAAAGTAGATTGTAAATTTCCAGAAGCCAAAGGCAAAGAATTTAACGTTTCCATTAATATACTAAGACTTGATCCACTTTGTTGTACGATTAAATCAACAAAATTTATTAAAGCTTTACGACCTCCAATACTGTTGTATGGGAAAAATGGAGAAACAATACTATTATAACCAGCTTATGATAATAACATAAAGTTTGTGTAATTTTGTGTAATGTTATATTTAATTAAATTTTTTTGGTTCTCAAATTGATAATTTGACAAAACATCAGTTGAAGCATCTACAGCTATTACAATACTATCTTGACATTTCGAAGGTAATATAACTGGTGTTGTTGCTAAAATTTAATTATTAAATTTGACAACTTAATTTTAATCTTACTTGTTTCAATTACAGATGTTGTTGATGAAGGTAGAGTTAATTGTTTAGTTGAGGATAGTGAAGTTGTAGTAGATGATTCTGTAACTTTTGTTGTTATAGCAGGGCATGTACTATTACAACTTAATGTTGAATTAAAAAAAGTCACTATTGATGATACACATTCTGATGTAATATCCCAATAAAATATATTTGATGGATTTAAATCTTTTAAATCATCTTCATTAATAATATTTCCTAATAAAATAAAACTTAAACTTCCTTTGTCTTTTAGTACTTTTGAACCATTAATTGAATTTAATAATTCACTTTCACTTAAATGTGATAAAAATATATATGTTGAAATGGAATCACATTCAGTTGGTTTCAAAGTATTTAAGTTATCTAACAATAAACTCAAAGACGATCCATTATTTAATTGAATTGATGAAAGTTCACTATCAAATTCATCTTTGGTATTAAAAGTATTAAATTTAGTTATGTTAATATTTCCATTGTACCATGCTAAAGAAACTTTACTATAATCTAAGGAATCTGAAGCAAGATGATCTTTAATTAAATTTATTTCCAAATTAAAAAGAAAAGGAAATAGAACATCACTTGATGCATCCACAGCAAATATTATATCCGTCTTGCAATCAATTTTGATTTCATTAAACTTAAAATATAAACATGAAGTTGGATAGACATTTTCATTGAAATTTTCTAATTTGCTTGAATCTATTTTTCCATGTGATGTTGTTATACATGGTATAGAAAAATACGTAAATAATAAGAAAATGAGTAAAATCATTTTTTTGTTAAATAGAATAATGATGTAAATTTGAAACAATGAAATAAAGAATGTTTATTATCAACGGTGATTTTATTGCTATCTACTGTTGGAATTTTATGTAATAATGATAAATGATAAGTAAGCTAAGAAAAAATGTTCATTAGAGTTATTTGTCAATATCTTAGTAAGTATATATGGTAATAAAAAGTAATAATTTTTGTCTGATATATATTTTGTTTTTTTGTATGAAATTAAACTATAAATTATCTTAATATTTATGTCCTTTTTCTTAGTATCATCTTTATGATATTTTATTTTACGCTTTTGCGCTGATAAAAATAAATAATGTCTTAAATTATTCATGCCCGTTTTTACTTGAACATGTTACAGCTAGCTAAAAAGGTGTATACATGTAATTATAAGCTATAATCTGTTTACAGATAATTTTTTGTTGACTATAAGATGGAAGCTGTTTATAAAGCTATGAAATAAGAACATTATCTGTATCTAGATTGTATACCAACAACTATATATATTCAATAATATATAACATACAGTGTAACCTCTTAATAAGAGAAACCTCTATTTAGTCACCGTAAAATCTGGTGCCGAATTTTTTTTTTAAATTTCCATACAAAAAAACCTCTAATTAAAGTACCTCCAAATAATCATGGTAATTAAGAAAATCATATGCATTTTTGCATTTATTTTAACCTCTAAATAGTTTCTTAGTCAACTAGAAGCATGAATTTAATGAAAAATTTTCTAAAATTGATATTTTAGAGAGTAATGAAAATACGTGTGGTAATTTAAAATTGGAAGGATGCTCTGATTTTAATAATAATGAAGTCAGTGATTCTGATAATGACGATGAAATTACTCAAGAAGTAACAAAGGATGAAGTTTTTAGGGGTCTATACAATTTAAGAACTTATATCAAAAATTCTAAAAAAGACGATTGTCTTCCTCTTATAGCCCGTTCAGAAGATAAAATAGTAAACCATATCACTAATTGCAGTTCTTACTCTAAGATCACGGAATACTTTAAATAATGTACTAAAAGATAAATAATTACAATTAGACTATTTTTAATATTTATTTCTTTTTGTTTTTTACTTTATATGGCACTTTTTTTATCATTTAACATTGCCTAGTAAATATTTATACATATTATTAGATTTTAGTCATCAATATTAATGATATATTTAATAACCTCTAAATAAGTAAAACCTCTAAATATTCACCAAATTCCTTGGTCCCAGCAAGGCTCTTATTTGGAGGTTACACTGTAATTTGCTTATACACCTGCACTCACAAATTATTGCATCGTTTTCCGTCTCATTTGATCATTTTTCTCTTTTTTGACTTATTTTAAATTTCGGTCGATACAATTTTTAAAATTCAATTTTTGTCTTAATTTATTTCACCGGTTAGAGTTATAATGTCATCAAATCACCGCATATACAAATAATATATTCGATAAAATTATAAGATGATTTTGAATGTATATTAAATAAATTTATATTTTGATAAATATATTGAATTAGTATATCATAAATATAACAAATTTACTAACACCTTCAAACACAAAATTTGTTATTTTTAAAAATCAATTAAAATTTCTCGAAACTTTCAATTTAGTAGTAAAAAATATATAAATTACAATGCCATTGTAGAAAGTAGATAGCAAATATTTTTGATTCGTTTTTAAGCACAATATAACGTATAATTCTTATTTCTTTCTCTTATGTAAACTAAATTCAATCTCAAATACCTTTAATTTCTATAAATCCTCTAACTTATTTTAACTTTTGTGTTTATAATATATTTTATGAATAAATATGAATGATTTTCATATATTTTTCAAGTTAATTTCATTTACTTAAATTTGGCGAATGTTTTTTAAATTATTTCATTTTCCTTCCAAAAATAAGAAAAAGCCAGATGAGGATAAAACCATAAAAAATCTATTTTTATCATAGTTCAATTCAAAAAATTTTAAATTTTATATATTGCAAAAAAAAATTTTATGGCGCCAATGTACGCACATACATAAAAATATGTTCGAAAATAATTAATTATTGTATCGTCTCATTCTAGAGAATGGTTCGTGTATTTCGATACAATAATTTGTGAGTGTATGTTTACAAGTCCATACAAAATTAAAATATTTTTATTTTATCTATAGATCCTTAGTGATAAGAAGGTAATATACAAAAAAATTGAATAGCGTTATCATAGCTTATTTAAAAACTTAATTAATATTTGAAATTTATGAGTCATTACTTATAAACTATTCTTTTCACACAATACATTTCTAACTTCTATATCGTTTAACTTTTAACTTCAAGATCTTTAAAAGAAAAATTAGCTTTGTTGAAGAGATTTTAACAAAGTTTTTTTCTACAAATTTTTATATTTGAAGATAGAATAAGTGATTGACAAGCTCTGTCAATGTTCTTTTATATTCTTTTTAAATGATGACATTGATGGCCTCATGACCTAACAATAAGCAATCTCAGAAATCAAGAGTTAAACTTGTAGTATTTTTCTTTCACTTTAGAATTTATTCATTTTGAATAACAGTATTTAAGGAAAATGTTTATTTCAAGCAATAAGTTTACTATTTCAAAACTTGCAACATTTTTTAGTTGTAAAAGAAATATTTGTTCAAAATTATAAATAAAAAAGTTGAAAATATCTTTCAGTAAAGTGGTCCATTTTCTTTTTTATTTTAAAAGAATTTTTTTTTTCTCCATTTTTTTCATCTTTTTTATCACCTCCTTCTGTATCTTCTTCTTCATCTTTTTTTTTAACTTTTTGTTCCTCTCTCCTTTTCATATTTTTTTCTTTCGTTTCGTTGCTTAAACTTCTCTTCAACTTTTCTCCTTAATTCTATTAAATCCTCCCCTGGATTATCTTTGCTGATTTCGAGCTCCTTTATTAAATCTATATTTTAAAAATATCTTAAATCATAAAAACATTCTTACTTAATATTTTTTTTCTTTCCACGTACACATATTTGATAAATTATTAATTCGAATTTATATTAAAACCAGCTGAATACATTCTCTTCTGTTATTTTTTTGCATTTACTGAGACTGTAAATACTCCCAAATTGATTTTTTTGTTCCATTCAGATCTGTCAAAGTTTTTAATTTTATGTCCAATCTCTTTTATTAGAATGGGTTCGGGATTTTTAAAATTTCTGTTTGTGATTCTTTGTCCCTGAAATACAGAGCTTTGTGATATTGAAAGTAGTGTTCAACTGTATTTAATTTCATTCCCGTTTCAATAAATGGACAGTAGTAGAAATTGTCGAAAAAACTTGTTTCTCTTGAGAAAAAAAATCAGATTCTTATGCAAAGTCTTGTGATTTACGGAAGTATGTACACTAGCCAGAAGTGGGCTAGTGTAAATACTCCTGTTTAGTTGATGTGTATAGAGTTTGCGATCTTCTTTATTTGGCAATTCTCATTCTCTCTCTCTATACCATCTTTCAAGGAGAGAGATTTCTTGCTTTCTGAACCTTATCCTGGTAGTTCTTTGATTTTGGTCTACTACTTCATTACTTTGATCAGTAAATACACCAGAATCGTCGATATCAACATTGGATTCACCACATCTTAATATTGGTTCAGCATTTCCATCTATGCTTCGGACATTTGATTGAGCTTCCTGGTTTATTTCTTTATCTATTCGAAGAAAAGTGTTAAATGAAAGTTGGCTCATTGGACAACTTCTTATTTCATTAGTTATGTACTTAAAAAACGTATGATATATTAAAAATTATGAAAAACACTTACTCAAATGATTTGATCTTTTGATTGACTTTCTCTGTTGCCCATTTTCGAAACCAAAAGTTGGAGTAGATTTTTGCAAATTCTATTCTCTTCCATTATTTCGATATAACTAAACCACATCATGTATATAAAAAAAAGAAAATTACATAAAAAAATTTGAGAAACTTACAAAGGAACGCAGATTCTTACCATCGGTTTTTTCTTCAGAAATATGAGACATTAGATTCATTTTACCATTTGCACTGGGAAATAGAGAACCAACAGTACAAAAACTTTCCTGCTTAAAATCAACAATTGAAACTGAAAGTAAAACATAAATTTATAGTATAATAAATTACCTTTAAATGTATCAACTAAATGTTCAAAATCATATTCTTTCATGACTTTTCTGCAAATGTCCTTCAGAATAATTCTTTCTGAATCAAGCGTCACAGTTACCTCAATAACGCTTATAGAATTGAAATATTTCTCTATGACCACTTTTATGGTGTATGATTACGGGTAAATACATACTAGCCCAAATGAGACTAGTGTGAATTTACCTATAAAAACAATACATTAAGAAAACTATTACAAGTTTATTTTTTACTAACTGTTTTATTTATGATAGTTCTAACTATTTTAAACCATTATATATACATGAATATATGACTCTGTCAACTATGAGAATTTTCGAAAATATATAAAAATCCTTTGTAATCTGACTTGGTTTTGTTACTTTTCGGTAGGGCCATTTTTTAAATGTTATTTGCGAATATTAAAACAAATTTTTTCAAATTTTTTTATTAACTATATAAAAGAACAAAATGTTTTCAACAATTTTTACCCATCGACGTTTTTAATTTTTATATCTCAAGAATAGCCATTAGGATCTTAAATACTTTACTTTGGGTAATGTGTCAATGATTTGTTTACCGTTTTTACTGCACACCTCACTAAATTTATATAGACGTTGTAAATTTTGCATAGTAAAGTTAACGAAATTTGGTTAAATTTTTTTATTTTCTAAGATTTTTTTTTCATTATCAATGAGAAAGTATTGTATAATCATTTATTTTATTTTATTATATAGAAAAATAATATAAGTTATTTGTTGTGGCGCCTGCTTATCAGAATAAAAGTCTTTATTTAAAAACGGAATGACAATACGTAACAAAGATAGATTACGAATGTAAAGATTATAAAAAAATGGGGGTTTATATAGACTTAATATGATGACAATTGATATGTCATCGCTTTCTTCTTTACTCCTTCTTCCTTAGAAACATTCTCCTTTATGAAAAGATTTCTTCATAGGCTTTGATTCTTCCCTTACGTTTGACATTTCTTACTGCATCCTCAATTAAAAGCTTAATAGTTCCAAAAAGTAGATTAATTTTTTTCATAGCAATATCTTCATTATGTTTAAGACGACTATTCAACAATGTAACATAAGCATTGTTATGAGTAAACAAAGCATTTCCTTTCAATTTATAATAGGCATAATCTCCCTCCATTAAGGTAGATTCAGTATTTTGACAAAATTCATAAAGCATATGGCATTTACCAGCAAAGTTATCCGATTTAACATTATTAATAACAATCTCTTGATCAGGACTAATTTCAACAACTTTTTCATTAACGATTACAGCATTATTTTCATCAGCAGTTACTAAAACACTTTCATTAGCAATTAAAATTTCATTTTTCTTTTCGATTATAAGATGATTTTCCATCTCCCTTAAAATATCAGTTTCTTCTTTAATAACTTCCAAAGATTTAACATGACTAAGAGTCCATTCAGGCTTATTTTCCGATGACAAAACATATGTGAATAATTCACACAGGCGAGAGTACGACGGATATGAATTACAGACAAATCCAGTCGAAACAAGGAAACGTTTCATTCCTGTAACAAATTCTTCAATTTTCATACTACGGGTAATTTGACGTTCAATTTTTGATGACTTTTAAGAAAATGACGCGACGATATAGTAAAACGATGATTTTAGGTGATGCGTTCAATTACAGCAATTTAACAAATCAAAGATTACAGCAATTTGATTACATATAAGAAATAAAATTTCCACACAAAGTAAATTCCACACTATTCTTAACCACAAATAGAATTATAGGACTTAACAAGACAAATAAAAGATGATTCCACACTATTCACCACTGAATAGAATTATAGGATTCGCAAAAGACAGATAAAATGATTCCACACTATTCACCACTGAACAGAATTATAGGATTCGCAAAAGACAGATAAAATGATTCCACACTATTCATCACTGAATAGAATTATAGGATTCGCAACAGATAAAATGATTCCACACTATTCTAACCAATGAATAGGATTACAGGACTCGCAACAGATAGACAGATATTCGTAAGCGGCTACAACGTTATCCAGAAAAATAATAACGATATTAGTTAGTTGTTGTGGCGCCTGCTTATCAGAATAAAAGTCTTTATTTAAAAACGGAATGACAATACGTAACAAAGATAGATTACGAATGTAAAGATTATAAAAAAATGAGGGTTTAAATAGACTTAATATGATGACAATTGATATGTCATCGCTTTCTTCTTTACTATATTATCACTCTTTATAAACACAAAAATAATTTCAAAAATTGCCCTACCGAGAAGGAACAGTACCAAAATATTTTTAATGATATCTTCCATTTTTTCTGCTAATTTTTTCCCACACATTGCTTGTAAATTGAACATTGAGTTTTTCACTCACATTAATCAATTTTTCTGGTTTTTTCTCAAGAGTATAACAAAATTTTGTGTTAATTTAAGATCTTCCAAAGAACTCTTTAAATTACTCATAGCTTTTTCCATTTTCTCACTGCAAGATTCTTTTTTTCTACTTACATTCATCTTCTTTGCAGCTTCTAAAATGTCATTAATAAAGCAAAACAAAATTGGTTTGTCACCAAAATTTTATCTATTTATACTAAATTTTGTCATCAAAACATGGGGTAAAGCGAAAGATATCTTACAAAAAAAACAATCAAATACCAATTTATTCACTTAATAAAAAGCTTAATAAAAAAAATAGGTATCATACTGAAATAAATGTTATAAAGAATATATTTCATATTAACGTTTATTAAAAAAAAAATTCTGAAACCTACAAAGGAATATAGATTTTTATTCCTCGTATGTCTGCAAATAAAGAACAGATAGAGAAAATTTCGGCGTTCCCATCGGTAAAGTAGGAACTAAAAGAAAAACACTCCATATTTGAGTGTAGAACAAATACTAAAAAAAAGTACAAATTAATAATATAATAAATTACCTTGAATATCATTTGTCAAATGTTCTAAATTATATTTTTCCATGACTTTTCTGCTCAAATCCTTGATCAATGTTTTTGGATCGAGCTTTACAGTTTCTTCAATTCCTTATTGAGAAAAGTTTGGATCATATGAATTCGTATCATTTGAGCTTGGCCTGATTACAACTTTCATAGTAACTGAATCCATTTTTAGACAGTTAGTGGTTTATATATTTCTGAAATGAATATACAATAAAAAACTATTACAAATTTATTTTTTACTAACTGATCTATTTATGATAGTCCCAACTGTTTTTACCATTATTTTATGCATGGATGTATGACTTTGTCAACTATTAGAATGTTCGAAAAGATTTTAAAAATTATATAAAAATTCTTTGTTAGTTAATTTTAATTAATTCAAAATAGTACGTCAACTTTGATATTAAGCCGTATATTATTAAAGGGGAGACTATGACGTTTCAGACTACATAGATTTTACAGTTAGATTTCAGAGTTATGGCATCAAATAGATTTTTTAAATAATTTTTGTTTAGAAAATAAAAAAATTCACTGTAATTAATTAAAAATTTTTATTAAAATACGTTTTCTGAGATACTCAAACAGGGTGGGACAAGCAAAAATTTAAGACCCCATTTTTATATGCTTAAACAATACCCCTAGGTGACATATTAGCACATATAAAATATTAGCTTCATATCTCCACTCTACGCGTTTTTATGGCTTCAGAAACTTTTCGACCATGATTGCGTATCTCGAAAACTACCTTATGAAACTATATCAATATATATATCATTCTTCACCATTTTTAGAGTACTTTTCAAGTATCAAGATAAATTTTGAAAAATCTTACTTTTAAGTATATTTTGTGACAAAAAATTATAAAAAATGAAAAACCCCAATCTTGAAAATATCATATTCGTATTCAGCGTGTCTGAAAACCTATATATACGTTTTTGAATCATTAAAAAAGTGTTGAGAAAAAAAGTTCTACGGAAGAAATTTTGAACATAATTTTCAAAATCAACAATTTTCATTTTAATAGCAAAATCATAAACATATTTTGTTTTTTATCAGTCACAATAACGTTTTTTTTCTATACATTACTTTTTTACATTTTAATCAACTTAAAAAAAATGCTTAAGAAGTTCTGAAAAGCTCAGACAGGCAAAAATCTAGATGCTTATTTTTATATACTTAAATTTTGAATCTTGTAGATACATTATCACAAAAAATCTTTAATCCAATAAATTTCTACTATATGTATACATGGTTTTCAAAATTGTTAAACAATTGTGCCGCCTAAAATTAAGTGCACAAAGTTATAACAATATTATTCTTTACTATTTTTAATGCTCTTTAAATAAATGACATTAAATTTTTGAAATTCTTACTTTTACGTTGAATTTTTCTCAAAAAGTATACAAAACAAAAAATCTGAATCTTGAAAATATTAAGTCCGAATTCTACGTAACCGAAAACGAATATATATGTTCTTGGTTTATTAAATTGTGTTGACGAAATAAGTTCTGCATGACAATATAGTAACATTTATTATTAGTCAAAATTGTTATTGTATTTTTACAATAATATCATTAATTAGTTCAGAATAAGACTAATAATTAGTATTAATCACTAATAATAAAATTTTTTTATACAAAATTAATATTATAAGATAGTGTGTCTTGTAAACTATTTCTATTGTTTGAGCAAATATGACTTAATTTTTAATATTTTGCTTATTTGAAAGTTAAACTTCTTTTATACAAAATAATTTAAAAATGTTATTAAAACTCAAGTTTTAATGAAAGTTAAAAAAATTCTATTAATGTCGATAAAGATGTACATTTTTATTCGTAAAACATAAAATTTAATTGTTATGAACAATCATAAAGCTATTAATATCTTATAAATTTCTATGAAATTACTATCATTAAGGAAATCAATTTGATTTCTATATTGTATTTCAATGTCCCTTGTTATAAGTCAACTATATAAATTTTGAAAAAGATTTTTCATTTTCGTTCATAAAAAAAAGAAAAGAATAACTTTGCATAATCAAAAAAAATATTTACAATGAATAAGAAATAAACCAATAAATAATACCAATTAATTAATAGTATTCTACAAGATTTAATGCTTACTTCTATTTATTGTGGAAGATAGCTAAATTTTTAAATTTCAATATTTTAAACACAAAGAAAACTAAACATATGTATTTGATAAATACATTTTATATCAAGAAAGTAAATGATACAATAGCATTTTATAGTATGAGCTTTTACCCATTTTATGAAGCACATTCTACATCATTTTGCATAAAAATTTTACGTCTCCACTATTATATATTGAAAAATTAGGTAGAATTTATATTCATCAAAATGAGATAAATGCAGTATGTTATCAATCTTATTTTTACATGATATCTCGTTTTTATATCAATTATGATAAATAGTACTTTTAAGATATTATGTTAAACTGTCATACTTTCATTTTGTGTATTTTTGTTATTAAATTTAGAAAATAAAATATCATAATAAGAGTGTCCAAAATTATAACTAAGATTAACTTCTAATAATGAATCTTAAAAATATTATTAAAAGAAGTTAAGCTATAAAATGATTCATATTATTATGTTAAAGTATTAAATTCATAGTCAAGTAGTTTAACTATTATCACGAAAGCAACTTTTTGAAATTTTTACCGACGTTAACATAAATCTTTTAAACTTTCTTTTAAACATGACTTTTAATGACAATCTTAAATTATTTTGTATAAAAGAAGTTAAATTATTAAATAAGCAAAATATCAAAAATTTAGCTATTTATATTCAAACAATAAAAATATTCTACAGGACACATTGTATTAATAATAATAGTTTTGCATTGACCAAAAATAACTCTTAGTAGTCAATATTAATTACAAGTCTTCTTCTTAACTAATTAATAATATTATTATGAAATAGAATGTCAATTTGACGCATAATAAATTTTACTATATTATCATGCGGAATTTTTTTCCTCGTCACAACAACAAAAAATCGAAAACATACACATACATTTTCGATCACGTTGAATTTGAATTTAATGTTTTTAAGATTATAATGTTTTCGTCTTCTATAGTTTTGCGTTGAAAAATAAACATAAAAACAAGAATTTCAATAAATTATGGTAATGTATTACCTTTAAAAATAGTAAAGAATAATATTGTTATAAATTCATACACTCATTTTCGAGATGCACGATTATGGTCAACAAATTTCAAAATTAATATATAAGTACAAAGTAAATCTATGGCACTAAGAAATTCTATGATATACCAGTAAGATACATTATTAAAGCACATTAAAATAAGTACTTAAACTTTGTTTGCTTAATTTATCCGAAGTTCACAAATATTTTTTCAAGTTATATATAATGTTAAAAAATGTAATGTTTGAAAAATTAAAATTTAAATTTGATTGCTTAAAAGTGAAATACAATCAAGTATTTGCTATTAAAATGAATTTTGTTGATTTTGAAAACTGTGTTCAAAATATTTTACGTATAACTTTTTTCTCAGCACTTTTTTAATGATTCAAAAACGTATATATAGGTTTTCAGACACGCTGAATTCGAATATAACATTTTCAAGATTCGGGTTTTTCATCTTCTATGTTTTTCAGTCACAAAATTTGTTAAAAAATTAAATTTTTTAAAATTTATCTTTGTACATAAAAAATACTCAAAAAATGGTGAAGAATGATATATATATTGTTATAGTTTCATGAAGTAGTTTTCTAGATACGCAATCATGGTCGAAAACTTTCAGAAGTCATATAGATGTAAAGGATAGAATTATGAAGCTGATATTTTGTACGTGGTAATATGTCACCAAGGCACAACTTTTAAGCATAAAAAAGTGAGGACTTAGATTTTTGCTTGTCCCGACTATTCAGGCCTTCATGACCCCTTTTTTCAAGATAGCAAGAAGTGGCAAAGAAGCAATTTTTAAGAAACAAAATCCATATACAATTAATAAAATACAAAAATAAGCTTCAATATGATATATTAAAAGTAATTTTGATGTATTTGTAAATTATTTTGTGAACATTTAATATGTAACTTTTTTTCTCAGCACTTTATTAATAATTCAAAAACGTATATATAGGTTTTCAAACACGCTGAATTCGAATATAATATTTTCAAGATTCGGGTTTTTCATCTTCTACGATTTTTTATCACAAAATATACTTAAAAATAAGATTTTTAAAAATTTACTTTGGTACTTAAAAAGTACTCAAAAAATGATAAAGAATAATATATATATTGTTATATTTTCATAAAGTAGTTTTCGAGATACGCGATCATGGTTAAAAAGTTTCTGAAGCCACAAAAACGCGAAGAGTGGAGATATGAAGCTAATATTTTATATGTGCTAATTTGTCACCTAGGGGTATCGTTTAAGCATATAAAAATGGGGTCTTAGATTTTTGCTTGTCTCACATTTTTAAAATTGCCCGACTTTCTCAGGAAACTTATTTTAAATATAAATTAAATTCTTTTTGTTGGGTAAATTTTTCACTTAACTAAACAGTTTCAATAAACATAGACGTTATAAAATGATTCTCACAATCAGAAATATTTCATATATTATAACAATGTATTTTCGGTTATCTTTTTTCTCTAAAAATTTGTAAATTAATAAAACAATTTTTTTATACAGATACTTTGATTAATGATTTTGTATAAAAATTCTTTATTAAAAAATATGCTCTGCGGACCAGCTCTGACCTGCCGAAGGCGGGTCTAAGGCTGGTTACTTAAAATATATTGAATATTTATTTTTATTCATTTTTTTAGACATAAATAAAATTCTTTTATTAGATGAATTTTTTAAACTATCCAGTTTCAGTAAAGACAAACGTTATAAAATGATTCTCAAAGTCAGAAAAATTTTCTATATTAATATGTTATAACAATGTTTTGTCGGTTATTTTATTTCTCCATAAATAAGTAATTTAGTGGAACAATTTTTTTATACACATACATTGATTTATAATTTTGTATAACCAGCCTTAGATCCGCCTTCGGCAGGTCAGAGCTGGTCCGCAGAGCATATTTTTTTATAAGAAATTTTTTTACTAAATTATTAATCAAAATATTTGTATAAAAATTGTTTTATCGAATTACATATTTATGGAGAAGTAGAATAACCGAAAAAACATTGTTATAATATATATATATATTTCTGATTTTATGAACCACTTTATAACGCCTACATTTATTGAAACTGTTTAGTTAAATAAAGAAATTACGAAACAAAAAGAATTTTATTAATATCTAAAGGGTAAATAAAAATGGATGTTTGAATCATTCCAAATAAATATTTAATTGATCTTCTATTATATTTTTAAGAATGATATAAACGATTTAATATCATTCTTCCATTAACTACATATTTACCTTAATTTTACAATTGTAAAATAAAAAATAGCAAAAAATGAATACCTAAAATAAGTTTTATCATTTTAAAGCTAAAAACTTTGTTTCAGTTTCAAATTTAAAGTTAAGCTTTGAACTTTATTCTAAATTTAGTTTTTGTTACTTTAAACAACCATTATTAAGGTTAAAACATTAAGAAAATTTTATTTTTACTAACAAAAATAACCATCATCCTTAGATTCATAACATAACTAATTTTTTATTAACCTTTTTAATATTGAATTTCCTTTTTATTCCACCAGCCTTAGACCTGCCTTCGGCAGGTCACGTCTGGTCCGCAGAGCATATTTTTTTATATGAGAATTTTATGAAAAGTTATTAATCGAATTATTTGTATAAAAAATTTGTTATTCAAAGAAATAATAAACACAATTAAAAAACAATCATTTATTTAAAAATGTTAAAAAAGTACAATTGAAAAAAAGTCATTTAATTAAAAATGTTAAAAAATTATTCTTGATCCATTGTTTTGATTCTCCATCTGCTTTTATTGCTGCCATCATTTTGTTCATCATATTTTCATTATCTCATTAGAATCTACGCATTAAATATCTCTTTATATACAATATTTTTAGCTTTATTAGATTCTGTTTTAACAAATAGACAATCAGGACTTTTTACACGTGAAAAAGCCACATACAATTGTCCATGTGAAAAAACTGGTGTTGTTAAATCTACACCAACTTTACTTAATGTTTGCCCTTGACTCTTATTAATAGTCATAGCAAAGGCAAGTCTTACAGGAAATTGTTTCCTTGCTAGTGTAAAAGGAAATTCTCCTTCAGAACTATATAAAACTATTCTAGGTATAAGAACAGTTTTATCTTTATTTAATCCTGACAAATGGATACATGTCAAGATTCTTTTATTAATCTTTATAATTCTCAATCTTGTGCCATTACAAAGTCCTTCTTTTATGTTTAAGTTACGAAGAACAATAATAACAGCATTAATCTTGAGATTCAACACATGTGGTGGTAAACCGCTAGGTGTTAACTGATTCAGATTTTCAATAGGCATGTTGTAGTAATTTTCATTTGTATCCGAATCTTTCCTAATCGAATCGGCTGAAAATATTTTTTCTACATCGCCTGGTAGAGTATTTAATACTTCATTATTAATAGACTCTACAATGACATTTGTTGGAGCAAGAATTGCATAATTAGATTTTTCTAATATGCTTTCATTTTTAGCTCCAAAGATATCATTCACTAAATTTCCAGTTGATTGGATATTTAGTGGTATATCTACTTCGCCATCTTCATTTTTTTGAAGAGCATCATTACCAATGTCTAAAATCCACTTGGCAAAATCTATCTCGTCCTCTTTAACCCTCATGTTTCTGGTAAGTTTCACTGTCTCAAAGTGAACGTTCCAAAGAGGGCTATATTTTATGGAGAACAAAACATTTTGATGCCTTGTAGAATTTGGTAGGATAGGCAATGTTTGCCTAAAATCACCACCACATATGATGACTTTTCCACCGAATG
Organism: Strongyloides papillosus; assembly: GCA_005656395.1. Lineage (NCBI taxonomy): Eukaryota > Metazoa > Nematoda > Chromadorea > Rhabditida > Strongyloididae > Strongyloides > Strongyloides papillosus. The sequence continues at coordinate 158,898 of SRSI01000049.1, forward strand.
GAAGATCATTTTTGCAAACTTTTTTTAGTTGCTGATCAAGATAATCAATTACATACTTACTAAGCATAGGTGCTTCATCAATTATTATTAATGAAGCTTTTTCAAGCATAGTAGTACGTAATTTATTAAGCTTGGATAGCCTAAAATTACTGTCAAATAAGGTAATTGGCACTGAAAACATAGAATGAACTGTTTCCCCATTTCTAAGAAGAGTAGCCGCAATACCTGTTGAAGCACAATTAAGTACTATCTTATCTTCAGCTCTAATCAAATAATATAACGTTGTGTAGACGAATGTCTTACCTGTTCCTGCAGGTCCTTCTAAAAAGAAGCAACGTTTATCTGAAAAATTATTAACAATGATATTCAATATCCTATTAATAAAGTTTTTCTGTTCTTCGTTAGCTGATTTTAAATTTTCCTCAACTAACCTTTTTAGAACATCTTTATCTTCAACATAGTCAATCTCTATAATATCGAAATTAACTTCAGGTAAATCAGTATAGCCATTAAAGTTATTAGATTGTAGAACATTTCTAATATCAAAAATTGCTTGAGCTTCCGCTCTTTCTTCATTACCGTTGTATTTCATTAAGTAATCTTCGATTAAGTAATTTTTAAACTTAATGAAGGTATCATAATGCCTTGTAAAAGATGGCCAATAGCAAATCATGAGACCGAAGTAATTACGAAGCATGTTAGGCATCGCGCTTTCACATGCTTCTTCAAACAATTCATTGTAATTGTCTTCGGTATCAAGTAAGCCTCTTGCTATAGCAGCATCTCTAAATGAGGGCCATTGAAAACCATTAACAATTTTCAAATCACCTTCACATGTTGCTCCAGGTACATGGAGCAAAAGTTGGCGAAGTGAAAATAATTCGACATTCATAGGTGATACAGTAAATATCCTTCCTATTGTACGCCTTTGGCGATGTCTTAATTTCCATTCTCTGGTTTTTAAGTCAAACCAATAATACTCCGGTATCTCATTATAAAGATACTTTCTAGCATTAATATCGTTTTTATTAAGATTATAAAATGCTAATAATGTAGACTTATAACCTTTATCTGCTTTGAAACAGTTATTGTTGCCATTATTCATTTCATCAGCAACGGTGCAATCCTCATTTATCAGGTGAACTGCTAATCTTACAACAGTCCAATCTTTATAAAGTATTGGATACTCCATGATTCTCCAAACTGCTTCTGATGGTCCTACATATCTACCATCGATATGAAGTTTAACCTCATCTTTCGATTCAACGGTTTCGACCACATCCGCAGAAATTTTATCACCATTTGATTTATGTGTATACTTAAATAAATACTTAGGACTTAAAACACTTTCACATATTTTTACATTAATATGTGAATTATATTTCAAGCTTAAATAAGGATTATATGTAACACAAAAATCGTTATTCACTTTATTACCAAATCTATCTGTAATATCTAATAAAGGATCAAATGATCTCTTAATATTAACTTTACCTTTAGAAGTGATGGAAGTTACTTTATGGTACTGTTCTGGGAATTTTTTAGTACAGACATTTTTTGCCTCATCCCAACAGGGTACTTTTGTTTTCGAAATATCACATCTCGAATGTACCATTGTTTTTGTAACAATTTCAAAAAGACGTGGATTTTTTTCTTTATCAGGGAATTCTGCTTTAACACATTCATCTACCTGATCAGAAGTTAATCTGAAGTCTTCTTTTGAAACTTTTACCAATATATGAATATGTGGTAAAGATCTTTTTTGAAACTCAATGGTTGATTGTAGATAAACTACATTACCCATAATTTTGTTTTCTTTCAAGTCATGTATTAAAGCATCTGATTTATGCTTAAACACTCTTGCAATCAAGTCATGGCGATCATTCGGTAGTTGCCCTGGATAAAGATTTTCTGTAATCTCTCTCCAATTTGGGTTTGTGGTCATTGTAATAAAGAAATCTGGTTTCCCAAATTTCCTAACAATGGCCATACCATCTTGATAGCCTAAATGCATGAATCTTCTTGAACCAATGTAACTGCTAAAAAGTTTAATTCTCTCACTTTTTTTTGCAGCTTCTTCATTATCTTCATCACCGATAAGATAATCTTCAAGAAGATCTTCTATTTGTTTATTATTCTTCTGTTTAAGCTCTTTGTTAAGCTTAATAACATAATTTAGGCGATCTCTTTCTATTGCTGTGTAAGCATCAACAACAAATAGTTGAAATAATAACCCTCCATGATGTAAAGGATTAAATGATGGCCTCACAGCAATGAGATTTTGGTAATAAACCAATTTCGTTAGAGATCTTTGTTCATTACCTTTTTTATAAGTTGTTTTCTCTTTCCATCCAAAAGCTCCTGTTGGGAAGAACAATGGATATGTTGCAGGATCTTTTAAAGGACTGTAATGACTCAAAGTTTCTAATTTTCCTGTTTTATTGCATAACAAAACATTATAATCAGGAACTTCTCCATCTTCACTTTGAAATATAACTGCTATTTCTGTTACCTCTGGCAAATTACGAACTCTATCATTCTTATTCGCTGGAGGTCTCAAAACCAATTTATACATTGGCACAGCTTTATTCTCATTTTTATGTTTTAGTTCTTGCTCACGAATATAATCACCAAAATGTTTATATGATAATGCTAACATATTAATTTTGGAAATTATATGAGTAAGATTACTAATAACTGATATTTCATTAAATGCGTTAACATTTTTATTTCTAATATCTTCAGCAACATCAGGTCCGTAAAAATATAGTTGCCCATAGGACAAATTATCTTTATTTTCAGGTACAGCTGTGTTTATTACACGTTTAGCTTCACCATGCAACACAAATGTTGGAGGACCTGGTGTTTTAAAATCTCTTTGTTGACCGGTATAACTCGCAAAGGCAAATTTGTTATTAATTCGCCTACAATGCTTTTTAAAGTATATACTTTCCTCATCTTCACCTATAAACAAATCTTTTATAAATTTAGGAAAGTTATTAAATAGTCTTTCATATTCTTTAACTCCCCCAAATTCACAGCATTGTTTATACTTGGATTCTTTTTCGTAGAACATTGCTTGGCAATGTTCACAGCCAGTAGAAAGAGGACCCAAATAATGCTCATCTGGAATAATTTCCTCATCTCTAGCCGGAAAAAGTTTTTGTTTTTTCAAACTCTTTCTGTTTCTTTGTCTTTTTTTTGTAGAACCATTAGCTACTTGAATTGAATCAAGAGCTTTTACAATAGAATCTACTTGAGAATTTTTATTAAAAGATACATCAGCACATTTTGTAATGTTACTTGATAATCTTTTTATTCTTTTTGTTAATTTCTTTTTATTTGTTTCTTTTTTAGACTTATTTAAGTAGATTAAATTTACTAATAAATCATTAACTAAAGAAAATTTGTCACTACTCGTGTCTAATTTATCCCTTTTTGCAATATTTTTCAAACTTTTTGGTAAGTTTGTTTTGGATCTCAGTAATTGCACTCTTAATTTATTAATTTCTGATTTTTTTTTGCAATTTCTTATTTTATTTTTAGTGTTATTTACTTGCTTTAATGTAGATTCAAGATCTACATTAAGCTCCATTGGATCATTTAATATATTATTTTCAGATATATCAACTTCCATTGGCTCATTATCACTTATTGCAACATTTTTACTTAGATTACTATCAATTATCTCATTTACTTTTGAAATATCTTTAGATTCTGGGTTAACAGTATCTTGTGATAATTTTTTTCGTAATCTATTAAGATGTACTTGCAATTTCTTTTTTTCATGAGTTTTTTTGCAGTTTTTAATTTTACTTTCAACTACAATTATTTCTTTTAATGTAGAGTCAATGTCTACATCAAAATCCATTAGAATTTGCGATGTTATTTTTTTACAAATATCAATCTCCATTGGTTCGTCTTTTTCTAAATCAAAACCATTTTTGAGATTATTATCAAATACCTCATTTAATTTTAAAGTTTCAATACAATTTTCTTTAACAGTATCTATAGATTTTTTTTCTAATCTATTTAACTGTACTTGTATTTTCTTTTTATCACTTAGTCTTTTACACTTATCATATCTAACTTTTAATAAAGATATTTCTTCATTTAAATTAGAGTCGACTTTTTTATTTTTATTATTTTTAGATAAATGTAAAGGTTCTTTTTTGACTATTTTTGATAGTCTACCCTTTACACTTTTTTTAGTTGTCGAAATATCAGAATTAACATCTGATATATTTTCAACACTAATGTTTATACCATTAAGATCAAATATTGAATTATTACAAACTTGATTAGCTTGTAAATGTTCAATCAAATCTCCTAATGTGTTAAACATTAGCATACATGAAACACCATTAGAGCAATATCTTCCATTTTGATCCATAGAATGTGGATCAAATAAGAAGAATGCTCCATCATGGTGTATTATTGAAGAAGCCCTTTCATTAGCAATCAAGATTAAAAACTGATGTTCGTTTACTAATCTATTTAATGCTTGTGAAAGAGAAACGAAACCAAAAGAAATCTCGTTTCTTTTAACCTTCTTCCCTCTTCCTGTAAATGAATAGCACGAAGCTGTGCTAAACGTAACTTTACGATTAAACAATATTGTTTCTCGTATAATGTTGGTTACTGATAAATAACCTCTACCATCAATTGAATAATTTGTACTGCGCAAATAATTAACGCTTCTTTCGTACAAAATATTTCCTTGATTAAGGACAGTGTTTATATCAACTCTAACCCAATTTAATGGTGATTTGATACATGCCATAATCAATGCTGCAGATGACATTGCAACACATTGATTATTCTGTCCCAAAGCTGCTTGACACATATCGGCCCGCAAAATTTTACAAAAAGTTGCACTATTGGAATTTATTGGCACGTAATCATTTTGAATTACCATGCCTCCAGCACAACTTTTTTTATTTTTTATAGCTTTAACCAAATCATCGGCTTGACTATTATTTCTAATGGTTATCGAATAAATGATTCCATTAGTATTAAGAATGTATGACACACAAATGTCTTCATCCAAAATAATGACATGCTTCGAATTAATGAAATCATGTCTAAAATTATGATTTACTGAATCAGTAGAATCACAAATTAAAGTTTTTGGAATGTCAATTTTATTAACTTTTTTCAATAAATTGTTGACGAATTCCATTTCTCCCGTTTTTTTCTATCTGAAATTAAAAAAATTAGTACAATATAATAACAACGTAAAACATTTATTTATAAGAACGATAATAATAAAAATGGTACTTTTTAGTTTCGATAGAGCCATTCTTAAATTTAAGTTTTAGTGATTAAAAAAAGACTATATGTTAAAAAAAAGTATTTTTATAAAAATATATCAATATAGTATACTAATAAATCAATAGAAATTAATAAAGTAAACTTAACAATACTAACAAAAACAATGAATTAACAACTTAAAATAGTTTTAAAAGAATAAATAAAAAAGAATTGTTTGTAAAATAAACATGGATATAAAGTAATGTGGAGGAAACTTGAAAAAATAGTTATTTTAAATATTGACATATAAAACTTATATTTAAAGATAACAAATAAATTACAGAAACTCTTAATTGTAGCAAAATATTATTACTAAATAACTAAATATTCTCAAATTAATAATCAAACTAACTTCTTAAAGATTAAAATAATAAAACCTTAAAAATTTAAATATAAATTTGATCACATATATTTTGATTATTGAAAATTTCTAATTCTTTATTAATTTATATGGTAAAATTTTGAAAAAATGCCAAAAACATCATTGACATAATATATTCTATATATTTTATATATAAAATTTTATGGATAAAATCAAAAAAATGCAACTCTTATATAAATTTTTGAAGGATATAAATTACAATATTTATCTTATTTATTTAAATTTTATATCAGTTATACAATAAATAATTTGAATATCCATATATCATATATTTTATCATAAATATTTGAAAGAAATCATGTACAAAATTTGGTCGATAACTTAAGCGACTTATAGTCAATTCTTTTAATATTAAGTTTCCTTCTTATTCCTGAGTTGTGTCTTTCAAATGAGTCGTGAACCATAAAATTTCATGGACTTTGTAAAGAGTTATTTTCGGAACAAAACTATGCAAAAATGTATCTAAAAATGTGGTATTTTTTAAACATAATTTGGCCAATCGTAGACCAAAAGTTTTGAGATCCATTTTCCGCACTAAGTTGAAAAAAAATACATTAAATGACTATTTGACAGTAAAATTTAATCAAGTTTGAAAAGAGTTATGTCTGGAACAAAATTGATTTTTACAACAAAAATAGAAAAAGGCAAGAAAAATGACACTAAAATTGGCATAAATCGTTTTCTAGATAAGCTGTAAACTTCGCAATAGTCTCATTTTCTAAGTTATACTTAAATCTATATAAGCAAGCCATAGTTCCTTTATTTTATAAAGTTTCCATTAAGTAATAGCTATTTAACTTTTTAATTTTTACCAAAAAAATAGTCATCACTTATTGATCCATATCTTAGCCAATTTCTTATCAATCCTAATGCTGCTGTGTTTGCGCACTATTCTGAAGTTGTACTTTTAAATGAGTCATAAACCAAAAAATTTCATTAACTTTGAAAACAGTTATTTTTGGAACAAAACTATGCAAAAATGTGTCCAAAAAAGTAATGTTTTCTAAAAATAATTTGGCCAGTTATAAATCAAAAGTTTCGGGACTTGTTTTCCCCCTTAAGTTAAAAAAAAATACATCGAATAACTATTTGACCATAAAAATTGATCAAGTTTGAAGAGAGTTATATCTGGAACAAAATTGATTTTTACAAAAAAAATAGAAAAAAGGCAAAAAAGTTGATATTCAAATTAATATATCTTCTTTCGTAGTTGAGCTAAAAACTTCGTTAGACCCTTATTTTTTAAGTTAGACATAGAACTAAATAACAGATGCTATTGTTTTTCATTTCATCAAAGTTATGACTAAGTTATAGCTACTTAACTTTTATGATTTTTTTTTAAAATGGTCACTACTCTTTGGACCACAACTCGGCCAATGTTTAATATAATTCCATAGTATTGTGTTTCCCCACTATTCTGGAATTAGACCTTTCAAATAATATAAAAACCATCATACTTTTTTAATTTTAAAATAACGTTTTCCCCTGTACAAAACTATGCTAAAAAAGGCCAAAAAAACAGTGTTTTTTGGAGATAATTTGGCCAATTATAGTCCAAAATATTTGAGACCTATTTTCCCCCCTAAGTTAGAAAAAAACACATCTTTTGGCTATTTACCCATAAAAATCGGTTGAATTTGAAGAGAGTTATGAGAGAGACAAATTTTTTTTCCTTATTTCTTTTTGGTATAGATATTTGTACCTTCTAGATAAGTCATAAAACAAAATTTTTTATTAATTTTGAAAAGAATTATTTTAGAACAAACCTTAACGAAACGTGTTCAAAAATTTGGTATTTTTAATAGATGACTTTGCCAATTTTAATTAAAAAATTTAAAAGCTATTTTCTCCCCTTAAGTTAGAAAAGAATACATTTAATGAACATTAAACCATAAAAATTAATCAAGTTTGAATACAGTTATGCTGAAAACAAAACCGATATTCGTGTAAAAAATGAAAAAAATATAAGAAAATTGTCACTAAAATTAGTATAATCCGCTCCGCAAATAACAATAAACTTCGCAATAGTTTGACTTTTTAAGTTAGACTTAAATCTATATAAAAGAAACTATATTTATATAATTTTATAGAGATTCTATTAAGTAATAGCTATTTAACATTTTAATTTTTAACAAACAAATAGTCATCACTTGTTGACCCATAACTTAACTAATTCGCTATCAATCTTAATACTGCTGTGTTTCTTTCTTATTTTATGTTAGTATCTTTCAAATGATTCGTAAACCATAAAATTTTACTAACTTTGATAAGATTTATTTCTGGAACAAAACTATGCAAAAATGTGTTTTAATAGCGATGTTTTCTCAAAATAATTTGGCCAGTTATGGACTAAAAGTTTTGAGATACACTTTCCCCCCTAAGTTGAAAAAAAATACATCAAATGACTATTTAATCATAAAAATTGATCAAGTTTGAAAAGAGTTATGTCTGAGACAAAATTGATTTTTACAATAAAAATGGAAAAAAAGCAAAAAAGTTGACATTCAAATTAATATAACTTCTTTCGTAATGAGATATAAACTTCGTTAGACTCTTATTTTTTAAGTGAGACTTAGATCTACTAAACAGATACTATTTTGTTTGTTTTTGTCAAGTTACGACTAAGTCATAGCTATTAAACATTTAAGATTTTTTTTCAAAATGGTCACCACTCTTTGAACCATAACTCGGCCACTGTTTAATATAATTCCATAGTAGTGTGTTTCCGCACTATTCTGGAATTAGACCTTTCAAATGATATATATACCATTGTATCTTATATACTTTGAAATACCGTTATCCCCTGGTCAAATCTATGCTAAAAAAGGCCAAAAAAACGATGTTTTTTAAAGATAATTTGGCCAAAAGTTTTTGACACTAATTCAGCCCCTCTAGTTAGGAAAAAAACACATCTTTTGGCTATTTACCCATAAAAATCGATTGAATTTGAAGAGAGTTATGTGAGAGACAAATTTTTTTTCCTTATTTCTTTCTGGTATAGATTTCTTTTTGGTATAGATTATAGTCATTTGATAAACAGTTCTTTTCTATTAAGCTATAATGATTTATTGTTATAAGAATGTTATAAAAAATTAAAAATTATGGGTTTTTGTTCATAATAGAATAAATTAAACATGAATTTTAACAATTTTTAAAAATTATAATTAATGATAAGAAACAAAATATTACTAATTATAACATTTTAAAAGCTAAAATGTCTATTGTTATTATTTTAAAAGGTCTAATTTATCTTAAAATTTTGACCCCCAGAAATTTAAAGTTATCTACATCAAATATGCTACATCTTTGTAAAATTTGCTACATCTTGTGACACTTTGCGACATTTTTTTTGACCATATTGCGATATCTTTTTTACTAATTTGCACCATCTTAGTACATTTTTGCGATTTCTTTTTTTCAAACGGTAGACATTCGCTTGTCCATGGTTACTCATATTTTTTCTTTTTTTTAATGCTATTTCGCTTGATCATGGGTGACCACGGGCAAGCTAATTTCTATCGCCTGTTTTTTAATTTAATTAGGGTAGAGAATGCTATAAAGTGCGTTGCCGTGTGTGATCTGAATTAGACATGGACAGGTCGATAAATTTTTCGACCCGAGGTCGGTCGATTTAGGGTCGCTTTTCAAAATCGACCCGGGTCGACCTAAATTGACCCGTTAAGATAATAACATATACCCCTATAAAAACATAATTTTACTATAATTAATAAAAATTTTCTAGTAAAAAATATTACAATATATAAATTACTCCTTAAAACTAATGAATCGTTCAAATTCTTAGTAGTTAAATTAGTTCGTCGACAATTTCTAATATATAAGTGTTGAAAAAGCACTTTCAGATCTGATGCTAGCTGACTTTCTTATTTTCAATTTCTGATAAAGCCTATGTAAATGGGGTGCTGATAATTTTACTGAACTCCAAAAATGTCAATATTAACCTCAGAACTAATATTTTTAATATGGTAGAGATAATTATTATTGTCACTAACAGATAAATTTCACAAAATTGTTAGTAAATAATATAAAAACCGACCCTTAAATTTTTGTAAATTTGCATCGATCCTAAAATTTAGGGTCGACCCATTTTCAAGGGTCGACCAGGGTCGGATCCCATGTCTAGCGTTGACTAGAGCAGAAAAGGATTTCATTATTTTTGGAGATGCAAGTTGTATGGTTCAAGACTTGTATTGGAAGCCTTTGGCAAAATTCATAATAAACAATCAAACAGCTTTTGCTTTTCCCAAAACTGTCTTGAATGAAATTTGTGGAAAGAAAACTAAATTTAGAAGAATTATTAATGAATATATTAGAAACATAAACAGTAGATAAATAATGTTTTAATTCAAATGCATAACCATTTTCCATATATTTCATGTCAGAATATGTGTTTAAGTCTATTTTTGAATGCATTTTCTTGCCAATGTTTATTACATGCATGTTTTTATTTTTTTTGTTTGTTTTCAATAAAAGTTTCGATAAATCTATTTTTTAATATTCAAGTCAATTTTTACCAATTATTAATTTAAATCCCGTTTTGTGAGTCAGTTGAACATTTTTAAAAAATTTGATATAACACAAATTTGTAGGATGTACATTTTGTCCGTCACTATATGCATGAAAAACGCCACTATATGCATAAAATTCACCACTGCTGTAATTGACGAAAACGCCACTATATGCATTAAAACTGACAATAACTTAAAAATATTTTAAATGTATGTAGAAGCAAATCATGATCTACAATTTAAGAGTTTCAAAAAATGACTTTGATAGGATATTTAAATGATTGCACAATGTTTACTTGTATGGTTAATGATATTCAATATGCTCATATAAAATATACTTTTGATGATATATCTCAAGAATTTATCTCAGAACCATTAAAAGTTAGAAAAAAATGAAATATGCATTGGAATATTAACTAATTAATTACTATAATATTTATATTTTTCTATTTATTAAAGAAATTTTTGCTTGGATTTTGTTGAAGTGGCGCAAAAAATGCATATAGTGGCGGTTTTATACACATTTAAGGTGGCTCATAATAATGCATATAGTGGCATGATTTCTAATACATCCATCCATTAATGATAAATTTAATTTTATAATAAAGCTTTCCCTTTTTATATAACGTACTGTTGTAGATATGTTATTTGGTTAATAGCAAGAAATTATTTTGCCAAACAAATCTTACCTAATACAATTACTACTTTAAATACAACTAATGTAAAAAATTGAATAAAAAAAAACTGGTGTTGCAAATTAAAAATTTCTGAAAATGCTCCAAAATAACTCAAAATATTTGAATTTCCCTCCAAACTACTACTAATGAAAACAAAATAATTGTTTAGATACGTCTAAAGTAAAAAATTTAGTAAAAAATAGTCAATGTAGCAAAAAAAATTTTTTTTCTTTAAATGCTACAAAATACATCTAAATAAGTTTATTTATGTATAACTTACTATTAAAATATTATCTCATTGCTAAAAAAATAACTTTAGTAGCGATTTGGTGAAGGAGATCCATATTCTAACTACACTCCTTTTTATTAATTAATCAAAACATGTTTAAATATTCTTTAACTGAAATAAAAGTTTTTTTTTACAATTTACTGACAAATTTTCTTTTAAATACTAATACAAAATATTAAAAATAAAATAACTCGTGCATTATTATCAGTCATAATAAATTATTACATTTTTTATCATCATTCATTGTTGGAAAAACGAATTTATCACTGATTAGAAAGTATGTTCCAAATGATCAGTGAATTTTTTCAAAATTTTATCACAGATAAGTTTTATCGCTGACAAATATATCAATGATTATGTTATCATTGATATTAGATAAGTGCCCATGTCTGGAGATAGGTAAAAATCAGTTTTTCCAACTTTGTTTCCCTACTGTTGCTGTAAATCAAAGTTTCAGGCCGAACAAATTTTCCAACATATATTTTTTAATTGCTCTTATTATTAAAGAAAAAAAATAGGGGTGGATGGTTGTAAATTTTTGTAAACAAAATTTTTAAAAAACTTTCGACTGACTCGCAAAATGGGTTTTAATAAAAAACAGACTTTAATATTTTATTGAAATTATCTAAAACTGTGCTACAGAACTTTTTTTTCGTTGTGTACTAAAATTTATTCATTTTTTGTGTTAGAGTACATTTTAAAAAAAAAGTATACTTCATTGTTCAATTACATTGAAGTTGTGTTCTTTATTTTAGCATGTAGATTTTAAATATCATTTTTTTTATATATCTAAATGTTTTCTGTAAAACTTTATGATAGGTCACCATTAGAAAATGTATACAAAATTTGTAGTGATTTTTATTTTAAAAATTTTTCAAGCACAACTTTTTATATGTATTTATACCAGTCATTTTATTTAAAGAGTAAATTTTTTTTATTTGTCACAAGTCTCTATAAACACACAATCAGTTTAATATAAAAACACATGTTGATAATAATGACAGTTAGAATTTAACTTTTTATTCTTTTTTTAGCGGTAAATCATTCTTATCTAAAAGACGACTTCACAATACAATTAATGACACACGTTTAAAAATTATGCCTAATTTTCTAGTAATTTTAGCTATCCTTATTTTAACTTTTCTTATAGAAATCGTATGTTGTATCTTTATACAATCTAATATTCCAACTTAAAATACACTTCAGAATTATGTTATTAATAAAAGTATTGCAACAACAACCGAATCTCATGAAAATGTTAAAAATGATAAGGATCAAATTCCCAAAAAAAGAATAAGAAAAAGTATAATCAAAAGACCAAGATTTAAGTGGAATCTTCCAATAAAATATAATATAGGTAATAATCTTAGTACAAATATCATAGAAAGTGCAATTAAAAAAATTGAAGCAGAGACTTGTGTTACGTTTAATAAATCAACAAAGCATATTAAAAATGAAGCTGGAATTAATTTTAGACATGCCTATCTTTTTTGCACTTCACTGGTAGGAAGACAGAATGATTCACATCCTCAAAAGATTATATTAACCTATAATTGTTCAAATCAGCTGGGTTTTGTACTTCATGAATTAGGTCATGCTTTAGGATTACGCCATGAACAATCGCGCAGAGATAGAGATAAATATATTCAAATTATAAGAAAAAATATAGATAAATTTGAAAGATATAATTTTGCACGAGAACCAATACATAACTCACAAAATTTTGGCATATCTTATGATGTAACTTCAATTATGCATTATGATGTATTTGACTATTCTTATAATGGTAATGAAGCAATTTTTCCCATAGATCTAAATTATTACCTACAAATTGGTCAAAAAAATGATTATACTTTTAATGATGTCAAATTAATAAATTATTTGTATTGTAATGATACCTGTAAAAATAGTACATTAAAATGCGAACATTACGGTTATCCAGACCCAAAAAATTGTTCGCAGTGTAAGTGCCCGAGCGGATTTGCTGGTCATAATTGTAGTATTCTTCAACCAGATTCAAATTTTACTTTATGCGAATCATATTATTATAACGCAACAACCGAGGAACAAAATTTAAATAGAACTGGAGTTATGAACTGTACTTTTCATATTAAGTCAAAAAATGGTCAACTCGTGTTTTTAAACATTACAAAATTAATTGCTAATCCCGCACCTGATATGGATAATAGTTTATATTGTTTCACAGGAATGGCATTAGAAATTAAGCATAGAATAGATAAATCTGTAACTGGGCTTTGTTTATGCAATGAAACCATTCCACCAGTCATTATCACTTCAGAAGGTGATGATGTCATAATTATGTGGAGTGCAAAACAAGCAAACCATACATTTTCATTGACATACAAAGAAATTAATGTAACAACTACAACATCTAAACAATATCCCTAGAATGTATTTGTTTTCCTAAATAATTTCGAAAAAATTATTGGTAGAAAATATTTACTCAAATTTATATTTCCTCAACATCAAAAAAGTTTATTCTATTAATAAATAGAATTTTAATAAGATTAATTTATAATTTGAGTTGAGCAGTTGTAATATATATGATTATCTTTTTTTTAATAAAAGAAATGTTTGAAATCAATTTTTTAAATACATCATAAATTAAAAATTAAAATTTTTTTCACTGCAAAAATTTTGCAAACATGAGTATATTAGGAAAGATATTTTTTGCAGTTGTAAAAACAAAACATTTTCTATAGTTAAATCAGCTGGGTGTTAAAACTTTTTTAAAATAAAAAATTTTTGTATGATTTTTATTTATCTGTGACTTTAAGTTTTTTTCTACAGCTTTTTTATGATTTTTTTTCCGGAGGCAACTTTAAGTAATATTATCAAGCATTAAATATTTCTACTTTTGCTTGTAGTATAAAAAAGTAAGAAAATTTATAGTTTTTTACTAATTAATCACGAGCAAATATTTAAAAAGCATCTTTAATTAATCATTTTCAACAGACTAGATATCTATTACTTTGGGTTATTATAAAGATTCATTTTCATAATTCTTGAACTTTATTAACATTTATTAAATTGTTAATAAAATATTAAAACAGTTTCTAACTATTAAGCACAAGCAGCAGCCTCGCTTCGCTCGTCACTGCTTGCCCGCAGGGCTTTTTTTTTTTTAAATATTTAAAATTCTAAAAAAAGAGAAAATCTTTTGTTCTGTAATAACACAGTTGTAAAATTCTATGTAATATTTTTGTAAATTATAATATTAACAGTTATCATTAAAATCACATAATCTATTGAATGTTAAAAACTTATAAAACACATTTTATTAAAATCGTTTTATTACATACCCCCAAAAATTTAAACACATTTGAGATCCTAAATTTGAATAACTTTTCCCAAATTTTTAATATTGAAAGAGAAAATTAAAGAGATTGTTTACGTTAAACTTCTAATTAGTATTAAAATGCAAGTTTTAAGTTATTGAAAATAAAAGAAATTTATAATACAGATTAGTTTAAAGTTTCGTTAATTTTTTTTAACAATATAATATTTGAGATTGATCATAAATATTTCACGATTATTTAGCTTAAAATGATCTAATTTAGGAGATTATTATTTTATCATTTCGCATTTTAGTAACATAATAAATAGTAATTTTACAAATCTAATGCATACTTATTGTTTTATATTTTTTCTAAAAAATTTTTAAAATGTATTATGAAATTAAAATACTTATTTTTAATGTATTTAAAATGATAAGAATATTTTTCTACGTTTATAAGATTAAAAGTAAATCAAAATAATAACTGTTATACATTACACGTGTAATGTATCGAAAAAAATCAAATTAAAAATATACAAATAAAATTGTTTTCATAAAAAAGTTATAAAAACTGAAGAGTGTTGGGTTTTATAACTTATAAAAAAAGTGGTGGTGAAATCTGTTTGCAACTTATAGTAATAACTTAGAAACTTTTCGTAGTAAATAAATTTAGATAGATTGCAAAAAGCTAAAAATATATTTAAATCAAAGGATTGGTTTTTTTTTAATAAAATATAAAATTTACTTTCAAAACGTTTTGCTGGATAGTTTCGACTTAAAAATTTAGGTAAATTTATCTGCAATTTTTACAAAACATAGCAAAACTTTTAAATAATTTTGCTATTTTTTTTAAAAAATAAGTCTGTGCATCGCTATATCATAATTTTTTGAACATTTTTTTAAAAAACTTTTAATATGTGTAGCTAAATTGCGGTATTTTGAAACAAATTAGTTTAGATCATTTTGGTATAGAAACATTTAGAGGAAAAAATCTATTCTACTATCGAATTTAAAGAAATTTAGTAAAAATTTTATTAAATCTCAAAAAAATAAACATAATTTGATTTTAATTTTTCATCATATCTTAATAATAGACGTATACCGTACTGATTTTAAATTTTTATTAAATCAGCACAAATAATACATATAATGAAATAAAAAATATTTTTTCTACCTATTTTAATTCTACTATATTTTTAGGAATTTAATTTAACTTTTAAAATTTTTAAAAAAATTTCTTTTATAACTTTTAAAAATCGTTGATGTTTGACTTCAATTAAAAAAATAAATTGTTCATATAATTTTTTACTCTTAGTATTTGAAAATAATACAAATTTTTTTATTATATAATTAGAAAATGGTACTGTGTTAGAAAAGTTTTAAAATTGTCTTTCACTTTCTATTGACTATTTTAAGAACGAAAATTCAGATGAAGAAGTATTTACTTTTTCTATCCTACACATTAAAATACATTTTTTTATTTTTATAAAAAAAGTACAGAAAACGAAAACCATTTTAAGAAGTAAAATTTTCCTCTGAGATATAGAAGAATTTTCGATGACTTACTATTTTCTGGGATCGGACTTTTTTGTGAATTTTATTGTTTATACATAAAAACCATAAGAAATTGCACATACCTGTGGAATTTCTAGTTATTAGGATCATTTTAAAAGAGTTTTAGGGGATCACAACATTTCAAGATTATTCTCATTTAAATAAATGTATCTCAAGACCAAAAATTCAAATAAAGCTAATATTTATTTGTTCTGTTCAACATATTAAAAATACATTTTTATTTTAATAAAAAATAGTGCATATAACTAAAACCATTTAAGAAGTAAACTTTTCCTCTGAAATATAAAGAAATTTTCGATGACTTACTATTTTTGGGATCAGACTTTTATTGTAAATGTTATTGTTTGCATGTAATAAGCATCAAAAATTACATCTATATGTGAAATTTTGAATAAAAAAATTAGTATTGAGGGAAAAATGGAGGTATCGAATTTCAGAGTTTGGTACTTAGTGAAATGTATCTCGACAACGGATAATGGGATTAAGACGATCTATATGTCATTAGATAGAGAATTAAATTCCACATAAATTTTGTGACATTTCATATTGAAAAAGTTTCATCTTTGCATACTTTTTTCTTAAAATTTCAAAATTAGAAAAAAAAATTGACCAATTTGTTTTTTGACTAACTCAAGAATGAAAAGAGTTAAATGAACGGTTAATATCTTAAAATATTCGCAACAAATTTCTCTAGGGAGGAAATTCAAGACATTTTAAAAAAATGGACGTATTGAAACTTTTTTCCTTTCTTGAAACTAAAAAATACCACTTTTTTAGAAAATTAAAAAATCACTTTTTTCTTTATATCTCGAGAACGGATAAATGAATCAACATGATATATATATCATTCGATAGAGAATTAAATTCTACATAAAAGTTGTAAAAATTCTTTATTCAAAAAGTTTCATCTTGACATACTTTTTTTAAAAAAATACAAAAAATTGTTTGCAAAAAATTTTTTTTCAAAAAATTTCTGCAACGGTTTTATGGTACTTAAAGTTTTCCAATTTTTTTGGAATTATAGTCAAAATGTAAGTTAAAGAGAAACTTAGGATAGCTTTTTTTCTTTTTTTCGATTTCCTTCTCTAAATCTTGATATATCATTTTAAAATGTAAGAATTTAGGTTTTTTTCGGCCATTTTGGAAAAAATCCAAAATCTCAAGAATGAACATGAAATTTTAACTTTTTTTTATTTTAATATTATTAGTATCTAAAACTATATATACCTGTAAAATTTCAGATAAAACGAATAACTCTAAGGGGGTCAAGAATAACACACAAAAACACCTTTATGTAGCTGTATATCAAGAACGGGACTTCAGATTAAGAAAAAATTGTGTTTTTTGAAATCAGCACATAAAGTTACATATATTAAGATATAAAAAAGTTTCAATATCGAAAAAAATTTGATCTGCCTCGTTATTCCTCTAAATAAAGTGGGGATATTTCATAAAATCCTTTAGTTTTTGAATAAAAAAATATCTTTATCTTTTATTCACATTTTTGATAATTAATTATTGCGAATTATTTTAAAGAAAGATACATTGAATCAAATGTATAACTTTAATGAAAAATTTTTAAAAAATTTAAGAATATTTTAAAATAATGATGGAAACAAGGGCAAAAGCACAATGGCTTTATTGGGCTAGTATATATTTGCCTTCTTCGCGTTATAGGTAAATGCATACTAATCCAATACGGCTAGTATACCTTTACCCGTAGATTCAGCTTCTCCATCTTTATAACTATTTTCTCCATCTTTCTTAGCTTTCTGCTCACTGGATCTCAATTATAAATTAACATTTTCTTCATGAACTTTCTATAGGTTTTAACAATTAATCCATCATCGATATGTAAAAGCCTTACATTTGAATATTTAATCTTTTGAATTTTATAAGGTATTGAATACTGAGTATCCAATATTGACTTATTCTACTACTTTAACATAACCAACTGCTTTACAAAGAGTTAATTTGAAACATTTTCAGCTGAGTTTAGAGATTTCTCAACTCTTTCTAATATCATCTTCAAGTGATAATCTCTAGACTTCCTGTCAAAGAGACTTTTAACGGAGTACTTTTAATAACCTAATTATGTGATAACTTTGAGGTTTTTATAATAGCTTGAATATACGTATACAAAATTTAAATTAACCATAAATAACTAATTTTTCATTGATACTTTTATGTATAATCTCTACACAACCATTCGAATCTGTAATGTAGGAAACATTAATACACATCCTACTATTAGAAATCAACTACCAGTAGCCCACATTCAATTCTAAGAAACCAACAAACACATCAAAACCCACCTAATACTAAGAAATCATTCTCAACCTCCTACACCACAGAAACGAATATAAATACCAATCTCCTGAGGAAAGAAAGCAGTCTAATAACTATGCCTAAATTATTGTAAATTCATCTTTCGTCTTAAATAAACTCTTTATCCAATTCTATTTGATCTTTATCACTCATATATAACAAATCACTGTTTTCAATAGTCGTTTTTTCCTTAAGTTGAAATAAACTTTATAATCAAAATAACATTAATTTTATTTTATATACCAGCCTTAGATCTGCCTTCAATATTTCACGTATGGGCAGCAGAGTATTTTTTATAAAAGTGTTTTTGCATTAAGTTATTAATCAACGAAATAGTTGTATAAAAAATTATTTTACTGAATTACTTATCTACGAAGAAGTAAAATAAATGAAGTACATTGTTATAATATTTTAATAAGTAAAGGGGTTATACAAGATTCAACCTCTCAACCTTTTTTAATAAAACTTGTGCTACGCCATTTTTGCCCAGCACTGCCGTAGTCTAACTCTCAGGGGATTGGAGAGATTTGTCTATGAATTTATACATAAAAAACTCAACCGGCAGTTGAATCTATATATATTGTAACTAAATTCAACCGCCGGTTGAATTTAAATAACCCCAATGATAAAATCATTTCAAAATGAAGGGAGGAATAAGAATATATTTTAATTGTAATCATTTATTTTTTACTAATCTTCTTATGTCATCATTTTCTATATAAGTCTTATACCTTGTAATATTATTTCATTGCTTAACGAATAGTTTACATTGTATAAGTAAGTTTTTAATATTAGGTTGTCCCAGCCAAAATGACTATTTTTTACCCTAATTTTTAAATATACATAACTTTTTTAAAAATAAATATTTTTATTCAAAATGAGAACCATTACAATCTGCACATTGTTGTCAACGAGATACAGTCTTAATGATTCCATATTCATAGAAATCTGGGCTTCTATATTCAATGAAAGCTTCAAAGGCAGTTTTAAGGTCCTCATCGTTTCTGAAGATTTTCTATGTTAAGGAGTTGTTGAGATGTTTGAAAAAGTGTAGATCTGTTAGAGCAAGGTCAGATGTATATGCAGGATGAAGTAGAGTTTTATACTCTAATTCTCTCGATTTCTAGAAAGTCATTTTTGAAACATGCAGTCTTGCACTATAATAAAGAAGGATTACTTCTTTTTCATTGGTTACTGTAGGTATTTTTCATAACAATTTTTGACTTATTTCTACATGTTTTTTACAGTTGGACATGAAATTATGCTTTCAACAGATTTCACGAATTTATAATGGATGACACATGCACTAGACAACCGAAAAGTCATCAGAACCTTTTTTGTAATACTTTGGATATTGGAAAGTGTTTCAGAGCTTCATCTTTGTTTAACCATTGTCCAGTTCGTTTAAAATTGTCGTAAAGAATCGGCTTTTCAACATAGGTAGCAAGACGTCCAAAAAATGGGTCATTTTAGTTTCTCAAAATAAGGAGAGAACAAACTTAATATCGACAAAATTTTTGATATTCGTTTAATTCGTGAGGTACCCATTTGTCGAGCTTTCTGTCTTTTCTCTTTCCTTTAAGTGATGAAAAATTGTTGATTTGAATACATTTAACTCTTCTGCAAATTTCCTAACATATTGTGCGTTGATTGGCTTTGACAGCTTTTCGTAGTTCACTGTTGTCAAGAACAGACTCAGGTCTTCTACGCTCTTCGTTTTCGAGATTCTCATTGCCTACTTTGAATTTATTAACCTATCTTTGCATATTAGAAACATTTATAAGATTCTCTCCGAAAGATTCATTAATTTTCTGGGTTGTTTTCGTAACATTATTACCACGTTTGAATTCATAAAGTATAATATTACGAATATCACGTTTTGACAGCACTGTTTGTTTGTAAATTAAGGTAATGATAAACAGTGCTCATGTCAATGATATATATATCATCATGTAGAAGAGATTTAGGAGAATCTAATAGTTTTTTTTATACCAAAACATAGCTAGTCGTTTGAGAAAACACGTGTCAAACAACCTGTATCGAAAAATAGTCATTTTAGATGGAACAACCTAATATATCTATGTTTCTTTTTAATTGTAAAATTTAAGGTGGCCACTTATAGCTATTATAGTTAGTAATAAATCCCAATCAAATATTATCTTTACAATTTTAATAATTTACTCATGAGTAATTTGTTTTCAAAGAAAATTACTTATTTCTACGTTAGATAATTCTTGTTCAAATTTGATTTCCATGTTGAAGTAAAATATGATTTGAATTATTTCGTTTTAAGATCATTTGTTATTTTACCGTGTGCCTCCAGAAGTTATAACTTTAGATATAAGGGTTGAGAAAATCTAATGATTGTCATTTTATTTTTCATGACATTGTGTTGTAATACTTTTCACTGGTTGTAATCAAATTTTATTTTAGGTAGTTTGATAATACTACAGTGCTAATCTATTATTTATTGTAATTAGTGATAAGTAATTTGTGTAATTCGTAAGTAGAATCTTTCCCTTATGTTATAACTCTTACAGGTGGCCACGTTTTACATCCGTCTTAATGTACTGGTTTTTGTATTTCTCTGTAAAGTATAGTCTACTAATAAATTCTAATCTTATAAATTTTTACTTTGAATTTGCAGAAATCACCCCTTAACAGTAAAATCTTTATTTTTCCGTTTTTTAACTAATTAAGAAGATCATAATTTAAAGTGTAACATCTCCTCTTAACTTTTAAATAAATATAAAAATATTCAGAAAAATAAACTTTAATTGTTTTTAAAAAATTTATAATAAGTTAAAACAATAATTGTACTAGTAATTAATGGCAATTGTATTTATAATTTTTATAAATTTTAATATACATAATGCATTATAAATAACTAATCTTATTTTTCACACAAAACTAAAGCGATTTGTCATTTTTTAAGATCTTCTTTGGTAAAAAATAATATAATGATATTTATCTGTTGTTAATAATTTAGGAAATTTATTGTGAACAATCAGAGATCAAGTACAAAAGATAGTAAAGAATAAGAAATAGTAATATGATTTTAAGCTTTATAATTAGCTTTAGAATCTGTATAAGTGGAATATTTTATTGTGTAAATATGTTTTAATTCGTGATTTTATAATATGTGTTGTAATTTACTTTCCACCTTAATATAAATAAGCTTTTGAATTATTAATTTAGCTATATCTAAACAGAATGAAAATTTATCACTAGAAAGTTTATAAACAATTAATTTTTTAATCATAAAAAAAAGTATTAAAATAAATTCTTATTTTTGAGTTAACACTTCACTTTTATAAACGTTATATTGTTCCAGACATCTAAATACTATCAAAAACTACAAACGGAAATCACAACATAAAAAAATAACAAATGTAATATACTTCAAATAGTTTGCACATATCTACAATGAAAGCATTTTTACTTTTGACAAGTAAAAGAAATTGTAATTAGCATAAAAATTAAGCAAAAAAATTCCTACAATTAAAACTTATTAAAAATAAATAAATATTGAAATTCGAAAGACAACTCTAATTTTATAATAGATGAAGTAATAGTACGAAAATTAGAACTTACTTTTATACTTTCTGTTGGCAAAAATTCAATACAGTCATAAAGGTGTATTGAATTTATCAATAATTTAAATTTTTGATTTAATTAATATTAAACAAAATTGGTATGCATTATTTAGAAGCTAAATTTATTTTTTATAATTTTAATATTTATTTATATCATCTATTTACTATTCCGGTTATCATACAACTATATATATCTGAGATAGGATTTAAATTTTATATTTTATGTAAAAAAAATTTATTCATTAAATAATACTTTAATAATTTAATATATTTTACTATTAAATCTTATTAGCAAGAAATTTAGCATAATTGGTTACATTCAACAATTCAAAGAATCTACTTTTATTGAAATATGTCAATTTTTTCAACTTCAACAATCTTTAAAAAACTCAAAAAAAGTTTCATATTCTTTATATGCTATTTAATAATCAAGTAATGACGCTATTTTTATACAACCTGCCAAAACTACCAATTTAGTAGAATTTTTTTCAGACAATATGAAAATGTTTTAAAAAAAATAATAATCTGTTATTTATAAGTATCAATAAACATAATTCTGTTGTTATTTTTTCCATGGATAATTATTGTGTAGTTGAAATTATGATATTCATGTTAATATTATTATACTAGATATCAAAAAAACTTAAGTATATTTCTTGATTATCTAATAAATATTTTTTAATTATTTCATACACTGAGAAAAATATATTGTGCGGATTTTTGCAGATATTTTACTTATAAATAAAAAGTATCTAATTTTACAATAAAATTATAGTGATTTGCGGTTTCTAGCCGCAAAATTTTTCTAAGTGCACTAACTTCCGACATGTTTGTCTCATGCAAACGTTAGGATTAGTGTAAATAATTTTTAAAGAAAAATGTTTTAGTTTTTTTAGATATATTTTTTTTTATTTAAAAAATGCATTTTCCAAAACAATTTTTTCTCCAACAAGTTATTTTCTAGTATTGTTTACACACAAAAAAGAACAAATTTTAACAATTCTATCTAAAATATAATAAAATGTCCCACCATTTTAAAAAATTGAATGATATTAAAATTTTAAAAATACCAAGAGATAGCAAAAATTTTTAAACGACGTAAAATATTAGGTTGTCGCATACATTTAGTAAAATTTTTAATTTTAACGGGCGGCTTCCTGTTAAAAGAACAAAGGTGTACGCAAGAAAGATATAAATTTTATTACAAAAAAAAACTAAAAGCTATATAAAACAATGTAAATAATATAAGAACTTACCCTGTGAAAACCAAATTATTTCTTCACAGGTTTACAATGTAGCAACTAATAATATAATAGTATAAAACCTAAAAATATAAAGTTAGAAACATTCTTAAATCATCCTTAAAATTATTCCACATATTTTAGTTTATATAATATAATAAATGATGACATCAAAAGTCATGATCGCCAATAAGACAACAAGCAGGGGTTAGTATACCTTAAGGAGGTAAACGATTTTTGATCTATTACATATCAATAAAATATAAGATATTTTACTTCCTCCTTCTTAAGAACGAGATGTATCCAATTTTACATCTGTGAAGAACACTTTACGAGGTCTTCCTTTAAAGGTGTTAGTAGTAGGATTTCTTATTCTGCATTCAACATAATTTTTAAAAACATCAGTAACTTCATATCCAGTTTGCCATGGACAATCGTGTTTCTTTTCATTTTTGAAATTAGGTCTTTTGATAAGAACTTTATCTCCAATATTAAAATTATTGGGTTCAGAATAATCAGCATTATCGATACCATTTAATTTTTCACGAGTTATATCAGATAATTCTTTAGCTAACTTATGAGCATTTTGTAAATGACATTTATTTACTACATCATTTAAATCGTAGTCCACAAGATATTTCAATTTTTCATGATCCAAAATAACATCAGATTTAAGTACGGGATTACGTCCAAATATAAGATAAAATGGACTGAATTTTGTTGTTAGGTGAACAGTAACATTGTAAAAATAAGCAATTTTACTTAAACATGCATCCCATTCAAGATCAGGATTTGATTTCAATTCTTTACTAATCAATGTATGTATTGTTTTAAATACTCGTTCGATATTACAATTTCCTTCATGATGTAAGGGAGTAGAATGACTATACTTTATACCCATGTCATCGAAGAATTGTAGTAATTTCTTTGATTTACAATATTGAGCATTATCCAATTTGACTTCAATCGGACAGCTATACAGGAATATTACTTTATTCATAAAGAAATTTATCAGTGATTCACTATTAGCATCAGCAATTTCTTGCAATATAATATATTTGGTTAGTACATCTATCAAACCAATAAAGAATTTGTTTCCATTAGTGGTACCACGAAACGGTCCACATATATCGACATTAACTTTCTGAAATGGAAAGTCAGCTGAAGTATGTTCAAATTGATAAGGACGTTTTCTAGGATTATTACGAGACAAACATATTTTACATGACTGAATATGTTTACGAAAATCTAGAGACATTCCTGGCCACTTTTGTCTTGCAATAAGAAGAGGATAACATTTTTCAAAGCACATATGTCCCAGGTTATCATGAACAGCTTCCATAAGTTTAATTTTCTCTTCATCAGTTATATCAGGAAATTTAGAACAATCAATATTTGCTATCTTTTCAATAATATCTTTCTTATTTTCAGTAACAATATCATTAGTTTCATCAATACCATTTTCAACATTTATAACTCTTAATAAATGAGCACGACTAAGAGCATCTGCAGGTATATTTCTTTCTCCACGTATATAATGGAGTATAACATTATTTTCAAGAATTTTCTCCACATAGCGGAATAGATTTCTATCAGTATTATTTTCGCATATCTTTAAGATTGACATGTGGTCAGTATAAACATGTGTTTCATGACCATACACATATTGTCTAAAATAATCGAGACTTTCTGCAATACAACGAATTTCTAAGTATGTAGCAGGAACAAATTTTTTTCTATCAGGATTTCTCTTGGAAAAGAAACCTAATGGAGTATCAACATTTTTTTTAAATTCTTGCATCAGTACGGCTGCGAAACAGTCCGCACTTGCGTCACAATATAACTTGAAGGGTAATTTAAAATTTGGATAACTAATAGTAACAGCTTTTACCAATGCCTGTTTTGTTTTAAGAAACGAAGTTTCTGCTTCCTCCGACCAATGAAAAGAAGAATTTTTGGTCTTATTTCTGAGAAGATCAGTTAACGGTTTCTGCATTTTTGCAAGATTCGGTATGTTATTTCTAAAATATCCTATTTTACCTAAGTACCTTCTTAGAGCTTTTACAGATTTAGGAGAGGGATAGTTAACAATGGCAGCAACATTAGAATCACAAGGCTTCTGACCATCTGCACTAAATATATATCCCAAATAAACAACAGAATTACCACAGAATTGAGATTTTGAACAGTTAATTTTTAAGTCATATTCTCTTAATCTATCAAGTACAAGTCTAATATGAGTAAAGTGATCAGACATTGTTGTTTTTGTTACAATTAATATGTCGTCTACATACGACAGAGCAAAATCAAGACCATTAAGAACTTTATCAATAGTTCTCTGAAATACTACCGTTGCAATTTTCAAGCCAAACGGCATTCTAAGGAAACGATAAGTTTGTCCAGTAGGACTTTTAAAACCTAGTTTCATTGACGATGTTTCATCTAGCATAATTTGCAAGAAGCTTTGTGTTAAATCAAGTGTAGTAAAATATTTTCCATTTACCAGTTTACAACGAATATCAGCAAGTGTTGGAGTTGTATATGAATCTCCAATTAAAACATTATTTAAAGGACGTGAATCTAAACATATTCTATCCTGATTATCACGTTTAGGTACCAATACCATGTTCATCAACCATGTGACATTATCATCACGAATACAAATTTTATTTTCTTCCCATAACTTTATAGTTTCAACAACAAGAGAAGATTTTCCAACAGGAATAGGGTAACGTCTAATTTTTGGTGGATCCTCAGAAGAAACACACAATGTAGGACATCTAATTTTACAAGCACCAATATCATATTTATGATTGCTAAACCTATCATAATAATCAGACTTTATTTTTTCAATATTTTTACAATTTTCAACAGTACAATCATTCATATCATTATATTTAACAAAGAAAGTGGTGTTCTTTACAGAGCTAAATTTTACGATAACTGATACGTACCGGTTACACATTTTCAACGTGTTTTTTTCAAAATCAAGAACGCTGCAAGTAGCCTTCAATACATCTGTGCCAATAAACAAGTGATGCTTAAATTCACTAAAGCATTCATCTGGAAGTACACAGCAGTTTGTTTTTACCATGACATTGTCAAATTTCAATGTAGTGACAAATGTTCCATAAGATTTCATATAATTACCATTTGCCATAAAGATTTTCTCAGATCTAGTTTCATTAACATTAAATCCCAACATATTTGCACGGCTCAACGATATGGAAGATCTTTGACAACCACTATCAACTATACCTGGTGCAATAAATCCATCTTCAAATTCCACTTTAACATAGACATCGCAAGAGTTCGTAGTGACTCTTTTAGATAATTTTTCACATTTTTTTGACGGTAAGATTTCATTTTGTTTATTATTAACATATATTTTTGATAATAATTCTTCATCACAATTTTCAATAACAGATTTTTTTGATGATATCTTTTCATCATATTTTTCATTAACATAATTTATTGATAATAAATTTTTATCACATTTTTCAGCAAGCTCTTTGACTCCTTCAATGTTTGAAGATACGTAATCACTAATTTGAGCATCAGCCAGTTTCCCAGTGGATTCAACCTCTCCAGTGGTTATCATCATGCAATTTTTTAACATTTCCCATGGATTTGTGGTGTCTGAAGAGTGTGTCGTCAATGTTCTCAAATTATTTGAAGCAGTTGGTTGAGAACTTGTTTGAACAGGGCATTTGTTGGCATAATGGCCCTTCCCTCGACATTTCTTGCATTCCACATTTTTGTGACGACAGTCACTAATTTTATGCCCCTTATTGAAGCAACCTTTACACGATAAGTCATTTTTCTTATCTTCTTTTGTTTTAACCATTTCTTTACGTTGATAGTTGCGTTGATTGTGAGTTTTTGACAATCTCACATTGTCATTATTGATGACTTGAAGATCAGATGCCACCTCTGCAATTGATGTATAGCGATCTTCTTTGTTTCTGAAGTAGATAAACAGCTCGTAATTGTCTTCAAGTTTTTCTTTTAATCTGGACAACTGTCTCTGCAAGACTTCGCCATCGTCAGTTGTATCCAGAGAATCCTTGATCAATTTACCAAAAGCATTTATTGAGTTTTCTAATTCACTTTCACTGTATTTTAGTTTGAAATAACGTATTTTATCATGAGCAATACGTCTTGCAATAACTCCGTCATATTTCTCCATTAATATCCTTTTCATCTCATCATAAGATCCATCTGGAGTGGAGTTGGCTTCGAGATAAGTACGGATCTCGAAAGGTAAGAGTGTTCTAAGAGCAGCCTTCTTCACATTATCTGCCGTTATATTGTCCACTATTAACAAATCCTCAAAGTCGCATAAGAATTTTTTGATAGGACCACTCTTTTCATTGTATTTTCCTAACTGAATAAATGTCCGAGTCATCTCCTCAGCTTCTGTTTCAGTTTCAGATTCACTTTCGTTTTCAAAAATTGGTGGTGGTGGGGTTTCACTAGGCGTAGTAGATTTTCTGGTTGTAGACAGAAAACTAACTGCTTGGTTGAGGAGAGATTTAGCAAATCCTGGTTCTTCGTCTGAACTTAGGTTGTTTTCAATATCCTCCAGCAGCCCTTGTAAATATGAACTTCTTTTCTTATCACTGTAATCTGCACAATAGATATTTTCACTAGCAATTCTATCAAGTAAGGCAGGTGATAATGGTTCAGTCAATTTCTTATTCAATACCTCTAAACAACTTAGTACTATACTCTTCTTTTGACTTAGAGTACTATCAGATCGCATCAATATATTTACGATGACTTTTGATTTTTGGTGACTTTATATATTTTTTTTTGATGACTTTGATATAATGCAATATATATGTAGATATTACAACCAATTCAATTTTTCAGCAATTTATAATCAATAACCAGTATAATAACCAATAATTTAATATCCAATAACTTTATAACTTCAGACTTTCAGCAGTAAGTTTCTCCAGTAGCAATAAACGTAAAATTTCTAATTACAAACTTCAAATAAGCAATAATTTTAAAAATAACGTAAGAGATCTCCAATAGTGAGCTTCTCCAATAGATAATAACGCGAGAGTTTCAATGACAACCTCTCTGACCAATAAATAACGTGAGAGTTCCAACATAAACTTCTCCAACCAATAAATAACGTGAGAGTTCCAATATAAACTTCTCCAATCAGCAACTAACAATATAGAGTTTCTCTAACAGCGAGTATCTCCAATTCCTTACTTTAATACGCTTTATCCTTTTTTATATCAGTACTCCGGACCCTTTTTTGACCAGTAAAATTTTTAATTTTAACGGGCGGTTTCCTGTTAAAAGAACAAAGATGTACGCAAGAAAGATATAAATTTTATTACAAAAAAAAACTAAAAGCTATATAAAACAATGTAAATAATATAAGAACTTACCCTGTGAAAACCAAATTATTTCTTCACAGGTTTACAATGTAGCAACTAATAATATAATAGTATAAAACCTAAAAATATAAAGTTAGAAACATTCTTAAATCATCCTTAAAATTATTCCACATATTTTAGTTTATATAATATAATAAATGATGACATCAAAAGTCATGATCGCCAATAAGACAACAAGCAGGGGTTAGTATACCTTAAGGAGGTAAACGATTTTTGATCTATTACATATCAATAAAATATAAGATATTTTACTATTTCGTCGTTTTTTTACAAAAATATATATGTTTGACTTTTTAAATTAATGTGACTTTTTTTTAATTTTGACATTTTTTATGACATTATGCCCATTTAGATCTTGACTTGTTTTTTTATTTTATAAAATATGCTATTAAAGTCAATTTCGTGTAAAATTATTGATGTTTTAATAAAAACCATTATTTTAAACAATCTATTAACGACAAAAAGTTTAAAAATTTCGCAACAATAATAAAGAAAAGCAGTAATTATTTACTCACACAAAGTATTATTAATTAAAAAGCATTATTTTAGTATTATAAATAAAAATTCATATTATTTTATAACTTTTCATAAATTTGATTTTTAAAGATGATCGTTAAAGACATTATAAAAAAATTTAGACTATCAAATGTGAAAATTTCATATGAAAATATTATTTATAATAATTCAATCTATTGAAATATTTAAAAAAATAGGTACTGTAATATATTAAAAATGTTTTTTATAAAAGTGTTTGTAATTTTACATAAAATTAAATTCTAACCTTGTGTTTTAAAATGCATTGTGTAAAACAACTTATGTTCTAAAATAAAAATAGTATACTAGAAAAATAGAAACTTATTTTAGTAATTCTCTAATTATTGCTTTTATTTTTTTATACGATATAATTGGTATAAAATTAGTCTTAAATTAAGAAAATTTAAGCTTTTTAAGGTGAGACAAATTTGTTACATTTTATGCAAACCTGTGACCTTTTTTTTTCTGTGTGTAGTCGAAAACAATTATTCCAAAATAATAGTAAAAAGTTGAATATATTTCGCTTACAAATGTTGCTTTCACATTTGTAACATTTTTCCATTTTGGCACACACCTATCATGAAAATCTCCTGTAAAAGTTTCTAAATAAATAAGTAATTTTTATTATATTTTTATTTACTTTTTTCAAGTAATGGAGTTGTGTTTGTATAAACATAAAAATAGTTATCGCAAGTTGCTGTACTAGTTGTACTATAATTCCCATTCTCTAATATTATTATTAATACTTCATCTATTCCGCAACCATTACACTTTAAATATCCAAAGAGACAATTCTTTTGATACTCCGGATTTCTTCTTTTTCTAACAGTTTTAGGTTTCGAAATAATAATTCTAAATATTGAAATACAAACTATAAATACTGTTAATGCTTTAAAAAATGCCATTTAGAATTTTTTTACTTTAACATTTTGAAATTAAAATTTCCTTAAATACTTGAAATTGTTATACAAAATTTTTGAAAAACATATATTTAAAGATTTGAACAAACAAAAGATAATAAATATAATAAAACACTGATATTATTTTTATTGCGGATTAAAAAAATATCAATATTATGGAAATCAAATTTCTATTAAAAAAATAAAATTTATAAAATTTTGTCTAATATTGACTTTTACTAAAAAAGAACGAACAACTAATTGCAAAATATGATAAAGTTTTTTATTAATTCAATTCCAAAGACAAAAAAGTATAAGCATAATAAAAAATAAAACAAGCAGCAACTCCCCTCGCTCTTCGCCACTTGCCCCCAGGGCCTGTTTTTCAAAATATTTAAATTTTTTTAAAAAAACTTTTAGAACTTTTGTTTTATAATAACACACACATAGTAATATTCGAGTAAATAGTTCTGTATTTTATATATTTATAATTGTTATTAAAATTTTGTAGTTTGTTTAATGTTAGAAATTTATAAAACACATTGTATCGAAATTGTTTTATTACATATTTTCATGATTTTAAACTCATTTGATGCTCTAAGTTTTAATAGTTTTTACAAATTCCTAATTTATTAAAAATGCAAATTTTAAGTTATTAAAAAAGATAGAAATTTAAAATACAGATTAGTTTTAAGTTTGACTATTTTTTAAATATTAATAATATTAGAGGTTGATCATAAATATTTTATAATTATTTAACCTATAATAATCCAATTTTGGCGATTATTATTTTATCATTTCGCATTTTGGTAACATAATAAAGAATACTCTTACAAATTTAATGCATACATTTTAAAATGTATTATGTAAATTAAAATACAGTTTTTAATGTATTTAAAATGATAGAAATATTTTTCTAAGTTGATAACATTAAAAATAAATCAAAACCACTACATAAACACTTTTCATATTTAAGAAATTTATATAGACTTTAAGAACCACAAATATTTTTAAACTAAGGTATTGGTGATTTTTTTAGCAAAATATAAAAAATTTACTTTTAAAATGTTTTGGTGAATAGTTTCGACTTGAAAATTTAGGTAAATTTTTTTGCAATTCTTATAAGACAGCAAAACTTTTGGATGTGTTTACATTTTTTTAAAAATAAGTGTGTCTATCGCCAGATCATAAATTTTTAAACATCTTTTTTGAAACTTATAGTGTGTATAACTAAATTTCAGTAATTTGAAACAATTTAGTATAGATCATTTTAATATAAAAAGATTTGAAGTGAAAAATCTAATTTACTATAGAATTTAATGATATTTAGTAAAAAATTTTGTTAAATTTCAAAAAGCCAAATATAATTTTATTTTAAATTTTTCCTTATGTCTTGGTAATTGTAATATACTGCACTGATTTTAAATTTTTTTAATCGGCACAAAAGTTACATATATTAGTTAAAAACAAATTTTTTTACCTATCCTATCTGCTATATTTTTAGAAATATAAATTTATATTTTAAACCGTTTAAAACAATTGGTCCAATGTCTTTTGTGAATTTTTGTTTTATAACTTTCTTAAAAAAATCAGCTGTCCTTATAATTTTTTTTAGAAGATCACAAATTTCTTGGTAATTTTCACTTAAATAGACTATCTAAAGAACAGAATTCAGATGAAGCTAATATTTATTTTTTCTAGCCAGCATATTAAAATGTACTTTTCATTTTAGTAAAAAGAAGTACACAAAAAAGAAACCATTTTAAGAGGTAAACTACACTCAAAAATGAAAACTGTCGTTTTGACATGTGCTATATAACCCTCCGATGTAGACTGAAAAAAATAAAATATTTATTTAATTCTATAATAAATGTTTGTTATCTTAAATTTTCTTAGTATACTCAATAAAAAAAAATTAATATATCAATTAACATAAATGTCAAATCATTTAATAACATAATAAGGTATCATTTTCTATAAATTCACATACATTTATTTATAATTGTTTGTGAATTTTTCAGAAAATGTATTGTATATTTTAAAAAACAGATATGTATATTGTTTTGACTGTATATAATGTTGAAACGACATACATACTTGTTATAATAATTTGCCATGTTTTTTTATAAAAATGTATATACATTTCTTATAAAATGTGCATATTTTGTTAAAACGACATTACCTATACATTTTTTATAGACATGTACATACATTTCTTATAAATTATCATACATTTTTTAAAAAGTGAATAGTTATTTTAGCATAAATGTATGATCAATTTTAAAAATTAAACTCACTTTTTTATATTATATTGACTATACTAAACAGTAATTTTATACAAGTTGAAACGACTGGCATAAAAAAAAATAATACCAAAAAATCAACATTTCAACAAAAAATGACGATTTATTATATTTTATGATAAAATATATAAAAGATCATAATTTAAGAACATTAAAATAATAAATTTTTTACTGTATAATTATGTTTTTAGAATTGATACTGTCTTTAAACAATATTTTTCTCTTTCTAATTATTAATGTCTCTTTTTAAATTAATTTATTCTACTTTTTAGCAAAAATATTTTTTGAATTAACGAAATTCAACATCTTAAATGATTTTAAAAAATTTAAAATGATAAAAAAGTAATTTTTTAAACAATAAGTATTTCTTAATTCCAATAATTATAAACATTACCAAATAACTATATTTCTACATTGTAATTTAATTTTAAACTCCTAAAATCATAAGCAAAATATTCTGAAAACATATCACAAAATAAAAATGATAATTAATAATGTTATTTTTTATATCACAATTTTTTTACAGCGTAAAATAATGTTTTAATTGGATCTCATATTATACACATAAAAACATTTTTATTAAATATTTATTGTTAATTCAATATGATCATAATATGCCATTTGCACTGATTCTTCTACTTAATAAAAATTGCTTTACTTTTAAGTAAACAATATTTTTTATCAGGTTCATTTATCTTTATTACGCAACAAAAATATATCAAAATTTCTAATATGCATGTTGTTTCACAGTAAGGCTTATTTTTTGGAAATAAAAAATGATTTTAAATGTTTAATTACATACTTTTTTATAAAATAAAGTTAAAATTTTATTATCAAAAAATATATTAAAGTTAAATTATTTTTATTTGGCATTGTATCTTAAAATTATATATACAATCATTTAGATATAGATAAATTATTTTATAAGATTAACAAAATATTTAAAACATAAACCTGGTTTTTCTAACTTCCAATTAACTGACTCAAACTCTGGAAATAGTTACAGTTAATATAAGTTTGGAAACAACAAAACTAATGACATCATTCCCATTAATTTCCTACCTGTATACAATTTTAATGCACGCTTTAAATCATGTCAAATAATACCAAAACACAAACAAATTTACAATTTTACAGCTTTAATAAAAAATTTATTAAATAAATAAAAAGTTTTAAAATAAATTAAAATATCCTGCTTGCATTTTTCCGGCTTCATTCAGTAATTTTTTACCCATTAATAATGTAACGGCTGATTGTTGGTCTAAGGAATCAGTTGACAGAATGTTTATTTTTTTAAATCTTCTTAAGTACATTCTAATTTTTTGAAATAATCCATCGTTACTGTAATAATAAGAATATATAATTAAAATTAATTATTATCAAAAATCTAAAGATTTGTAAATGCTTACTTTTTATAGGCATCAATACAGTCTGGATCTGTAATTTTACATAATTTGTTATTTGATGAAAAAATGTGCAATTCTTCACTATCATTAAATTCATCGAAATTTATTTCTAAAAAAAACAAAATTTTTCAAATTAATTTTAAAAATTAAAATTACTTTCTAATGCATAAAGTAACGCTTTAAGTTCTAAAAATACAATCGTACTTAATGATCCACATCTACCATATCCTGAAAATTTAAACAAGAAATTATTAAAAATACACTTTCGACTGTGATTTTATAGAGCTATTTTTACTCAAATAACATCTATTTTTCATTTAGTAAAAATTGATAACAGTATTATAAGTAACATGTTTACGTTTAAGAGTATATATTAAATTTACCTTTGCTTAATTCATTGTTATTATCAAATATGTAAAATAAAAAGCATTTTTTTTCTTCACAGGTATCAATAATGATTTTTTTACATGATTCTCCATTCTAAAATGTAGTATTTATAGAAAAATTTATAATATTAAATATTTTATTTGTTGTTAAAAAGATAAAAAGACTTTTCTTTTTTAATATTGTGATATGTAATGGGATGAACAAAAACTGTTCTAATCAAATTGATTAAAAAACTTAAATCTTATCGCTTTTTAAAATAAATTATAAAAAACTTGTTTTTAATAATTTTCCATCTTATTACTATAAAATTATTAAATAACGTACATTCAACTAATTCAAGAAAAACCAATTAACAGAGATATTATTACTGTTTATAATGATTTTAAAGAAATTCTATTAACTAATTGTAAACTCTTTATTTATTTAATATATATTCTTTATTAAAATTATTAAATATTACTGATAACAATTTACACCAAAATAGAGTGAATCTTATCAGAAAAAAATGCTTAGTCTAACTTAGCATAATTTCTAATAACCTTATAGGTAACACTTAATTAAAAGATTTTGTTGAATTACATGCAAACATCTTTTAATAAAGTATCAACCATCCAATATTTAAAAAAAATTTTACTAAGGTGATTAACTTACATTAATATTTCTATTCATAAAATTCTGTACTATTTTATTTTTGTCGTTGCTCATGAGAAGATTCACATTTTTTTCTTGACAACCATTTATGCTCAAATTTAAAGTAAATTTCAAAGGATGATTAATTGTATTAACTTCATTTTTTTTAATATCAGTCTGATTCGTAGTTATATTTTCTTCCAATTCTGTAAGCGGTGGTGCAGAAGGTAAAGGTGGTCTTGAACAATTGTTATTAGAGATACTTTCTTTTAAATCTTCAAGTGATGGTGCAGAAGGTAATGGTGGTCTTGAACGATTGTTATTAGAGATACTTTCTTTTAAATCTTCTAGTGATAGCGCAGAAGGTAACGGTGGTATTGAACAATTGTTATTAAAGATACTTTCTTCTAAAACGTTCATTTCCTCATTGAGTAATTTTGTCTTTTCTTTTTCATTATTTAAACTATAAAATTGTTTTTTAAATTTCTAAGTATTGATACATATTTATGATTATTTTTACTAGTAAAATAATTATCAATTTTTTTATTAGCAAAGCTAGTAAATTTATAAATAATTATATTTAAAAAAAGTATGTTAATACACTAGTACGATAATTAATTTATTTTGTGATAAACTTACCTATTTTTTAATTCACCAATAATTAAATTTTGGTTATCTAATTTGTTATTTTTTTCAGATATTTTAATGAAAGAATTTCGGTACATTCTACAAAGTTTATTATTCCTTTTTTCAACTTCCTTTAAATTTTTTTCAAGATTTTTGATTAAAATATTTTTTTCCAAAATCTCATTTTCCATTTTTACCAAATATTCATTATCGACTCCTTCTTTTGATGAATCAGAAAGTTGTGTAATTTCCAAATCTCTTGATTCTATAATATTTTTTAAAATGACATTTTCGTCAATTCGTCCTTCTGCTTCTTCAACTTTTTGTAATAGCTCATTTTTTGTAACTTTTTCTTCAAGTAGATTACATCTTAATGAAGTGATTTCTTTCAGATTTTCATTGTTTACTAATTCAAGATCTTTAAAATTTTCATTAAGCTCATTGAATCTTTCTACTAATTCATTATATTCATCATTTTTGGTATCAAGATCCATACCCATTTCAAAATTTTTACTCTTTAATATTGATATTTCTTCTTTTAATAAATTTATTTCATTATTTTTTTCTTCAATATCTGTTCTTAAATATTCCATTTCTTGTTCCATACCACTCTAATAAAAAGTTTATTATTAATACATAAAAAAATTAGAATAAAATAGGAATCATTATATGCTGTTTGATATTTAGAAGTATAGTTGAATACAATATCATAATTTATCTTTGTATTATATATTAAAAACAATATCTTATTTAAATAAATAAAATAAATTATTTCTAGCTTCTATTGAATATTTGAGTAAATTTTACTATAAATTATTACCAAAAATTATTTTGATTAACTATTATATAAAACTTTTATACAACTAAATGGTTTAAAAAGCGTAGTAAATTTAAATTATATCTTATAATGACAAAAATTAAAAAAACATTTTGTGTTGATTGTTAAGACTATATATTAACGAAAATTGGACAAAGTATTCTTGGAAATAAATGTAATCTATTAAAATAATAAACCAAGAAATTATAACGTTATAAATTAATTATAATATATAACTTCCACTTAAATAGATTTTTAGTAAAAAATAACAAAATCGAATAATAATTGTCTAGTAAAATTTCTCTTACCTCAATTTTCAATTTTTCTAGTATATTTTTTTGCTTATTTTTTTCAATTTCAATTTCTTTTCTCAAAATATTTACTTCATCTTTATTTTCTTTTTTTAAACTAAGTGTTGAAGATTTTTCTAATCTTAAGTTCTTTTTTGTTTCCTTTAATTCCTCTTTAAGATCTCTAATCTTTTCAGACAAATCATTATTTTCATTTTCTAAAGTATCAACAGTTTTGTTCATTTCTTCTAGTAATAAATTAGCTCTTTGAAGATCCTGTAGATATTTGCATATTAAAATTTAATAATATTTTGAACTCACATGTTTTGTTTGATAAAGCTCCTCAGTTAATTCATCAATACTAGCCATTTTATCAAAATAATTAACAATATATGTCAATTTATGAACTTTTAAATGTTTAAAATATTATTTTATGTAAAATTTGCAATCTTAAATAATAAAATTATACCAGGGATTAACTTTTCCTATTTACTTTGACTTCTTTATGTGAAAAGTTATTTTATTACAAAAAGATATACATTTAAAATCAATGATAAATCAGTGACAATAGAGCATTTGCATTATAAAAAATGAAAAAACTATCATGGCAATTGAAAACAAATAAAAAATATATAGTAATATTTTAAAAAAACGACTGATGTTACTTCTTTGTGACTACCTTTTCTTTTAATATACTGCATCCTTTTTATCAAAGTAATACAAAAACTTTTTGTTATGAATAACAAGGTAGTTGATCATAGATTAAAAGCATTTAAAAAAAACTTTATTGCAAGTAATTATAAATTTATCATATATTTTTTAAAAAATATACTTAAATATTTCTGCACTAAATATGGATATAGAAAATATATTAGTTACAACAATTGTATCAAATGGTAGATTCAAAGCCAGGCTTGAAACAGCCATAGATGATAATGCTATTTTAACTCAAGCAATATCTGATTTGCAATGCTCTACAACAATAAACAGTTTCTTTAATACAGCAAAAGAGAAACAGCTTTATAAGTTTCTAGAAGAGATTTATAGAGATGAAGTCCAAAAATCTCTTAAATCAGATAAGAATACAATGAAAATATTTTTGAAAATAATGCATAGAGAGTTGGCCCTCCATTCGTCTTTTGAATTTAGCATTCTGAAATTCAAAAATATTATTTCATGTACTTCATATAGAAATAATAAAATTAATAGTGGTAGACAAAGAACTGAAAGTGATTTTGAGGTAATTTTAAAAAACTTTTTAGTATCATTTTTCGTCATTTGGTATTTATTCATTTTTTATATTAAGAATATTAAAATTTATATTTGAGATTTAGTTTAAATTAAATGTAAAATTTATTTAACAATTGTAAAATAATTAATTTGAAATTAAACTTTAATCTGAATAAATTAAATAAATAATGTATTTATTGACTTCCCAATTATATAATAAAATTAAGATTAATAATTATATCATCTTACATTGTAATGATATTAATTTCAAAGATTTAAAAGAATTTTTTTTAAAAGATAATGCAAACCATAAAATATTTTTGACAAAGTTATTAATAATTATTCGAAAAAATATAACTTTTTGTTTTATCATTATAATAGGAAATAATTTTTTAATAATTCTAATAAAAGAATTTTTAATTACTCATATTCAGATGTTTTACAGAATAAAAAATTCATTAAATCAGATATTAACAAAAATGTTTTTATGGTATAAGCATTGATTTTTATGTAGTTTTATAATTTGTTATTTTATTTAGAAAAGAAAGAGAAAAATAATTATCAGAACATTAAATATAAATAAGATTCACCTTGATATTCATTTATTAACTCTATTTTTCAAAGCTTTTTGTATTAAATATCATTTAACTTTTGTTAAAAAATATTTTTTAAAATTTTTGTAAATGGTAATTTGATTTTTTAAATAAAATTAAAATATTTTAAATATAAGCAAATTAATATTTATAAAATGACGGAAAATTGTTTTTTTGATACATTGTTAATATTTTAAAATTTAGATAATTTCAAAATTTATTTCTACAACTAAAAAACTGGAAGAATTTCATCTTTATTTTTTAAGTGATATTTCTAAACTTGAAATATTAAAAAATAATTTTAATGAAATTTTCCAGTTTTGGTCATTGAAAGAAAAAAAACGTAGAAGACCTGGATTAGATTTAGTTCAGGTATTTTTTTCATTTATTTTTTTTTACTAAAAAATATTTAGATTGATTTGGCATTAAAAAAAATTGAAATTTTTTATGAAAGAAAGTGCACTAATAAAAGCACTTCAGCATTAACATCACACTTTGAAAAAGTGGTAAATTTCATTTGTGATAAGTTAAATATGAATGGTAATTTTTTTTTGTTATTTATCATAATACAATTTTTTAAGATAATTTGGTTTCTCCTTTTTCATCAATAGGAGTAAACAAAAATGGTATTTTTTCAACTACTGAGTAAGTTTAATAATTTTTAAAAAATTTTTTGTTTTAAAAATATTTTCATTAAGAAAAAATACCTAAAATTGACTAACTTTTTGGTAAAAAATCTAAAGATTTTTTGTATAAAAAGTATGTATTTATTAGTCAAACAAATATTAATCTTTTTTTAACATTCAAAAATAAATCATTTTTTCAAGAGAAATATTTAAATCTTTTTTTTTGTAAAATACAATTTGTTTTTCATTTAATAGCTTAATTATTTTTTCAATTTAAAACATAATATTTTTTAAATATTTGTATATTTTTGAAATGTTTAGAAGAACAAACAAATTGTATCATTATTATAGGTGAAAAAAAGTATTCAATTATGTTTGATATTTTTGTTTAACAATATAATTTCTTGAGTATTAGTATAATTATTTATCAAACAAAAATAAAGTTTGTGTAAAAAGTCAATTAAAAGTATATTTATATAACTTAATAGATTATTTTGTACTTTGAATATAGAAAAGAGCAATGAGTTTTTAAGATAAGCATTTTGGCATCTCTTTTATAAAATGAGTTAAATTGAATTTTCAAAAAAGTCTGTTGTTTTGAAGTGTTGGTATCAAATAAACTAACAAAAAAGTTGAGTAAAATAAAAATTATTATATGAGACAGGATAATATATATATATATATATATATATATATATATATAATGGTTGTATACAAACTACATAACTTTTAAAATAATATACTTTTTATCATTTGAGGTATCTACAAAGAAAGCATTTTAATTTTTAATAAATATAAGTAAAATGAAAATAACCTTTAAAAAACATTTGTTATAACCATAATTTAATTGAAAGCGATAAATATTTAAATGCATTTGATGAATCTATTTTTATAATAGCAGATGAAGTGATAATATAATAGTAAAAATGTATTTTTCTCCTTTTAAGTTTGTAAAATTTGTTTTTGAGTTTGCATAAAATAAATAACATTATAAAAGTATATTGATGTAGCAAAGATCAAAGTTTTTGAATTTATTATTTCTACAATCTATTCTTTTTTGTTAGTATAAATAAATAATATTGACGACGATTAAAATAAATAAATATTTTAAAATCATAATTAAAAAAATTTACTATGTATTATAATTTTTTTACTAAAAGAATTAAAAAATTTAATTGTAACGGTAGTAGATATTTTGGCCCACCCTGTATATAAAAAATTAAAAATTATTTAATTATTATATTAATTTTTATTTTAGAAATGGAATTGTATCATTCATTGTTTCAATTGGTGGGATTACATTATTCAAAACATTGAGTTTTAGAGATGCAATTTTTCACTTTTGCATCCATAATGTAGTTTTACGGCATTTGATAATTACAGGAAAATGCAGATTGTTTTATCAACTTGTATGCCACTTTGCTTCTATCTCTGTTTACGCGAAAAAAAACAGAGGGATAAAATTTGAGCTT
This sequence comes from Strongyloides papillosus, assembly GCA_005656395.1. Classification (NCBI taxonomy): domain Eukaryota; kingdom Metazoa; phylum Nematoda; class Chromadorea; order Rhabditida; family Strongyloididae; genus Strongyloides; species Strongyloides papillosus. Next base: position 199,357 of record SRSI01000049.1, read on the forward strand.
CCGGAGAGAATTGCCAATGAAATTAAAAGAGAAACAGAAGGCATTGTTGATTTTGCTATGGAGCATTAAAATTTTTTATGAAATAAAATTTTAAATTTTTTAGTTTAAAAAAATATTTAATATTATTTCTTTTATTTACAGGAAAAAATTCCTGATATATATTTTTCTTTAATTATTTTTACTGAAATAGAAAAATTATATTTTTAACAAATTTCATTGAGTAAAGTTATTTTATTTGTTTCTTAATATCTTATAAATACAACATATTAATAATATATGAATACAAATATCAAAAGATAGAAAAAATCATAGTGATAAAAAACATGTAATTTGAAATTGATCATAGCATAAAATTTATACTAAATTTTCATTTTTACTATTACACATAAATTAAAAATCCTTTAATTTTAGATTGTTATTTAAACCCAAATAATTAAACACTTTAAAAAAAATGATATTTTAATGTATAATTAACAATAAGTTTGATTACTTTAAATAACAGAAAATAAACAATTTTATTTTTTTTAAAAATCATGCCTTTTTATTTTAAATAAATAATGTTAATCTGTGCATGAAATTTCTGATATCTCTTATTTTATTCTGCAAAAAATGATTTTATTAATAAAATTTTTATTAAATTTACATTCAAACTTAAAATATATTATAAATATTTAGCAAAGACGAATGCTAATTATATCAAAATGATAATTTTTTTAAGTATTAACATCATTTTTATGTGATTTTATATTAAATATTTTAAATTTCTATAAAGTAAATTAGATTATTTTAGGAGATTGATTAATTTGTAAATAATTCATTCAATTCATCATTTTTTTATTTATATTAAATCTTGCTTTATACATGAAATATAATTAGTTAAATATATTTAATAGTTTTCAAAAATTGTTATAATATTATTATTAAAATAGTAATAATATTTTTATCAATTTGTAGAACTCATATTCTGAAAATACTAGATTTTTTAATAATAAATATTAATATTATATTAAATCAAATAATTTAACAAATAAATTTACTTTGATAAAAGTTTATCTTGCTTAATATATTATAATATTATATAAGTTGTCATGTGAATCTTTAAATTTGTAAGAATTTTGAACTTGTGTGTAGTTTTAATATACTGTAAAAACTATATTTTTAATAGATTTTATTAGTTTTAGTTAATTGTAAATATTATATTTTTAATAAATTTTATTTTTTCTAATATGTTGTTCAATTTTTTTTATATTAACAGTTGTTATTCATCTGATAAAATATACATGATTTGTTTAAAATTTTACAAAAACATTATTGTAGTTACATTTGCCTAACTTATATAAAATGAAAGTTCAATGTCAATTTTGTCAAAACGAGGTTGAAATTACTAATTTGAAGGTCCATTTTTATTTTGAACATAATTGGACATCCGAAGATTTAGTTAGACAACATCCATGCCCAATTACTAAATGTAATAAAAACGACCATCAATTTAAATATGTTAACCTTTTCAAACATATATTAAATAATCATAACATAAAAATTGGCTTGAGAACTAAATCTAAGAATGAAGAGAAAATTGAAAGAAAAATTATAGTTTCGGAGGTACAAATGTCTAAAAATAATCTTGAAGATATAAAAGAAAAAGCAATGAAATACGCCAAACAAATTGACCAATATGCAGGTGAATTTCTGCTTGAAGCTGGATATATTAATGATAAACAACTATTTGGATTGAGCCAGTTGATAAAAAATATTTTAAGCAGTTGTGACAGTTTAGTGGCATTAGAGAGTCTTAATTTCTTGACATTCAATAAAAAAAATATTCAAGACCAATGTTTAGTTGATAGTATTGAATTAGAAGGTTCAGCTAGAACTGTTTTCCGTAGAAAAATGAAGTCTGAAATACCAAAATGTTATTTTATAAATTTTCAAAAGGATATTCAAATGTATACAGACAAGTATCTTCAACTTAGCAATTTTCAAAATACTGTAAAAATAGTTTTGTACGTAGATGATGTTTGTCCTGGTAATGCATTGTCCCCATTTAAAAAAAACAATATGTACACCCACATTTGTTACAAAGTTCTTGATGATAATGTAAAATGTTCAAATTTGGAGCATTACCGATCTCTAGGGATTACAAAAAGTAAATTTGTAAAACCATTTAAATATCATGATGTCGTTCAAAAAGCCATAAGACTTGTAGAATCAACAACTTTTTATCACCAAAACATTGAAAGAAACTTAAAAATTGCATATGTAACAGGTATTTTAACTAAAATTAACAATAATTTACAAATTAATTTTAAGGAGATAATGAATTTATGAATATATTATTTAAAACACCTCTTAACTACAGAGCTCAAGGAACAAATAATTGCAAGGCATGTAATGTAGGAGGTATGTTTTAATTTTCGAATAATGTAAGAGGTTGGAAAAAATATATTAATGTTTATTTCCAATCAAAAGAAATAATTTTTGTTGCATACGAAAATTTTATAGATATTATGAGATTTTTTTCTTTTTGTATATTTGACTTCCACAATATCAACAAAGAATAACATTTTTTAAGCATTAGAATTGTAAAGTTGGATATATTTAGTAAAAATTTGGTTACTAATTTAGTTGCTATTTTACGTCTAAATATTATCAATATTATTGTGCGTTTTATTATGTAGTTAATACAATTATAAAGATAACAAATTTATATAAGTGGTTTTTGCTAAAATTAGTGTATTTATCAAAAACATAAAGTATGATACAAAAATACATTGTTAATAAATTTTTATTGAGATATCTTAAATTTTTTATTTACAATAATTATTTATTTTTAATAATAATTTTGCAATTAACTGTTTTAAACAATTATCACTCTAAATCAACATTTTATTTGGTTACTTTTTGTCATGTATGAAAATTGAAAGATCCTATTAAATAGATAATAACTATAACGATAAATTATTTTTATTTAAAGATTATCCATAGTACAAGTCTAAATTAATAAGTTAAAATAAATCATTGTTTCGTTATTTAACTTATCATATTTTTGATAAAGATGATTAATAAAAGATCATTAAACACGATAATTTGCTAAAATATAATAACAATAAATTCTTTGTTCCCACACATTAAGGTAAGTAATCATATAATTTCAAATTCTCTTTAATGTTCTTCTAAAAATTATAAATTTGTTAGATAAAAAAACTACATGAATATGTAATTATATAAATTCTTATTGTTTTTAAGAAAAAGTTTATAAGTCATGCTAAAACATATATTTATTATTAGTTAAAACAATAAAATTTCTGTAAATATAGGCGTATATTTTTTATACAAAATTAAATTTTAAAAATAAATACATAAAAATATTTAAGAAATTGTTTACTATAATATTTTTTAAGGTCGTGATTGGCATAAATTTTTGAAATGCAGTTTAATAAAGGACCAACTTAAAAATGAGCATACTATCTCTGGAATACCTATTGATAATAATCTTATATCAGACCCTTTCCATGATCTTAACCTTGGTGTTCTAAGTAACCTTCTTTTTGGTACAACACAAATAGTCCAAATTATTACAGATCTAACTCCATTGCAAATTTATGAAGGTATTATTAATGAATGTATTCTGATGAAAAAACATGGTTGCATAAATAGTGTTATTAATGAAAACTTTTTTGCACTTCAAAGAACACAAGATACTTTGAGTAAAAAAGGACGTTACCTTCTTAATGGTAGTCAAACATTGACTGTGACAAGAGCATTCTACGAATATTTAATCAAAATAAATATTAATAATTATGAAAATGGTGTAAAAATAAAATTCAAACAAATAATCAATCTTTTAAAAGTGCTTCTAAATGTTACATATTTATGCATGGAGTTTGATATGGACATTAATGAATGTTCGAGACTGTGCGAATATAATGTTGACAAAATTTTTGAGTATCTGTATAAAGTATTTTCTTCTGATCTTAAGCTTACATTAAAAATGCATAATTTAACACATTATCCTTGGAACATACTACGACATAAACTTCTTCCAGTTAATTTTTCATGTATTAGATTCGAAGGTAAGTCAATGTTACAATTATATAATGTTATCTTTTTATATTTGCTTTTAATCATTAAAAATTTATATAAAAATTAGATCATTAAAATATTTTAAATATTTTAAAACTAATTTTTGTTGAAAAGCATATATTTTTGTATGTAGAATTTTACTAACAACATTTTTTACACCTGCAAAACTTTTTTATTTAATTTTATAAAAGTAAGATTATAAAAAATTTTTAAAAATTTTATAATTATATAAGTATTTATTATAATAACTTTATATTATAGCTGCTAACATTCGTCTTAAAAATATTTTATCACGAACTAATAGCCGAATCAATCCATGCTTAACGATAGTTAAAAAAATATCTTGGAATAATTTTATTAATAGACATAGAAAAGTTCACAACGAATCAATGGTGGAAAATAACAATTGGATATATGATCTTCCTGTAATAGAATGTGATGAAGATGAACAACTCGAAGCTTCTATGGAAGAGGAAATAAAAGAATTAAGTTTTATCATATCGGAAGAATAATTTTGAAAAAACTTTATTATTTTATATCAGTATAACTTGAAAGAATCTTTAAATAAGTGATACAAATTTTTAATAGCAATGATATAAACTTAGTTTTAAAGATAGTATAAATAGGGTTGTTATTTATTTATATATAATTATTCATGTTTCCTTAATAAATAAGATTTAAATAAAATGGTGTTTTTTATTTGTTTTGGCATAATATTTATAAAAATGTTTTAACAATTTTATTTATGTACTAAATTTCATAATATAGAAATTAACATATTATTGTAATGAATTACAAGAAATACTGAAACTAAATTACATCGTTAATAAACTATATTAAACGGTACTTTTAATAAAGTAATACATTTTTTTAACAATATTAGAATTTCATCCTAATTATTATAAAATAAATAACAATTTTAAACAATGTGATCTTTTTTAAAGTTATTAGTTTGGATTATAATTACATATATTTTTATTGCATGTTAAATCGAATTAAAAAAATAAAATACAATATATTTTAAAGAAGTAATTTTTTTGCTCCATCTATGAATCTTTCTGAAATAACTATTAAATTTTCGTCAGAATTTTTCTCATCACTAGTATTTTTAAAAAATTTCATATACATTTCCATGAAAAATGCATACCAATTTACAAAAAAAAGTATGTATTTTGCATTGGTTATGTATAATTTTATATTAAAAAACAACCATACAATTTAAAAAATGTATAGTAAATGTCATTTAGAAATGTCTATACATTTTCTATAAAAATGTATAGCAAAAAATAAAAAAGAGTATGTATGTCACTTTGACTGTATGTACATTTTCATTAAAAATGCTATAAAGTTTAAAAAATGTATAGTACTTTTTTAAAGAAATGTATATACATTTTATATAAAAATGTATGGCAAATAATAAAGAAAAGTATGTATGTCGTTTTGACTGTATGTACATTTCTTTGAAAAATCATGCTTTTTAGAAAAAAATGTATGGCATTTCTTAAAACATTTTTATATGTTTTATGTTTATTATGTGGGTACGATTAAAAATAAATTAATTGGTAGTCGAAATGACGAAAAGTTTCTAAAGTACCCGTGATTGCACAATGTCTGTCAAAACGACAGTTTTAAATTTTGAGTGTATTCTTCTAAATATATATTAGAATTTTCGATGATTTACTTATTTTTAAGAATCATCTTTATTTGGTAACTTTTATTGTTTGCATGTAATAAGAATTAGAAATTACATCTATATGTGAAATTTTGAATAAAAAAAATCATTTTTTGAAGGAGGAATAAAAATACTAAATTTTGAAATTTAGTATTTAATGCGATGTATCTCAAGAACGGAAAAAGGCATTAAAACGATCTGAATGTCATTCAATAGAGAATTTAATCCCAAATATATTTTTTTAATTTTTTATATTGAAAAAATTTTATTTTTGCATACTTTCTTTATAAAAGTTTAAAAATTAGAAAAAAATTAACTAATTTGTTTTTTGACTAACTCAAGAATGAAAAGACATAAACTAACGGTTAATATCTTTAAATGTTCGCGGCAAATTCCTCTAGGGGGAAATTCGAGATATTATGAAAAAATTGACGTATTAAAACTTTTTTTTCTTTCTTGAATCAAAAAAATAGCACTTTTTTAAAAAATTAAAAAATCACTTTTTTCTTTATATCTCAAGAACGATTAAATGAATCAACATGATATATATATCATTTGATAGAGAATTTAATTCTACATAAAAGTTGTTGAAACACTTTAGTCAAAAAGTTTCATTTTGACATACTTTTTTTAAAAAAAATTTTTTCAAACAATTTTAGTCACGAATTTATGATACTTTAAGTTTTTTGATTTTTTTGGGATTATACTTAAAATGTAAGTTAAAGAGAAGCTTAAATTAACTTATTTTTCTTTTTTTTTATTTTCTTTTCTGAATCCTGATATATCATTTTAAAATGTAAGAATTTAGGTTTTTTTGGTCGTTTTAAAAAAATTCGAAATTTCAAGAATGAAATTTGAAATTTTAACTTTTTTCTTTTTTTTTTAATTTTAGCATTTAAAACTATATATGCTTGTAAATTTTTAGATAAAAAGTAAATTTTTTATAAGATATGATTTATTAACAATAAAATTAGATATACGATAAAAAATAAAGACTGGTAATAAACTCTACTAATCTCTAAAAATATAATAAGTTAATTATAAATAAATATTAAATTATGATGAAATTTTAAGGATGTTACAAAATTCTTTATGTGTAATCATTTTTGTTTTGTTTTTTGATTTAAAATTTCTCGTCAGGATTCACTAAAACGAATAACTTTAAGGAGGTCAAGAATAACACCAAAACACGTTTAAGTAGCTGTATCTCAAGGATGGGACTTCAGATTAAGATAATATTGCGTTCTTTGAAATCAGCACATAAAGTTACTTATAATAAGATATAAAAAAGTTAAAATATCGGAAATAACTTGGTCACCCTTGTTACTCCTATAATATATCTTTGGATTGTAATATTTTTTAATAGATTTTTTATTCTTATTACAATCTAAGACAATTAAAATTTTTAACTTTAAAACTTGTAATATTTACGTTATAAATAAATTTTTTTTATTAAAACTAATAATTATTACAAACTTATATAAAATGACATCGTGCAGTTTTATCAAAGACATTTTGTAAAAGAATGTATGATACATTGAAATGTATGAGTATAGTAATATAAACTAGACTAATTTTATTATGAAAAACAGGGATATTTATAAACTAAATAATATTCTAAATATGAATATAAAATAAAATATATTTAAATTTAATATCTTAATATTTGAATATTACACTTCCCTGCCACTACCTTACTCTTTGATATCAATCTTGGGCAACTTATCAGTTCTCTAACTTCTTTTCCATGGCGTATAAATCATTCTTCTTTTTCTTATTTGATCAACATGTCCTAACTGCTCTTCACCTTCAACTATAATTTTACAAAGATTCACTCCTGCTTTAGACTTCAAAACTCCTAGTTTCCATTTGCTATCTATTTTTGTTTTAACCATAACATTCTTATCCTTAACTTTTTCTTTCTTCGCCTTCCCGCTTTGTGTGAAAAATAATTGTTTTCTTCCACACATGATCTCAACAGGTGACTTTCCTGTTACAATAGATGGAACTCCTCTACACCTTTTTAAAAATATTCTTACTGCTCCCTCTTTATTTTCTCCTTCAAGACATAAATGTTTGTATGCTGTCTTAAATTTTCCATATAACTTGGCCTCTTTACTCATTCTATTTTCTCCCCTTGTTTTTAAACAAGAAACCACTTTTTTCGGTATTTTATCTCGTTTTGTTTCCTCCTTTGTCTTATTCATATCTAATGGTGCTGCTTCAATTATCACTACTCCAGTGTTTCTTTTCTCCTTTACCTCATTCTTAAAATAAAGCTTATTTAGATCAACTTTCATCCCATCAATCACATTCCTTCCTAGAAGATTTTTACATTTGCCTTTAACTACCAAAATGTCAAAAATTCCTTCTTTACCAGATATTTTTATTCTACCTTTGCATTCACCAATAACTTTTATTATTTCATCACTAAAAGTTTTTAACGCATTTATTCTCTTTTTAATTTTAGGTTCACCTATCTCTCTCCATATTTTCTCATTGATAATAGTCCTACAAGCACCCGTATCTAATAACATTTTAACCCTCATGTTATTAATTAACGCTATAATTTTTGCATTTTCTTCATTGTCATCTATTTCACATATTTGATAGACTTGATCATCACTATCATCGACTGTTTCATCATTATCACTCTCAATGTTGTCTATCTTTTTGTCTTTCTTTGATCTTTTCTTTGATCTACATACTCTCGCTAAATGACCGATTTTGTCACAATTTTTACACTTCTCCTTTCTAAATTTGCACTTGAATTTCAAATGATTCTTTCCTCCACAGCAGTAACAGTGCTCACTTTTAGACTCAACCTTAAATATGCCATTTGATTTTTCCGAATTTTGAATAAGTTCAGCACTAGCAACAGCATTCAAAGTTTCTTCAAACGTAGAGTTAGTTTTGATTCTATGTTGTTGTATTGCCGATCTTTTATATTCTCCTTATTTCAAACCGTTAACAAAGCATAATGTTAACATCATATCCTTGGCTGTTGAGGAATTATCTAATCCACATTTAGAAACACTTTCTTTAACTCTTTCACAATATTGTGCCACTGATTCTTCTGAATCTTGTTTTAAAGATAATGAGATCAGTCTATTCAACAATAGGCTTTCAACAGGCTCCAACAACTTGTCCAATACCTCTACTATCTTTTCATACGTAACTGATACAGGCTTCATTGGGGCTAAACTTGTTCTCAGTTTCCTATAAACTTCCGGTGGTAATGATGTAAGTAGGAGATTCCTCTTCAGTCCATTATTCTTTATCTCATGAATTTCACATACTATCTCCATTCTCTCCTTGTACTCTCCCCATGACTCTTTCTTTGGATTGAATTCTGGTACAAATCCTTGTGGCATTAACTTCTCCTTAACATTACCTCCAACTGATGTGTCTACAGGTGTTGATGCTCCGGAACTCATTCTCCAAACGCCAATGAAATGTATGAGTATAGTAATATAAACTAGACTAATTTTATTATGAAAAACAGGGATATTTATAAACTAAATAATATTCTAAATATGAATATAAAATAAAATATATTTAAATTTAATATCTTAATATTTGAATATTACATACATTCTATGCAAAAAAAATTTACCTCATTATTAACAAAACCACAAATTAAATTTTTTAATGAAAATGTCATTATGCAGTTTACATTAAAATGTAACATGTCGTTTTTCACCATACCGTTAATGATGGTTTAGCATAAACTGCACGACACCATTAGGTTTTGTGTGTATGTTAATTTAAAAAAGAGCAAATACAAAAATAATATTTTTAAATAATTATTTTTTGTGTGGTTAAATAATTTATATATTTTGTTAATATTATGAAAATCTTAAACATATAAAATTGTTTTTCTTTCCGGTTATTTGAAAGCACGATCTTTGTAAAAACGTTTGGAACCTTACAAAAACTGACTTCTAACAACGTATTTTAAAATATCAAACGTATTTGTTTTTTGCAAAAAAAGGCAAAATTTATGCAGCAATCTACTTCTATGCGTCGTTTACAGCATTTTTGTTGTCGCTGGATAATTTTCAACCTTTTATAGATTCAATTTTCTAACACGTAAGAAATTTTTCTACATTACATTTGATTTCTCAAAAATTTGTCCCATAATTTGTGTGCTATCATTTATGGAAAAAAATTGTATTCATACTTCTATTGATATAATATAAAATTAGAATATACTTATGCAAATTACAATAAAAAATTTTATTATTTTAAAATGAGAAATGTTAGAGTATTTCAACTTATTTTACAATGTTAGTAAAATTTCTACCTTTTTTACTAATTATCTTTCAAGATGCCACACCTGATTCTGGTAAAGTTATCTTCCAAGTAGATACTTGTGGTTTTTATAAATGGGAAGATATGAATTCTGATGGTCTATTAACCGTGGAATTTGATAAACTGGATAAATTGGAAACAGAACAAAAGAGTTATATAAATGTAAAATTTAATGAAATTAAAATCTTATATATTAAATTGGATGGCATAAACGATGGAGCATCTCCTTGTGGTTTATTCGTAAAAGATCATGATAATCAAGGATATCAAATCTCTTTTTCTGCTGGATATTATGTAGGAAATAATTTTGATTTTTTACTACCTCATTGGTGCAAGATTCAACAATATGAATTTGGATTAGTGTTTTTTGATAGAAATAAGGGAGCTGATGTCTTAAATAATGTAAATGAAGTTCACACGGTTGAACACGCTGTTTTGATAAATATTCTATCAAGCGATGATAAGATGTTATTAGGAACCAGACCACATCATAAAGTTAATATAATAATAGGTCTATGTCCTTATATTAATTGGGTAAATAAAAAGAGATGGATAGAATTTATACCGGAAGACCACATTAAAGACAACGGATTTTTCGAAGAAGAAAATGGATACGCTCACATAGTGGTGCCTCTTTATAAGAAAAATTATGATGAAAAAGAATTTTTTTGTGGAAAATTGAAACAACCAACGTTGCCGGATTTGTTAATTGGATATAAATTAAAAGAAGATGATAAAACTAAAGAAATAGATGGAGTGATCAATCCACTTAATGAGGAGATAAAATGTCAATCTTCTGATGATCCGCAACATCACTACCATTTTGGTTATTCAGAAACAGATACGAATTATATGTCCGAAAGGATAATGGATGCAATGGAGATTCGTAATAAGGACTCAAATTACAAGTTTTATGCCGGACAAAAAATATATATTTATAAATGGGACAATTTTTCTAATACTTTGAGAAATCTAGACACTCATTTTAGAATTAGTAAACCTGGTGTTACTGAAGAAGCATCGTGTATTAGAAATTTAAAAAGCGATATAAAAACTAATATATTACCTACAATAGGATCAGTGGATTCAATACAAAAACATCATAGGAAGAATATATTTTACCGCCTTATCAAATTGGATGATCTCTACAAAAATTTTACTTTTAAATGTTTATCAAAAGTTGAAGGGATAAACAAAGCTCATATGGATGAATTCTACTCAAGAGCAGCTGAATTTTCTATAAAAAATGAGGAGAAGCCCAACATCATCTACACTTCGTCTAAAAATGAAATAACTTTTGATAGGGAGAAGATTGATAATTATGGCTCCTATAGATTTAAGGAATCAAAAACTACAAAATTCTTCAACAAAGATGTTATTACTATGGACAAGGTGTATTATCTGCCTGATGAAGATTCTGAGTTGCCGTTAGGGGATCTAAAAAATAACAGTATATTGGTTGTATAAAACAATATGAATCCCTTGGTGAAATTAAAAAAATAAGGATTGAATTTGGGTAGAATGTCAGGAAGCCTATAAATATTGTCAATTTCTCCAAAACGACAGATGAAATAGATATTAAGGAGAATCTAGTTACTTATAAAGCGCCTAAGAATATTCCTGGAGTAATACTTACATGTACATACCAAACACCGGCTGAGACAACCTTTTATACAAAACGACAGATTAGTTTTGTTATCAGACAAGGTACTAAAACCAAGAGCCTTGCAATAATTAATACAAATAAGGACAAGACTGTAGATGAATACGTAGATAATTCAACATCTTGGATAGCCGTAATCGTAGTTACTGTTGTCTTGTCTTGCATAATAATGATTGTAGTGGCACATATAATTGTTAGAAGGACTAAAAAAAGAAAAGTAGGAAACAGTTCGTCATCATCATTATCTTATTCTGGATCATCTTCACTCTCCAAAAGTGGCAGTAAAGGATCAAACGGAATGAGTGGTATTCAAAAGACACCTACAGGGAATCCCAAAAATGCTTTTAAATTAATTGTTGTAAAAATGAATAAAAATGGATATGATTCAAAAACATCAACTTTTTCAACCGATGTTACTGGAAATTCAACCTCTACAAATCCTGGTAAAAACCATTTCAAGAATGTTAAATTCGCAGCTAAATAGTGTAAAAAAATATTTTTTAGTAAATTCTTGTGTAACAATTCTGAACTTTTAATCTATTTATTATTATCAAATTAATTGTAATTCAATAATCAAAATGTAAATTGTTACTACACGAATAAAATAATAAAAGTTTAATTAAAAAATTTTTTTACATGGAATAATATCCTCACTTATTGAATATGACATACCAGATATTTTTTAATACTCAATGGAATTATGCGTCTCTATAAATTATACTAGTAAAATTAATTTCAAAATTCATCAAAAATATTATTGTTAAACACTTAGTATCTTGATTAATTAAAGTTTAACCATATTTGAACAAATTTTCAGTACATTTGGGCTACATTAAAACAACAGTTTAGTTATGGGCATTCTTCTATCTTTTGAAATTGTATCTGATTATTATTGAGCCATTACCTTAAATGCAAAATTTATTTTATAGTAAAGAAAATAGGAGTAATAATATCGTCTTTATCATAATTCTTTCTAACTTTCATTGATTTTTATGATTAAATAGTCAAGAAATGTGTCTTTTCTAATTTAGAGAAAAATTATTTTGCGACATTTTTGCCAAGTTATTATTAAAGGGTATTTAATATAAATATAACAAAGATTGAAAGATTAGGAGCACATTTCATGTTTATATATGGATGTTTGATCACAGGTTTTTCAACACTTTTATTTTCAATAACAATATATCTTCCAACAAAAAATATCTTTTTTATTGGGACATTAATTATAAGATTTTTTCAATCACTGGGGAGAGCCATGTTTTACACAACAACATTTTTAATAGTTTCAACAAAATTCCCAGATATTACCTTATTAATGTTAGGTTACATTGAGACAGTTAATGGTTTAGGATATAATCTAGGACCCATCTTTTGTGGAGTTTTATATGCTATGTATGGTTACCAAATGTTATTATTCTTGGTCCAATTATTATTTTAAATGAAATTTCTGCCTATTTCTATATTGAAAATAAACCAACTCAGAAAAAAAATTAAAATAGATGATTATCAAAAAATTTTAATTATAAAAAATCAATCCAAACAACAAAAATTTATTTTTTAATAATAATTACAATGATTTCTAGATTTTTCTTTTGCTATAATGAGCCAACATTAACTATTGCATTGGAACCATTTAATATGCTTCATGCACAAGTTGGTACATGTTTCCCAATACAAGGTACGCCATTTTCTATTTTTCCACCTAAATAGGGTTTACTACTTGATCATTTATCAATAACAAATACATTATTGCTTGTCGGTAATATTCTTCTTACAACTTCTTTGTTTTTATTTGGACTTGCTCATCTTATACCATTTCAAAGAACAACCATAACTGTTGGAGTAGCAAGTATTATTCATGTACCAACATTAGCTGCTTGTTACATACCCTGTTTCAAACAGTCTATAAATATCATAACAAATGAATATGGTTGTTCAAATGATATGAATATAAGTGGTATTTTACCAGGAATATTTACTTGTATTTTTTCATTAGGAGGTTTTGCGGACCCAACTATTGGTGCTATATTTGTTCAGTATTACCAATACACTACTACTTCAACGATAATTGGATATGCACACGTTGTATTTGTAAGTACCTTTTTTTGTCTCATAAAGTATTAAAGAGAAATTTTCTTTATAGGTTGTAATCTTTGTAATATTTTATTCTAATTTCAAGAAAAAACCTCGAAAATCAACAGAGAATACTCCACCAATGTCGTCCGCTTAATGAAGTTATTTGCTTAATGTATACTAATGATCCTTAATGTTTGAATATTCCTCTCAAATTGGCTTTTATAATAAAAAAATATACACATAAAAAAATGTTATAGCCGTAACCAATTTACCATAACAGGTACAAAACGTAAATTAATGCAAAAAACTCGTGTTAAGATAAAGGTTTCAAAGTAATTAGAATTGCGTTACCCCATTAACCTCCAAAAAATACTTTACCATAAAATGGTGTCTTGATAGACTCAGTAATAGAATTTTAAAGAAAGCTGTTAGGAACTCTGAAATTTTATTTAGTAGTTAAGGCTCCATATGACCAATTATTAGAATTTTGTAAATTACTAAAGATACCACAGCAAAATAGTTAGTTCAAATGGGTTGGGGAATTTTGAATGATTGTGCTTATACTCATCCTTCATCATTATGGGAAGCAGAAATTACTGTTATTGGTGAAATCCACCTATCCTTACAAATTAATAATATTAAGAATGTTGATTATGAGAGTAGGATGGATGATGAACTATGATAGTCAAAAGTTGTGGAAAAAATTATATTACGGCCATTAGAAGATATTTGTCATACATTTTTAGATCATTACTCTGAACAAAGTGATGGAAATAAATTAGATGCTTGATAAATTTCTACCTCTTTTGTTTTTTAACAGTCAGAAAAATACACATAATACAAAAAAAAACAATAGACTATATACATGAATTTATTCAAAGTTAATTCTTATACATAAAATATATTTACAATAGATATTACATTATACAATCGGTTAGAAAATCATATTTACATCTATACAAATTGGTCTTTAAAAGTTATTTACAATGTTTAATTCCGTAGTAGGCAAGATTTTGATCCTTTGCCAACTTCTTTTGTTTCTTGGCCCTCCGTTCAACAGCTATAATCTTATTGATTTCCGTAAAGTCCGCTGTTCCGTACTTGACAAAAAGAGGATCCTTCACTTCAACTTCACTCACTCCAACAAGTGTCAGTAGACCGTTTTCATCCCTCTCATAGATAGGTTTTTGCAACAATGATGCATCCACAGGTGGTATACGGTTTCTTCGGGATCGACGGAGATTTGTAAACTGGATTTGGTCCTCATTTGGTTTAATAATCTTTGGCTTCTTGACGACGAGGACTTTCTGTTTTTCCTTCTTTCCCCTTATTACAGCATGCTTTGTCGGCTTTTTAGAGCTATTATTCAAATTTGCATCACTTTCATCGATCAGAAGTGGGAATTCTGAGTACCCTTCACTCATTACCGATGCTGGAGAACACGACCTACTTATGACAGTCTCGATGTTAGTAGTTTTTGGTTGATTCGACACCCTTTTCCCAACTTTTCTGATGGCAGGCGTTACAGTTTGGAAGATTGAATCATTTACGTTAACAATACGCCTTTTCCTGATTCTTTCCGATCTACGTGGAACTTTCTCCTCTTCAACATTTCCCTGTGAAGTCAGCAAAGATTGTGATGGCAATGCTGATATTGAATCAACCTCTGCGCCAACAACACTATCATTCTTGAACAGCTCCCTGTCACTTGTGTCGTCGTTGACAATTATCTTTGCTTTCCGCTTTTGTTGGATCTCCTGGAAAGCAATTTGTGGGTTGTCATTCAAAAAACTACTAACATCAAGATTCTTTCTAGCCCTAATAGACTTAGGCAACACACGCGGTTCTATAGAGCTGTTAGAAAGATTTCGTGGGCTTATTCTTCTAACAAATGGTGTCGATTCCGATACCATAGAACCTGTGACATCAAAATTATTCCGTGGGATAACGGGTCCTTGTGGAATGGCAAAAGAAGATGAGTTGATGGAGACAGCTGTTAACATATCTGATGACCCATCACTTTCCATTGTAGCAGATTCACATATAGTGTCCGATGGTTTAGGGCTCCTTCGTGACTTCTTTGGAATGTCAGAAATCTCAGCTAACCCATTAGAATTTCGGTCATTAGGCACATTTACACAAGGTACTGCCACTTTAGCGAATGGTCCTTTGACGGTCTTGTTCCTTCCTTCAACTAATTTTCCAACAGATGATATAGAAGATCCAGTTAACTTCCTACCGCGCCACATCGATTTCTTCTGAGTACTAGATATCCCAGCTAAAACACGGAAATCCTGGTCTTGGAGTAAGTGAATAGATTGCATCTCTGTCTGCTGTGATGATGGTTCGAGAGCACTATCATTTACTGCAGTCCTATTTGAAACAATCACACTTTCTTGGAGGGTAGCAGAAGAAATCTCTTCACCACCATCTTGATTGTCCAATGGAGAATCCTCCTCAATAGAGTCCAATTTAGGCCTTTTCCTTAGATTGTATCGGGTCCTTTTAGTATGAGAGGCGACTTTACTCTCAGAAGTTGGCACACCCAGGTCACGTCCACGTCGAAAATCTTGATTACTATCACTTTTACCAACAGAAGACTCATGTGGGCCATTTAACTTTCTCCCACGCGACGTTGATTTGTCCTCAGAACTAGATATCCCCGCCAGGTCAAGAAAATCCTCATCTTGAAGTAAGTGGATAGATCCCATCTCCGTTTGCTGTGACGATGCTTCAAGGGTATTGTCGTCTGCTACAGTTTTGTTACTAGTAACCAAACTTCCTTGGAGAGTGACAGAAGAAATCTCGTCACCACCATCTTGATTATCCAATGAAGGGTCTTCCTCAATAGAATCCAATTTGGGTCTTTTCCTCAGGTTGTAACGGGTCCTTTTGCTGCGCGAAACAACCGTACTCTTAGAAGTTGGCACGTCTGATACCTCATTTCCGGTGGTTTTGGAACGGGCACCTTTACATCGAAAATCTTTACTACTACCATCCTCCTGCTTTGCAAAGTCTCTTGTTGTGGAAGATGCATTAATAATTGTATTTAAGGCAGTAACATCCACCAACGATGAATGTTCTCCTGTATCCGTGACATCACTTTCGATGGTAAAATCCTTATTTTTAGAGAGGTTTGTAGAGGATGTCTTGTCAGCCAGTGCAATGAATGTCGAGTCATCCTGAATATTAAGAGATGAGACACAACTCGAAGTAATGGTTGTTTCATTAACAACCATGGTCGCAGTGGTATTTGTTGAAGTAGCAGTTGTGTTAACAGTAGCAGCTAGTGTAATGAAGTCGGAGTCTTGCAAAATGTTTAGAGAAGCAGCAACAGAAGAATCCTTCGACATATCTGCAGAGTCATCAACCTCCATTGACAAATCATCTTCACATTGAGTAGATGTAAGAGAATTAGACTTACTCAATAAAGGTTTTTTCAGGACATCTTTCTTTTCGTAAACCTCAGGAAGTTTTCGCTTCCGTTGACCGACCGAATCATTGACACTTGGAATACAATCCAAGCCACTATCAACACAGAGCTGCTGCCACATACCATCTGATAGTCTCAGTACTTCTTCCAATTCCTCTCTTGTGATATTGGGATTGATCCCATTATCTGCCATATATTCCAAAACGTTAGCGTATTTCTGAAAAACAATACATATTTAAGAAATTGCAATTTTAAAAAATACCTTTTTAATCACTGGCTTGTTTTCGTTTTTGGATTTATCACTCTTAAGACGACGAGAAAACATGGTCTTGTTTTAGATGCACACAGGGAAACAATAAATAGGATTTCCCTGTGACTATTTTCAGGTATAGTAACGTCGCTAATCGCCTTGGTTTTGATTTGCTTTCCTTAGCAGTATAAACAATAAACAAAATAATATACAAATATGGTATATATACAAATTTTATGTACACTAAAAATACAAAATATTATTAACAACATGGAAACTTAAGTAATTATTCAGATTTTACGATAAGAAATACTTTTACAGGGTGATAACAGATATTTTGGGACTAATATATGATGACGTTAAAAGGAATGGATGAAATTATTTCCCCGTCCGATCTTACTCTTCTCGTTAAATAAAAATTAAAATGACAAAAAAAACGATGACAATCAAAGTGTTTATATGTCTAGTAAGTTACGACTACTTCTTGCTTTAGGAAATTTTTATCTTATATACCTTTGTCATTCTTTTTTTACTATGGCTTTAGAATTTTCTGGAATGATCCAAATGATAGTGACTGACTGTGAGTATTAACATAGAAAAACATTTTTAACGTATAGCATTTAGATAGGGTCGTCTAAAGAAGGTTTACAATACTTTGATACATTTTATAGCTTTTTATTATCACTGATCTCTTTTATTTTTTACCTTTATTTCACTTAGTTTTTATTGCTTTAAAATCGCATGCTCACCCTATTGATTTTTTGTTGTTGTAGACTATGTGCCTTCAAAGTATAAAAGATAGATGACTTCAAATCATATGCAGGACTCGGAATCTTGAATCATTTTAACGGAGAGTTTAAACCCATAAAAGGGTTAAATGAGTCACTTAAATCAAATATGTTGGAAGAAATTTGTTTTGTTCTCGGAATTTTTAATTTAATACATGTTAGGTGTCAAAGAAAATTGATGATTTGATGATAATTCTTTTCTGTTTTTTAAATACGTGATTTTAGGTTGTCGTTAACGATAGGCCGAGTATATTAAATGAATGGTCACACGTATACCATGGTTAAAGTTTAAGATATGTTCCGTAATGTCGGCCTTAATATTAATAATACGACAGGAACATTTTTTACCATCTGAATTTACTACTTATCTTAGATATTCATTTTTTTATGAACAAGTTACAATTATTAAAAATAATATTGAGAAAATTAGAAATTCACAAACATAATGATTTATTAATAACTCCAAAGAAAGTTGTACATTTAAATAAAAAGAAAAAGCTGAAAAAAGTAAGATAAAAAAAATTTCCCTCTTCTCTCTCTCCATTATTTTTCAAGCACAAACTTTTGTTTTTCCTTTTTCAATTCTCTAGCACCAATGATTATTGAATAAATTTATTTTTTCTTTATATTATCAAATAAAAGTTTTATTTATAATAACTAGTGAGGAAGTTGATGTAAAGATAATACTGTTAATGTATTACAAAGAAAAAAAATTGCATCATTATGTTCTGGTTTTTATGATAACAATGAAATTTTAATGTAACTTACGAGGATGTTACAGTTTTTGGTGAGGAAGTTGTTAAAAACAAGGAGAGGAATCAAATGTTAGTTTTCTGGAATAGATTAATATTGAAGTAGAAAGATATTTATAATGGCAATGAAAACATTAGTTAGTAATATTAGGTATTTATTTGAATATTTCCTTTCGGAAAAGTGCAGGAGAAAGTTATTGGCATTTTTTTAATTAAAAACAAGTACAATTATATCTGTTCTTGAATTTTCAAGCATAATTTTAATATGTCACAAGAATGACATGAATTATCTCATGCTTATCAATCAAAGAAAAAAAGTAGCAGCATTTCCTTATCTTTCAATCTCCCATTGTTATTAAAACTTCCATCAAAGTCTAAAGATAATTATTAAAAAATATTAATCCAATAATTATACCTCAAAAATTCATAATAACCATAATCTCTATTATTGAAGTTGTTTATCATAAGCTGATTATACATAATTATTCATCCCTTTATTTATAAAAAAAAGTTCTTCTCGTATAAGTATATTGTTTTTGGCATGTCATAAAGATATATGTAATTATAGATGCCTATTTCTATAACTCTCTTAACACAGCATTATTGATCATTTATATATTAAGTACGAGTTTCTCTCTCTTTTTTTTATTTCAAGTAAAAATAATTTCTTTTTTTTGCATGCCAAAATACTCTTGGCATTCATATTAAATTTTTCTTTTACTTCTTTGCATTATTCTTTCTCTATTCTACCTCCTACTCCAATAGATGACGATGAAATCTGGAGAAAGTCTAATATTCCTTAAATTAATATCAATGAAAGTAATTAGAAGGAAGATTTTAAATTATTTACCATCATTTTATGATATATGTAATCTTGCACAAACATCTAAACTTGTATATATTTTTATTCAGCAAGAACCATTAACTAGGAGAATGTTATTGTATGATGATAAACAACGTATTGTGTGTAGGATAAATAAAGTTCTCTCTGATAATTGTGTTGGATTAAAGTTTCAAGATATTCAATTTTTGAAGGATATTGAATCAGAGAGAGTGTTGCATAATGTGGAAAAATTTATTGGTGAACATATTCTCAAGAATAATGCTATTATTTTTACCATTGAAAAGTTAATTGATAATTTTAGTGAAAGTGAACGTTTGTTGTATGTTAAAGAATTGGTTGGGGAAGTAAATTTGAGTTGTCCTTTAAGAAGGTTCTCAGAGAAGGTTATTTTTAAGTTAGAGAACTTCAATAATCAGCATATGTTGTTGTTTTTGCTAAGTTATATGAATCATGAGTATGTATCATCAATTGAAATTCCAATAAGTGTATTAATGGTGCATTCTAATAAATACTACAAATTAAAGGAAAACATTTTCAATGGATTTCCTAACTTTAATCAACTTATACTATCGTTTAATGAATTTGCTTCCAGGTGCGAATACAATCAAACTGACTCTGAAAGAATCGTCGAAAAAATCTTTAATGAACTATCAAGAAGACAAAACCCAACATTAACATTAGTAGAAGGAGACAAACCTACCACCGAGAATTTCTTCAACTTCTGTTCTTTAGTCTTAAGAATCGGTACAAAATATGACATAAAAATAAGGTACAATTCTAACATTTCAACGCCCCTAACTACAAAACCAAATATTTTGTCATTATTCGGTAAAATTTATCCCTACCCAAAGAAGGAAGTAATCTTTTCAAAAGACACTACAATTAATAATTATAAATATTTCTATTCTATTATCAGGAGACTACAAAATTACCGGTGTTTAAAGACTCTAAGACTAGGATTTGACATATTTGATATTACTAAAAATTTTGCAGACATTGAGAAATTAAATTCACCAACCTTTTCTTTAAGAAACTTTAAAAAATTAAAAAATGTCTCATTAAACTTCTTGAAATATCGTGATAATGTAAATGAGGTGGTTAATGAGGTATATTTAAATAACCTTAAGTACCTTATTTCATTAATGCCAAGTACCGTCGAAAGATTAGAGATCATCTACTGTTGGAGAATGACAAAAGAGATTATCTGTCTTATCCGTGAATATATGCCAAATATTAAGATATTAAAACTAATGTATTTTAGAGAACCGTTTTATTGGGATATCATAATGGGATTCAAACATTTGGAGGCATTTATAACTTGTGGAGAACAAAAAATAAATATTCCTCAGAATCTCAAGCTTCTTTGTATTGGTTCTTTAGAGGATGATGATAATGATATTAGAAGTACCATTGATAAAGAACTTCTAGAACATTATTCTGCCAACTTTTCCAAAGTTATCCAACATAAATCCGGTAAATTTATATTCTTCAATGACCTCAGACACTGGAATGGATATAAAAAGTACATTCAAGAATCATTTTTATGAAACTATCTTTTTTGTGTTAATTTAACATAAACTTTTTTTTATAAAAACATATTTTAACGTTCTTTTTGCTAAAAAATTTTTGCAAATTCATTAAATAATAGGAAATTATCTTTCTATTGTAAATTTAAACCTTTTAAAAACTTTTTTCAATTATCAAACATTTGACAGACATTATATATATCATATACTTTCAAGCTAATACTACTTTAAAAAGGCCATAATAAATACCACAACAATATCTACTAATTAGAAATTTTTTTCACAGTTATATCATTAAAAATAAATCTCTTCTTTTTAATGTAACATTTGATTTATTATCTGTTATAAGAAACATGCGTAGAAATGCTAGATAGCATGTGATAGAAGATTTTTTAAAGGTTTTAATAAAAAGTGTGATTAATATCTCTAGCCTAATTAATTAAATTTTTTCATTTATATATAAACCTTTTCAAGTTTCTAGCTCATTATTTTATTTTTGCTAGTTTCGAGCTTTAAAACCTACTCTAAACATGAACTCTGATAATAAAACTGTTGGACCTTCAGGTACTAATAATACTAATCATGATATATTTCATAAAGTTAATCCTGAATACTATCATTACGTCTACTACAAATTCCTTCTTATCATCCTTGGTATCTCAATATCGGCTCTCGTTATCTATATCACCAACCACAAAAGAATCTTCTTCATAAAAATAAATACCAAGATCACAGTTTTCGCTCTCTGCATCTCAAATATAATAACTGTTGCTCTTGCCATACCATACAACATCGTTTACCTTGTTTATTATTTGATTGATAAACCATTAAATATTTAATACGCCAACATTATTTATAACATCTATACATTTGCTATTAATATTGATGGAATTTGTCCTACGGTTATCACTATTTGGAGGCTTTGTATTATCCTCAGAAAAACCCGTTTATCAATAAGGGTATGTCTTGTGATTTATGCTTTTTTGGCGATTCCAATAGGTTTTGCAAAATTTGATGCGTCCTTCCTCAGTGATCATTATGTACCTTCATTAGCTTTCACTTTCTTAATTTCTTATTCCTCTATTAACGTTTACTCAATTATGTTTGTTGCTGAAACTATATGTTTATTGATGTGTTTCGTCTTCAATGTGATAATTATAATTGTAATCAGAGCTAGGAAAAACAAACTTCCAGGACTTGGTGCATTATGGTTAGAAGATCAATTACTAACAGTAAATATTTTTTTACATACGATTATCAATTTCGTAATATCAATAGGTGGGAAAGGCATTATTTATTTTTCTTCAGGTAATAAGATTTATATTTTATTTCATAAACTTCAAATTTCTTTAGAAAAACCTGCTTTTTGTGGATCCTTACTATTTTACCACTTTTGTGTACTTCTTTATGCAACAATATTTCCAATTTTTTTTATGCTGTCCATTGACAACATCCGGAAAGAAACGATGAAATACTTTATTGGAAAATATAGAAGAATTTTCAAAAATAACAGAGTAGAAATTCTTTAAATAACCTTTAATTAATTATATTCCATCTACCTCATTTATTCTACCTCTATTTTTGTAACATAATATCACCCAATTAACCTTTATCTTGTAAGATTTATTTTGCTAACTTTGTTTCATAAATAATATAAAAATAAATTACCTTAATAATGTCACTGTAAATGTAGTAAATCTTGATAATAATAAACATAATACATCTTGTTTACAAAGAAGTAACAAAAATATCTTTCGTTTTACAGATTATCTCACTTTACAAAAACATGTAATTATACAAAGTTCATAGAAATTTTAATATCTCTAGAGATTTTTTTCCAGGAAGATAATTAAAATTAATTTACCTGAAGTCTCATATGAGTCTCTGCTATTTCATAGATCACAAATGCTTAATGATAAAACACTTATAGGTAAATTCGATCCCAAATAATTCTTAAAATTAAAATATTTGAGAACAGAATATACCAAAAAGGGTTTTACCATACTTACATTTCTTAAATTTCCAAGAACGTTCGGTGCTTTTAACTAATTTTAAAATATTATTATAAATTACCTGGTAATAGATACAAGTTCCAACAATAATTGTCCAAGAAAACTTCTTTAAAAATAAAAATTGTGCCCCAAATTAAAAAGAAGCACCTTTTGTAAGGTTATGGTTGCAAATTCAGCCTTCAAAAACGCTAATTTGCTCCACACCTAACTGCAGGAGTTTCAATTCAAATAATCAACAACACAATCTGAAACTCCCCATACTTCTTAACATCATTTATATCATGAAATGTTGGTGATTGGATGAGGTGCAAATTCCAAAACACAAAATTCCAATTTGCTACCTCTCCAATCACAACAATTTCACTTCATCTAAATGATAAAATGTATTATAAAGTTACCAATTCTTTTAATCCCTTTTGATAACTATGCATAGTGTTTGGCAATCGAAACACTCTAAGCTGAGATGAGGTCGCAAATTTGAAGTCTCACTTAATTTGCACCCTACCTAGCCTAGAGAATGTCAATTGAAAAATATTCTAACATATCATTGGGGTACTTTAAGCCAAGGATCGGTCGCAAATTGAATTTAATACAAATAAATTTGCGAACACTATTGGCTCAAAGAACCCCAAAAGTATTATCAAATGATATTTCAATTCCCATTACTTGGGACTTGTTCCCCAACCAAGTATATGGTAATTTCAAAAATATTACATCTTTGAAATTAGATTGATATCTTAAAATATTGTTAACTAAAAAGCGTAAATTGTGATTTAATATAAAATTTACACTTTCCAGTCATCAGTACTTCAACACGAATATAGTGCTTTGTGATATGAAGCACTTCTGATCTGAGTAGGTCGCAAATTAAGACTCATAATGGGCTAAATTTGCAAAGTTCATCAGACCAGAAGAGGTTCATGAATGTGAAATTTTTCCATTCTCAGATACTACTAGATTTTAGTGATTCTGAGATAAGGGGAAACATCGACATAGTGAAACTGCAAGAGTACGAGTAAATTCCCAAATCTAGATACATAGTCGTACTTGAAATATCATTGTCCATTAGAGTCCCATTACACCTGTCATTTCCCTATAGTCATGAAAGAATTTTTGATCTTGGACAGGTCGCAAATTGCTAAAACTCTAAACTTAATTTGCGTCCGTCTCATGATCGAAAACACCCCCAATAACAGAAATATTAAAATAATTTTTTGGACCATTCTAAAGCACTAGTGACGCGGATAAGGTCGTAAATTAAAACTAAATCTTATTTGCAACCGTTCCGGTCACTAGCATTTTAAAATTACCAAGACACATATAATAATATTTCAAACACTTGAAGCCAGGTGGTGTCAGCAAATTACGTGTCTTCAGAATTTGCTTCTTAACTGACTACAAATATCCAAAAGATAATAGAGTACCCATGAATGGTAGGTAAGATATTTATAAAATGAATAGTAAAAATTTAAATATTAAATAAAATATCAAAATACTCATTTGTAGTCTTACAACAATAATATGTCAAGAATCATAAAATTATCATTTAATTATGGTACCTATATTTACCGACAACTTAAATAACAAGGTGTATAAATAAAGAAGTTTTAAATATTTAATGAAGCACCTACAAATAAAATGTCAATTTCATTTTTTAAATGCTTCAAAACGTGATATTTCCAAAAAAACATGTAAAAACCTTTTGCCAATCACAGCTTATTTGAGGTGAAGGGAACAAAAATTATGTTAAAAAGGAATGTAATAAAAGTTAATTCATGTTAACCTCAATTTAAACTTTAAAAATGTTTCTCTATAAATAAAAAAAAAATTTCACCAAACAAAACACTTTCTACCTGTATATATTCGAAATTTACCTAACATTGTTATTTATGCAATTCGCACCATACTCCAGACGAAAAAATCATATTAGAAATTTAAAAAAATACTTCTTACTCATTGTCACAAAATCAAAACACTTGTAGTCAGGTATCTGAGTGCAAATTTACTTAAAAATATCAAATTTGCTTCCGTATACCGACCATAAGGGTTTCAAATTAAGTGTTAAAGTGTCTTATTATCATCAAGGAAGCATTTTTCGGTCCCAGGAGTTGATGCTGATGAATAAATAATACTTAAACACTTGAGGTTCTGAAATATGTACGCAAATTACATTCAAAATTATAATTTGCGTAAACATCGAACCCGAAGAGTTTCAGTATTACTATTATCATTTCTTGAAGTACAATTTTTGACCATAACAAAATAACAATAATCTTTAAAACCTCCAATACCTCAATATCTCTCATACAAATGAAACACCAGGAGCGGCTTCCAACTGCAAAATGTGATCTAAAGTCATAATTTGCAGCTAGAATAGGCATTGGAGCTCCAAAAACCACCATTACCTTTAACATGAAACACTCTTGATCATGAATAGGTCGCAAATACTATCTAAAAATTTATTTGCAACGTTATCAGACCAAGAGAGCTCCATAAACAGAACATTATTTACCCAACAAACACCATTACATATTCCCCAAACAATTATCAATACACCTCCAACAAAAAAAGTTTATTTACAAAATCCATCAACCCTGAAATAAAATATTTAACTTATTCAAATATTGAAACACCCGTGGCCTGGATATAGGTCGCAAATCAAAATCTAAAGTTTAATTTGCAGCCAATCCAGCCACAGATATCTCAATAATATTTCCCTGTTTGTTAGGATTAAGCACCAATGACTTGTGTGTAAGCATTAAAAATTACTTTTTTTCCTTTTATAGTACTCAAGTATACAGGATGTATTGAAGTTTTGATACTTGAATTGTACTTGTGTTTTGACCTTTGAGGTACTATTAATTGAATTATATGCATGATTAAGCTAGAGAGATCATAAATTACTTTCATTGTCCTTAAGGTATTGAGGCACATAAGGCTCTGGACATGTTCCCAAATTAAGTTTTCAAAATACTAATTTGATAACTATATCCAACCTTATCTACCTCAATAACTTTTATTTTATATTCTTTACTCAACTAAAAAGCTACTTCCTTTGAGGAAGTAAAATCCACTTCTACATCACCAACCAGAACCAAAATACCATTCGGTGCCAAGGTACTGGAACACCATTAGCCTGGATTGGGTCGCAAATTGAAATACACTACCAAATTTGCAGCCAAAAACCGGCCATTGGAATTCCAATAAATACTAAAATACTAGTGTTCACGTCACGAAACACTAGGCGTCTGATAGAGGTCGCAAATCTGAATTCAGAATCAAGTTTACTTCCTTATCAGCCTGCTAGAGTTCCATCAACAAAAGGTGTTCGGGGTATATTGAAACACCATTAGCCTGGATTGGGTCGCAAATTAAGGTGGGATACAAAATTTGCGGACAAAAACCAGCCAGTGGAGATTCAATGATTTTTGTATTGACTTAAAGTGTTATGGAACACTTTTGATCCGGTTTGGTCGCAAATTGGTCTATCGTAGTACTAATTTGCTATCACCACCTGATCAAGAGAACTCCAATAACAGGGAATGCTAGTTTATTGTCCATAGTGTTTATTGAAGCACTTTTGATCCAGGTTTGGTCGCAAATTGAATCTCAAAACCATTAATTTGCTGCCACCACCCGGCCAAAAGAGATTCAATACCATTGGAGGACAATTCACGAATTCACACTACCTTTTGAAGCACTTTTGATCTAAGTTTTGTCGCAAATTAAATTCCAAGATCATTAATTTGCTACCGGCACCTGACCAAAAGAGCTTCAACAACAGGAAATACTACTTCATTAGTTAAATATTCTTTCATGAAACACTTTTGATCTAGGTTTAGTCGCAAATTGAATCTTCATAACATTAATTTGCTACTAGTACCCGACCAAAAGAGATCCAATACCAGGAGATAACAATCAACATACCAATATCACTTCTTAAACAACTATCTCTTCTCTCAAAAATAACCTCTCAGAAGCACAAAACACCTCCCACCAACAATAATCACATATCAAACAACAAAAAAGTGAAACACAATGAACAGAGGTAGCTTTTTGGAACCCCATTGATCGTGGAAACACAAGCAAATTTTATATCCAAACAAAATTTTGCCATGTTCCATTCTCATAAGAGTTCCAACAAAAAACTCCAACATCCAATATACATCACAATATTGAAGCGTATACTTAACTTACTTTAAATGTTCCATAAATGTTTAAAGTGTTTCAATTTAGTATCTTGAAACACTTAATGGCCTGGATCCAGTCGCAAATTATAGATATCTCAACTAAATTTGCTCCTAACCCAACCAGTAAGAGTTTCAACGTGACAGGTATGTTCTTGAGATTCTTTTATAGTAGAGTTTTAGACAAATAAAATATATTTAAAAGAAATATTTATGCAGATCCTTCTATTCACAACCTCCATAAGCACAATAAGCCATCTCCTCACAAACAAAACAAAAGAAAGCGTCAACCGAAGCACTTACGGGCTTTGGATATGGTCGCAAATTACTAGAACAAAAAAATTTGCTCCACCCTAAGCCGTAAGAGTTTCAGAAAGCAGGAGAGAAATATTATATTTCAATAACAATAAACATTCCTGAAATACCATGTGCAATGGATGAAGTTGCAAATCAAAAAATCTATAAAACTTAATTTGCTTCTTACCCACCACCAAGTATCTCAGGAGGTCAAAATTAACTAACCTTAAAATTTGATTATCACTCCATTGTATAGATCCATTAGTAGGTAAAACCTTCCCATTGTATTTCAATAACTTGAAATACTTATAGGCTTGGATTCGGTCGCAAATTTAGGACTCCCTGCTATATTTGCTCCACCTCCAGCCAACAAGAATTTCAAATTAAATACATATAAACAACAGTAAACTACAACAAGTAAAATAGTTGAATTGAAAAACAAAAGCTCCCATTATGAAGTCTTTGAGGAGAAAGAAAAAGAATTGTATGTGTACATGAGATTTAAAGGTATATGGAATTTCAAACAAAAGAGCTTGCATTATCATATTTGTGTCCCTCCACAATCAAGTACATAAACTATTTTTTTCTATTTATAATTTTGAAAATGTATATATGATCCGGAAAGTGTAAAAATATCAAAAGTACAAGGAATGTTTATAGATTAGATGAGATGTTAATGATGAGGTATATTAAATTTTGCTCATATCATATTTCTACTAAATCTCCAATAACAATAAATGCTATTTTTTTAATATCCACAAAAAACATAGCCAAGAATTGCGTAATAATGTTGGTGAATAAATACCAGCATCTTTGGTGGGTGAAAAAATTTAATATGGAAATTGAAATATTTTTTAATAAAGATTATCCCTTGCTAAGTAGGATCTTTGGGAGGGAAAAAACAAAATAATACCATTTTGAATTAAAAAATGATAATAAATGACGAACTATTAAATGCGTTACTAATATAATATTAAAAAAAGCCAATACTATTAACGGTTTATAAATTACATTGATATTAAATAATATTATTTATAAATATATATATAATAAAACTTTTTCTAAAAATAGCGAGATAAAAAAATCCAAATATTTGATGGTAAATTAATAAATTTAAAGTAAACAAAAGAATTTGTGAGTCCCTAAAAGATACATAAACTTATATCGTTATAATGTAAATCAAATTGATAAAATATATATTAGTACAGTGGGGGATGAATATAAATTTTTATCAATATGTATAATAAAAAAGTACAATGTAATGTTATAAATATTGATCTTAAACTTATGCATATATACAGTGGTTTTTGCGGTATTATCATTAGAATGATAACACTTAGTGATGTGGATACAGTCGCAAATAAACATTCTTAGAGTATATTTGCCACATGACCCAATCCTAAGGGTCACCATTTCTATAAATATACAAATTCTATTTATACACACTTTTAATCATCTTAACTTAATTGATAAAGTCAAATATGATAAAAAGTTTTATCAATGTGTTTGTTAACAACATTTACGGGTTTTGGATACAGTCGCAAATATTAATTTCATTTATATATTTGCCAAACTGATCCCAACCCGTAAATGATATTAAACTCAATATAGAAAATATATTTTAAAGATAATATTATCCAACAATCACATACAAAGATACAACATATTAATTAGACATATATACAAATTTAAAATCACCCATAATAAAATTTTCTAAAATACACTTACAAATAATTACTAATCACCCTTAATTATTATTGATCTTCTCTACTTCTTCCCCCCTTCTTAAATGCATCTCAAAATATAATATTATAAATATACATACAACTATCCCCTTATCATTATTATAATTGAATAGTAAAAGTGATATTGTAAAAAAATTATCCTAACACCTTAATAATATTTTATTTAAATAATCTTAATATTTTAAAATAAACATGAAATAACTTGTTTGAATGATAAATTACAACAATAGTCATCAATCATTAAAAAATAATAGAGAGAATTACAATAAATGATTCATATATCTATAATCATTTATAACATTGATACACTTTCATCAACACCAACTACCTATTATACATTAAATACATTTTAAATATCAATCACTTAATATAAAAAATGTTAGATTCAAATGTGTATACGTATCATTAACTATATTTTATAATATAACAACTCTATTTCATTCACCAACAAAAGTATAAAAAGATATATTATAAAAACGTTATGAAAAAGGAAATATATCTACATCAAAAAGGGAAAGAGAAAATATAAATATTTTATTTAATATTTATATATCTATAATATTTATAAAGTAGAAGAATGAAAAAAATTTTTTTTTAATTATAGAAGACAAATATAGTGGGGAGAAAGGAAAATGGCAAGATAGTGAAGTAAAATACTATTTATATAGTATGATCAACACTTTTTCCTCCTAACATCTCTCTCTTCTCCATTCATTCATATGTATATTTTTATGTTATATAACAACAGACGTATCATTACTAAAAACTTCCCCTAATCGCGCCTTCTACACCCATATAATTTTTATATTATATGAAACAATAAAAAAAAGTAGGAGGATTGGTTAATCTTTCGTTAAAATTAACATTAAATAAAAAAAGAAATGATACAGAAATTTTGATAATAAAATTATCTTAATAACTATCAATAAAATTCAGTCACAAGGTTTAAATCAAATACACATTATTCATGAATCAAATGTAATTAAAATTCTCCAAACAAAAAATAATAACATTCCTCCAAATCAAACAACCAAAATATCCATTACCTTCCCTATTAATACATTAAATAAATACCATTACCATACTTATCCCCTAACAATAATAAAAATTAAACTTTTAAATAATTATTTATACATTATAAAACATGCAAACACATACAAGTGGCGTGTGTGTGTGTCTCTCTCTCCTGATGTCCATTGAAAATATACATACACAAGAACGTGAAATTTCTCATAAAATAAAATATTTAAGGGGAAAATATATTTTACATTTTATGTAAAAATTTTATCACGAGATACCTCTTTTTTTGTCTCCTACACACACGCCACCACCACCTCCCTCTGTATTTTGAATAATTTTTAATTAAAATCCCTCAAAGATACTACCAGTTTATTAATTATGCTATTTCATAACTTCTAATTAATTTTATATGACTCTATTTACCCTCTTACCCCCTACATAAATGTACACAATATTTCTATAAAATATTATTAATTGAAAAAATAATAATTTTACTATTCATTAAAGATACATATTCATAAAATGTAAATAATAAAAAAAATTTAAGAGACGAATTGAGAGGAAGGAGTAGTGTACTTTTAATTATTAGTACAAACAAAATTTGTTATAAGAAATATAATTAAAATTTTTAATATTCTTAACATTCATTTTATTATGATTTATTTTTTGAAGGAGTATCTTTGGATGGTGGATAAAAATGTGGGGAATAAAGAAGATTTATGTATGATATAGAAATTAGTAATGTTATACATACATTAATCTACCTACAACTTTGATATAAATTATTTAAACCAACAACAGCCTTTCTAAGGATAAGAAAATTAAAATGAAAGAAAAAGTATGTGAATGTCAAGATATAATAATTTAACAAGAAGGATATATATACAGATTAGGCGGAACAAGCATAAAATTTATTAGTACATTTTTTTAACTCAAAATCATCCCAAAACAAGGGAATGTAAACTTTTTTTAGCATAAAAAAACAATTAATAAAAAACACCATATTTTACTGGCATTTCCTTTTACCATCACCTCCCTAATATCTTGCATAGTACATATCACAAATCTATCAATTGCACTTTTATTATCACATCTCCCAAAAAAAACATGCATACACCACAAACATATATTCACATACAAAATGTTCCTTTTTTTTGAAGGCACACCAACAAGCCTGATTTCAATCGCAAATGACATGATACACCAGGAGTCTGTCCCTATTTGCAATAAAACAGGCCTGATGGTGTGCCTTTAAGGTACATCCTATGTGACTTCATGACAAACAACAACCCATAATTATTTTATCTTCCCTTCAAGGTTATAGCTTTTACAAAATTAAATAACTTAATCATCTCTTTCAGGGGAAATTTTTCTTATTACAAAAATATGACAACAACAAAATATTATCATAACAAAGGGAAATGTAGCAAAAAGAAAGTTATCACTAATAAATATCTACGTAATAATATACAGCATCCATCCATCTTAAAATAACTAGTAAATAAAGAAAATATTTGCATCTAAAATAAAATGTATCTCTAAATATTATCAACCCAATCATTTTTAGAGTGCATTTTAATAATAATAATATATATATCCTAATGAAAAGAGGAAGACATTTATATATTTATATCCTTTAAAAACCTAAGTTTCATTAAAAGTAAGTAAAGACATGAATTTTAAATTCAAAAGTACATTTATACATATTCAATGACGTTAATTATCTATTATCATTTATATGATATATACATTATATATGTGTATACATTTCCACTACACCCACTAAGTAATTCTATAAAATTACCTTTCTTGAAGAAGTTTTTACACTTTACTATCAAAAGGAGAGAAGGGTTGAATGAATTATGTATTTTGTAGTAATATTTAATATCACCACTTAAGGGAGAAGGAGAAAAGTAATTAAAGATGATATTTAATTATATTTTTAAATATAAAAATATTATTTAACGTGTGTTACATATATCATCATGTGTGTGTGTCTTCGCTCTCTCCCAACCCAGGAGGAAGATGATTCAATTTCATTCCCCAAACTCTAAAGAACTATGTCTATTTTTAAAAAATGAAAGTGTTAAGATTGAGTGAAGATAGGAGAGTATCTATATATATATCCATCCATCGGAATATAATATATTTTTCAAAACAAGAACTTCTTTCCTTCTCATGAAAAACAATTTCACAATACTTCTGTGAGAAAAGAAGTAGGAGGGTTCTAGTTTTGTTTTTTTTAACCTCTCCCTATTTTATTATAACAAATTTGTTATCATATTCTAAGAATTATTGGGTGTTTATGGAGAAAGCTTGTAAATTTACTTAAAAGAAAATGGGTACAAGGAAAGTGCTATGTAGATTTTAAGATGAGGGGTACATATGTGTCTTGTGGAGAGAGTGTATGTGTGTAAAATGGAGCATGAATACATATGTATACATTTTAATCTTATTTGTAAGGACAAAAACTACACCCAACCCAAATGAAATTATGTTTAATGGTACCTTAAGTGTTGAGAGGGTACAACTACCTTGGAAACAACATTCTTACCTCTAATAAATTACACCTAACCTAAAGGTAGAACAAAACCTGAGGGGCAAACTCAAAATGAAATAACCAAAAGCACATTCTCACTTAAATAAGAAACCATCTAAAAATAAAAAAAGGGAGGAATTATGGGCGTGATTACTAAGAAACTTTTAAAATATAGGTCAATCTTAGATGAAGTAAAAAAAATCTACCATGCCCTTTTTGACTGTTCCCTCTCTCTCCTCCAAAAACACACTCGCTCTCTCGCTCTCCTCTTTTACATATTACTTCAAAATTCCATTTTAAAAATTATATTTTTAATAATAAAGGAAGCGAGGGACATGAGAAGTATTAGAGTAATTTCCTGCCCGCGCGCGGGGATACTCACATTTACTACAATTTTTAGATTTTAAATTAATTATCCTCTTATTAACATTGAAAGATAAACAAAGATATTTGATATCCATTATCAAAGAAAAGTTCCTATTTTTTAGTAAACAAAATGATACAAAAATATAACAAATTACAATAGATACTTCAATGTTATAATAATCCATCAAAAGATAACGTTTCCCCTTTGATGTTATGCGTAAAAATGGTTCAAAAAAATTAAATAAAAGATCTTTGCGCATTTTATCTTTTTATTTCCATTTTAATTTACAATATTATTATCATAAAACATAGAGGATGAAAAGGAAATAAGAAACAAAGGAAGAGAGAGATAGATAAGAACAAACCAATATAAAATACCCTCTTCATTAGATAAATTTTTAAAAATTTCCCCCAAATAAAACAACAGCTTTTACATTAATTTGTTTGTGTGACTAAAAATTTTATATTTTCTCCCTTTTAATTTCCATAATAATAATATGTGTCTTAATCTAAAGAAGTTACTGGAAAAAAAGGGCAGGGTAAACTTATATATCTTCCCTTCCTCCAAAGAGTATGTATACTTTTCAAAAAAAATGATTACATAACTAGTGCATGTTTTTGAGACAGTAAAAAAATTGAGATGAAATAATTATGCATGTCTATGGGATGTTTTGAGTTGAAATTCACTGCCATAACAGGAGGAAGAAGTATAAAAATAAAAGGGATTTTCGTGTGTTTTTAAGGAATCATACACCTATACTCCTATATGAATCCCTTTTTTACTAATAATAACAGCTCATGTTTCAAAGATTAAAGACTTCTATTTCGTGGAAAACAAAAATACTGCATATATGTATTATCATAATTAAATTTATAAAACTAAAGTAAATATACGCACGTTTAAATATCTATATTAATGAAATGAAAATTTATCTTATCTTAAAATCTCATGAAATTACAACAAACTTCCATCTCTCTCTCTCTTTTTATATTTTATCTTCTTCCTTTTTTGATAGACCATTAATTGAAGGGAGCAAAAATGAGCGGAAAGAAAAACACTTTTTCCTGGAAATTAATTCAAATTTAGGAAGGAAAATTTTGAAGAAGTATCTAATATTACATAATATTCATGTGGGAGAGAGAGAATGCACCAGATGGAGAGCACATGAAATAGGGGAGAGAGGTGAATCAAAAAGTAATTAAAGAATGCATACAAAAGCAATCTTTCCTTTCCAACATATACATATATCTTTTGAAATTTCTAGTGAAAATGAGTAATGTACACAAAAATTTAATGATATTACATTATTTCTATTTGGTGAATGGGAATCTTTGTTAGGACTATCCTGTAGAATGGCCATTAAAATAATAACCCTAGATTTTTTATGTGATTTATTTTTGGTATATACGTATATGAACAATGTGTAGTTTAAACAATAGAGTGTGGAGTAAATTATGGTAATGAAGAGAAGAATGCCATTTTCTATGAGGATTAAAAGGGTAAAAAAGCGTTCATTTTTTAAGCTTCAGATGGTTTAGGAATATTTATTCAAACAGTATGGGTAAAAAAGTTAATTTATCTTTCCTTAAATAGTAGTTGTTTGAAGATTGGTAAAAAAAGGAAAAAAGATAAAGTGGAAGGGAAAGAAGAATGTATGATAAGTTTATTTGCAGTGTCATTTATTATTCTTGAGAAAGACAAAAAAATTGTTATGATTTTTGTGGTGTGTGTGTGTGCCTTCTCAGTGGTGGTGGTCAAGGGGAATGGGGAAAATATTAAAATATAAGTGTGATATGATGGGGATTGAAAAATTAGGGACAAATTTGTCTTTCTCTCTCTATATCTTAAGCGTGTAGAGAAATGTATACATTTTTTGCCATTACTAGAACATTCTAGAACAAGAAGGGAAGTTTTTGATTTTATTTTATGTAAGTGATTGTAAATAGTTTGATATTATCAGATTATGAATATATGTACACGTGAATTCCTACGCTTTTGATGTAAAAAAAAGATCCGTTATGAAGTTATGTGATAAATGATAAGATATACATATATACAACTTGTTATCTTCCCACATATAATCCTAATAAATCTTCCTTCAAAGAAAAACGTAATTATTACATCTCTTTGAAGAAAGATTTTAGATAATCTTTCATCTTAGTAAAGTTTCGAAAAAAGTATAACCACACCATCATAATCACATCAAACGGAAGGTGATAGTTAAGACAGGAAACTACATATCAAAGAAAGACAAATGATAAAACAATACTGAAAACCAATAAACCATCCAAACCATTATATATTCATATTATGTTATCACAAAAAAAAACTCTATATACATATATATATATATATTTTGAAACATGTATCACCAAAATAAATCTCTCCTTTTTTCACAACTAATTACATTCCTTAAAATATGTTTATATTACAATCTTAACCTTTCAATCACAGCCTTTTTAAATATATAAAATATCAAACATATACATCTTCTTACACATACACATATCAACATCTCTCTCCTCTCATTTATCTATCTTCATAGGGGTATAAGAAGGTGAAAAAAAAGTTACAACACCAGGAGAAGGTGTGTGTGTATATAATATCGTCCCTGTAGAATCATATCACCACAAAATATGTAAAATTTAAATGTATGGTGGAAGTGTTTCTTCTCTGGGTATGTGTATATAATTTTCATAAAGGTGGTTTTGATATCATTAAATTATTGAAAAGAGAAAGCAAGAAAGAGTTGGATAATATTTTTATAAGTTTTCATTTCATCCCTTTATGTCATAAAATTTAATAAGGAAAAAAGTGTTGTGGTTGGTTATCTCTTGGTGGATTATGACGATAAAAGTTTTAATGAGATATTTTGTTGATTGATACCTGACTAACGGGTAGTAGTGGGAGTGATATGAAAACCACTGGGAGAGAGTGTGAAAAATTATTCTAAGGAGGATGGAAACGAAATAAGTACCTTCAAATTAACTTTAAAACTCACCACAAACACGAGACATTCCCCAACGTTATCTTATCATCTTCATAGGGGACAAACAAACCAAACGAATTTTGTTGTTATTGATAAGCACTTCAAAAACATCTTAGTTATGCGAATACACACACATCTATAATATGCTTCAAATATAATATGACATTTGATAAATTGGTTATCATACTTAAATAATAAATGATGATAAAAGATATACGTATAGGAAAAACAAAAAAATAGATATCGGAAAGTGATTTAGTTGGCATGTTTGTGCATTCCATTAATATTCATAGATGAATTAAGTTCTGGAGGTCTACAGATTATGAAGTTATGACGAAGTCAGATTTATAAATAGTGTATTAAATAATAATCGGCAAGAAAAAAAAAGGATATAAAGCTTAATAACTTAGATAAAAACTGTAAAGAAAATCTATTATCATTAATCTATGATAAAATATATCAAATCCCTTTATTAAGAAGAAAATAATTTTTAAAAATACATAAATTATTCATGGAAATATTTGAATGACATAAAAAATAAGGGAAAGAACGATGGTGTTTTGTTTTAAATATGACATCTGTTAAATTATCAACACAGCTTTTGATAAAAAAAAATTTTTTTTCATGCCCTCTTTTGATGCTAATAATAATTATTATGTATACAGGAAGAGAGGGATATGATATTATGCTGTTTGATGTCTCAAAAAAGTGTATTTTAAAAATGTATCGCCACTACTTTTGAACCTATGGTAATTTGTATCTTTTTTTTGTCCATTTTTCATACACGTCACCAGGGATTAGAATGAAAGAGATATTTAATATGTTTTATAATAGGGGGTTGTTTAATTAAAAGGAAAAATTAGTGAATTAAGTTGTAATTCCTAAAAATACACAAAAACTTACTACTAAATACCTCTATCTCCTAATTTTTTCGATGTCCTTACTATCATATGACAATAAAAGATTAATATAATGGGCCACTGGATATGTGATAATAAGTGGAAACGATAGCACTGATAAAAAATGCATATGTCCTCCATCTGTCAACCTCCTCACCAAGAACAAAAGTACAACATAATCACATTCATCATACCTATGTGGATATCATCGTGTATTGAGGGAGAAGATAATCGTATAAAAAGTTTTTTTTTCCATCTCACATAAATATGCATCATCATTACCTTAACACAAATTAAAATATATAAATAATCATTATCTTTTTTTTCATCTCCCTCATTTTTGAAGAAAAAGAAAATAAAAAGAGAAGACTCTATATATACTTTAATAATAGATGGAAATTAAATTGTATATATATATAATTTTCTATTTATACTTTATATATACTTAAAAAAAATTAATGAGATAAATACATACATAATACACTTTTTTTTCATATGAAACGCCTGTAATAATTCATATATTTTTGGGAGAGGGATTTTCAAATTTAACAGAAGAGGAGCAATTTGAAAATAATATCTTATCTTAAGGATATATGCTTTTTTTTAGTGCATCCAAATTTCAATCTCCCTACCGATAGATACATACACACACACGAACTGGAGGGGTAGGATAATTTATGCTCCCAATCAAATCATAGGGACAGTCAGAAAATTTTTGCTCCCAATGAAATAAATCTTTAATGGGTAATAAAAATGTTTATAATGTTATTAAAAAAATATGAAATGAATCATTCGTAACAAAAAAAACACTTGTGTTATTATTTCCGTTTTTTTCACCTTCCTCCTTTAGAAGGTTCTTCAAAAAAAAACACGGAAAAAAATAAAAAAAGGAGACCAGAGATACACACGTCACAATTCTTTACATCCCTCTCTTTACACAGAAATTCTCATAAAATGATCCTTCTAGAAGATTCCAGGGAAATTAAAATTATTATTATTGTTATCATAATAAAAATTATAAACATTACATTTTAATTTGTATCAGGGACCAATAGGAATAGATTTTATCATTTGTTTGGAGAGGGAAAAAAAGAAACTTAATGTGTTGTGATTTGGAAAGAGCAAGGAGAGATAGTGAGAATGTTGTTTTTGATGTGTTTTGTCATGACTAACCTCTTCTGTAGATTGCCCCTCCATTGACGATTTGGTTTTCATCATCTTTTTGCCATAGTAACGGGGGTGGTGTTGGTCTGAAAATAGGTAATTAGAAAGGGATAAGCGGCTGAAAACTTGTAATTATGTGTCCATGTGCTCCGGACGTTGATGAAAAAGAGTGCCCACTCTTCTATCATATCACTGAAATTGAGAACAAACGGCTTTCAAATTTGAAATTTCGGCATTCATTAATTGAAGAAAGTGTAAAATCATTGGTTTCAACGGTCAAATGCTAAAAACGTATACAGACAAGGATGATT
Organism: Strongyloides papillosus; assembly: GCA_005656395.1. NCBI lineage: Eukaryota > Metazoa > Nematoda > Chromadorea > Rhabditida > Strongyloididae > Strongyloides > Strongyloides papillosus. The sequence goes on from SRSI01000049.1 coordinate 238,288, forward strand.
CTTAAAAATCAGAACCTTGAAAATTATGCAGATTTATGATGACAATGTTGAGGACGACCAAGACAATCTACATAAGACAAAATATACTTTGGGATAAGATGTATTCGTATACTTTAAACGAAGTAGTACCTTCCCAAAATTGTCTTTCTCAGAACACCTATTTTGACGATCTCCCATTTTCTTGAAACTTCACCTCTAGAAAACCTCTAAATCTCCAAATTTTCAGATTACCCACATAATAAAAACCCAAACATGCCTTTCATGTACGGAAAGATGCCTTTAAGGCGAACCGCCTTCTATCTGGATCAAGGAAAAATAACATTTCGGAACAATGTAAAAGTCCTAATACTAGGATACCACAAAAAACCCAAACCAGAGCAGTCCGGAACAAGACATTTCGTCTTCTGGCATTGGGCTCAACTCCAGTACAAGAATCCTAGTGTCCAACTTGTCAAGATACCAGACCTTGTTATCACTCCATTTGCCAAAGCATACCTAGGTAAGTCTTTTCTTTATTTTTCCCCAGTAAGAATCTTCACATATAATTATATTTTCGATAAAGTATAATTAAAATATTATAACTTGCAAACAAGAAACTTGTTTTTTGATTTTTATATTTAATTATACTTGCTGTGGAAAGAGATGGTTTTTCATTTGCCTTTACAGTAGTTAATTTAATTAACAGTTTCGAAAACTTAAAATTACATATTCCTTTCTTTTTCCCTACCTGAATCTCTGACATAAAACTTTTTTTCCAGACGATGGAAGAGAAGTCCTCTTCGACCTTGAAGGAATGAATAAAGAAGAGATAGTAGATGTTATAGCGAAGACACTAGGAAAATCAAAAATAACTCGCCAAATTGAGACTCTAGAGAAGTTCCATTCTAGCAATCCAGCAAACTTTGGTAGTAGATACAAAAGGCAATGCATTTGCGAGATGCAAGGTCAACAACCCTGTACAAGTGTGATTGAGGCTCCCGAGCATCACAAAGGAAAATGGAGATGGAATCACAATTTATTGTCTTAAAGTAATTATTAATAATTAGGAAACTAATACATCATCATCTTCATGTTTTTTTTTACATCAAACCGAAATGTGTCACGTTGTTTAATTATGTAGTTTTGTTATTATTTAAATTGTAGGTTTCATTCTCCTGGTATGCTACGCCATATGCTTATTTATCAGTGTGATAAGTTTATAAAGGATAATATTATGTTTATATTATATAAATTAATTGTACATAATTTTTTTTTTGTTTACATATATGTGATTTATTCTTTATATCTTTTTGTGTCCGTCATTGAAACGTTAATGTTATAAATTATTTATAGTTGGAGGAAATTTTATAATTTAATCTTGGAATTAGATACTTGGAAAATATTTTTCCTCGTTTTTCTGTCCCTTCTTCCTTTTTTTTCTTTTCAACCAGGGAACATATCGGGGAATGTGATATAGAAGACATGGAAAAGAAAAAAGTAATAAAGAGATAAAATACTCTAGTAAATTTAGTGAGTGGATCCGTAGTTTGTAGTAGTTTGTACTTCGTAACATTTGATAGTAATTATCTTATACAAATATGGTATTTGATTGACAGAACACTATTGCATGATTAAAACATTCTTATATATACAAGTTCATCTTTGATAAAGTAAGAATCAGAAATCTTCTAAAATTGTTTCCCACTATTTCAACTTTTTCTCCTAATTACTATTATCATATTACTCAAAGCTATTAAGATAAAAAAGTACATTATTTTTCTATCAAAATACGTTAGTTAAATAATTGTGGAAGTTAACTTTCTAGTTTATGTAGTATAGTGATCAATAATAAGTACAAAAATAATTTCATCAATTTTGTGTAGTTTGAAGCGTATTTTCATTATCTTTTTTTTACCACAATATTTTGTTTGTATAAAGAGGGTAAATAACTTTGCATTTGGTAAAGTTCGAGAACGAGAAAATTTTCTTATCTTTTTTCTAATAAAATATAATTAATAATGGATCTTGAGAATGTGGTTTCTTATAAAGACACAGAGGATAACTATACTTATGGGTATTCACAAAAATTCATTGAAGAACACTTCGAACTCGAGAACGTCTCCACAAATGTCTTCAAGTACGTTTCCATAACCCTTAACTAATTTCTCTTTTAGATCAATAAAGCTGAAACGCCGTATGGATGGGATAGACGTAGTTTTCGGTGGAAATTTATGTGCTCAATCATTGTGTGCTGCAGAGAAATGCGTACCATCAAACTACAGACCACATTCACTTCATTCCTATTTCATTCTAAGTGCAAAACCAGAGGATCCAGTATATTTCCATGTTTCAGTTTTAAAAGACAACCGCAGTTTTGTTACTAGGATTGTTGAAGCAAAGCAATATGATAAATTAATATACTATTGCACGATATCATTTCATGTCAAGGAGGAATCTTCTATAGAACACCAAGCAAAGATGCCACGAGTTAAAATGCCAGAGGAACTAAAAAACACAGTAGAATTAGCCGATAAATACCTCTTAGACGAGAGATACGATCTCATAAAGCTAAAACCTTACGTTAAAAAACTCCTCCTCGACAAGCTACGAGATTATCGGGATGATGCCCAACCATTTGAAGCGAGACCAGTCTCACCAGAGCATTATTTCGGATTAATCAGCTATGTTGGGGAACCAATTTTGTTATGGGTTAAAGCAAAGGATGCATTAAAAGATGTTGAGGCATATCATAGATATCTAACAGCATATATAAGTGATTATACTTTGGTGTATGCTGCTGATAGGCAACATATCTCACATGGTTATGAACCGTCAATGTATTTCTCATTGGACCACCATATCTGGTTCCATGATTATGATTTTAAAGCCGATGAATGGTTGTTATATGAAAACAGAAGTACGATAGCTAAGAATGGCCGTGCATTTGCTGAGGGTAGATTCTGGACTAAAGATGGTAAATTAGTTGTCTCAACCGCTCAAGAATCTTTAAATAGAACGAAAAATTCAAAATCGAAACTGTAATAATTCCTTTTTAATGTTATTATTTATATGTGTTAATAAAAAATACTTTGAAAATGAATACTTAGAGAACGTTATAAGATAATTGAATGTTCTTGCTGAATTTCTTCTCATATATCGATTCAACAAGGGATTTCATGAGTCTTTCACTTTTTTTACTCACATCATCCTTTCTTGGCATAAATTCAACAATCTCTGTTGCTATTAATTTATCCAAGTTTGCATTCCTGATGAAATTCATAAACTCCTCAGCAACGATGCCGTCATCCTCTGGTGTCCCGACAGCTGGAGCATCATCCACACGGAAACCATCTATATCAATACTCATACCATATCCTACAGTGTTTTTACTTATTCTTTCTATAGCATCCTCCATACATTTACCAAGTCCATACTTATGGACATCCTTCATATAATACACTTTCACACCCAAAGAATTTAACAACTTCTCCTCAGCTGGTTCGTAACTCCTTATACCAATCAAAGCCAAATTGGAAGGTTTAATTTTAGGTAAATTATCGCCTATTCTAGTTAATTTTTCATTTCCGAAACCAAGTAAATGTGCTACTGGCATACCATGTATATTACCAGTAAAGGATGTTTCAAGAGTATGACTATCCATGTGTGCATCAACCCACAACAAGCCAATATCGCCTTTGGAGCGTAATGCCGTAGCAACACCGCTCCACGTACCAATGGCAGATGAATGATCACCACCAATTACCAATAAATCCTCATTTTTTCTAATAATCTTAGATGTCTCATTACACAATTGTTCGCTATTCTATAAAGATTAAAAAAAATAATACAAAAGTGCATATAAACTTTAAAAAGAAATAAAAAAACTAAAATTTACTTTTATAATCCCTTCAAGGGCTTTGATACTCTTTCCAGTAACAGTTTCCTCAATAATCCTATTCCATTTATATGGAACTTTACATTCTTTAAAGATTGGTGATGCCTTCAAAACTTTAACAGCCTCCTCACAACCCAAGTATCTCCCACCGTAACCATTCGCCAAACCAACTAAATTGAGATTTTTCGCAAGGAATGTCAATGTAAAACGCATTATGAAATATATATACAATCCTAAAAGTAGGGAGAAATAAAGAAATGACAATAAAAATACAATAATAATTCCATTATATACATGATATCACAACTCAAAAATAATTTATACCCTTCTTTTTGAATATAAGAGAGATTTTAAAAAACAAAAATTATGTTACCAAACACAAAATGTTAAACTATCTATAATGGTATTAAATTTTTAAACATTTTATATTTCATGTTAATGATTAACTGAGAAGTCGCTTATACGCACACGATATTGGGAATAAATTTTAATTGAAATGTAGATAGAAAAGAGTGTATCAAGAAGAATGTGCATTTTTATATTAAAGTATAAGATAAGAAAAGTTGTATAATAAATATCTCTTTTATATAAATTAAGATTGATGTAATGTAGATGTTATAATTCTATCTAATATAGATTTAACCTTCTTAAGACAGTCATATTAGATTGTCTCAACATGAATGACGTGAAGGAGCATGATGTGTTGTGAAAAAATTAATAAGAAACCAAACACCATTATCATAAATAAATTTTATTTTTATTTTAAATTTTTTACATATATATTTTAAATTATGATTTCATTTTGTAAAATATATTCTACACATACATCTTTAATGGTTAGTGTAATTAATTAGTATTATGCATTGTTAAATTAAACTTTGGTCTGCTATAAAAATATACCACATATACAATACACAGCTTTTTTTTATCAATTATTAGAAGATAATGTCATTCATTGTTGTTAAATTGAATAGATTTGCTGAATCGCTGGAGCAGAATTTTTCTATTATTCTAATCCACTCATCTTTAATGGTGTTGAAACTCATGATATCTCTGGTTCCCTCACCAAAAAACCAATGGTTTGCAAAAAGATTAAATAGGATTATGTAAGTTTTGTGGAAATCTTCTATTGATACGCTTCTTAGATCGATATTGTTGTTGTAGAAGTGTTTTTTTAGGTGACCCTGAATTAGGAGTTCTTTGGCTATGAAACTTATTGTTATCCCGCAAATTGCAAAGGGAAATCCTTTTGTTGGGTGTTGTGATAGTTGGAGGATTCTTAAGCAGTTGTCTGGGTCGTTCTTGGCGAAGTATATTAGTTGTTCCAGGCCTAGGACGCCCATGCCTCTAAAGTCTGTTGCTGGGTCATTACCTTGGAAACCTATATCTTCCCATTGTTTACTTTTCCTGTCTGTTAATTCTTCACCGTCCTTCAATAATGACCATAATTCATACAATTTCTTTTCATGACTCTCGTTATTTGAATCATACTTCTTTGTCCTCCAACTCTCAACAAGGCATATAAGTAAATGGTAAGCTTTTATCTGCTTCATGGACATCTTTAACCTATCCTTAATATCCTCATCTAAATCCAAATCCTCATCTTCATGCTCCAAAAACTTGGATGCCTCATCACTATCCTCACCTGACTCCCATTCCAACAACCTATACGTCTTAGAATCACAATTCTTAAAATACTCCTCAACCTTCACAGTGGTTGTTGCTTTGTGACCAGGACGACTAGTCAATATACCACGTAACGTTCTCTTGAAACCCAGGAGGACCAATATCTTATCAAGAAGTCTCCTATTAAACTCATAAAACATCCTCACAATCCATTGTACCCAAGTCTCTTTCCTCCTATCCAACTCCAGGGACGGCATCCTACAAAAAAAAAGACACTACAACGTCATAAAATATTGATAAAAAAACAATTATTGGAAAATCCCATCTAACATATCAATAAAAAACCGAAAAAAGTCAATAAAATTACTGTAAAAATATAAATATATAAAAATTATTATAATCGCAGTAGAAGATGAAAAAAATATTAATACATATATTTTTCTCCTTCACATGAAAAATACAAAAAAACGGTGATGATGTCCTCTCCTCTAAACACTGGTACCCCTGACGACTGTTGAGTTGTAATGCTCACCAAGTCCATAGGCATTCTTGTGGTACGTGATGATAATGGGGGAACCCTCGTACTCCTCACCGATGATGACGTTCCTCATCTCACTTTGTACAACCTCTATCTTCTTCTTTAAATAATCACTTATAGCTTTCAATTCCGGATGCCCACCCCATTTACCACCGGCAGCCGCTGGATTGGCTGTCTCCGAGATGTACCTATCAAACTGGTCCTCCTCAATCATAAGGTAAGGGAAGAAATCATCCTTATGATCTGTTATGTACTGAGCTGCAATCTTCCTCAAGTCCTCACCACTATATACTATTCCCTGTTGTGAAAGTTGATGAGATATGGAGTTAAACAAACAATCACCATCTGGAGCTATTTCATATACTATTCGGTTGTAAATATCTAATTTCTCTTGGATCTCCTTGGCTTCTAGTGTCTTCTTCGAGGTCAAATCAGCTACAGCCTGTTCTGCTGCCAATTTTGCCATCTTCTTATTGAATTCCTCCTTCTTTTCCTGGTTTTTTTCATGTTTAAGGCGGGCTTTCTCACGAGCCTTCTCTGCAGCTTGTCTCTCGGCCTCGAAACGTTGTAACGCTTCGTCATCCCCATTGGAGATTGATGAGGTAGAGTCAGGGTTGAATTCCTCTAACTCTTTCTTATGCCTCTCCTCAATCTCCTTCTGCAACCTGTCAGCCTCAGCTAATATCTCCTTCTTCCTCTTCTTATCATTCTTCGCTTGATTCTTTAATTTCGTCAACTGAGCTAAAAGTACAAATAAACATCTTATTATGAGAAGAAAATGTCAATTGGAAATGCATATATGCAAATTAACAACATTCAAAATTGCAGAAATAGAAAAAAATGAATAATACTAATGTAAAACGTTAACATATACCCCCCTATCCTTCATTAGGTGTGAGGTGTACTAAATGTAGAGAGAATGTATAACAAAACTAACCTTGTAATTCTTTTTTCTCCTTCTTATGCCTAGTCTTCAGCTCCTCCAAAGGTGAGGAGGAATCCTCATCAAGAACTGTCATCTGGAAACACGAACAAATATTTCAAAAATAATGTGTCTGAAAGTGCCCTGGTGAAAATGGTGTTTTTTCCAGAGGTGTTGACGGTATACCAATAGGTACTTTTGAGGGGAAAATATTAAATGCTGAATCTTTATTGTTTTTTTCCTCCTCCTGCTTTACGCGTATTGGAAATATAACTCCATTAATTACCTTTTTTGGTATTTTTTTTCTATAATTATTGATTTTTTTCTTTATTGAAAGTTTGTATTTCGGAAATCATGGCTATGGCACAGAAAATTCGTACTCAAAAGTTACCTGCAGAGGTGAATCGGATACTTTTTGTTAAGAATATGCCTTTTAAGGTTACTGGAGAGGAGTTGTATACGATATTTGGGAAATATGGTGCCATAAGGCAAATTAGAGTGTAAATTTAAATATTAGTATCTCCGTAATTATGTTTTCTTTTCAGAGGAACAACCCAAGAAACTAGAGGTACAGCATTCGTAGTTTACGAAGATATCTTTGATGCCAAGAATGCTTACGACCATCTTAATGGATACAATGTACACAACAGATATCTTGTAATATTATATTACCAAGCAACCAAGGCATATCGTAACATGAATACAGAGAAGGCCAGGCAGAAGTTGGAGGAGATTAAGGAGAGATATGGTTTGTCTGGTGATCTTGAGAAGGAGAAAGATCGCCTTTTGACCACACCAAGGAGAGAATGATTTGAAGTATCGCCCCGAGGGGTATAAGCCTTGTATATAATTACGTTTTTTTTATAATTTAAATTATTTCTGGTATTCAGGGATGGAGATAAACTTTTGTTGTAGGCTTTGTTTTTTCTTCGACTGTCAAATGCTTTTTTTGTCTTTTTATCTTTGACATGATGTTTTTTATACGTAGATTTCACACGGTGTTGTATTCTTTTTATCTTATCAAATACTTTTAAACAAAGTATTTCATAATATCCAATAGAACTTTTAAAACATCAAAGGTGAGTAAGGATATTGATAAAAAGTTTTGAAATAATAGACGGATGGGTAAAAAAATAAAAGAAATAAAGTGCAAAGACACACAACACTTCTCCCCCAATAACCAGAGGACGTCATCCTAACCTTTCTCAGATAAAAAAAACAATACCTACGAAGATGGGAAAAGTTATGATAATAGCATACCAATTTTTTTCTCGCCTCTCCACTCCATTTTTTAAATCTGTCACCTATAAAAGCACCCTGATTTACATATATCAAAAAGAAGAGTACCATTAAATTACAATTATACACTCTTCTTAGTATATAGTCATTAAGAATATTATTATTATATATCTCTCTTTTATATAAATACGTTTCTTCTCTCACTCTCTTTTTGTCGTTTTTAACATACAAAAAGTCATATTAAAATTTTTGTCACAAGGTATGTTAAGATTTTTTTACGTATCAGTTATAATAATTAGGAACACCATAAACAGGGGTTGAATATTAATTGAGATTATGAGGACCTGTAATGACAATTGCAAATGCGAACTTGAAAGAAAGTATGGCCAGGATGGGAGACAAAACCAACAACAGCAAAAACCACAAACTGGTAATCACCACCAAGAGGTGAAGGTTGAAAAAAGTAAGTTTTCGGAGCCGCCCTCTATGACACATACGTTACATTAAATATCTAAATAAATATAAATATTTTTGATAAATTCCTTTGTCATTGATAATAACACTACATGTATTTATTTTATTTGGTATAATGCATACTTATTCTAATACTCATACTTGAAACTTTTACTTGTAATCATTTTTTTATCATTCCTCCATCCATCTTATCAATAGTTTTTATATTTTATCATTTTTGGTAGAAATATTGTATATAATGTACATGTATATAGTGATTAAAAGGTTTAATAATTTCATTATTTTTATCTCCAACACACACACCATCTTACTCCACTTCTACTTGTATACAAATAAAAAAAAGACTAAAAAAGTTGTTGAGATCACAACATAAGAGAAGATGGTTTCATCGATTTTCGTTTTAGAACCTCCGTCAAGAATGCATCGTTTGTGTGCCAGATTGTGCCCATGCTTCTGTGGAGAGGATGAAGATTATCGAACTGGATTATTGAGTGATGAAATTTATACTCCAGCTCAGCAGGTCAGACCACATCGATCCTCAGAGTAAGGTTATATTCTTAAAGTTTGTTTATTATTAATATTTTTATTATTTTAAGAACAAACAATACATCAAATTCCGAGAGTAGTAGAAGGACAGGATCGCAAAATACATCAAGTGTCGGTAATAAGGGTCTGAGGCATTCTCAAAGTATTGTTAATCAACAGTTAAGAATGTCCATTAGAGAAGTTGACCCCGAAGATGAGGAATATCAGATTCAGCAGGTTTTACTGCGTGCTCGTGAGGTAACTAATTCAAGAACGAAAAAAGAAAGACCTAATAACGGAATTACTAATTTTTTTTTTCAGAATATCCTGACATCCGACGACTTCGCCTACGGAATAGACCAAATACCGGACTTCGAGAACAAAATGCACCTCTACAAGGAGGAACTAGCCAAGTACGACGCCAAGACCCGTCGTAACGTCAAAGAAAACCTGAAACCTCCCCAGATCCTTCTCGAGGAGGACGACAACTACATCAACCTCCTGAGGAACGCAAAATCCATTCCCCCAGAGGAATCCAACACCATCACCGGGATGTTACAAAAATTCAACACAACCTTCAAAAAGATGAATACAATCAACTTCGAGGAACCCTTAGTTGTCCACATGAAACTCTAACCCACACAGACACCTACCCAAGAGGTGCCGTTTTACTGATAACAAACAAACAGACATCTAAAGGTGGAATTTATTATTATTTTTTGTTATCTATTCACTCGATATTTTGTATAATAACATGTCATTATTGTAATTTTATACTAACAAACAATATTATATTAATTAGATATGGGAAGAGATAAGGTAAATAATTAGGGAGGATGTTAATTTATATATTGTTGTTTATTGATAATTAGTAATTTTTATAAATTTGTATATTGAAAGAGGTATTTAAGTGATGGTGGATGTGTTAATTATTGTTGTATTGTGGATGTTCACTGATTGGAGATGGATAATTTTTTTTTGTTTACCATGTATGGAGGTGATATATAGGAATGTTTTGGAGGAATTTTGTTATCAATTTGTTTACAGGATCTTTTTGTTAAAGGAAAGAGGGGATGAATAATTTTTGATGACTTGTTACAAATATGTTATTGATAAGCCTTTATGGTTATGTTTTTTTGATGATAATTACATGAACTTTCCGAAGGTATTTTGGTATACAGCACATCTTGGAGAAGTCCTTATTTTAACATTGAGAAACAAATGATAAACTGATAATAGTATAATGGATGCTAATATCGCCTATCTATATGATGTAAGTTTCTTCATCCACCCTTCTTCCAACAAATAATTACCCCAATTTCAGGAAACATCATTCACCAGCAAAAACGTCCTCTCCCCTGAAACGAAGAAGGAAAATTTATCATTCACCATCACAAATGAGGATAACATAACATCTGATATTGACGTAACCGGGGGAGTTAACTCTGTAACAATATACCTGATGGATAATTCATTTTTCACAATAAATTTACTCAAAAAAGGACCATTAACAAGTTCACAGATTCTCTTTGAATTATCACTTTTTGTTGGAGGGGATTATGAAGTTATAAATGAGATGTTTAGTCTATGGATGATATCACCTCTTCTGGAGATTTTACTTGGTGGAGAGGATAAACCTAGTGATGTCAGAGATAAATGGGGAACGTTGTTGAGGAAGTATTCTTGGAAGTATAAGAAGTATCCAAAGGATGATGTACCTTGTTTGGTTATAAGAAGGAATTTTTTAATGACGGGTTTTAGAGAGGTTGAAGTAAGGTTTTACTATATAAGTATATTTTAATTAATTCATTCCAGATATTAAACTATTACCAAGAAAAAAAAATTCGAATTGTATAGTTTCTTCATTAAAATACTCTTCACAGATAGTAAAGATGAATATCTAAGAGGGCGATACTTACTGGAGGAGGAGAATGAGAACGAGTTAACACAAATATTAGTCTCCATAAGTGAAAATGAAGTGGGTACTGATAAGGTTAATCAAAACATATTAAAAAGTTTAAATAAGTCATTGAGACCCAAACACCACACATCGTTTTCCTCCTTCTTCCATGATGTTTCATTTAAAAAAATTAAAGAGGTTTTTAATGAATCTCACTCCACCACAATTAACACCACTTCATCATTTAATAAAGGAGAATCCCCTATAACGTTAATGAGTACATTCTTAGACAAAATAAGACCATCCTCAACATACGGATCCATATTTTACAAGTGTTACCTATCAAATGACTCAATAAAACACCTCAAAGGACCACCCACCAAAGAAACAATATTTTCAAAACTCCTCCACCACCTTCCAAAAACCTTCCAACCAGTAATAATTTGGGTTAACACCTTCTCTCTAGGAATATACGAGAAGAAGAATAACAACATCATCTATAGTACATCAACATCAAACATCAAGTGGACAGTCTCTCCGGAGATTGATAATCACATCCAATCCGTCTACATCTTCCACGACAAAGGTAGCAGTAATTTTACAGAGATTGCCGGTGAAAGTGCCTTCCTCCTCCATTTGGCATTGTCAATCCTTACAACCACTAACAATAGTAATAAGAAAAAATGTATCTATTAGAAGATTTTTATTCTTAATAAAAAAGAGAACATGTATAGTTATTTCAAGATTTTATTATTTTTAAGATTAAAAATTTTAAAAAGATGAAATAAAAAAGGTTTTATGTTTTTGTTTGTAAGAGTTTAAGTCATGTCTCTTAGTTATATATTTTCTTGGTTTGAGAGAGGGAATGGTTTAGAAGCCCTTGAAGAGTTTACAGAAGTCTGAAAGATTATAAATGGTAAAGTACATTATTGTTTATGGTGTTGTTATGAGGAGAAGGGATAGTGTTAATTTATCTTACCCTCAAAGGATAACTCCCCATTTGGAGCTAACTTTCTAAAGTCATCCTCGACAGTCTCGGGATTCTTAAGATTCTCCTTAACATTATTAATTGCTTTCATGGTCTCATCCAAATTGAGTGAACCACTCTTGTCGAAGTCGTTGCACTCAAAAATTTGACCTAAAGTAATAAGTTTAACATCTAACTAAAGACATATGACAATCTCAAGACTTACGTAATTCATCCTTAGAAGACATTGTTAATAGAACTTTCCAAAATAATAAAGAAGTATCTCTTTGAATTCTCCTAAAACACGAAAATGAAGAGATTTGAGGTATTTTTAAGTCTTTATTTCAAAATTCAGCTCTCCCCAAGAAAACTCCACCCTCCTTAATGTTGAATTAACAATTTATTATTAGCTTTTTTTTGCCTTCTTCTCCTATCTCACCCATCATCAATCCCACCTCTTTGGCATATTTTCTCTCCTCTCTCCATACACAAAAAGAACATAGACAACACCACAAAGAAAAATGATAAATTTTTTTTACTTATTCTCCCTTTATTATAATCTTCAAATTTATCATATATATCTCACAACATTCAAATAGGTAAAAGATATATCTATTCACTTTCCATGCATCAATCATATGCCTTTTTCGATAATCCCCTAACATTACCAGGAATTTCTATTAAGATTGATAAAAATAATCTCAATGATAAGGTGCGAAAAAAAGAAAACTATTAGTGTAAGATATTTTTACTTAACAAAGGAAGGAAAAAATAAAAAAGAAAGGGATATTACTTTTTTTAATAATTATATTTTAAGTATGAAATTATTTCATTTCCATATTTCTTGTAAGGTATTTCAGGAGAAATCGTTGTATAATTTTGCGGTAAAAAACTTTAATAATAACGCTCTTGGTGATGGTAATAGAGGTATGTGTGTGCGTAAATGCATGGGTGGGGGAGGAATTGGATACATTTAATTGTAATGGCAATTATCATGATAGATAATGATAGTACTGGATTTGGTGTAAAAAAATCTCTCACGTAATTAATCTTTAGTCTTCTTAACTTTTAATTAAAGCGAATCTTGGTGAGATATTAATTTTGATGTCATTTTCATTATTTCTTTTTTAGACTCTTAATGATTGGTAAAAAAGTTACTTTGTAGGATATTTGCTTATCTTTTAATATATACAAATTGTTGGAGATGAAGTTTGTGTTAATTAAAAAATATGACCATCCATTTGGAGGAGAAACGATTAAACGAAGAAACTTGTTAATAATATTCCATTTTTTATAGATAAAAAAAAACTAATTGTAGGGGTGTAATGAGATGTTAATGATATAAATGTGCGATCAAAGAAAGAATAATTAAAGGCAATGTAAGAAGGAAAAAATACCTAATTTAAGTTAATTAATTTCTATTATAACATCAACATCTAAACTTCCATACTTGTGACTTCTACACCTGTGACATGTGAAATATTTTAATTATAATTAAATGATTTTTTGCTTCAATAGTTGATAAGACAATACCTTGCATGTATATAAGATTGTTTAAAGTTGTATTGGAAATTAATGCTGATAAGTTGTGTTTGATTTTAATTTGGCGATATTTTATGAAATATTTCTAAATTTTTGAAGGTATTTCAAATTTTATGAAATTATTTATCGTTTTAAAGCATTGATAAGTTGTTTTAGATGGCTTTTAATTAACCTTAGATAGAAATTAACGTTTTTTATACCCTTTTCTCATGATATGGAGGCTAGTCTAATCTTATCTATAGAAATTTCTATATATATAAAAGTTAGTTATGTGTGTTAAAAGTAAATAAGGTAAACACAACAGTTTATAAATAATAATTATATTGAATAGTTGCGGTGGTATGAAACGGCCTTTGTTACCCCCACCTATAGCTACGTTTTCTATTCTATCGTTCTCTCCTACCTATATTTGTTTTTTATTTTCTATTAATTGTATCTACACTTAATGAACCCTTAACCATTTAAATGATAAAATTTCATAGATTTCCCTTTTAGGCAAATAAGAGTTTAAAAAATATAGCTGAAAATAAAAGATTAAAATGAATGGCATTGAATTATTTGGTCTTTGGTTAGCTGTGTTTTCAATTGGTTTTACATTTTTGCCAATTTTCCAGGTCCTGGAATGGAAAAAAAGAGGTACTTCTGATGGATTTTCTTCTATAAGTCTTGTTCTTCCAATGCTTATGTAAGTCTATTTATTATTTTTTAATTCCCTTTTATCTACCCTCACTTTCTTTTTGATATACTGATAATAATAATAATAATGTGTCAGATATATTATTATTTTTAAAGACTTTTTAATACATAAATAACTTTTAAAAGTGGGTAAATTTTGTTATAAAAATATAATAAAAGTGTACTTAAGATGGTGATTTATATTTAGTTTTGAGTGAGAAAATATTCAATTAGTTAAAAAATATTTATATATTATATTTACAAAGTATGAATATAATATATTGTTTTTGAAGGAGAAGAAAGTTTTGAATATTAAATATTATACTTTGGGAGAATAAAGTACTTTTTCTTTTTTTATAGGATGTCATGTTGGTTTAAACATGGAGTTTTGACGAATGATAAAAATAACATGTTAATAAATGGTGTTAACTTGGTTTGTTTCACTTTTTATGTATCAATTTTTGCTTATTATCAAAGTAAGAGGAGGAATGTAGCTTTACAAGTTGTTTCATTGCTAACAACTGTTTATTTTATTTTCAATCATGTTAATAATACCCATCCTGATAAGGCACCTGATGTTATGGGAAGTATCGCTGCCGGAACACAGATATTCGGTATGGTTGGAGGTATATACGATCTCCTAAGAGCCATGAAACTAGGAACCATGGAATACATACCAGCAGTCATTCAATTCGCCATGTTCGTCCTTATCAGTCAATGGACTCTTTTCGGGTACTTAATAGGAAACCAATACATGTTCATAGCCAACGTAGCCGGTTTAGCTCTAAATATCATCACACTAGGATGCTACTTCATCTACCCACCCTTAACATGGAAAGTACCCATCTTCGGTATTGAACCACAACAAAAAACAAAGACCGATAAAAAGAAACAATAAAAGAAGCATAATTAAAAATTTATTATTTTTTTATCTTCTTGTTTTTACTTAATTCTAGTAATTAATAATTTACCAAGTATTTGTTGTGTATAATTAACGAAATAAAAGCAAAAGTAATTTATTGCTATATCTTTATTATTTATTATCATTAATTTTTCTCCTTTTATAAAAGTGTTATTCTCGTTGACTCTAGTTTAGATACTGATAAGGACGGTGTATATGAAATTAATTATATTTTCACAGAAGAATTATTACGCATTTTATGGTATTGCAACACTAAGATTATTACCTTATCATCGGAATTTTTTAAATGATCAAAAGATAGTTAAAATTTATTTCATTGTATCAAGTGCCAATGTTATCAAAACGTTATAAAAGGAAATAGATGTTGTAAAAACCTCTATCCTTTTAAGTATTGATAATTTTTATGATGAAGAATATTGATATTCTTAATATTTTGCTCTTATTACTGTTAGGAAGTGTTACTTTGTCGTGTTTACCTTCTGATGGTGAAGAAAATCAAATGACATCTAATGACATTAACTACCCAATTGACTGTCCAGAACCAACATTCTTATACTGTCAACATGCTTTCAATAAAGCCATGAACATAAGCACAGACCTGACATGGAGAAATATTACTCAAATAGAAACATTTGTTGATAGATTCATGTCCCAAAGTAAAGACAATTACATTGCCGCTTGCAAGAAAAGAAGAGACTTCTACGGTTGTTTGGGAGAAAAATACACAACATGTATTAATCGTTACCACTTACTATCAAAAGTCACTGATCCATCAATGATGTTGGCAGCCTACCTATATCCAGCCTTCTGGAATGGTTTTGACTTCGCATGCAATGGAGGATTTACGGTAGCCATTTACAATAACGAAACTTATGATCAAACCTTAGGCACCAATTTTGCTCAATGTCAAAATCAATATTTGAATAGCATGCAGAATTCTATAACTAATCTTTGCTCGTAAGTTCCTTTCTCCCTCGATCTTTAGATCTTGAACCTTTTTATCGCAAGAAATAATTCATTGTTTTTGTAGGAATACTCAAGTATTTATGAGTTGCGTCCAAAACGTCTACATAAACGCAGGATCCTCAAGAATGGGATGGTTTGCCTGTGAGAAAGCCCGTTCCCAATACGCTAACGATTGCCCGAATCTTCGTTGTCTACTCTTAACACAATAAAAAAAAAACTAATTAAAAACCAATAAAAATATTTAGTTATATTTTTTAGAAACTAATTAACGAAAAAAATTAGATAAATATGTTGATGACGTAACCTTGAGATAACTATATTTAGAGTTAATTAAAACAGAAAAATAGTACCATGTGGATGCTTATTTGGTAGTAAATTACTAGCTTATCATTGATATTATTTAATTATTAACACTTAATTTAGTTAGAAGTTTAACAAGATGGTATTGTGATGTGTTTTGTGGTTAAACTTTTTTTAAATAAGGAAGTTTGATGGTTAGAAAATATTTTTTTAATTGATTTATTGAAGATCAAAAATCTTACACATTTTACGATTCAACAAAAAGAGTCGTTAGTATAGATCTACAGAAAAAGAATATCAGAAAGATTATAAATTATGTGTTTATTCTGATAACGTGATGAATTGTTTACACAGATTTCATTCCATTGAAATTTTTCGCTTATAATCTTATTTCTTCATCTCACGATACACTAACATACAACGATGATAACAATCTATCTGATCTTTTCCCTTACACTAAAAAATAAATTATTTTCCATATTCATTTTTTCCTCTCTCAAGTACATGCAAAAAAATGAAAATAATTAATAATTCTGTTTATTAATTTCACTCAAAATTTTACTTTATAACAACAAAAAATTCAAAATAACAAAGAATAAAAACATATTTTTTCTCTTAAAATAATTGTGGAAATTACATCACTATCCAGTCGTGTATACATAGGGTGAATTTTTAAGTAACTGATAAAAGTGCAGATATTATTAACAGAAGACAATAATGTTTAATGGCGAAGGAGTTGTGATGAGTGGTACCCACTTTGATGTGGATAACGACCCACTACCTGGGACGGATGTCCTTGAACATGCTCGATCCGGAATCCAAGAACCTGTCATTGGAGATTCTCCAAGGATGGAACTGAAATACCTCTTCTACGCAATGAATGGGTTGATGTTATTCCTAATACTCGTCGTCCTGGCAATAATAATAAATTCAGTATTCCTCGTGAAATATTCACCCATCAAGAAAAGGAGAAATCAGGTATTTCAGGAGTACTTTAAAGCAAAGGCCCAGAATAGTATCAAGTACAATGATTATGATAAGCTATTGAATGACCTAGAAGTTTTGAAGAAGGATATTGAGAGAAATGAAAAGATTAAAATTAAAAGGAATAAAGAACGTAGGGTTATAAAGAAAAATTGTAATCATAAAAAACCTGTTATTGTGATGAATGAAGAGAAGTTAGCTGAGGTTTTCCATGCCCTAGCAAAGATGCCCAGTGATCCAGATGGTTTTATGAATGGGGATGGTAGTAAAAAGAGGGGAGTTCTGATGATTGGTGAGAATGAAACAGTATGCGTAATGAATAGAAATGATGATGGCAATAAAACTGCAAGAAGCATAGATTTCAGGAGCTCAAGAAAAACCCAAAAGGATTCTAAAATTGAAAGTCTAGTAAAACACACTCTATAATGTTCGTGTTCTTAAGATTATACTAAATAATAACACTCTATTTTCTTTATTTATATACGATTGTTTAGCAATAAAAAAGTATTTTTATATTCTAAACTTATCTGTATTAGTTTGTACTTTTTTTGTCTGAAGAATAGTTTAGTTTCTTGGATTTTTGCTTCCTTCTTCTAGAACGTTAAATCTCTTAGTAATCATTGATTCTATTTTGAACCATAGTTAACAAGAATAGTTATATCGTCGTGCTTAGAAACCTAGAGGTTTGAGTTATAGTTATGCTACGGATGGTGTTTATCAGTGTTACGATTCAGGATTGTGTCTCGCATTGTACCTAATGGTGCTAAGAGTTATGGATCGTACTGAACAATACACTGAGAAATTTTTGTTACAATAAATTAGACAAACGTGTATAGTTTGTCAATGATTATATATTAAATTTAAATTTTCTTAAGTCATACAATCATAGTATTGCTACAAAAATGAATATTTTAGACTTTTTAATAAAACCAGCCTTAGACCTGCCTTTGAGAGGTTATAGCTGGGCCGCAGAGCATATACTTTTATAGAAATATTTTAATACTAAGTTATTAATCAAAGTATCTGTATAAAAAAATTGTTTCATTGAATTACATATTTATAGAGAAGTAAAATAACCAATAATACATTGTTTTAACATATTAATATAGGAAATATTTCTGAGATTGAGAATTATTTTATAACATTTTGCCTTTATTGTAAATGGTTAAGTTAAAAAATTGACCCAACAAAAAGAATTATATTTATGTCCAAATGGTGAATAAAAATGAATATTTGATTCATTCCAAGTAAATATTCAAGTGACTCTCTACTATATGTTTGAAACTGGTATAAACAATTTAGTATCATTCTTTTATTAACTACGTATCCATCTTAATTTTACAAATATGTAAATGAAAAAAAAACAGAAAAAAATAATACCTAAAATAACTTCTTTCGTTTTTAAGCTACAAACATCGTTATAATTTCATATTTTAAGTCAGACTTTGAGCTATGTAATAATTTAGTTTTATTTGCTTTAAATAACTTTTCATAAAGATATAACATTAAAAAATTTTAATTTTACTTAAAAAAATGGTCGTCGCCTTTTGGTTCACAACTTGGCTAACTTTTATTAATCTTTTTAGCATTAAATTTCTCCCTTATTCTATAATTATACATTTTAAATAAGTCATAAACTAAAAAATTTTATTTATTTTACAGAAATTATTTGAAAGAAAAAAATACACAAAAATTGTCTAAAACAGTGGTGTTTTTTTAAATATAACCTAACCTGGTCAACCTTTGCCAAAAATATGTTGAAATTATTTTCCCCCTTAAGTTAGAAAAAAAGTACTTTTTCAAAAAGATTTATATTTGACCAATTGAAGGCATCAAATAACGGTAATCTGATTAGTAAAAAGACGATAACTTTTAAGAGAAATTATTCAGAAAAGAAGACGATCTAACATAATAATTTAAGTATTGTGTTTTATCAAATTCTGATACTAGTTTCATAATAGGACAAACTTAACAATCACATAATAGAAAGAAGAAGTATTTTAAGTATCATTAGCTCTATATTAAGGATTATTTTTTTTCGTTCCTATATATATTTCTTTAATGATATATTTTTATTTTAAAGTTACAATAAAATGAATGATTAACTTATTAGGTATTACAAATATCCAACTATTTTTTATCTTTTTTTTCTGAGTTACTTTCTTTTGAACTATTGTTAATTGACTTAAATAATAAACTTTCAACTAATGATGGCCGCCCATGAATAAATTTTTTCCATTCTTCAGTTTCTTTTAAATATTCTATGTTTTTAAGGATAATTTCTTCACAACATTCTTTCAACCTCTCAATCTGGTACTTATCAGATAATGCGAAACGTTCTAAGACATTCTCGATAGACAAACTACTAAACATAGACTGTTCTGAAAGTGCTTTTAATCTATCTAATTCGTACTTATTTGAAATTTCAAACATCTCACTAGCCCTATTTTGTATATCCGAAACTTCATCTGTATAGATGTATTTTAACATCTTCTTTACAACTTCAGCGTTAAAATCTTTTATTTCAATGATATTTGTTTGTGATTGATCAGATGTACTGTTAAAGATGTCATAAAAAGCAGGAGATCGAGCAGCGAGGATTGCTTTATGAACTTGGATTTCAGCGTCTTCAACTTTTATAACACAATCATAAAATAATGGTGAATCATACAAGTTTCCATAGTCAAATGATAATTTTGATTGTGGTGCTAAAATACTTATTGATGTCTCTGGATTATCACGGTTCTCAGTCTTGAAGTCAACAATTTTTAGATTATCATGGTTCTCAGTTTTTAGGTAAATAATCTCTGCCTCACAAAATATCGTCAATGTATCGTTAACCAATAAATTGTTCGATTTATCCATTAAAAAATCTTTCTTAACAAAATGAGAAAACCCCGAACCTTTATCATTATTAACAACGTCTTCCGATTCTGTAACAAAATTAACATTTTTCCCTTCTTCTTTGTCATTTAAAATAGAAAACCTATATTTTGCTTTTGCTTTGTCGGGCTTTAACAGTACCAGATAAACTGATATATATTCCTTTGAATCTTCATCTTCACCATTGGGATATATGTGTAAACACCACTCTGATCTTTCTTTGCTTCCAACTACAAAAGTTGGTGATATAATTTTTTCACCTGTCTTTTCAGGACGAAGTGAAAATTTTTGTATCGTATATTTATATTTGAAATTGTTAACGTCTGTTTGGCTTATATAAAGAACATCTGAAATGGTAAATATCATAAAATCAGTGGCAAGTTCAATTTTGTGACAGATAACATACCATAAGGTATACTATTCTCATGATTTTCAGATATAAGTTCAATAATTTCTGCCTCGCATAGTATTGTCAACTTATCATTAATCAATAAGCCATTCGATCTATCTAGCAAAAAATCCTTTTTAACAAATTTGTGGAACCCCAAACCAATATCTTTAACAAAGTCTTCCGATTCTGTAACAAATTTAACATTTTTCTTCTCTTCTTTGTCATTTAAAATAGAAAACCTATATTTTGCTTTTGCTTTATCGGGTTTTAACAATTCTAGATAAACTGATACAAACTCCTTTGACAATTCATACCTACCATTGGGATATATCCATAAAGACCACTCTGATCTTTCTTTGCCTCCAATTACAAAAGTTGGTGATATAATTTTTTCACCTGTCTTTTCAGAACGAAGTGAAAAGTTTTCTATTGTGTATTTATATTTGAAATTGTTAACGTCTGTCTGGTTGGTATAAAAAACATCTGAAATTGTAAATATCATAAAATTAGTGCAAGTTCAATGTTGTGACAGATAACATACCATAAGGTATACTATTCTCATATTTGAGGTCTGTAATCTCTGCTTCACATATTATTGTAAACTTATCATTAATCAATAAACCATTTGATTTATTTAGTAAAAAATCTTTCTTAACAAATTTTAGAAACCCCCACTTATTATTATTCCTATCAAATTCACGAGTACCTGTACTATAGCTAACATTTTTCTCCTCTTCTTTGTCATTTAAAATAGAAAACCTATATTTTGCTTTTTCTTTCTTGGGCTTTAACAATTCCAAATAAACTG
Source organism: Strongyloides papillosus (assembly GCA_005656395.1). NCBI lineage: Eukaryota > Metazoa > Nematoda > Chromadorea > Rhabditida > Strongyloididae > Strongyloides > Strongyloides papillosus. The sequence goes on from SRSI01000049.1 coordinate 259,824, forward strand.
ATACATATTCCTTTGAATCTTTATCTTCACCATTGGGATATATGTGTAAACACCACTCTGATCTTTCTTTGCCTCCAATTACAAAAGTTGGTGATATAATTTTTTCACCTGTCTTTTCAGGACGAACTGAAAAGTTTTCTATTGTGTATATATATTTGAAATAGTTAATGTCTGTCTGGTTGGTATAAAAAACATCTGAAACGACAAATATCTTAAAATTAGCAACAACCTCAGGTTTGTGGCAGATGACATACCATAAGGTTTCCTATTCCTATGATTTCCATATTCAAGGTCAATAACCCCTACCCTACATAATATCTTCAACTCATCATTTACCAGTAAACCATTTGATTTATTTAGTAAAAGATCTTTCTTAACAGAATAACTAGGAAAATTCAAGTTAAAATTTTTGTGAAGGGTATCGCAATGTGTAAAAACACTTTTCTCTTCTCCCTTGTCATTTAAAATAGAAAACTTATATATAACATTTGCTTCGTAGGGTTTTAACAATACCAGATGAACTGATACATATTCCTTTAAATATTTATTTTCACCATTGGGATATATGTGTAAACACCACTCTGATTTTTCTTTGCTTCCAACTACAAAAGTTGGTGATACAATTTTTTCACCTGTCTTTTCAGGACGAACTGAAAAGTTTTGTATTGTGTATTTATATTTGAAATTGTTAGCGTCTGTCTGGTTGCTATAAAAAACATCTGAAATGGTAAATACCATAATATCAGTGGCAAGTTCAATGTTGTGAAAGATAACATACCGTAAGGTATACTATTCTCATGAATTTTAGATTTAAGGTAAATAATCTCTGCCTCACATAATATTGTCAACTTATCATTAATTAATAAACCATTTGATTTATTTAGTAAAACACCTTTATAAGCAGAATAATTAGAAAAAAAATTCTCAGAATTTCCGTAAAAGGTCTTGCAATCTGTAACAACACCTTTCTCTTCTCCCTTGTCATTTAAAATAGAAAACTTATATATAACACTTGCTCTCAAGGGATTTAACAATACCAGATAAACTAATACCTTCCCCTTTGAATAATTACTATAACCATTGGGATATATGTGTAAACACCATTCTGATCTTTCTTTACCTCCAACTACAAAAGTTGGTGATATAATTTTTTCACCTGTCTTTTCAGGACGAACTGAAAAGTTTTCTATCGTGTATTTGTATTTGAAATAGATAACATCTGTCTGACTGGTATAAAAAACATCTGAAACGACAAATATCATAAAATCAGTGGTAAGTTCAATGTTGTGACAGATAACATACCATAAGGTATACTATTTCCACAATTCATATCAATTTCTACTCCAAATATAAGTATCCTAGGGCTAAATTAAATTAGTTTAGAATTAAATTCTAAAATAAATTAATTATCAAAAAATAAAAAGCTGAAATAGAGTAGGAGAAAGTACCAGAATAGGTTAAATTAAAAATGATGGTTAATCTAAGATTATTGAATTATATACCAAGTATATTTTAAAGGTTGATTTCAACTTGTAAAATACTTATCGGTAAAAACTCTTTAGCAATCAATCAAATGGTAAAAGAAAATTTTTGAAAAAATATCTTACTAATCTCTAAAAGTTTTTTAATTTATTTTCATATTTATGATAATGCACTTTCACTTATGATATATATAAAAAAGTCTATTTTCTACCGTCTTATCGGAAACTTATTAGGTAAAAACATCAAAATATAAAATAGAAATCAGTTTAAGATAACAAATATATATTTTTTAGTGAAACATAAAATTCTAAAAGGAAAATGTCTTTTTAATACTGTAATTTCAATGAAACTTTTCCATATCTTTTCAATTATTATCTATGATATAAAATATGAAAATAAATATTTTCTTCACCATAACTCTTTCAAAATTTGACCAATTATTATGAGTTAATAGTCAAGAGATTTTTTTTTAACGTGAGGTGAAAAATGAGTCTCAAAAGTTTTAGGCTAATGCTGGTCAAGTTATTCTTAAAAACACTCTTTTGGCTTCTTTTTTAGTATATTTTTTGTGCCGGTGATAACTTTTTTTCAAATTGAAAGGATGAAATGATCGATATAACATTAGAAGATCCAATATCAGAATAGAAAGAAACACAATATCATAGATATTGATCATAAACTAGCCAAATTACGAACCAAAAAGTGATGGTAATTTTCACTTTAAAAATCTTAATAGAATTTATTAAAAGATTAAGCAAAACCATGCGGAGGCATAGCTATCGGGTGAAACAAAGAAAAAAAGTTACAGAAATATGTTGGTTAATTTTGATTAATAAGTATAAAATGTTGATAATGTATTTGAGAATTTCTAGAACTAGTCCAAATCTTAAATTTTCATTTTCCAAATCATAGCTGATTCTAAAATTTATAAACAATCAATTTTTTATTTACTAAAAGCACAATTTCTAAAGTATAGTTGTTGAAGGTACTTTCAATGATAATAATTTGCCCATTATCTTATTATTAAAAGGAATACTTATTTATTTAACATAAAAATAAGACAAATAAGGCAGCTTGATGTAACAACATGATTGATTATCAGTTACAGCACACTTCAATATTCAAATGAAGAAATGTCAATTAGCTTAGGTGCTATCACCTCTTTTGCATCATTCCTGTTCTTCAAACTAACAACACTCTTCATAAAATGGTACTTCTTTGGTAAACTCCGTTTCTTGAAGACAAACTTCTTTGAAAAAAATGTATCCAAACACCGGAAAAATTTTGTTGCAATATTTTAATAAATTTTAAAAACTTAAGAAGGTTTTTAATGGTTAAAATTAGAACTTAAATTCATATTTTCTTTAGTAATACCATTATAATATTGTTATAAAAATGGATATTTTAGACTGTTTTAATAAAATAATTTAAATTACAACCAGACAAACTGCTGTAGGGTCTTGTGTAACGGTTACATACCCTTTTAATTCAAGAAAAATAAAATAAAATTATGACAATAATGGTATTATATAAATGAAATATATATTTTTTTACTTGTTTTTAAGTAATGTAATCTTTATTGAATCTTTGTTTTTTTTGTTGATATTATAATATATTTAAAATCTAACTTTTTCTTTAACCCTTTTTGCCCCAAACTTGTAAGAAACATAAATTTGTCAATTTTAAAGATAATGAAATGATTTTATACTCATTTGATAGAGAAGGATTGGCGAAATAATCCTACTTTAAATTGAATATGGCGCTACGTAATATTAAAGTACAGTAGTTATTTAAAGTAGAGGTAAAATGACTAATTTAGTAAAAAATTTAAAATAACAAATTTATAAAATATATATGCATATAGTTAGACAATAAAACAATGAAAAAACAATATTATAATAACTTTTTTTAATTTTATATTGATAAGTATTCGACTCTTGCGATATTCTCTTCTTAGACATTTTTATATGGAATAGTAAATTTTACAATAAAAGGTCAAAATGAAAGAAATTTTTTAGTATATATTCATCATAAAGCTGATGATTGCAAAAGTCTACCAAAACAATAGAAATACTTTAGAGTTTCTTATGATTATTAGTAGATATAAGTAAAAGGTCCAACTCTTACAACAGAATTAACTTTTTTTTTACTTATTAAATGTATACAACTATGCTAACTTTGATGCTATTATTCGATGGATAAATTTTATTTTATTGGAATTTTAAATATTTTATTCAATTTCGCCATATTTTTTTACTATATTCGTTTTTAAAAAGTAATATTTTAATTAGAATTTATGTTGTTACATTCAATTCAAGTTTGGGGCTGAAAGGGTTAAAATATATTATGAAGTACTCTGTTAGAAGTCAAATTTGTGTAAACATTCAAACGTTTTAACAGAAATTACTTCTTTATGTTATTTTTGAAAATCATTTTAAAAATCAAACTTATAGAAGCTTTAAAACATTGTTTATTCTGTTCATAATAAAAAAAATAACTTCTACGTGTTCTAATTTAAAAAAGAATAGATTAAAATAATATTTTAAATTAATCATACTTGTGGAGTTAAATAATTATTGCTTTTCATCATTATTATTATAAATTTTTAAAAACTTATATTCACTAAACTATTTAGAAATAGTAAGATATTTAAATGAAATCATTCTTTGTATTTTATATGATAAATATGTTTATTATTATAATTATCATGACATATTTTTTTCTAAAATTGTCACAGAAATGTTTAAATAATATATTAAGTAATGTTGTTCAAGCATACATTGTAATCGTGATACAAAACATACCTGGTTTTTTTCGAATTGTTATAAGTCTATTTTTTTTACATACATACTATTTTTAATTCAAAAATCTTTATCATTTGTTAATATTACATACATTATATTTTATCTTAACAGTATCAATTATAATGTAACAAAAATTATTCAAATACTCATCATTATTACAATTCAGGATTACTCTTCATATTGTGCCTGTAAGTGTTGGAGATCGCGGATATGATGTATATGGTCGTCATTTTGGTTTATGGAGAATTATCTCACTTTTACATGGTACATATTTATATTTTGAATCAAAATCATATTACATGCAGTGTCTATCAATTTTGGAAGTCAATGTTTTCTTTGTAAGATGTCTGTAAACTTTAGGAATCAGGATTACATTGCACGCAGTTATATTTACCTAGATTGGAGGCCGTGGTTTGCCGACACATCAGTAATACTACGGAATTTTAAATTTGTTCTTGGCTCAGTTTGTAGTAATTTTTTATCTGCTTTTACTTAATTTTTTTATCACTTATTTTTTTCTTTTGACTGCTTCAACTTGTTGTGGTCAATTCTTTTGTTTCAGTGTTAGTTCTTCTTCTTCTCAGAGTTGTTGAAGATTATCTGTATTAGATAATAACCTTTTTTGCTAAAATAACTCATGTCGCATCAATAACACACTTTGTTTTACGTTAGCATCTGGCTCTGTTCCTGTAGCTTGCTTCTCCAGCAAAGTTTCTTTGGTGAAGTGTGATTTATCTCTACTACTTTTAGTAGTTACTTCTTCGTAAGGTATTTATTCATGTAGTTACGATTTCTTTATTCTTTTCGATCTGGTCAACTTTGTTGTTCCATCTTCTGATTCCTTAAATAATGTTAGAGGAGTGTAACTGTATCCTGAAGCATTAAAAATGTGTTTTCCTGTTTTGATTGCTTCTATTTACTTCTTCATTTGTGTTTTTTCCCTCCGAATATTCCGTGTGGTTTGGTGATTTATGACCAGTGTTTTAACTCTTTAATGTCGTAAAATTAGTTTTTCCATGGACGTAGACTTGTTTTAAATTCATGCCGTTGTTTACACCTTCAGGGAGTAATTACGTCTTGATAAAATCATGAGATGCCCTACTTTACTCAATTTCGGTGAGAAGATTATTAAATTAATAACTTGAAATATACTATATTTAACAACAGGTACTAGAAGTGAATGACTAGTTTTTGAATAAGAAAAATCATGTATATAACTAGCTAAGTATTTTAATAAACAAAAAAAAAACATAAAATAATCAGTAGATTTACAATTCATTTTTAACACTTTCCTCAGTGATAATCTCATCTTCCTTAGTCTGATCTTCAGGCTTGTCTTTCTCCTCTCCGCTACCCTCATTAACTTCCTCTTTCAACTTAATCTCAACCATTTCTCCACCCTCTGGATGCTTTTCATCTTCCTTAAAAGCATAAGCTTTCATATCTATAGCCTCATCTTTGGAGCAAAAACCTTTCTCCATATGGCACCATTCCATAACTGGGAAGATATGGTCTTTCTTGAAGAATCGGATTAACTCCTCACGGAAATCATCAACCATTTCGAAGCAATCATTCTGGAATTGTATTGTGGAGTTTCTGACGAATTCATATCTCCCACCAAGAGATTCTTTAGGTAGGTAAAGATAATAGTCAGTTGTTGTGTTGGTATCTTTAGCCAGTCCATAAAAGTATGTTTTTCCACAAACGAAACTCATTAAATCCTCCAGGTACATGTCTGATTTAACAGCATCAATCTTAAAATTAAACAAGAATAGTCTTGGTGGTAAAATAAGGAAATTACCTGTTGAAAATTTAAAATCTTCTCTTCAGTAGCATGAAAACCTTGTGTTTGCAAGTCAAATGTTTCCTTCCTAGCAAGATACTGTTGATAAAAGGCTTCTCTAATTATAAGATTACATATGTCACACTTATAATTTGTTGCTTCAATCTCACTAACATCTCCAGTTGTTTGTGAAATTATGTTCACCAGCATGAAAGCGACATAAAGTATTTTCATTTTCTATGATATCAAAATGGTGGTACAATACCTCTTGATAAGAAAAGAAACAAGGCAAATTTTAATAATTTTTCATCACCTTTCACATTCCGACACGTCACAAAAAGAATTTCATCTCATTTTTTGCATTTTAATAAATCTATAAGAAATTTAATTTTATAGGTTTTTTAAAATTTAATCTTTGATTATGGATGTTGATTACAGTGACTCCCTAATGTCATTTCAATTTTATCATAATGATCAAAAAATAAAACATCCAACGATTTATAAATGGTTTCCCATTAGGTAACAAGTTAAATCAGGAACAGCTTTTTTATCTCTTCACATGTGTAGTGTAGAAAAAAATAAAGATAAATATCAGAAATGTATATATTTAATAATATCATGACAAGGCGTTCAAAGATGAAATTGTTATTATATATACAATGAAATTAGTGAACTTGAAATTTTTTTTTAAATTCTATTATTTTTTATCTTTTCTCCTACTTATTTTGACAGTTTTTTTTCTCCTAAATAATGGATTATTGGTGAAAAAGAATGATAGACAGCCTGAAAAAATTATTATATATAACGAGGGTGGAAAAGAAAAATCAACTATTAATTTACTCAATAGTTTCTATAATGGTCTTAATGAGTATAGGTATACTAAAAAGTATAAAATATTATCATGCTTTGTTCACAAAAACATGTGTACTGTTATGAGTGAACTATTGTGCCTTCTAGATTACCCTAAATTATATGGCAACGATACAAAGATCACTGATAAGTCCTATACCAATAGAACATGTAAAAAGGTGAACGAAAGGAATACTATTGACTTCATCCATGAACCAAACACAAAGCCAAAAACAAATAATCCATGGATATATTTAATGATAATTAGAAATCCAATTGATAGATTTATCTCCGGCTTCCTTGACCGTTGTGACAATGACCGTATAGATACATCTGATCCCCAAATGTGTTACGGGTGTAATAGAAGTTTATCATGTGCTATAAATAAAATCTACCAAAGAATGTCTGCATTGTTTTTTGATAAATATCCACTAAAGAAAAATCCTGATGACTATCATTTTCTCCCCCAGACATGGAGATGTAATTTGGGGGAACAATTCAACTTGTTTACTTTCCTCAACTACTCACAACCATCAACATTCTATCCATCACTTGCTAGAAGTTTACTGAAAAATAATGTTGAAAATCAGGTGGTTGATAGGATTCTTAATGATCTACAATTTTCTAGAACATATCACGCAACTGTTAGGTCAGAGAAGCGCAAAAAAGTTACCAATACCCTGTATAATGACCCTGATTTAATGGGACTTCTAATAGGTATCTACTATCATGATTTTGTTACCTTTAATTTTACTATTCCAAATTTTAATTATCGTATAGTTTAATAAATTTTGAATAATGATAAAATTATAATTTTTCATTTATAAATATAATGTAAAAAATGTATGGAATTGATATTTTTTTTATCAATAGTGCAAATGGCGTACCTGTTTTACATTGCTCTTCAATGCATTGCCATCTGTATGGGAACTCCAGGCATCAGTAGAGATAATAATGGTTCAGTTGTTGCTGGAAGTCCTAAGTTTGTACAAATTAAGGGCGATGTTAATGAATCTATCCCAAGAGCAAGATACCAATGGTTTTGTGGGCCAACACCTGAGAGTAGAGACAAATCACTAGATACTCTAATAGAAGGGCTCGTTGGAAAGACATTCTTCTATAATTTAGAATCAACACCCGATAATCCAGCTCCAAATAAATTCTACAGTGAATATTTTCACTTTAGAACAACCTCCGGACATAACAAAGCAGAACACAGTTATGGAGCAATACCATTCCTCCATAAAGTGAATAGATGTTGTATGGATTACAATTTATGTAAGGTTGCAAAGAAGAATTCTACAGATTGTGGGTACGTATATATGTACTGTCTCGGAGATACCTTTGAGAATATCGGGAATTCCATACACCTCCTTGGGTATTGGATTGAATTTTATAAGTTAACTATTGATGCTAAGGATCACTACCTTATTCTTGAGTTGTTAAATAAAGAGAAGAGGGTTTAATTTAATTTAATAAGTATTTTAATGTAATTAACAATTGATAATGTCACCAATAAAATTCGAATAATATTTAATTGCTTTTTTTTCTTGCATTTTATATTTTGATACCACTGGTAAAGAGTAAAAAAAAGATTCTATCATATTTCTTTCTTAATTTACATTAGTTCTAATAAAGTAAAATACATAGACATTTTTTTGAATATAAACTGTATTAACGTCCATGGTACACAGAAGAAATGACTGTATGTGTGGTAAATTTAATTAATAGAGATCCTCAATCACAATGTACGCGAGACAATTATGGTGGTCTATATAGCTATTCAATAGCCCTCTCTCCCAAAATGATATATAAACCACTTCATACCACCAAATTACCCATTCATTTCCATTACCTACATTCTACTAAAATTATTATTTCTCTCTACAAAAAATTCAGATTTTTCGGGATACCTAATTAATAAAAAAATCATGAATATTAATAATACCTTCGATACTTCATTTACTAATAAGCCAGAAGTTAATGACAACATGTCTACAGAGGAAACATCACCTGACCAAGTTAAAAGTTCAAGAAAAAGCACAGTCATGCTCTCGAATTACCGTCTACAGACACATGTAACTGTCAAGAAATTCAAGGAACTGTTCCTTGCTGGAGAGTTAAACGACAATATAATTAGACCCAAAAACAAAGGTTTATTAAAAGATTGCAGCATTGGGATTCTTAAAAAAACACCAAATTCCATCAAACAGGAATGCTCATTAAGAGGGATGATTAAATTACCATCAAGGAAAAAATTCCAAATAGGGGCACAGGATAAGTTTGAGATGGCAAAATTCAGTGCTGGTGACATAAACTTTAATTCGTTAACCTTTACCATGACGACAAATAGTTGTTTTATTCATAATGAACCTTCGGAGGAGTTATTGAAATTCATTATCCCATTCATACCATCACAACAAACGCATACTTTAACAAGAATTGATGGAGATTGTAATGAGATCTACGAGATAGAAATTAAAATCCCCCACTCATCAATTGAGAGAATTTACCCAGATTCAACGAGAATTAAACTTGATCTTGCCGATTGTATTGATAGTGATTGTATATCGTTAATTGAGGATTCAGAGGAGTTGATTGAGTTTAAGAAAAATCACCGTGAGGAGGTTTATCAACATTACCTGAAGCAGGTAAAAGAGAAACTGTCTTGTGTAAGTGTCATTGAGTTTACTTTAATGAAAGCTCACATGGTATGGATGAATTACCTTCTAAAGATCCATTTCCCACTGCTCCAAAGAACGTTAAACATGGAAGCTAATAACAGAACAGAGATAAGAAAATTTCTCAAGAACAATCTGTATGGTTACTCACCGGCAAGAAGAGTAACAAAGTCTGTAACCAAATTTAGTGATATCCCAATACCATATCTTCCCCCTCCATTATGTGACAACCAACCACAAGATAATTATTTCAATGTCAAGATAACAAAAAACATGGAATCTAATGATGATGGAAAGAATTACAGAATTTGGATTGAAAATAATAATTCTTTTATTGATGTCACCTATCAGGTTATGGCAGATTTCATCCAACTTAAACATATTGATGGTATCCCACTTAAAATTCGTTTTGAAGGTATTTCTTTTATTAGAGAATAAATTTTAGTTGTTTTTTTTTGAATAAAATATTAATAAATAATTGTTTTTTTTGGGGATAAAATTCATAAACATGATTGTTGGCTTTGAAAAATAATTATTTTGGAAGTTTTTAATTGCATGCCTGAGTAATTATTGACACTCTATTGATCATAATTTCCTTTACCTTATTTTAATAATTATTCTAGTTGAAAAAATCACTAAAAAAGGAGGTTATGATAATTTTTGCGAAAAAATTTTTTAGAAATTATTTTCTTACTCATAAATTTATCGGAACATTTCCGAAAATTTCTAGAACTTGTCATAAATTTCTATAAAACTATGTACCGCACAATATTTTCTCTATCCTTAATATATCTTACTCATAAAATGATATTTTTATATATAAAAAATGATTCATCAACGTAGGAGGTATTGATAAAATGTAAATGTATAATATATATATTAGTTTAATTTTGATTCATTTTATCACCGTCAAAAAGATATTTTAAGTACTTATGGAGAAAAAATTTTACATTACCTATCAATTTGATTAAAACCATCATATTTAAAGTGTCATATAGATAGTGTTTGTTAAAAGTTTTCGAATAAATCTCCCATTCATAGAAATATTGTAACTTTATTTGAAGGTAATAATTTTTATTCATGAATAAAAGTAATTAAATAAATCATAGCTAAATTGCTATTGAACTCTTATTTATACACCATTATTTGTGATATCTTTTTAAATATAAATATTATTTTTTGTATATCAAGTAACTTTTAATTTACTTATTATTTACATTAATAACACAATTTTCTACACTAGCTTTTTATAACAATAATTACACTTAACTTTAATTGAATGCTATCTTTTATTGTTGATAATTTTTAATTAAATAAAGTACTCCTTAAAAACTTCTTCTTTTATGTTAACTTTTTCATTAATAACCTTCAAAAATGAAATTTTGAAATAATGTTAACAAAAAATACACATGTTAGTTATAGATTTTTGTAGTTAAAAATATAAACATAATTTAATTAATTTTCTATCTCCTAATCATCTACCTAACATTTCAAAAAAGAACCTTTAACCTAATAGGAAAAAGAGTAATAACTCTTTGATTGTTATATTTTATCATTACATAAAATATACAATTTATGAAATTGTATTTTTTACCTTTAAAATAACATACAATAAATAGAATTTTTGCCTTATATTATCATATAACATACATTAAATTCATCTCTTACCTATATTTTTGATTATTCTTCTCCTATATCGTTTGTATATATTTATATAAATATAGATGCATATTACGTATGAATAATATTTTTTTTATCATTTTTATTATTTTGTATGTGTTTGATTGATTTTTTTAAAATACATTTTAATATCTCCACAACCTCCAACAGAATTTTTGTTGTCCTGTTGGCTTATATGACCAAATTCAAATATGTACTCTCTTTTTTATCACTATTAACATGTTAGAAAAGTTATATAAATTACTCTCTTAACTTTAATATAAAAATTGTATTTGATAATGAATTATTTAAATATTAAAATATATATAGTTATTTGTGTATATACACTTTTATATACTTTACTGATACAATTATATTATCACTACCAATAAATTGCAAAATATTTTAACATTATTATTTACATTATACTCATGAAGTGTGAGTAATTATTCAAAGAATTATTATATACATAATTTAAGTTCTTTTTTGATACCTCAATCACCCTGACACTCCCTCTTCTTCAAAACTTCTTTTACTCAGTCTTATACTACTACGAATCTGGTATTAATAAATAATAAACATATACCAGACAATATGAAATTATAGTTAAATGATAAAGTTGCATATTATATAGATATTTATTTAATGATCTACTTATATTTTTTTACCCTCCCGTACATACACATTGAAATTCAAAACACCATTCTCCATCTCCTTTCTAAAAGTACATCATCTTCAAAATAGGACATTCCACTAGATGACAAAAAAAACATTTGACATTTAAATAACAAAAAAAAAGCCTTTTTTATGTCTATCACTTCTTTGAAAACGTTCTTGCTGTTCCAATTATCATTTAACAATATTTGATCATATATATTATGTAATATTTAATGTAATCAGAAATTGAAAGACACATATTACACATACTTATACATAGAAATATCCATTCTTTTCTGTATACACATAACTTTTCTCTCATTAAAACACAAAAGACGTGATTGACTCTCTTCTATATAAATGTTTCTTCAACAGTTTTGTACAAGATTTTTTAATACTCCAATGGAGAAAAGGTGTGAGGAGAACAAGTATGTGTACTTTAAATGATCAGGTAACGTTTCTGTACCATCCTTTTCTTTAATCGCCTTCTGAGAATGTGTAAGAATATTTATTAATGCATTTGAAGATTATCAAAAAAAGATGTTTCTTTATTTGTTTGATAAAAATATGAGAGATTTTAATTATTACTTCCTTTTATTTTATTCTTATCATTATATATTTTGTAATAAAAATATACATTAATTTTGTCATCCTCCCATTGATACTAATTGTAAGGCTTTTATTATAAAATGACAATAGATTATTGTTATCATCTTCATTTCTTTTTCTAAACAACATCATTAAATGACGTTTTCAAAAAAACTACCCCTTTTATATAATGTTTTTTCCATCATTTTCAATCCACCTTACTATCCTAATTATTTTTTAAGGTGAAACATACATAAATATTATTTTTTACCATTAAATCTAAACACATATATATGTAAAATTATTTAGATAAAAATTCATTATCTATGAAGGATAATAGTATTTTATCGTTAAGTAAATATGCTGGTGAAGAATTTGATTTTGATCTTGGAATAAGAACTGTCTATGCTGGTAAAAGGAGAGGTATGTATATAATTATAGATAATCTCTTTCTTCTTCTTTATAATATAATAAAAATTAGATAAGGAAGAGGGGAGAAAAAATTCTAAATAAATAATATCTTTTCGTTATTTTTCTAGCAACTGATCATAGGGAAGATAAAAATATCTTGCTATTTGGATTATCAAAAGAATACAATTATTTGTTAATTGATGGAATGTGTAATTTTTTGTATAATAATGAATTTAAGAGTAAAAGCAGGTACCATGTTAGGAATGAAAATGACGAGGAATATGATAATAATGGGATCATAACAAGGTACATCTTTAATCAAGCGCAATTATCGTTCAGGCCCATCATATATGATGTTTCACCTAATAATAATTACTCGGTCATATCACAAGTATCAACAATCCTCGAAACAATCATGAATATCACTTCTCTATGCATTGTTATATCTAAAAAAAGTTATGAAGATCAAAACCTACCTGAAACAATCCAGACACTTCTTCAATTATTTTCCAGTAGATCTATCAACGTAAACATTTCACTACTTATCTTATTAAATACAGGATCATCATACTTCAACACATCAACTCTCCCAAGTTCATTTGACAAATTACCACTACACAACAAACAAAAATACTACTTCAATGTCGAAGCTATATTTTCCAAATATATTAAAGGTAAGATTAAATCTCCTACCACTTATTAAAAATACATTAATTAAGTAAATAATAATATTAAATAACAAAAAAACATGATTTATAATTTTTTATTATCATTCCAGACCTCAATAACAAACCTGAATCATCAGAGAAGATGTGGAATTTCACGATGACTAATATGGCAGGTTTTTTCCACTACATATCAACTCTCAAAAATAACTCAAATAACAAAAATGGTGACAACGATGATGTTAAAGAAGTTAAGTTAACATCTATCTTATCATCTTCTACTGGGGCGTTAAACGAAATTGGTAGTAATAATAATAGTTGTAGTAGTAAGGTAGAATCATTGAATAACAATAATAATAATAAGGATACCACTACTCCTTGTGTAAATAATAAGGACGGAAGTAAGAATGAAAATGTAAATGACCACCAGTTAAAGTATATTTGTAAGAAGGAAGATAGTATAAGTAGTAAGATATCTACCTCGACTACTATTTCTTCTGTTAGATCTGAAACAACCACACTCCCTAAGGAGGATATTATTAAAGAGGTCATAGTTGAAGATATTAAAGAGTGTTTTGGGGAAATTTCACTCTCTCCTATTGATAGAATGATTCCTGGTTTAAGTAAAACTACTTATATTGTAAGTTTTTAATATCTTTTTCCCATTAATCTTCCCTTTTACTATCTTAAGAACGGTAACAATACAACACCACCGGAGATGAATAACATACCAACATCAGTCTCCAAATATCCTTCATTCAACTCATTGGCATCTCAATCAAACTCAATAAACACCAACCAAACACAAAGCACAGTTAAAAACTTCCACCAACCAAGCATCATCAGCGGACTCCAAATGCCACCCAAAAAACCATCCTTATCAGGATCCCTATCCAAAGAAGGTTCCCTAGTAGTGGGCATCACCGAGGATCCCCAGGCAAGGCAACCAAAACGCCAATACACCCCAAGATTTGAGTCAAAACCTCATCACTATCCCATCCACGAGGAGGATGAAGATGAAAAACACCACCTGACTTCAAATAATCTTTCACACTCAATTTCACTCCTCTCCGAGACGGCATCTATTAAGCATATAAGAAGTTTCAAGAACAGGAATAATACTGTGTGTGGCGATTGTGGTAGTTGCGTCTTCTACCTCCTGGCTCCACTTTTTATTTTGATGGTATTCTTTATCGTTATTCTAACTATTATTTTCTTGACATAATTAATTGTTGTTTGACGGTGATGGGGTATCTATAAATTTTATAAAATTGTAAATAATAATAAAGAGTAAATAAATTTAGTATTTTGACTGTTTATGTTTTTTGACACTTCTTGAGAAGGAGAAACAGTGAAGGAAGATAAAGGAAGTCATGATATCAAGGTAATTTTGGCGAGAGTATCTATTCACCAAAATGTATCTGAAGTTTTCAGTATGAAACGCTGTCAATTTGTAATGATGGGGTGTATGTAAGTTCACCAATGATTTATATGGAAATTTTGCCACACACATAAAAAGGTAATTTGATTTTTACTATACTTACAATAGATACATTCCTTCCATTCTCAGGAGGGTTTTTACGTAAAAAGATAAGAAAGAGGGAACCCTAAGTGTTAAAGTATTTGATACCAAAAGTTTTTTATCTGTACTTCTTTTTGTTAATTTACTACTAATTAGAACTAATAGTAGTACAGATTTTAGTGAGGTTGCTTATGATGATGTAGACAAAGAACTTGGGGAACCATGTTGTCAAGAACATTACTGTTATAATAATGCATATTACAATATCGAAGAAGTTAATACATTAAAACATTTTTAAATTTGTCATCACATACATTAAGCTATACTTAAATTAATTGTTATTTTGCTTTAGTAATTTTTTTTAATATTTTTAAAACAATAATTAAAACACACATGTTAGTAAAATTTTATTTTAAATACATATTTACAAAATAAAAATACAATTATATACAGTTAAAAACAATTTACAAATAATTTACTAGAGTTCTGGTGTACAAATGTACAGAAGGAGCAATAGTATCACAAAAATATCCTAAAGACTTCCTATCCTTACAATTAACTCCCATATCAATGAACAATTTGTCCATAGAATCGCTGATTTCCTCCAAATCCTACCCATCATAACATTATTCTTCAAGTTATGCACTTTTGGCTGTAACTTTGCAAAGTACGAGAGTGTCATCGAAACGATCTTCAGAACACTCTTCATTTATACCAGGTGATACGTTTTCCTTCTCCGCGAAAGTACCATTTTCTCTGGCACTTTCTGCCTTAAGACTATTGTCGGATAAAAATGTGTCAGTTACAGTTGTATCACCTGAAGGAACTGCATTACGTTTAGAATCTAAAAATATGAAAAAAGAAAATATACATTTTTAAATTATTATAACTTACTTTTACGTCTCCTTGTTATTTTTGAATCTGATATTATTTTACTTTCACAAAAGTCACTAGATTCATTAAAAGACCGCAATTGTCTAGCTATTTCGTGAGCTACAGCCATAATATTACTGGTCAGAGGTGCGGTAGAACTCCACAAGAAATAATATGAACTACACTAAAAAAATCATAATTAGTAAAAACAGGAATTCGTTTAAAAACTCAATCACGATAAAACGTCACTTAAGTATATAAAAATCTACTTATCCAGAAACTGTATGATTTTAAATTTAAACAATGATAATTTTGTCTTTATAAAGATTAATAATTCATTTAGAATTTTTATTTTAAATTACTTATATTAATATAAATGAATCCCATAAACAAGTATAACAGATCATCATGTTTCATACCACCAATAAACCAGACGATGGGTTTACAGAAATTTGAAAATAAGTTAAAAAGAGTGTTTGATAAGAGTTTAAAAGTTGGTAACTATAATAATACGGATCCCAAAAAAGTGACTGTAAAATCAAAAAGCCTTGTCAGAATAATAAGTACTCGACATAAAGTGAAATGAAAATTGAAGAATATAAGTATCTGAAACTGAAACTTATATAACAGAACCAATTTTAAGAAAAGTTAGAAGCAAGCATATTAACCATAGACAAATTATTGTCGATCATTGTAATAAAAATGAATGTTTATCCAAAGTGCATCCCACTGAACAAAACAAACGATATTTAAATGTTTTTTCCAGAAATCAAGTTATTGAGGTGTTAGAATCTACTACAATAGCTTTGAAAAATAAAAATAGTGATGTTTTTATATGAAATATACTAATAAATTGAAATGAATAAATTGTAATATATATTATAAATAATTTTTTAATAAACAATACATTTTGATAATTTTTACCTCTGTTAAATCCTCTTAATTCAATGTTTTTTATTTATGAATACCATATAAAACCTATGAATCTGATATTTTTATCCATGACTCCTATATGAAACCTCGATTCTGAGATTTTGTATTTTTAAAATTTCAAAATCTTACATTTCCGTTCATGAATCTTCAATTTTTTTCCATGAAAACCATATGAACCCCGAATCCGTCATAAAAAATTTTGAATCCCTGAATCTTTTGTACTTACTTGTGGAACCTCCGAATACTTCATATTTACACATGACACCTCTGAATTTATCATAATTACCTATGAAACCAAAGAATCTACATAATTATCAAAAAAACCAATGAGTCTACATAATTATATATGAAATCACTTAATATACTTTTGTTATCCGTAAATACTTTATGTCCAATCATACCTAACATTACTACATTGTTTGGACCCCAGACCCATATCCTAAGAACAAACTCAAGTTATCACCAAGAACCTTCTTATCTATTAAGTTTAAATTTAAGTATATACTTATGCTTGAGCAAAATTTATAACATAGCAAAAAGTGTTTAGAAAAAACTGTGCACCCGTATGTTCGAACCTGTTGTTTCACTTTTCTACTTTTTCAAAAGAAGAAAAGACTTTCAGAGCGGGTAACTACCGGCAAAAAACCTAGATATACTCATGTTAAGTTTTTCTTTATGGAAAATATTAATTAATTAGAGTTCTAATCAGCTAAAAAAACAGTTTTTATTTCATAAAATTTATTCTACATCCCAAATTATTATATTCTCTTAACTTATTTAAGTTTAAACTGCTAAGAATATATGATAGATCTAAAGGTCTACAATATTAATACTCTACTTAGAAATTGGTACTCCATCTCATTATATTAGTGATTTTTATAAACCAAGATGTCTTTTAAAATAAAAATAGCTTTAAAACATTTATAAAAAAGAATATGAAACATTCTGAGAAATTTATTTTTAATACAATATTATATAAAAAAATTTAAAATGATAAGGTACTTGTTTAAATATATATTTTAAATTTATGTTTTTTTGAAGTTAAGTATATAGATAATATTTCTATTACTACAATGCTATGATTAATAATTAAATTCAATAAAAGAGCAGATAGAAGTCTTGATATTCATATTAAAGTCTTATTTTTTATGCCACGATTCACATTCTGTATAGTATTTGGATTATGTGAACTTGGTGCAATCACATTTTCCTTAAACAGCTTCCTACATACAATATCAAGTTTCAAATTCTTAAAAACAGCATCTCTCAAAGTTTTTGAAATAGAAATAATTGAATATGCATTTAAGAATATCCAAAAAATACCGGCAAATGAATCCAAACTATTCATAATATGACTTATACTCTCGTCATATCCATTAATTTTTATATCAATATAATAAAATTGATCTTGTATTAAGCGAATCAATTGAACGATTCCTAGTAATACTACGTAACGTGTCATACGTTTTTCTTTATTTCTTTTTTTTGTTGCAATAACAGAGAATTCATTTGATGTTTTGTTAAGTTTTTTAATTTTACATGTTATAATTATTGTTAAAATTATAGCAATAATTGATGCTGAATGTACTAATGCAATTAATAGGAAATGATGTTCTTTGTATGTATAACCAAAAGGATATTTACAGTTGAATCCTCCTCTTTTTGCACCATTAAAATACATGTTCCCACCATAATTATATGGCAAACTACAGTATGTGTTGCTTAGTAGTTCGATTATGGCTGAATAAATTACCAATAAGATTTGAAAATGTAGATAATTTTTATCTATATACTAAAAAATATGAAGTTTAAAAAATGTGATACCTACAAATTTGTACCTGATAATAACTATTTGGATAAAAAATAGACAAAAATCGAATGATGGCAATAAAAAGAAAGTTCATAGTTTGTATATAAAAAGTCCAATCTAAAAGAGATCGTAACATCACCCAAACAACTAAATGTACAGTATTGGCATTATCCTTCAGATATTCTGCTACAATACTTACATCAGTAGTAATAATGTATAAAAAAAATAGGTTACTATTTAAAATATAAATAAATGATCCAAAAACAACCACCTTGAAGTATGGAGAGTTGAAACAATTACTAGTCATCCGGCTTCTTATTATCGTAACTGCAATAGTTGCAAGTAATATATTTGATAACGATGCAAAAAAAAAGAGAAATAAAATTTTATAGACACCAAAAGTTGGATAAATGAATGGCAAGTATCTACCTATTTTGTTAATTAAAAGTTCTGGTTTACTGTTATTCATATTCTCCTTCTTTAACTGTTTATTAATTTCAATGCGGAAAAATAATTGATACCGGCTTGG
Source organism: Strongyloides papillosus (assembly GCA_005656395.1). Taxonomy (NCBI): domain Eukaryota; kingdom Metazoa; phylum Nematoda; class Chromadorea; order Rhabditida; family Strongyloididae; genus Strongyloides; species Strongyloides papillosus. Next base: position 279,070 of record SRSI01000049.1, read on the forward strand.
ACAAAATTAAGATTAATTTTAAAAAATAGTAGAAATGAAGATTCACAAATTTTTTTCATATATATACTTGGCATATCACGAATATCATAAAGATAATAAATCAAGAAGTAATTTGTTGTACCATTCCATTTAATGGGTAATGTAAATTAATATTTAATATCATTTTATCATAAAAAATCTTAAATATTTATTGACTGAATAAAAAACTCATAAAAACAAAATTTATTTTGAATTAAATTGCTACAATAAGTGTTTTTGTTATTCTTGTTTTATTCTTCGTCTAATAATCCATTTAAAAAGCTCCAACATTCTAGGTAGTCGCCTTCAAAAATAATTTACAATGCATCACTCTGGGACTAAATGTCCTAATTATAGCTTATCTTAATGTCTTCGAAGTAAAAAATAGAAGATAAAGAATTAATAAATATCCATAAAATACCAATAAAAGGATTCACCCCATTAGTAATGTGATATATACTTTTATCGTGATAAATAATCTTTACTGGATATAATATATCTGATCCTTTAGAATCCGACGTAATTAAAGAATCGTCAGAACAGTTACATAAAGTGTCGTACGGTATTCAGTTTTTTTTATTGTCATTTTTGATATTAATAGCACTCATATTAAGCAATTTTTTTTACTAAAATAATCGTATAATTAAGGTTTCAATTGGTTGATAAAGTAGTTTTTTGAGTCATTATCTCTATTTTACATCTTAAATTACTATATACTTTTTTCTTATTTAAGTTTCAATTGATAAGAATAAATGATATATGTAAAGATGACAATATTAATGCTCTTCTTAGAAATTAGTACACCTTCTCGTTATAATTATCAATTTTTATGATGCAGGATAGTCTTTAACATGTAAATAGTCTTTAAATATTTAAAAAATTATACTATTTACAGAAAAGAACATATGACCTCTTGATGAAGTAATTTTTAATAAAATATTATTGAAAAAATCGATTAAATTATAAAGTGTTCGTTTAAATATATATTTCAAAATTTTAAATATTTTTTTTAAAAGTTAAGAGTATAAATAATATTTACATTGCCATTATGGTATGATCATATTCAATAAAACAACAATTAGAAGTCTTGATATTTATATAAAAATCTTTTTCTTTGTTCCATGATTCATATTCTGTATTGTATTTGAATTTTGTACAACTACAATTTCCTTAAACAACTTCTTATAGACAATATCAAGTTTTAAATTCTTAAAAACAGCATCCCTCAAGGTTTTTGATATAAGAATAATTGATGATGCATTTATAAACATCCACGAAACACTGACAAAAGGTCTTAAGCCAGAGATAATGTATCTTATACTTTCGTCATATCCATTGACTTTTATTTCATTATAATAAAATTGATCTTGAATTAAGCGAATCAATTGCATGATTCCTATAATTATTACATAACGTGTCATACATTTTTCTTTTTTTCTCTTTTTCATTGCATTAACAGAAAATTTATTTGTTGTTTCGTTTACTTTTTTGTATTTATATGTTATAATTATTGTTAAAATTATAGAAATAATTGTTATTGAATGCACCAATACAATATGCATGAAGTAATATTCTTTTTTTGTATAATTGAAGGGATATCTACACGTAAAATCTCCTCTTTTACCACCTTTAAAATATTTTTCTTTCTCATGATTATACTCATATGGCAAACTACAGTATATTTTGCCCAATAGTGGTAATATGGCTGAAAAAACGATCACTGCGATTTGGAAATATAGATGATTTTTTTCTATATACTAAAAATAAGAAGTAAAAAATAAATGACACATACAAATTTTTACCTGATAGTAACTATTTGGATAAAAAACTGACGAAAATCGAACGATAGCAATAAAAAAAAAGTTTACATTTTGTATATTAAAAGTCCACTTTGAGAGAGTATACAATACAATTAAAGTAATTAAATGTAGAGTATTACCGTTTTCCTTTAAATATTCTGCTACAATACTTAATTCAGTAGTAAAAAGATATGAGAAGAATAAAATATTATCTATAATATCGTTAAACGATCCGAAAACAACCAGCTTGAAGTATGAAGAATTTAAGTAATTACTATTCTTCCAGCTTTTAATTATCGTGACTGCAATAGTTGCATGTAATATATATGATAAAAATCCAAAAATAAAAATAATTGAAAGTTGATATACATCATAAGTTGGATAAATAAATGGTAAGTATCTACCTACTTTGTCAATTAAAAGTTCTGGATTACTGTTATTCATAATTTCCGCCTTTAATTGTTTCTTAATACAAGATGGAAAATTATTTAATACCAGGTTAGATAAAATTAGGATTAATTTAAAAAATTTTAAAAATAAAGATTCACACATTTTATACCTGTATATACCTGACATGTCACGAATATCACAAGATAATAAATTAAGAAAATATTTGCTACACCATTATATTTAAAGGATTAGCGTTGTAAATATTTATAGACCAAAGAATAAACAAATAAAAATCATAAAAAAAATGTTTCATTACAATTAATTAAATATAACAGGTGATTTTGTTGTTCTTGTTGATTCCTGGACTGTAAGTCTACTGGGAAAGCTCCAAAATTCCGGACTGTCGCTTTCCAAAATAGTTTATCAAATATCACTCTGAGTCTAAATATCCTAATTATAGCCTCTCTTAATGTATTCGAAATAATAATAAGTGATAAAGAATTAATAAATATTCATAAAACACCAATAAAAAGATTCACCCCATTAGCAATGTGATTTATACTTTCATCGTGACCATTAATTTTTATTGGGATATAATGCATTCAATACTCGAGAATTCGGCATACTTATAAATGGTTAGAACGATAACATAGTGTGTCATACAGTATTCAGACTTTTTTGCTATCTTAGATTTTAATAGCACACATATTAAGCAGTTTTTTATTAAAAATAATCAAATAATTAGTATTTTAATTGGCTGATAAAGTAGTTTTTAAGCTGCTAACTTTACTTTACATCTCAAATTATTACATAATCTTGTCTTGCATAAGTTTAAATTGATAAGAATAAATAATAAATGTGTAAAATATTAATTCTCAACATAGAATTTAGTGCACCTTCACGTTATATTCCTTCATTTTTATGATTCAAGATGGCATTTACAATGTAAATAACTTCAAAACATTAAAAAATTAAAAGAATTAGTAGATATTAATGTATAGCCTTCTGAGGAAGTAATTTTTAAAACAATATTATTGGAAAAAATTGTTTAAAATGATAGAATACTTGTTTAAGTTTTCATTTAAAATTTTTAAACGTCTTTTTCGATGTCAAGAACATAGATTGTTTTTATATTGCTACCATGGTATGATATATGATTAAATTCAAGAAAACACCAGTTAGAAGTCTTAATATTCATATAACAGTTCTTCTATTCTTTATACCTCGATTCATATTCTGCTTAATATTTGAACCTTGTGAACTTGGTACAACTACATTTTCCTTAAACAACTTCTTATATATAATATCAAGTTTCAAATTCTTAAAAACAGAATCTCTCAAAGTTCTTGATATAAAAATAATTGATAATGCATTTATAAACATCCACGAAACACTGACAAAAGGTCTTAAGCCAGAGATAATGTATCTTATACTTTCGTCATATCCATTAATTTTTATTTCAAAATAATAAAGTTGATCTTGTATTAAGCGAATCAATTGCATGAATCCAATGATAATTATATAACGTGTCATACGTTTTTCTTTATTTCTTTTCTTTATTGCAATAACGGAAAATTCACTTGTTGTTTTGTTAACTTTTTTAATTTTACATGTTATAATTATTGTTAAAATAAAAGAAATAATGGTTAATGAATTTACTAATGCAATGTACATGAAATGATACTCTTTTTTTGTATAACCAAAAGGATATTTACAGTTGAAGTCTCCTCTTTTACCGGCTCTAAAATACATTTCCTTATCATAATTATAATCATATGGCAAACTACAGTATGATTTGCTTAGTAATGGCAGGCCGACTGAGTAAATTATCAATGAGATTTGGAAATATAGATAGTTTTTATTTATATACTAAAAAATTAGAAGCTATAAATATATTATATATATAAATTTTTACCTGATAATAGCTATTTGGATAAAAAACAGACAAAAATCGAATGATAGCAATAAAGAAAAAGTTCAAATTTTGTATATTAAAAGTCCATTTTGAGAGAGCAAACAACGTCGTGAAAATAATTAAGTGTACAGTATTACCGTTTTCTTTCAAATATTCTGCTACAATACCCAATTCAGTGGTAAACATAAATAACAAGAATATGATATTATGTATAACATCATTAATAGATCCAAAAACAACAACCTTGAAGTACGAAGAATTAAAGTAATCACTAGTCTTCCAGCTTTTAATTATCGTAACTGCTATAGCTGCATGTAATATATATGATAATATTGCAAAAATAAGAATAATTGAAAGTTGGTAGACATCATAAGTTGGATAAAGGAATGGTAGGTATCTACCTATTTTGTTAATTAAAAGTTCTGGATTACTGTTATTCATATTCTCTTTCTTTAATTATCTCTTAATTAAAGGATGAAAAAATAATTGATTCTATATGAGATAAAGTTAAAGTTAGTATTACCTTTAAAAAATAATAGAAACAGAGATTCTCAAATTTTCTTTCTATTTATACCTGGAGTGTCACGAATATCATAAAGACAATAAATCAAGAAGTAATTTGCTGAACCATTACATTTAATGGAAAATTTAAATTGATATTTCACATCATTTTTTTACGAAGCATTATAAGTATTTATTTAACCAAAAAAAAACTGTAATAACAAACTTAATTTACAATTACTTTAGTAAAATAGGTGTTTTTATTATTCTTGTTTTATCCTTCGACTAATAATCTATTGAAAAAGCTTTAACATTATGAACGGTCACCTTACAAAATAATTTATTATACATCACTCTAGGTCTTAATGTTCTATTTATAGCGTATCTTAATGTCTTCGAAATATTAATAAGCGATAAGGAATTAATAAATATCCATAAAACACCATTAAAAAGGATTCACCCCATTAGCAATGTGACATATACTTTCATCGAGACCAATGATCTTTACTGGTATACAATATATCTGACCTTTAGAATCCGATGTAATTGAAGAATCGTCATAACGGCAGCAGAGTGCGTATTACGGTAATAATCCTTCTTTTTCTTGTCATCTTTGATATTAATAGTATTCATATTAAATAATTTTTTTATAAAAAATAATCAAATAATTAGTGTTTTAATTGGCTGATAAAGTAGTTTTCGAGTCACTAGCTCTATTTTACATCCCAAATTACTACATATTTTTCTCTTATTTAAGTTTAAATAGATAAGAATTTATGATAAATTTTAAGGTGGGGAATATTAATACTTTACTTCGAAATTACTACAGTTTCTCGTCATATTTAATATTTTTTATGGTTAGAAATCCCCTTTATAATGCAAACAGCTTTAAAATATAAAAAAAAACAACTATTTATTTAAATTGCAATCATGGTATGATATACGATTAAATACAATAAAACAACAGTTATAAGTCTTTATATTTATATAATAATCTTTTTCTTTGTTCCATGATTCATTTTCTGTATAATTTTTAGATTTTGTGAACTTGGTAAAATTACATTTTTCTTATACAACTTCTTATATATAGTATCAAGTTTCAAATTTTTAAAAACTGCATCCCTCAAAGTTTTTGATATCAAAATAATTGATAATGCATTTAGAAAAATACATAAAATGGGGACAAATGGCCTCAAACCATATGTAATATATCTTATACTCTCATCATATCCATTAATTTTTATATTAATATAAATAATTTGATTTTGAATTAAGTGAAACAATTGCATTGTTCCTAATACAATTATATAACATGTCATACGTTTTTCTTTTTTTCTTTTTTTTACTGCATTAACAGAAAATTTATTTGGTGTTTTATTAAGTTTATTAATTTTAAATACAATAATTATTGTTAAAATTATAGAAATAATTGTTGCTGAATGTACCAGCGCAATCTTTATAAAGTAATAATCATTTTTTGTATAATTGAAAGGATATTTACAGGTAAATGTTCCACTTTTATAATCTGTATAAAACCTTTCCTTTTTATAAACATATGGTAAACTACAGTATGTATTGCTTAATAGTAGTATTATAGCTGAATAAATTATCAATAAAATTTGGAAATACAGATAATTTTTATCTATATACTAAAAAATATGAAGTTAAAAAAATGTGATACATACAAATTTGTACCTGATAATGACTATTTGGATAAAAAATGGACAAAAATCGAATGATAGCAATAAAAAGAAAGTTCATACTTTGTATAATATCAGTCCAATTTGTGAGAACTCGTAATATCACCCAAATAACTAAATGTACAGTTTTGGCATTTTCTTCCAAATGTTCTACTACAATACCTACATTAATAGTAGGAAAAAGTAAATAAAATATAAAACTATTTAAAATATCAATAAATAATCCAAAAACAACAACCTTGAAATATGAGGAATTTAAATAATTACTAGTCTTCCAGTTTTTAATTATCGTAACCGCAATAGTTGCACTTAGTATATATGCTAACAATGCAAAAAAAAAGATAATTGAAATTTTATAGACATCCAAAGTTGGATAAATGAATGGTAAGTATCTACCTATTTTGTAAATTATAAGTTCTGGATTACTGTTATTCATATTCTCCATCTTAAAGTTTTTCTTAATACTGGATGGGAAAATAATAGATACCAGGTTAGATAAAATTAAGATAATTTTAAAAAATATTAGAAATAAAGATTCACACATTTTCTACCTATATATACATTGGATGTCACGAATATCTTAAAGGTAATAAATCAAGAAGTAATTTGCTGTACCATTACATTTAATGGAAAATTTAAATTAATATTTCACATCATTTTATTACGAAGCATTATAAGTATTTATTTAACCAAAAAAAACTGTAATAACAAACTTAATTTACAATTACTTTAGTAAAATAGGTGTTTTTATTATTCTATGTTTTATCCTTCAATTAATAATCTGTTGAAAAAGCTCCAACATTCTGAACAGTCGCTTTCTAAAATAATTTATTATATATAAATTCTAGGTCTAAATGTTTTAATTATAGCTTGTCTTCGAAATAATGATGAGTGATAAAGAATTTATAAATATCCATAAAACACTAATAAAAGGATTCATTCAATTAGGAATGTGATATATATTTTCATCTTGACCAATGATCATTACTGGTATATAATACATCTCAACTTCTAGAATCCGATATAGTTGGAGAGCCGTTAGAACAGTATCATAATGTGTCATACGGTAGTTAGCCATATTTTTCTTGTAATCTTTTACATTTATTAAACTATTACAAATGTTAATTTTCTTATCTTGTAATTGACATCTACTAATAATATGATAAATGTTATTAATAATAATTAATGAATAAATCAAAAAAAGTATAAACACACAATTTACTTCACCGAGGATACAATAATTACAATTTATTTTAATTTCAACATAAAAATTATACGACAAATGTCAATATATTGACTGTGTTAATGTAAACCTAAAAATAAAATTAAAACTTATTTCTTTTTTTTAAGAAAAATATTCAGTTTTTTTGCATAAAAAGAATGTAACTAGTCTAAATATTTAAAAAGATAAATTATTTATTTAAATTCCTATCATGGTATGATATATGATTGAAATCAAAAAAACACTAATTAGAAGTCTTGATATTCATACAACAGTCTTAGTCTTTCTACCATGATTCATATTCTGCATAATATTTGGATTATATAAAATTGGTGTTACCACATTTTCCCTAAGCAACTTCCTATATATAATATCAAGTTTTAAATTCTTGAAAACAGCTTCTCTCAAATTTTTTGATATAAAAATAATTGATACTGCATTTACAAACATCCATAAGACATTAACAAATGGCCTAAAACCAAGGATAATATACTTTATGCTCTCGTCATTTCCATTAATTTTTATATCAATATAATAAAATTGATCTTGAATTAAGCGAATCAATTTCATGATTCCTAATACTATTACATAACGTGTCATACGTTTTTCTTTGTTTCTTGTTTTTATTGCATTAACGGAAAATTCATTTGATGTTTTGTTAAGTTTTTTAATTTTATATTTTACAATTATTGTTAAAATTATAGAAATAACTACTACTGAATGTACCAACGCAATATATATGAAATGATACTCTTTTTCTGTATAACCAAAAGGGTATTTACAGTTGAATTCGCCTCTTTTATCACCAGTATAATACATTTGCTTATCATAATTATAATCATATGGCAAATTACAGTAAACTTTGCTTATTAGTGGTACAATGGATGAGTATATAACTACTGAAACTTGGAAGTATAGATAATTTTTATCTATATACTAAAAAATAAAAAGTTAAAAGTATATGATGCCTAAAAAAATTTTACCTGACAATAACTATTTGGATAAAAGACTGACAAAAATCGAATGATGGCAATTAAAAGAAAGTTCATATCTTGTATAATATATGTCCATTTTGTGAGAGTATATACTACCGTCCAAATAACTAAATGTACAGTATTACCATTTTTCTTCAAATATTTTGCTACAAAATCCACTTCAGTAGTAAAAAGATATAAAAATAATATTATATTATCTATAATATCAATGAATGATCCAAAAGCAACAACCTTAAAGTATGGAGAATTCAAATAGTTACTAGTCTTCCAGCTTCTAATTATTGTAACTGCAATAGCTACATGCAATATATGTGATAAGAATGCAAGAAAAAAGATGAATGAAAGTTCATAGACATCCAAAGTTGGATACATGAATGGTAGGTATCTACCTATTTTGTTAATTAAAAGTTCTGGATTACTGTTATTCATATTCGCCTTCTTTACTTACTTCTTAATTAAAAGATGAAAAAATAATTGTTACCAAGTGAGATAAAGTTAGTATTAATTTTAAAAAATAATAGAAACAGAGATTCACAAATGTTCTATCTATTTATATTTTGCATATTACAAATATCTTAAAGACAATAAATCATAAAACAATTTGCTGCACCATTACATTTAATGTAAATTTATTTTTGACATCATTTTATTACAAAGCGTTATAAATATTTATTGGCAAAGCAAAAAACACATAAAAATGATTTTTGAATTACAATTAATTTACAATAAAAGATGATGTTTTTATGCTTGTTTTATTCTTTGACTAATCATGTACTGAAAGTGTTCCAACATTCTAGACTCTTTTTTTTCAGAAATACTTTTTTATACATCACTCTGAGTCTTAATGTCCTATTCATAGCATATCTTAATGTCTTCGAAATACTAATGAGCGATAAGGAATTAATAAATATTCATAAAACACTAATAAAACGGATTCACCCCATTGGCAATGTGATATATACTTTCATCGAGACCACCAATCTTTATTGTTATATAGTAAATCTCATCCTCTAGAAAATGACGTATTTAGAGGATCGTTAGAACGGTAACATAAAATGTCATACGGTATTCACCCTTTCTTTTCTTGTCATCTATTATAATTATTGAACTATTTATAAGTATTTAATTTGCTTAACTTTTATTTTGACAAATAGTGTTATTACAATATATGTTTATATTAATGAATGAACCAAAAAAAATAACAAATAATAAAATTTTTCATTAAGAATATGACAAAAAACACACAATTTACACTACCGAGGATACAATTAATAAAAAATATTTTACTTTCAACATAATATTTATAGGGAAATTAGATATATGTTGACTGTGTTAAAATAAACTAAAAAAAATAATTAAAACTGGTTACGTGTTAAATGAAAAATTAAAAGCATTTTGTATGAAAAGAATGTAGATATCTAAATATTTAGAAAAAATTAACAATTTAAAAAATGGAATATATTACCTTTTGAGGAAGTAATATTTAATGCAATATTGTTAGAAAAAAATGTTTAAAATGATAAAGTATTTGATCAAGTATATATTTCAAATTTTTAAATCTTTTTTTTTTCATGTTAGAAAATTGATGATTTATATTGTTATTATGGTATGATATAGAAGTAAATTCAGTAAAACACAAGTAAGAAGTCTTGATATTTATATAATAATCTTTTTCTTTGTACCATGATTTATATTCTGTATAATTTTTAGATTGTCTGAACTTGGTACCACTACATTTTTTCTAAACAACATCTTATATACAATATCAAGTTTCAAATTCTTAAAAACAGAATCTCTCAAAGTTTTTGATATAAAAATAATTGATATTGCATTTGTAAATATGCAAATAACAGTGACAAATGGCCTCAAACCATAGGTAATATATCTTATACTCTCGTCATATCCATTAATTTTTATTTCAATATAATAAAGCTGATCTTGTATTAGGCGAATCAATTGCATGATTCCTAATACAATTACATAACGTGTCATACGTTTTTCTTTATTTCTTTTTTTTATCGCTACAACAGAGAATTCATTTGATGTTTTGTTAAGTTTTTTAATTTTACACATAATAATTATTGTTAAAATTATAGAAATAATTGTTGCTGAATGTACCAACCCAATGTGTATGAAATAATAATCATTTTTTGTATAATTGAAAGGATATCTACAGGTAAATTCTCCTTTTTTAGCACCGTTAAAATACTTTTGCTTTTCATAATCATAATTATATGGCAAACTACAGTGTGTTCTACCTAATAGTGGTATTATGACTGAAAAAACCACCACTGAGACTTGAAAATACAGGTAATTTTTATCTACATACTAAAAGATAAAAGTTATAAATATATGATACATACAACTTTATACCTGATAATAGCTGTTTGGATAATAAATTGACAAAAATCGAATGATAGCAATAAAAAGATAGTTCATATCTTCTATATTATAAGTCCATTTTGAGAGAAGATTTAATATCATAAAAAAAACTAAATGAACAGTATTGGCATTCTCCTTCAAATATTCTGCTACAATAGTAGCGTCAATAATAAAAATATATAAAAAAAATAAGATACTATTTGAAATATCAGTAAATGATCCAACAACAACAACCTTGAAATATGAAGAATTTAAATAATTACTAGTCTTCCAGCTTCTAATAATTGTAACTGCAATAGTTGCATGTAATATAAATGCTAACAATGCAAAAAAAAAGATAAATGAAAGTTGATAGACATCATAAGTTGGATAAAGGAATGGTAGATATCTACCTATTTTGTTAATTAAAAGTTCTGGATTACTGTTATTCATAATCTCTTTCTTTATCTATTTCTTAATTACAAGATAGAAAAATAATTGATACCATGTGAGATAAAATTAGAATTAAATTTAAAAATTAATAGAAATAATGACTCACACTTTTTTAAGCTATATATACCTGGGATGTCACGAATATCTTAAAGATAATAAATCAAGAAGCAATTTTCTACACCATTACATTTAATTGAAAATATAAATTAATATTTTTACATTATTTTTTTACAAAGCATAATAAATATTTATTGACCAAACAAAAAACTCATAAAAACAAAATTTAATTACAATTAATTTGCAATACAATTCTTTGAATCTTAATGTCCTAGTTATACCATATCTTAATGTCATCGAAATAAAAATAATTGATAAGGAAATAATAAATGTTCATAAAACACTAATATAAAGATTCACTTCTTTAGCTATATGATTTAAAGTTTTATCTTGGCCAATGATCTTTACTGGTATATAATACATCTCATTCTCTAGTATCCGACATAATTGGAGGATCATCAAAATGGCAACACATTGTGTCATAAGGTATTAATCCTTCTTTTTTTGTCATCTCTGATATGAATAGCACTCATATTTAGCAGTTTTTTTATTAAAAATTAGCAATAAATTAGCGTTATAATTAGCTGATAAAGTTGTTTTAAGTCATTAACTATTCTTTACATTTCCAATTACCGTATATATTTCCCTTATTTAATTTTAAATTGACAAGAATAAATAATAAATGTAAAGATGTACAATATTAATGCTAAAAATAGAAATAAGTACAACTTCTCGTTATATTTCTTTATTTTTATAATTCAAGATGCCATTTATAATGTAAATAACTTTAAAATATTCAAAAATTTAAACATTTTATAGAAAATATTTTTTTAATGATAAGGTTTCTGTTTAAATGTATATTAAACATATTTAGATGTTTTTTTGAAGTCAAGAATACAGAAAATATTTATATTGCTATATTGGTATGATATATAAGTAAACTCAATAAAACACCAGTAAGAAGTCTTGATACCTATATAATAATCTTTTTCTTTGTTTCACAATTAACATTCTGTTTAAAATTTGGATTGTGTGAACTTGGTACAATTACATTTTCCCTAAACAGCTTTTTATACATAATATCAAGTTTTAAATTCTTAAAAACAGCATCTCTTAAAGTTTCTGATATAAAAATAATTGATAATGCATTTATAAACATCCTTAAAATACTGATAAATGGCTTCAAACCTAAGTTAATATATCTAATACTTTCGTCATATCCATAAATTTTTATTTCAAAAAAATTAAGTTGATCTTGAATTAAGCGAGTCAATTGAACGATTGCTAGTAATACTACGTAACGTGTCATACGTCTTTCTTTATTTCTTTTTTTTATTGTAGAAACAGAAAATTCATTTGATGTCTTGTTAAGTTTTTTAATTTTAAACATTATAATTATTGTTAAAATTACAGCAATAATTGATGCTGAATGTAGCAATCCAGTGTATATGAAGTAAAAATCATTTGTTGTATAATTGAAAGGATATCTACAAGTAAATTGTCCTTTTTTAGCACCGTTAAAATACTTGTTCCCACCATATCTATATGGCAAACTACAGTATGTACTTCTTAATGGTAATATTATGGCTGAATAAATTATCAATGAAATTTGTAAATACATATAATTTTTGTCTATATACTAAAAAAAAGTTACAAAATTATGATACATAAAAATTCTTACCTGATAATAATTATTTGGATAAAAGAATGACAAAAATCTAATGATGGCAATAAAAAGAAAGTTCATAGTTTGTATATAAAAAGTCCAATCCAAAAGAGTTAGTAATATCACCCAAATAACTAGATGTACAGTATTGGCATTCTCCTTCGAATATTCTGCTACAATACTTACATCAGTAGTAAAAAGAAATAACTAAAATATGATATTATTTAAAATTTCAATAAATAATCCACAAACAACAACCTTGAAGTATGGAGACTTTAAGTAATCATTAATTCTCTTGCTTCTAATAATCGTAATTGCAATGATTCCATGTAATATATTTGATAACAATGAAAAAAAATAGAAAAATGCAATTTTGTAGACACCAAAAGTTGGATAAATGAATGGTAAATATCTACCAATTTTGTCAATTAAGAGTTCTGGATTACTGTCATTCATATTCTCTGTCTTTAAGTTTTTCTTAATGCAAGATGAAAAAATAATTGTTAACAGCCTAGACAAATTTAAGATTAATTTTAAAAAATGATAGAAATGAAGATTCACAAATTTTCTACCTGTATATACCCGGCATGTTACGAATATCTTAAAGACAATAAATCATAAACCGATTTGCTGCACCATTACATTTAATATAAATTTATTTTTAACATCATTTTATTACAAAGCGTTATAAATATTTATTGGCAAAGCAAAAAACACATAAAAATTATTTTTTAATTATAATTCATTCATTATAAAAGATGATGTTTTTATGCTTGTTTTATTCTTTGACTAATAATGTACTGAAAGTGTTCCAACATTCTGGACTCTTTTTTTTCAGAAATACTTTATTATAAATCACTCTGAGTCTTAATGTCCTATTTATAGCATATCTTAATGTCTTCGAAATAATAATAAGTGATAAAGAATAAATAGATATTCATAAAACACTAACAAAATGATTCACCCTATTAGCAATATAATATATATTTTTATCATAATCAATGATCTTTACTGGTATATAATACATTTGATCTTCTAGAATCCGACATAAATGAAAGATTGTCAAAACGGTTATATAATGTGTCATACGGTACTAATTTTTTTTTCTTGTTATCTTTGATATTTATAGTACTTATATTAAGCAGTTTTTTTATTAAAAATAATTAATTATATAGCGTTGTAATTATATGATAAAGTAAAATTTAAAGTTATTAATATTACTTTACAACCCAAATTATTATGCAATTTCTATTATTTAATTTTAAACTGATAAGAATATATAATAAACTTAAATGTGGGCAAATTTAATACTTTACTTCGAAATTTCTACACTTTCTCGTTGTATTTATTAATTTTTTTAATTCAAAATTTTTTGAAGAATTCAAACAGCTTTAAAATATTTAAAAATTAAACTAATTATTTAAATTGCTATCATGTTATGATATATTAATAAATTCAAGAATGCGCTAGTTATATGTCTTGATATTTATAAAATAATCTTTTTCTTTGTACCACGATTTATATTATGTATAATATTTGAATTATACGCAATTTTTTCAACTTTATTTTTCCTAAACAACTTCCTATATACAATATCAAGTTTCAAATTCTTAAAAACAGCATCTCTCAAAGTTTTTGATATAAAAATAATTGATATTGAATTTACAAACATCCATAAAGCACATACAAATGGCTTCAAACCAAAGCTAATATATCTTATACTCTCATCATATCCATTAATTTTTATATTAGCATAATAACATTGATCTTGAATTAAGCGAATCAATTGAATGGTTGCTAATAATACCACATAACGTGTCATACGTTTTTCTTTACCTCCTTTTTCTACTACATTAACGGAAAATTCATTTGTTATTTTGTTAAGTTTTTTAATTTTAAATATAATAATTATTGTTAAAATTATAGAGATAATTATCATTGAATGCAACATTATAACATATATGAAGTAATACTCTTTTCTTGTATAACCAAAAGGATATTTACATTTGAATGCTCCTCTTTTGCCACCATTAATATACATTTGCTTCTCATAATCAAAATTATATGGTAAGCTACAGTATGGTCTGCTTAATAATGGCAAAATGGATGAGTAAACTATCACTAAAATTTGGAAATATTGGTAATTTTTATCTATATACTAAAAAATAAGAAGTAAGAATATATGACATATGCAAATTTTTACCTGATAGTAACTGTTTGGATAAAAAATGGACAAAAATCGAATGATAGCGATAAAAAGATAGTTTATATTTTGCATATTATAAGTCCACTTTGAAAGAATATAGAATGCTACATAAATAACTAAATGTACAGTATTAGCGTTCTCATTCAAATATTCTGCTACAATACTTAGTTCAGTGGTAAAAAAAAAAGTATAAAATGCGAAATTGTCTATAATATCAGTTAATGATCCAACAACAACAACCTTGAAATATGGAGACTTTAAATAATTACTACTCTTCCAGCTTCTGATTATTGTAACCGCAATAGTTGCATGTAATATGTATGATGGGAATGAGAAAAAAAACATAAATAAAAGTTGATAGACATCATAAGTTGGATAAAGGAATGGTAAGTATCTACCTATTTTGGTGATTAAAAGTTCTTGATTACTGTTATTCATATTTTCCTTCTTTAACTATTTTTAATTACACGATGAAAAAATAATTGATACCAGGTGAGATAAAATTAGGATTAAATTTTAAAATTAATAGAAATAAAGGTTCATACATTTTCTACCTATATATACATAGAATGTCACGAATATCATAAAAACAATAAATCAAGAAGTAATTTGCTGCACCATTCTATTTAATGGAAAATATAAATTAATATTTAACATAATTTTAGTACAAAGCATTATAAATATTTATTGACCAAACAAAAAACACATAAAAATAATATTTAACTACAATTAATTGACTATAAAAGGTGTTTTGTCACTCTTGTCTTACCTTACGACTGACAATCTACTGAAAAAGCTTCAACATTCTGGACACCCTCTTTGCAAAATAATTTATTATACATCACTCTGAGTTTAAATATCCTAATTATAGCTTCTCTTAATCTCTTCTAAATAATAATAATTGATAAGAAATTAATTAATATCCATAAAAACTAATAAAAGGATTCACCCCATTAGTGATATGATATATACTTTCATCGTGACTATCGCATTTTACTGGTTATAATACATCTCATCCTCTAGAATCCGGCATATTTAGAGAATCGTCAGAACGGTAACATTAAGTGTCATACGATATTTATCCTTTTTTTCCTTGTCATCTTTGATATTAATATCACTCATATTTAGCAGTTTTTTTAATAAAAATAATTAATTAATTAGTGTTGTAATTAATGATAAAGTACATTTTAAGTCATTAATTTTTCTTTACATTCCAAATTACTACATATTATTCTTTTATTTATTTTTAAACTACCAAGAATTTATTATAGATGTAAAGGTTCACAATATTAATACTCTACTTAGAATTTGGTACACTTTATCATTATATTAGTAATTTTTATGATTCAAGATGTCTTTAAGAATGAAAATAGCTTTAAAACATTTGTAGGAAAGAATATGAAACATTTTCAGAAATTAAATTTTAATACGAAATTGTTGGAAAAAAATATTTAAAATGATAGGTGCTTCTTTAAATATACATTTCAAATCTATAAATGTTTTTTAGAAGTCAAGTATCAGATTGTATTATTATTGTTATCATGGTACAATATGTAATCAAATACAATAAAAGAGCAGTTAGAAGTCTTGATATTCATATTAAAGTCTTATTTTTTTATACCACGATTCACATTCTGTATAATATTTGGATTATTTGAACTTGGTACAATCACATTTTCCTTAAACAGTTTCATACATACATTATTAAGTTTCAAATTCTTAAAAACAGCATCTCTTAAAGTTTTTGAAATAGAAATAATTGATATTGCATTTAAAAATATCCATAAAACACCGAGAAATGGTTCAAAAAAACGGATAATATACGTTATACTCTTATCATATCCATTTATTTTTATATCGATATAAAAAAAATTATATTGAATTATGCAAATCAATTGTATGATTCCTACAATTATTACATAACGTGTCGTACGTTTTTCTTTATTTCTTTTTTTTATTGCAATAACGGAGAATTCATTTGATGTTTTGTCAAGTTTTTTAATTTTACACATAATAATTATTGTTAAAATTATAGAAATAATTACTGATGAATGTACTAATAAAGATAATATGAAACGATGCTCTTTTCCTGTATAACCAAAAGGATATTTACAGTTGAATCTTCCTCTTTTAGCACCATTAAAATACATGTTCTCACCATAATTATATGGCAAACTACAGTATGTATCGCCTAAAGGTAGTATTATGGCTGAATAAATTACCACCAAGATTTGTAAATACAGGTAATTTTTATCTACATACTAAAAAATAATAAGTTATGAATATATGATACATACAAATTTGTACCTTATAGTAACTATTAGGATAAAAAACAGACAAATATCTAATGATGGCAATAAAAAGAAGATTCATATCTTGTATAATATAAGTCCAATATATGAGATTGAACAATATCACCCAAATTACTAGATGTACAGTATTGGCATTATCCTTCAGATATTTTGCTACAATACTTACATCAGTAGTTAAAATATATAATAAAAAAAGGTTAATATTTAAAATATAAATAAATGATCCAAAAACAATTACCTTGAAGTATGAAGAATTTAAATAATTACTAGTCTTCCAACTTCTAATTATCGTAATTGCAATAGTTCCATGTAATATATTTGATAACAATGCAAAAATATAGAGTAATGAAATTTTGTAGACACCATAGGTTGGATAAATGAATGGTAAGTATCTACCTATTTTGTTAATTAAAAGTTCTGAATTATTTTTATTCATTTTCTTCTTTTTTAAGTTTTTCTTAGTACAAGATGGAAAAATAATGGATAGTAGATTAGATGAAATAAGGATTAATTTTAAATAATAAAAGAAATGAAGATTCACACATTTTCTACCTGTATATACTTGGCATGTCACGAATATCACAAGATAATAAATTAAGCAGTAATTCGCTGTACGATTAAATTTAACGGAAAATATAAATAAATATTTTACTTTATTTTATTACAAAGCATTGTAAACATATATTGACCAAACAAGAAACACATTAAAATAATGTTTAATTACAATTAATTTCTGCAATAGGTGTTTTTATTTTTCTTGTTTGACTCCCAGACTAATAATCTACTGAAAAAGCTCTAATATTCTAAACAGTCATCTTTTGAAATAATTTATTAAACATCACTATAAATCTTAATGTCTTAATTATTGCCTCTTTTAATGTCTTCGAAATAATAATAAGTGATAAAGAATTAGTAAATATCCATAAAACATTAATAAAAAGATTTACACCATTAGCGATATGACATATATTTTCAACATGGCTACCAGTCGTTACTTGTATATAATAGATCTCATCCTCTAGAATCTGACGTAATCGGAGGATCGTCAGAACGACAACACAGTGTATCATACGGTATTAATACTTCTTTTTCTTGTCATCATTGATATTAATGGTACTCATATTAAGCAGGTTTTTTTTAAGAATAATTTATTAATTATCTTTATAATTAGCCGATCAAGTGGTTTTTAGTCATTAACTTTATTTTACATGCCAAATTACTACATATTTTTTTCTTATCTAAGTTTAAATTGATAAGAATAAATGATAGATGTAAAGGTGTACAATATTAATGCTAAACATAGAACTTAGTATACCTTCCCGTTTTAAATATTAATTTTTACGATTCAAGAATCCTTTTTGATTGTAAATTGCCTTTAATTATACAAAAAATTAAACTATTTATTTATATTGATATCATGGTATGATATACAAGAATTGACAGAAGATTGCCATGTTCTTTCAATGCAATTATTATGTACTAACAATAACAATTCTGTTCCAACTGTTACGAAAGGACAAGAATTATTTGATGCTATGCAACAAAAAGCTTTACTACAAATGATGAGCAAAGAATCCAAGAAAAGGAAGACTCTTTATTTTCCTAAACTTTTCGTAAATTCAATGACTGGATCATCGGGTGATCCATCAAAGGTTGACACGGTTGATTAAAAAATTTGTCAAAAATATTGTAGCAAAAATTAAAGGCTTTCATATACTTTGGCATGTTGGTGAAGACACTGGATGCCCAAGGTATTCTTGTAATTTATATGATAGAAACACAATAGGTCTGCAAATGTTAAGCAGCATGTTGCTAGAGAGCATGGCGACGAAGATGTCGTTAAAAATTTTATTACAATAAGTTTTTATTATTTATTACTAATCATTGTTATATTAAATTTTTAGTTAAATTCTGATCTCTTAAAACAAGTATCTGAAAAATATTTTGGCGCTCTGATGATGTCAATAAAACAACGGATTCTAAATATCGCAGAAGATAACTTTAAAATGGATGAAAGCAATATTGAAAGAGAACCTCATGATGATGAGAAAAAAGAGGGACATGATGAGGACGATAAATACGGTTGTGACAATAAGGAGGAAGATGAAGTTCCATTAAGATTTCATATATTTTTGAAAATATATTTTTCCTACAAATTAGTAATTGTAACACTAGTAATCTGTTGATTTTTCGTTAAGAAGTTTTATTTATTGCAACTGTACAAATAATAATTGATAAAATAAAGAAAAATCTTTCATCCCGTTGGTTTTATATTCTTTTTTATTATGGCCAATGATATCGACTATACCAAGTATCTGTAGGAATGGGTATTTTATAGTAGTATCGCAAGATTGAAGCAGATATTGTACAAATAATACTTTCTAAAGTTGCTGTAAAACTTAACGATAAAACTAAATATCTGGACCCTTTTATCCCGATTACACAACCATGAATAACGTTTAGAAGAGTTATGAAGATTGACAAACCAAGTAATGTATAAATAACAGGTAGATATTCCTCTTTAACTCGAAATATTGCGACTAGGCATACAATAAAAGCTGATATTACAATAACTGTGGTTAATGCAATTGATTTTGTTAGATACTTCGATGAAAGTTTATATGATACTAAATATTGTATAATTGTTAAAAAATGATTGGCGTTAGCATAACTCACTTGTAGCAAACATAGACCAAAGGGACAAAGCTCTACCAACAGTATTGCAAAGGAAAATATTACCACATAATTTTACTTTTTTATCCAGCATTTTTAAAATTATTTAAATATGTTACTAAAGTAATATATCAATATACTTTGGGAATTTAAGTGTATCGTGATAACAATATTATTTATCAATATAATTATTTATAGACGATGATAATGGGAAAAAAAGGAGAAAAACCTATAAAATATAATCTATCAAAAACAAGAATATATCATTTCCTTTCTTCGTTTAATTAATCACACATCTAACGATTTATGTTTTTATAAAATCATTTCAAAACATTTATTTATACACAAAAGTTTTTTTATCAAATACTAATAAAATAAAAATACTATTAAGTTATAATTTTTATAGTTTCCATTTACTGTTTATCAATATCTATATGGGATATTGATAGTTTGTAAACATTTAATAGTGTTAATGAAGTTTCAGTTATTGCTTTTTAGTTTACGTTCAGTAACTCGGTAAATAGTATTTTTTCGGTTTCATTATCTTTAAAACTTCCGATGTTGTTCATATTCGAAACTCGACAATCACTTAAGAAATGTTTAAAGATAAGAGCCATTTCGCTGTTAGTACTCCTGATAACCTTATTTTTTTCATCTCTTTTATCATAGTCCTCTTTATTTAGTAGTGATCTGCTCATAAGAAGATGTACATCACATGGAAGATGGTTTTTAAAGATTGAAAAATCTGAAACCTCCTTTAGATCCACTTTAATCATGATATTTATATTGCTACCGTGGTATGATATACGATTAAATTCAATAAAACACCAGTAAGAAGTCTTGATATTTATATAATAATCTTTTTCTTTGTACCACGATTTATATTCTGTATAATATTTGAATTATACGAAATTTTTACAACTATATTTTTCCTAAACAACTTCTTATATACAACATCAAACTTCAAATTCTCAAAAATTGCATCTCTCAAAGTTTTTGATATTAAAATAATCGATGCTGCATTTATAAACATCCATAAAGCGCTGACAAAGGGATCAAAACCACGGATAATATATCTTAAACTTTCGTCATATCCATTGATTTTTATATCAATCCAATAAAGTTGATCTTGAATTAAGCGAAGTAATTGCATGATTCCTAATACTATTACATATTGTGTCATATGTTTTTCTTTATTTCTTTTTTTTATCGCAACAACGGAAAATTCATTTGATGTTTTATTAATTTTTTTAATTTTAAATGTTATAATTATTGTTAAAAATAGAGAAATAACTACTACTGAATGTACCAATGCAGTATATGTAAAATGATACTCTTTTTCTGATTTGCCAAAAAAATATTTACAGTTAAATGTCCCACTTTTACTACCATTAGAATACATTTGCTTATCATAATTATAATCATATGGTAAACTACAGTATATATTGCTTAGTAGTGGTATTATGGCTGAATAAATTACCAATAAGATTTGGAAATATAGATAATTCTTTTCTAAATACTAAAAAATATGAAGTTAAAAGTATACAAAACATACAATTTTTTACCTTATAGTAATTATTTGGATAGAAAACAGACAAAAATCGAATAATGGCAATAAAAAAATGGTTTATACCTTGTATAATATAAACACATTTCAAGAAAACTTCAAATATCACCCAAATAACTAAATGTACAGTATTGGCATTCTTCTTCAAATATTCGGCTACAATACTTGAATTAGTAACAAAAATAAATAAAAAATATAAGATACTGTATATAATATCAGTAAATAATTCACAAACAACAACCTTGAAGAATGAAGAATTTAAATAATTGCTAGTCCTCCAGCTTCTTATTATTGTAACTGCAATAGTTCCATGTAATATGTTTGATAACGATATAGAAAAAAAGAGAAATAAAATTTTATATGGACCAAAAGTTGGATAAACGAATGGTAAGTATCTACCTATTTTGTTAATTAAAAGTTCTGGATCATTGTTATTCATATTTTCTTACTTTTACTATTTTTTAATTACACGATGGAAAAATAATTGATACTAGGTGATATAAATTTAAAATTAATATTAAATAAAAAATAATAGAAATAAGGTTTCATACAATTTTTACCTATATATACCTGGCATGTCACGAATATGTTAAAGATATTAAATCAAGTAGTAATTTGCTGCACCATTACATTTAATGGGTAATGTAAATAAATTTTTAATATCGTTTTATCATAAAACATTATAAATATTTATTGACTGAAAAAAAAACTCATAAAAACAAAATTTATTTTGAATTAATTTGCTACAATGGGTGTTTTTATTTTTCTTGTTTGACTCCTAGACCAATAATCTACTGAAAAAGCTCTAATATTCTAAACAGTCATCTTTTGAAATAATTTATCACACATCACTATAAATCTAAATGTCCTAATTATTGCCACTCTAAATGTCTTCGAAATAATAATAAGTGATAAAGAATCAGTAAATATCCATAAACATTAATAAAAAGATTTACACCATTAGCGATATGACATATATTTTCAATATGGCTACCAGTCGTTACTTGTATATAATAGATCTCATCCTCTAGAATCTGCGTAATTGGAGGATCGTCAGAATGACAACATAGTGTATCATACGGTATTGATACTTCTTTTTCTTGTCATCTTTGATATTAATAGTACTTAAATTAAGCAGTTTTTTACTAGAAATAATTAATTAATTAGAGTTGTAATTATATTATAAAGAAAATTTTAAGTCATTAACTTTACTTTTCATCCTAAATTATTACATATATTTCTCTTATTTAAATTTAACTTGATAAGAATATATGGTCAATCTAAAAGTGTACAATATTAATATTCTACTTTAAAATTAGTACACTTTTTTGCTTTGTTTATAAATTTTTATGCTTCAAGATACACTTTAGAATAAAAATAGTTTTAAAATATTCAAAAATTTAAACTATTTATAGGAAAAAATGTTTAACCTTTTGTTGTAGTTATTTTTAATACAATATTATTAAAAAAAGTTTGAAATAATAACGTACTTTTTTAAATATACATTTTAAATTTTTTTAAGTCAAGAATATAGATAATATTTCTACTACTATAATGCTATGATTAATGATTAAATTCAATAAAGGAGCAGTTAAAAGTCTTGATATTCACGTGCCAGTTCTATTTTTTGCACCACGATTCGCATTCTGTATGATATTCTTATCTATCAAGTTTAAATTTAAGTGTATACTTATATTTGAGTAAAATTCACAACATAGTAAAAAGCATCTAAAAAAACTAGCGCACCTGTACATTTGAACCTGTCCCCACATTTTTCTACTTTACCAAAAAATAACCTCATCATCAATTGCAAGTTGGTAACAGCAGAAAACTTAGTTAGTACCTATGTTAAGTTCTTTTTTTTTAAAATATTAATTAATTAGCGTTATAATCAGCTGAAAAAACTGTTTTTATTTCATGAAATTTATTCTACATCCCAAATTATTATATTCTCTTAATTTATTTAAGTTTAAACTGCTAAGAATATATGATAAATCTAAAGGTCTACACTATTAGTACTCTACTTGGAAATTGGGACTCCATCTCATTATATTAGTGATTTTTATGATTCAAGATGTCTTTTAAAATAAAAATAGCTTTAAAACATTTATAAAAAATAATATGAAACATTTTGAGAAATTTAATTTTAATACAATATTATTTGAAAAAAAATGTTTAAAACGGTAAGGTACTTGTTTAAATATATATTTCTAAATATTTTTTTAAAGTCAAGAATATAGATAATATTTCTATTACTATAATGCTATGATTAATGATTAAATTCAATAAAAGAGCAGTTAAAAGTCTTGATATTCATATTAAAGTCTTATTTTTTATACCACGATTCACATTCTGTATAATATTTGGATTATTTGAACTTGGTGCAACCACATTTTTTCTAAACAACTTCTTATATACAATATCAAGTTTGAAATTCCTAAAAACAGCATCTCTCAAAGTTTTTGATATAAAAATAATTGATAATGTATTTACAAACATCCAGATAACATAGGTAAATGGAGCAAAACCAGCGATAATAAAACTTATACTTTGGTCATACCCATTAATTTTTATATTAATAAAATAAAGATTATCTTCAATTAAGCGAAACAATTGTAAAATTCCTAAGACAATTAAATAATGTGTCATACGTTTTTCTTTATTTCTTTTTTCAATTGCATTAACGGAAAATTCATTTATTGTTTTTTTAAGTTTTTTAATTTTAAATATTAAAATTACTGTTAAAATTATAGAGATAACTATCATTGAATACAATAATACAACAGCTATGATGTAATACTCTTTTCCTGTATAACCAAAAGGATATTTACATTTGAATGTTCCTTTTTTAACACTATTAACATATTTGTTCTCATGATACTTATATGGCAAACTACAGTATATATTGTTTAGTAGTAGTATTATGGCTGAATAAATTACCACTGAGACTTGAAAATATAGATAATTTTTATCTATATACTAAAAAATTAGAAGTTATAAATATATGATGCATATAAATTTTTACCTGATAATAGCTATTTGGATAAAAAACAGACAAAAAACGAATAATGGTAATTAAAAGAAGGTTCATAATTTCTATATTAGAAGTCCAATTTAAAAGAGTTCGTAATATTAGCCAAATAACTAAATGTACAGTATTGGCATTATCCATCAAATATTCTTCTACAATACTTACATCAGTAGTGAAAATAAATAAAAAATTCATGATACCATTTAAAATATCAATAAATGATCCAAAAACAACTACCTTGAAGTATGAAGAATTTAAATAATTACTAGTCCTCCAGCTTCTTATTATCGTAATTGCAATAGTTCCATGTAATATATATACTAACAATGCAAAAAAAAGGATAATCGAAAGTTTATAGACATCATAGGTTGGATAAATGAATGGTAAGTATCTAGCTAGTTTGGTAATTATCAGTTCTGGATTACTGTTATTCATATTCTCCTTTCTTTACTGTTTCTTATACAAGATGGATAAATAACTGATACCAATTTAGATAAAATTAAGATTAAATTTAAAAAATAATAGAAATGAGGATTCACAAATTTTCTCTGTATATACCTGGGATGTCACGAATTTCTTACACGTAATAAATCAAGAAGTAATTTGCTGCACCATTATATTTTATGGAAAATATAAATTATTATTTAATATTATTTTATTACTAAGCATTACAAATATTTATTGACCAAACAAAAAACACATAAAAATAATAAAAAAATAATATTTAATTACAATTTATTTGCTACACAACGTGTTTTGTTATTCTTGTTAGACCCTTGGAATGACAATCTACCGAAAAAGCTCCAACATTCTGGACAGTAGCCTTTCTAAACAATTTTCTGAACATCACTCTGAGTTTAAATGTCCTAATTATAGCCTCTCTTAATGTCTTCGAAATAATGATGAGTGATAAAGAATTAATAAATATCCATAAAACACTAATAAAAGGATTCACCGCATTAGCGATCTGATATATACTTTCATCGTGACCACCAAATTTTACTGGTATATAATACATCTGATCCTCCAGAATCCGACATAATTGAAGGAACGTCAGAACAGTAACATAATGTGTCATACGATATTCAGCCTTCTTTTTCTTGTCATCCCTTAAATTTACTGAACTATTACAATTATTTAACTTTCTTAACTTGTATTTGACGGCTATTGTTAATATGATAGACGTTATTATTAAAGAATGAACCAAAAAAACTAACAAGTAATAATGAAATACAGGTGGCATATTAAATATGTAGACACAACTTATTCCACCAAGAATACAACTATCACAATATAGTTCACTTTCAGCATAATATTCATAAGGCAAATGACAATATATTGACTGTGTTAACGTAATTAATATCGCATATATAACAACAAAAAGTTGTAAATATGGATAATGTTTCTCGACAACCTATAAAAAAACAAAAAATAAGTACAACAATAAGGAATAATTACCATATTGTATTTGGTTGGCGAGAAAACTGACACAAAACGTATAAGACAAAGTAAACAAAAGTTGAAATTTTGTATGTAATAAGTCCAATTCATGAGTACTCTCAAACTAATCCAAAACACCAAATTTTCCATCGTTTGATGTTCAATAAAAAATTTTACAATTGAGTTAACTTGATTACATATATTAAATATTGTGAAGAAGACATTATTTACTACATCAATAAAACAACCAACAACCACAGCCCTGAAGTAGGCTGATTTAAGTTCCTTAGACTTTTTCCAACTTTTTATTAGTGTTATAGCTATTGCCATATAAAATGTATAGGAGGTTACAGCAAAAATAAAAAGAACAACTATTTTAGGGATATCAAGTTGTGGATAGACAAATGGTAGATATTTACCTATTTTATGAATTAGGAGATCCGATTTATTCAAATTCATCTCCATCTCCTCATCTGTATTTACTTCTAAATGTAGATTTTTTAAACCAATAAAAAATAAATAAATTTATAAAATAAGTTAAGCTTTAAAATATACTAATTCTTATTATCGGTACAAATGACACATATATCATCATCAGCACTATATATCTATTATAACAATTACACAATGACATAAATAAACAAATAGGTGTTAATTATATTTATTATCTATCAAAATAATTAATTTAACACTATTCATAAACCTAAAAATAGATGTAATTTTTTAATAGCTTTTTTATAATTATTTTAATGTAAATACTATAATAAAGTTAATTTATAAACTCTTTCTTCTGAGAATTTCGTGGGTTCTTGATATAAAATTTTTTTATTAATCTAAAGAATGAAAATTATGTAAAAAGTGATATAAAAATTAGTTTTAACAATACCTTCTACAATAATAGTTTTTATATAAAAAAATATAATGGTTACACGAAAAATCACACAAAAAAAATCATTTTTAATAGAAATATAATAAAGTACTCACATTATAAATGAGTCAAAGTTTATGATAAAAAAACTGAATTCATATCATAGGTTAAGCATTTAGCGATTAATTATTAATGAAATTGCATTACGTTAATTGAATTAATATATGAAGCTTGAAATCATAATTGAATTTTTAGGTTTCTTACTAAACTTAATTATAAACCTTATACTTAAAAAAATATTAATGAATTGGTAATATACTGATAAACGATAAAATATTATAAAATCTAATAAAATAAAAATATCCATGATGTAACAAATTTATAGAATTACTTGCAAACTTGTCTGATGCCCCAGAGTATGTTGTTTAAAGGAGAATTAATAATTAACGTTTAAACTAATAATTAATAAATAATTTAAGATAGAATGACTTATTTTCCTCAGATTTCAAGGGACTCTAATCTTTTATCCTATAACATTAAATTGGAAATAACAAATTATCACCTTCTTAATTTTCATTTCACCTAAATTTTATAACAATGAAAAATTAAGACAATTCTTCATAAAACAAAGAAAACATATTCACAATTATTTTAAAATAGTTTAGAATGGCATCAAAAATTATCACGTTTTTCTTAATTTTTAATTCAAAATTGTAAAACAACAGTTGAATTTATAAATATTTCCTTAAAAATTTCCCACCTTCTCTCATTCAAAAACTTATATCCTTTTCATAAAAGTTGTACATTATCACAAGAAAATAAGGTAATATTTTCATTTTTTTATCTAAAATCAGCCATCTTATTAATAATTTTACAGTCTAGTAATCATATACACATATTTTCCTCATCGTCTCACCTGCGGATTAATAATAAATTATGAAAGCAAAAAATTGTAATAACACCGGTATAATTGCTTTAATTACTGTTTTCATTTCTTATCTAAAGAGCATCCCAATTATTCTGGTAATAATCCACCTTATTTTCCATTTCCAAGTACGCTATTTCGTGTACTTTTTTGGTAAATAAAAAGATTAGCCTCAAATTATTCCCAGAATGATTACTAGAAAACTAATATTATTTTTAAATAATTTTATTAACTTAAAAAACAATAAAGAAAAACAAATTGATTTATCTTTACTTGCCAGGGGAGACTAAAAGAGAAGGAAAATCATATTAGAATAGTTATATGCATTGATTGGAGCATTGAATTCTTGGACTGATGAATTGAAGCAACTGACTTATTGGACATGAAGCAAAGTCCCAGACGTAGATGTTCTGAGTGGGTATATTTAATGGAGCTAAATCACCTGGATTTATAGCTGTACCAACGATAATGAAGTTGATAGATCCTCCGTTGAAACTATTGATGATTGGAACAGAATTTTGTATCTCTGTTGGGTTGTTAACTGAAATAAAGATAAAGACACTTGATGGCATTGTATTTGTCATTGACTGGATTGATGTCAATAAGGACGTCAATTTAGATCCGCTTTTTTGTTTCATTATATAAATATCCTGTTGGAAATTACCTGGACTTCCTATTTTTCCAAAAGTAAATGTTGTATTTGGGTATGTATTCCATGGTACAAGAGCTGTTGTGTTGAAGTTTGGAATTATTGTTGATACATTCTGGGAAATAACACTCATTTGATAGGCAAACTCAGTACCCATCAAAATATCACTTGAGGTATCTGGAGCTATAACTAAATTACAAGTTTGTTGTGGAACTGGTGTACCACAAACTGATGAACAGACTGTTAAATTGAAGAAATTTACCAAACCATTATCACATAAGGCTAAATCATACTCAAGGACATTTGATGGATTCAATGGTTGGACATCAGACAATTTCACTGTCGTTCCAAGTAACACAAAGTTAACAAGACCACCATTTGTCTTCAAATCTTGAACCAATTGTTGGTTGGTTGCCAGGTCACCTTGAGGTGGAACAGATATCATGACATATGAATTCAATGTACCACCACCTGGAGGAGAGAGTGTCTTCAATTTCTGTAATACTGCCGTCAAACTTGATCCTGATGTTTGGGATGTTGAATCAACTGCATAGACGAAATCATTTTTATTATTCATCGTTCCAAAATCTCTGAGTACGGATGCCGTTGAACTGTATTGAAGGAGAGCTACTTGATTTAAGTTTGAAAGAACATTTGACACATTGTACATGAAGGATTCTTTTTCATGTGCGAAATAAGTTGCATCTAATGCATCGCTACTTGTATCTAAGGCAATAGCTACATCACAGACGGTTTTTTTGCATTGACATTGTGGTGCTGGGGTTGTAGTCGTTGTCGTTGGTGGTGGAGTTGTGGTTGATGGAGTTGATGGTGGTGGATTTGGTCCACATGATTCATAACATGAGTTTATGTACTTGTTAATAAAGTTAAGAAGAGTAGTAGTAGTTTCTTGACAATGATCGGCACCAATTGTTATATTATCCTTTGGATTCAAAGGTAGAAGATCACTTGCCATTACATCATTCTCAACAATAATAGCATATAAACCTCCTTTAGCATTTAGAGATGCAGCAACACCCTGAGAAATTCCAAATTCATATGAATCGTTTTTAGTTAAGAAGACGAATGTAATCAAATTGGTATTTGGATCTTGAAGTGGTTGGTTATTAATATCATTCAATACATCATACAAATCATAACCTGGAGTTTGAGTCATCTGTCCAACTGCGCTGGCGAAGTCATTATTGTTATTAAGACTACCAAATGGAGCAAGTAAATGAGATTGTGAATTAAATGAGTAAGCAGAAACTCTTTGATAGTTAGCTCCTCCTTGAAGTGGATAGTTTTGAACTAAAATTTTGTATTGGGCAAAGAGATCAGGACTCAAAATATCAGATGAGGCATCAATAGCGAAAGCTACATTACATTGAGTTTGTTGTGGAACACATACTGTTGTGGTTGTTGTTGTTGTAGTTGAAGTCGTAGTTGATGGAGTCGTTGTTGTAGTTGAAGTCGTAGTTGTTGTAGTTATTGTTCCACATGATTCATAACATGAGTTCAAGTACTTATAAATGAAGTTAAGAAGAGTAGTAGTAGTTTCTTGACAATGATCGGCACCAATAGTAATATTATCCTTTGGTTTCAAAGGTAGAAGATCACTTGCCATTACATCATTCTCAACAATAATAGCATATAAACCTCCTTTAGCATTCAAAGATGCAGCAACACCCTGAGAAATTCCAAATTCATATGAATCGTTCTTAGTTAGGAAGACAAATGTAATCAAATTGGTATTTGGATCTTGAAGTGGTTGGTTATTAATATCATTCAATACATCATACAAATCATAACCTGGAGTTTGAGTCATCTGTCCAACTGCGCTGGCGAAGTCATTATTGTTATTAAGACTACCAAATGGAGCAAGTAAGTGAGATTGTGAATTAAATGAGTAAGCAGAAACTTTTTGATAATTAGCTCCTCCTTGAAGAGGGTAATTTTGAACTAAAATTTTGTATTGTGCAAAAAGATCAGGACTCAAGACGTCAGATGAAGCATCAATAGCGAAAGCTACATTACATTGAGTTTTTTGTGGAACACATCCTGGTGTAGTTGTTGTCGTGCTTGTGGTTGTTGGAGTTGTTGTTGTCGTGGTTGTTGGAGTTGTAATTGTACATGGAGTTCTACAATCTAATGCCTTTTTAAAAAGTGGGCCAAGTATGTTATTATCACATACAGCCAAATCATATATGATAACTTCTGTTGGATTAAACAAAGCAACATCTGAAGGCTTTACATTTGTACCATCAATAATAATATACAATGGACCCTTTGCGGTTAACTGATCTACAGCAGGCTTAGCCAAAGCATATTGATTTGGGTCCTTCTTCGAAATAAAGGCATACGTTGCCAATCCAATAGTTGGATCTCTTAAACTCAAAGTGTTCATTGTTGAGAATGCACCCGGCAAATTGTATCCTGGACCTTGAGTAGCGCTTTTTACTGCGTTAATAAAATCGTTTTGTGTTGAAAGAGTTCCAAAATTGGCAAGCAAGTTAACATTTGCATTAAATGAATCTATAGCAATCTTGGAATAATCCGTAAACAATCCAGAAATGTTGACTAAAGAATTAATTTCTGCTCCGAAAAATACAGGTACCAATTGATCAGTTGAAGCATCAATGATAATATCTACATTACATTGTGTTTGTTGGGGGATACACGATGGAGTTGGTGTTGTAGTCGTTGTTGTAGTTGGTGTTGGAGTTGGTGGTGGTGGAGTTGGCCCACATTTATAACATGTGTTTAGGTACTTATAAATGAAGTTAAGAAGAGTAGTAGTAGTTTCTTGACAATTATCAGCACCAATAGTAATATTATCCTTTGGATTCAAAGGTAGAAGATCACTTGCCATTACATCATTCTCAACAATAATAGCATACAAACCTCCTTTAGCATTTAGAGATGCAGCAACACCCTGAGAAATTCCAAATTCATATGAATCGTTTTTAGTTAAGAAGACGAATGTAATCAAATTAGTATTTGGATCTTGAAGTGGTTGGTTATTAATATCATTCAATACATCATACAAATCATAACCTGGAGTTTGGGTCATCTGTCCAACTGCGTTGGCGAAGTCATTATTGTTATTAAGACTACCAAATGGAGCGAGTAAGTGAGATTGTGAATTAAACGAGTAGGCAGAAACTTTTTGATAGTCCGCTCCTCCTTGAAGAGGGTAATTTTGAACTAAAATTTTGTATTGGGCAAAAAGATCAGGACTCAAGACATCAGATGAGGCATCAATAGCGAAAGCTACATTACATTGAGTTGGTTGTGGAACACATGCCGGTGTCATTGTTGTTGTGGTAGTTGTTGTCGTGCTTGTGGTTGTTGGAGTTGTTGTTGTCGTGGTTGTTGGAGTTGTAATTGTACATGGAGTTGTACAAATTAATGCCTTTTTAAAAAGTGGGCCAAGTATGTTATTATCACATACAGCTAAATCATATATGATAACTTCTGTTGGATTAAACAAAGCAACATCTGAAGGCTTTACATTTGTACCATCAATAATAATATACAATGGACCCTTTGCGGTTAACTGATCTACAGCAGGCTTAGCCAAAGCATATTGATTTGGGTCCTTCTTCGAAATAAAGGCATACGTTGCCAATCCAATAGTTGGATCCCTTAAACTCAAAGTGTTCATTGTTGAGAATGCACCCGGCAAATTGTATCCTGGACCTTGAGTAGCGCTTTTTACTGCGTTAATAAAATCGTTTTGTGTTGAAAGAGTTCCAAAATTGGCAAGCAAGTTAACATTTGCATTAAATGAATCTATAGCAATCTTGGAATAATCCGTAAACAATCCAGAAATGTTGACTAAAGAATTAATTTCTGCTCCGAAAAATACAGGTACCAATTGATCAGTTGAAGCATCAATGATAATATCTACATTACATTGTGTTTGTTGGGGGATACACGATGGAGTTGGTGTTGTAGTCGTTGTTGTAGTTGGTGTTGGAGTTGGTGTTGGAGTTGGTGGTGGTGGAGTTGGCCCACATTTATAACATGAGTTTAGGTACTTATAAATGAAGTTAAGAAGAGTAGTAGTAGTTTCTTGACAATTATCAGCACCAATAGTAATATTATCCTTTGGATTCAAAGGTAGAAGATCACTTGCCATTACATCATTCTCAACAATAATAGCATACAAACCTCCTTTAGCATTTAGAGATGCAGCAACACCCTGAGAAATTCCAAATTCATATGAATCGTTTTTAGTTAAGAAGACGAATGTAATCAAATTTGTATTTGGATCTTGAAGTGGTTGGTTATTAATATCATTCAAAACATCATATAAATCATAACCTGAAGCTTGGGTCATTTGTCCAACTGCGTTGGCGAAGTCGTTATTGTTGTTGAGACTACCAAATGGAGCAAGTAAATGAGATTGTGAATTAAATGAGTAGGCAGAAACTTTTTGAAAGTCAGCTCCTCCTTGAAGAGGGTAATTTTGAACTAGAATTTTGTATTGTGCAAAAAGATCAGGACTCAAAACATCCGATGAGGCATCAATAGCAAAAGCTACATTACATTGAGTTGGTTGTGGAACACATGCTGGTGTCGTTGTTGTAGTGGTTGTTGTTGTCGTAGTCGTGGTTGTTGTTGTGGTGGTTGTAGTTGTACATTGACTTTGACATGTCAATGATTTTTTGAAAAGTGGAATGATTATGCTAGCATCACACACAGCTAAGTCATAAACAACGACTTCTGTTGGATTAAACAAAGCAACATCTGAAGGCTTTACATTTGTACCATCAATAATAATATATAATGGACCTTTTGCGGTCAATCTATCTGCATAAGGCTTAGCCAAAGCATATTGATTTGGATCCTTCTTCGAAATAAAGACATACGTCGACAACCCAATACTTGGATCTTCTAATTGTAAATCGCTCATTGCTGAGAATGCACCGGACAAATCATAACCTGGACCTTGTGTAGCACTGTTTACTGCATTGACAAAATCACTCTGATATGTAAGAGATCCATAATTTGCAAGTAAGTTGATATTTGCATTAAATGATTCTATGGCAATCTTAGAATAATCAGTGAACAACCAAGAAATGTTAGCTAAAGAATTAAGTTCTGCTCCGAAAAATACAGGTACCATTTGGTCAGTTGAAGCATCAAGAATAATGCCTACATTACATTGTGTTTGTTGGCCGACACATGGTGGTGGAGTTGTGGTTATTGGTGGTTGGCATGGAGTATTACAGGTAATATACTTTTGGAAAATATTTTGTAAAGCTCCATCACATTCAGCTAACTGGATGACACTGACATTTGTTGATGTCAACATAGCAACTTCCTCTGGTCTAACGGCAGTTCCGAGGAGAACAAGTACAAGTGAACCTTTTGCGTTAAGATTCTTTGATAATTGGATAGATTTCATGAATTCAGCTTGGTTGTTCTCTGATATGAAGACAAATGTCGTCAAACCAACACCATTTGTTATTGGCATATTATCAATACTCTGTAATGCTCCAGAGAAATTGAATCCTGAATTTTGTTTGATACTATAAAGTGAGTTACTGAAACCAAATGAATTCGTCATACTTCCAAAATTGAAGACTGGGGTAACCATACTATTATACCCTTGGAGAGCAACTTTAGAAAAATCGCTGAAAACTGTTGATGAGTTAGCTGAAATAAGATCTAATTCTATTTTGAAGAATGCACTTTCCAAGATATCAGTTGATGCGTCAACTGAAATAGCTATGTTGCATTGAGTTGGCATTGGAACACATGATTGTGTAGTAGTTGGTGTTGGAGTTGTAGTCGTTGATGGAGTAGTAGTCTGAGTTGCTGGTAGTTGAGGTGTAGTCGAACATACTACATTACAATTCAAACTGGCACCAAATAATGACGTAACTTCTGAGTCTTCACAACTTCCAAAATCAAATATTACTAATCTAGTTGGGTTTAACACTTGAAGATCACTTGGTGATACATTATCTCCAAGAATAATAATATTCAATGATCCTTTTGCAAGTATTTGGGCTGCAATTGGTATTGACCTTTGGAAATCAGCTGTATTTTTCTCTGAAACGAAAACAAAAACTGATGTACTAAGGGAATCTTGTGGAATCATATTGTTAATTGCAACCATTGAATCATAGAAGTTATCACCAGGAGCTTTATTAATAGAATTTATAATCGATCTAAATTGGCCAACATTTTGAATGCTATTAAATGGTGCCAAAGTAGCAACTTGTGAATTATATGATTGAATAGCAACTTTACTGAAGTCACTGAAAATTAGAGAAACATTATCACTAATTACTTGTTTTTCTACACTGAAGAAGAAGTCAGTCATTTTGTCAGATGATGCGTCAACAGAAATTATTGCGTAACATTGGGTTGCTCCAGAGGTACATGTGGATGTTGAACATTGTGCACTTCCAAAAACTAAGGATTTGTAGTAGAATCCTTTAACTACGGTACTATCAACATTGTCGAAGTTAAGTTCAACGATATTTGAATAGCTTAATATATCTGTAACTTGTTGTTTAGTGACAGTGGGTCCATTAAGAATAAAATTAAGAGATCCCTTTCTTTTTAATGAATCTGAGTAAGGAATTGCTTTTTGGAATTCATTAGCATCGTACTTTGAAATGAAAACAAAAGTTGTAAGTTTACCATTAGTTGGTGGTGATAATGAGTCTAGTTTTGCTAATAATGTGCTTAAACTTGAACCAGATCCTTGAGTAAGGGTTGACAAATAATTTGAAATATCTTGTTGACCTTGGAAACTATTGAAATCACTAAATTGTGAAACTACTTGATTGTAGGACATCACAGCAACACGAGAAGGTTCACTAATAAGTTCAAGAATATTATTTTGTACTATATTAACTTCACTGGTGAATGAATTTAATGAAAGAACATCACTTGATGAGTCAAATGCGAAGGCAATATCATTAAATGCTCCACAAGATGTGTCTTCACCCTCTGGTACACCATCATTTGGTGAGAAACTTGGGCAAATCTTATTTATAAGCCATCCAGCTGTATATGGAACTTCATTTTTACTTTCACCATTAAACAAGTAAACCATATCTGATCTTCCAACTAAAAATTCAGCATCACCCTGGTACTTCGAATCAAATACAACACCAGCGACCTGAACATTTGGATATGCACTTTTAATCTTTTGTAACATATTTTGTGTTGGATTTTTATCTTCAACATAAGAATTTATGAATAAAACAATAATGGGATTCTTTGTATAGAGATCACTATTTGAAAGATCAGCATTTAGCCAAACATCAAGAACTAATTTGTAGAAAGACACTGTTTCATTTGTTGATAATGCGCTTGAGATATCACTAAATTGTTTCTCTAATGAACTATAATCAAAAGGTTTAACGGTATTAAGAGGATTAGTGATTTCATCATCAACTTGTGATGACGCAGCGACCAGAGAATTGAGAGTTGGTTTGAAATTTGAATTGAAGAAATCTTTTATTATTTCTTTTTGTTTTTGGATAATTGAACTACCGCCGAGGGACTTATCCATGAAAAACATCCCATAGAAATCGCCGCATTCGTTGTCAGCATTTTCACTAACCACCTTTGATAATGCATTTCTATATCTTCCTTCCGATAGAGTGGACAGAGATAGAAGAAACAGTAAAGTTATACAACTCCACTTCATAACTAAAAATATACCAAATAAAAACTATAAATGGAATTGTAACTTTTCAAAAGCAATAATTTTGATAATATACAAAACTGCAAAAAAACACCATTATTTAACTATTCTTCTTATCAACGACTTAGTTCTTTTCTTTTTTAAGATTACGCCAAGTATCTAAGAATTTCTTGCAAGAAGAAACTATTAGTGATAAGATAACATTTTACTCATATAATACTTACCACTACAAGGTTTCATAATAGTTGTGAATTACATTGTTGAAAGCTTTGGTTCGTCATCTTAATCATTGACACTTTTGATTATTCTTTTTCTTATTTTACCTCCTTATTCATAAAAGGGTTTGGTGATAAACCCCATGTTTGATTTTAATTTTTATTGCAACTTTTCATTTCAAACTATAAAAAAAATTACTTAACATGATAAGGAAATTATTATACAGTTGATTAATTTCATAAAATATTATACAAAGATTATGCAGTTATCATTTTTTACTAATCTTTAAGTATGCTAGAGAATTTAAAATTCTCATGATTTCAAAAACTTTTTTACATATAAACAAAAGCGATAAAACGCAGAAAACATAAAATACAACTCTCGTACTAATTAACAACAAATAAAACTATACACAAGATAAGAGAGCCATGATTTTAACTTACATAAATATCTTATCATTAATCATCGTCATCCACCAAATTTATCATTCTCCCATTAACATATTCTCCCTCTCACACAATGTTATAGTTTACAATTAAATTTCTAATCAGTAGTTATATAATTTACAATTACTTTCCCCTAAAAATTTAATACCATACATCAAAAAGATTTTTGAAAATATCATGTTTAATAAAATAATAATCTATTGTAATTCTAACACTGGTGATATTACAATTATTTTGTGATAAGATCAAAAACTTGCAACATTTATTTGAATGGTATTTATAAAGTTGT
Organism: Strongyloides papillosus; assembly: GCA_005656395.1. NCBI lineage: Eukaryota > Metazoa > Nematoda > Chromadorea > Rhabditida > Strongyloididae > Strongyloides > Strongyloides papillosus. Next base: position 316,447 of record SRSI01000049.1, read on the forward strand.
AGCATTAATAAAAATGCTATTTATAAAAATTTTTAGTTCACATGAAACTTTACGAGCTTTTAAAACTGAAAAAAGAATGATAAGGTAGATAGTATAAGATGACATTACGATGTAATTTACAAATTTAGTAAAACATTTTTATGATATCATTAAATTTAGGGATTAGGTTATGTTAAAAAAAACTGATAAAGAAAACATATTTATTAATCCTTAATCACTAAAACATTAATCGTAAATGTATTTGAGTATTAAAAATAGTTTAAATCTTAAAGATAGTAAAGTAATTATAGGATGGAAAAGATTTCCGCCAGCCATCCTGAAAAGAAGTATTGGGATAAAGATTACTGCGTGATTATTTTCATTACCGATAAACAAACGTACATTCTTTCTAAATATGCTTCGTCTTCCATGTACAAGAATTGATGTCAAAGCTTCTGAATTGGATTCACTAATAAAAGATCTTGATTCCTACAGGGTAACTAAACTATTAAATGATAAATCTAATCAATTTCCCTCTCTCTTTTCCAGGATAAATGTGATAACAGAAATGCTGGAAAACGATATAGCAACATAGGTACCACATCACCTGACATCAAGAAACTTCTGGACGGAAAAATAGATCCAACAAAGGAGTCACCATCAAGCAACCACGAAACAAAAGGCCCTCTTACAAGAAGTAGAAAACACGCCTTGGAGAGTGATAAAGATTTATAATAATTTGATTTTTTTTCTGTCTTTATTACTATTGTAAATAAAAATAAAATCTTTTTTAATTATAACTGAAAAATAAGTAAATCTTTTAGATTCCTCCAATCATTTAGGCATCGGGGTTAATCGAAGGTACTTCTTCTTCGATGGAACATCAATGGAATCAATATTTTTACCGAACAACAATTCAGCATCAACATCAGAGAGTGATGGAATGACCATACACTTGTCACCATGCTTCCAATTAACAGGAGTGGCAACCTTCTGGGCGGCTGTAAGTTGTAGAGAATCTATAACACGGAGTATTTCATCGAAGTTTCTTCCTGTAGTTGCTGGGTAAAGAATACTAAGTTTGAGTTGTTTTTGAGGTCCGATAACAAAGACAGCTCTGGCTGTAAGTGCCATTCCATCTGCGCCTATTTCTTCTGGATCTAACATCCCAAGTTTTGTTGCCAACTCCCTGTTGACGTCAGCGATTATTGGAAAGGGAAATACACTATCTTCATTGTAACTTTTGAGAGTGCCCACGTGTTTTCCATAAGTAATGATATCATGACACCATTTTTTGTGAGACTCTTCGTCATCAATAGATAAGGCTATCATCTTTACGTCTCTTTTCTCAAACTCAGGTGCCAACTCAACAGCCTTAGCAAGTTCTGTTGTACATACTGGTGTAAAGTCCGCCGGATGTGAGAATAGAATACCCCAACTTGAACCAAGCCATTGGTGAAAATCTTCTATGTTGCCGTGTGATGTTGCACATGAAAAATTTGGAAATTGATCTCCGAGTTTGAGTGACATATTGTATAGTACCTATAAGAAATAATATTTAAAAGTTACGATATAAATTAAATGAAAGTAAAATTAAAAGTTATGTAATTAAGAACTGAAAATACTATGGTAACGTTTGTTTCGTGGGAGATGTATACATAAGACCATTTAAAATGCACAACAAGAAAAATAACACAATCGTTGACAAGGTATCTTTTTGGGATCCATTCAACCAAACATTGTACAAAAAAAGTATTACATAATTAAATGATAAACAATATTGATAAAAATATTTTATTGGTAAATGAAATAATATTGATAATATTTACAATTTTTAAAAATAACAATAGAAGTCTTTTTTTATTCCACTAGTCCATTATTGTGTAAGGCTACTTATGCTTTGACTTTCTGACCGAAGTACACGAGTTAATTTTTTGCACATTCGATAAAGAGTCTCCAATCGAGGTTCAGTAATCGGGTGACCTCCTTTTTCATTATTCCCATCCTAGAAAACCATATTATATTAAAGTACTATGACTTACCTCGATTATCGTATCTGATAATACATTTTTTCCATTGCTTAATATCAAAGAGTCATACACGATAAAATATTTATTTACTTTCTCCACCATATTACTTTTGACTTTATAATAAAATGATTTCCTAAAGTGAAAAACGATAATTATTTTAGAAAATTCTGAAACTTACATACTGACAAACATTTTAATTCCCACCATCTGTCCGAATAAAAAACCGATGGAACTAATCTCAGCGTTTCCATCGGAAAAGTACGAACCAAAGGGATAAACTTCCGAACATGAATGTAGAACAAGTACTAAAAAAATATAAATTTTAAATGTGATAAAAATTACCTTAAGCATCATTAACCAAATGTTTTAAATCAAGTTTTTCACAAACTTTTCCACACAAATCCCTGACTAAAGTTGTCTTATCAAGTGATACAATTTGCTCAAAACACATTTTAGATAGAGATCCTTCAGTCGAGGTCATAAAAATCCACCCACGGGTGAATTTAGGCACATAAAGCCTAGACTCACCCGCAAGTAAATTTAGACACATATCATATAATCTACTATGAAACACCTGAATCCGACATTATTACTTATAAATTTCAGAATCCTATATTTTCATCCCTTAACTCTATATGAAACCCCTAAACCCAATATAATTATTCAAGAAACCCTTGATTATCATACCACTGAAAAATAAATCAATTTTATCATTTATAACCTTATGAAATATAAAGTTTAGAATTTACAGATTCTTGAAAAAAGTTGTAGATTTCGCTAGAGATTGCTACATATATTCGAGCAAAGTTTTAAAACAAGCAAAGAATGACCGAAAACATTCGCGCATAAAGGTGGTCAAACCTGTCATGATTTATTCGTACTTTTCAAAATAAGCACTCCTCACTTTTGCAGGTTTTCTGTAAACCTAAAATAATTCATGTCTAAAACATTTTTTTTAAATTAAGAATTCTAGGTAATTACTGTTTCTTATAAGCTGGTAAAATTACTTTTACAGTTATTAAGGCGTTTCAACCTTCTTAAAATAAACTTTAATCTATTTAATCTTTAATTTTTCTAACAATTTCTCCTCTTTCCCTTGTATAATTAGCTGTTTATTCTTAAGATGCGATTTGAATATTATGGAAGTATTTCTGTGTTTAGTAGCCTTTTGAGTTGGATCCTGTACTTCCAAAGATTAGTATAATGAAAGGTACCTTAAGAGACTGGATTTAAAGAACTTCTCAGAATCATAAGTTTATAAATAATGGTTACTCGAAATTTTTGTAATAAATTCTTTCCATTCCTCTGTTACCGTATTATTAGTGATCTTATTTATCATATTAGTATGATGTTTGTGTTAAAATTCCTCTATACGGGACTTCTTTTTTGATACAATTCTGGAGAATACCTTCCCTAGTACAGATTGCATTTTTAATTGGTACATCAACATGTTCAATACTTTCTATTTATGGACTAATTATTAATTTCATATGTTTTGTAACCACATACTATTCAACAGAGCATAAGAGTATTTTTGCAGCAAGCAGAATCAAATAAATGTGTATTGGAATGATTCTTTGTAGTTTTCATACAAATTAAAAATTCATTTATTTAAGAGATGTACACAACAATTTATGTAAAATTGTCTTACATTTAAAAAAAATTAATTTTTACAAAAGTGTATTTAATTGTTATACAATTTTACCTAAAAATGTTATACAATTCTTACAAATTGTACCTATACAAAATTAGTAAATTGTATTACAAAATTCATTAAATTGCTATTACAATTTTGAAGTGTATACATGGAGATTCTCATTTTAAAACTTGAACTGTTTTCTACAACACATTCAAGTTTGAATTATTAGAGAATATATTTTTTAATAAAATTATATTTTTTTGATAACCCAATTTTGTTATATTGTTTTAAAAATCATCTTTTAAAATCAAAATTATGAAAAGTTATAGAACACTATTCATTTTTCGTCATACTAAAAAAACATCCAAATATGTTAATTTAAAAAAGAGCAAATACAAAAATAATATTTTTAAATAATTACTTTTTGTGTGGTTATATAATTTATACATTTTGTTAATATTATGAAAATCTTAAACATATAAAATTGTTTTTCTTTCCGGTTATTTGAAAGCATGATCTTTGTAAAAACGTTTGAAACTTTACAAAAAACTGACTTCAAATAACGTACTTTAAAATATCAAACGTATTTGTTTTTTGCAAAAAAAGGCAAAATTTATGCAGCAATCTACTTCTATGCGTCGTTTACAGCATTTTTGTTGTCGCTGGATAATTTTCAACCTTTTATAGATTCAATTTTCTAACACGTAAGAAATTTTTCTACATTACATTTGATTTCTCAAAAATTTGTCCCATAATTTGTGTGCTATCATTTATGGAAAAAAATTGTATTCATACTTCTATTGATATAATATAAAATTAGAATATACTTATGCAAATTACAAAAAAAAATTTTATTATTTTAAAATGAGAAATGTTAGAGTATTTCAACTTATTTTACAATGTTAGTAAAATTTCTACCTTTTTTACTAATTATCTTTCGAGATGCTACACCTGATTCTGGTAAAGTTATCTTCCAAGTAGATACTTGTGGTTTTTATAAATCGGAAGATATGAGTTCTGATGGTCTATTAACCGTGGAATTTGATAAACTGGATAAATTGGAAACAGAACAAAAGAGTTATATAAATGTAAAATTTAATGAAATTAAAGTCTTGTATATTAAATTGGATGGCATAAACGATGGAGCATCTCCTTGTGGTTTATTCGTAAAAGATCATGATAATCAAGGATATCAAATCTCTTTTTCTGCTGGATATTATGTAGGAAATAATTTCGATTTTTTACTACCTCTTTGGTGCAAGATTCAACAATATGAATTTGGATTAGTGTTTTTTGATAGAAATAAGGGAGCTGATGTCTTAAATAATGTAAATGAAGTTCACACGGTTGAACACGCTGTTTTGATAAATATTCTATCAAGCGATGATAAGATGTTATTAGGAACCAGACCACATCATAAAGTTAATATAATAATAGGTCTATGTCCTTATATTAATTGGGTAAATAAAAAGAGATGGATAGAATTTATACCGGAAGACCACATTAAAGACAACGGATTTTTCGAAGAAGAAAATGGATACGCTCACATAGTGGCGCCTCTTTACAAGAAAAATTATGATGAAAAGGAATTTTTTTGTGGAAAATTGAAACAACCAACATTGCCGGATTTGTTAATTGGATATAAATTAAAGGAAGATGATAAAACTAAAGAAATAGATGGAGTGATCAATCCACTCAATGAGGAGATAAAATGTCAATCTTCTGATGATCCGCAACATCACTACCATTTTGGTTATTCGGAAACAGATACGAATTATATGTCCGAAAGGATAATGGATGCAATGGAGATTCGTAATAAGAACTCAAATTACAAATTTTATGCCGGACAAAAAATATATATTTATAAATGGGACAATTTTTCTAATACTTTGAGAAATCTAGACACTCATTTTAGAATTAGTAAACCTGGTGTTACTGAAGAAGCATCGTGTATAAGAAATTAAAAAGTGATATAAAAACTAATATATTACCTAAAATAGGATCAGTGGATTCAATACAAAAACATCATAGGAAGAATATATTTTACCGCCTTATCAAATTGGATGATCTCTACAAAAATTTTACTTTTAAATGTTTATCAAAAGTTGAAGGGATAAACAAAGCTCATATGGATGAATTCTACTCAAGAGCAGCTGAATTTTCCATAAAAAATGAGGAGAAACCCAACATCATCTACACTTCGTCTAAAAATGAAATAACTTTTGATAGGGAGAAGATTGATAATTATGGCTCCTATAGATGTAAGGAATCAAAAACTACAAAATTCTTCAACAAAGATGTTATTACTATGGACAAGGTGTATTATCTGCCTGATGAAGATTCTGAGTTGCCGTTAGGGGATCTAAAAAATAACAATAAACAATATATTGGTTGTATAAAACAATATGAATCCCTTGGTGAAATTAAAAAAATAAGGATTGAATTTGGGGAGAATGTCAGTAAACCTATAGATATTGTCAATTTCTCCAAAACAACAGATGAAATAGATATTAAGGAGAATCTAGTTACTTATAAAGCGCCTAAGAATATTCCTGGAGTAATACTTACATGTACATACCAAACACCGGCTGAGACAACCTTTTATACAAAACGACAGATTAGTTTTGTTATCAGACAAGGTACTAAAACCAAGAAACTTTCAATACTTAATACTAAAAAAGACAAGACTATAAATCAACACGTAGATAATTCAACATCTTGGATAGTTATAATCGTAGTTACTGTTTTCTTATCTTGCATAATAATGATTATAGTGGCACATATAATCGTTAGCAAGACTAAAAAAAGAGAAGTAAAAAAGAGTTCATCATTATCTTATTCTGGATCATCTTCACTCTCCAAAAGTGACAATAAACGTCCAAGTGGGATGAGCAGTATTAAAAAGAGAACTGCAAGCCAAGGTAATGATTCTTTTAATTTAATTGTTTTAAAATATGGAAAAGATTCAAAAACATCAACTTCCTCAAGCAATGTTACTGGAAATCCAACCTCTACAAGTCTTGACAAAAACTACTTCAAGAATGTTAAATCTACAGCTAAATAGTGAAATAAATATTTTATAATAAATTCTTTCGTAATAATTCAAACTTTTAATCTATTTCTTATATGATCAAATTAATTGTAATCTATTAATTTAAATGTAAATTGTTACTAAAAGAATAAAATAATAACAGTTTAATAAAACATTTTTTTTTCCACATATAAGATAATATCTTCTCTTTTTTGAATATGATGTACTAGATATTTTTTAATACTCTATTGAATTACGTGTCTCTATAAATTCATACTAATAAAATACTCGCGAAAATTTACCAAAAATATCATTGTTAAACACTTAATACTCTTGATTAATTAAATTTTCACCATATTTAAGTAAATTTTCAATACAATTGGGCTATAATAAAACAACAGTTTAGTGATAAGCATTCTTCTGTCTGCTGAAATTGTATATGATTCCTATTAATTCATTATCTTAAATGCAAAATGATTTTATAGTCAAAAGATTAAGAATAGCAATAAAGCTGTGACAAAATTTGCTACTTAAAAAAAAGCCATATCAATTCAAAAGTCAAATCTTGAGCATAAGCAGCAACGAGAAAAGTGTGTTTTCTGCATTTTAGTGTTCAATTATTAAGGTAATAGAATTTTTTATTAAAACAAAGCCATAGTTAATGATAATAAAGATAACCAACTACTTGATCTATTATTGTAATTATATTTTTGAGAGACAAAATTCCTTAGTAAAAGTGATAATTTAATTTTTTCATTTGCATTCTTTACACAAAAAATAGAACATGTAGTAGTGTAAAATCTATCTGCAATTTTACCCCCATCTAATAAAAATAAAATTTTTTAGACTTTCGGCCATTTTATCGAATTTATGTTGGATATGAAAGTTAAAACAATAGTTAAGAAACTATTAAAAATATTACTTTTCTAAATTTTCATAAAGATAAATTGATTTATTATTCTTTAGTCACACTAATTAAACACTTATAATAAAAAATTTTTTGTTTTCATTAATTTTTTTGATTCAGGAAAAGTAACAAGACGTAGTTATTAATATTATCGTTGAAAAAATTGTATAAATTGTTCCTATTTTTGCAATTAATTATATGTTTGGTATTTGAAAATCAAATTCTTTAAAATCACTATAAAATATTTCAATTAATTTTTCTATAACACCTTTTTCTTTATAGAATTTTTCAATAAATTCAATTGTTTTTGCTTTTCCAGTTGTTGAATGTTTTATCCTATAAGTTCTTATTTCTTTATCTATAAATTCAACTTTTTCTCGTGGAACATTTTGTTGAATTAAAATTTCTTCTAATGACTTATAAAAGGAGTCTAAATTTTTCGGATCAAATTTTAGTACTACAAATTTATTTTTATTTTTAAAATAATTACATTGCCTAGAATATTATTTATTGAGATGTTTTTAAACATACATTGTTTGAGGATAAAAATGAGCTTTCATTTGAGAATAACCATGAATTGCTGAAATATATCCAGATGTTAAAATATTATACAATTTATATACAAAACATTTAAAATTTCTCCCACATCCTAAGCAAAATTTTTTAAAATGCCGTATTTTATGTGTATAACATAAATGGACAAAACCACTAATAAATCTTTCTATAGGATTTCTAACGACCATAATAACTTTCCATGTTTTAAGGAAATTAACTTCATCACCTTTACTATGAATTTTAATTAATTCACTAAACGATTTTAAGTTACTATTCTTCTTAGTTACACAAGTTCTATGGTTAAATTTAAAATCAGCTAAATGATTATATCTTTTCAAAAATTTTTTTTCCATATTTAGGTAGCATAATATACTCGTTAGCATAGCACTGAAACTTTTATGTACAGCACATGTTGCTAATTTGTATCTAGGAGCTACAAAATAACTTTCCTTAACAACTTTCTTATTATAGATAACTCCTTTGTATTTGTCTGTTGAAGTAGAATTACTTATTATATTCGATTTAATAGCTGATAGTAAAGTGAAAGTTAAAAATAGTAGCAATAAATTTTTCATTTGTTTGAGTAAAAATATTTTGGTAGCAATTGATTCTTGAAATATAAAATCATTTTATTATATATTCCTTCATTTTATTCAGAATATATCTAAAACAAAGTTTAAATGTTGTTATGATATATATGGTAATGATGTTTTTTTTAAACAATTCAAATTTTTTTAGTTTATAATAACTAGTAATTAATTAATCTTTCTGCATCGTAAAATGTCGAAATATCTAGAAACAAATTTTTTTAAAAACTATTGTTTTAAAATATACAAATTTTGACATTCTAAAAAAATAACCTATTTCTATTTATTGATACATTATAAAAATTTTTCTATAATATTACAAGCATACTACATAGAGAAGTGTAAACAGACATATCATTACTGGTGTAATCGTAGTATTCACCTATTGAATATCCTTCAATATCATGCAAATCATAATCTTTCCAACGTAATTGAACATCAACCTAGAATTTCCGTATTATCTTATTTCCACCTATATCTTAGGACATCCTATTAATGATAACTGTGAAATAGCCATTTACATTGAGCCATCAGAAGGACATCAGCATACACCAGAATTTTAACCAATATTAATATAATAGCTCCTTTAAATTGTTCATAACATGAATCAAAAATTAGACCTTGAAAGGGGGCTCCCCGATCTCCAGAAGGGATTAGAAACTTATCAATAACAGCATCCAATACCTTTGAAACATTTAACCTAGATTTTGCTTATACATTGATCATTCCATTTTCATCCATGTTAATAGAGATTTCATCTCATTTTGTACCTAAACAAGTAAAAATGAATTTTTAAATGTAGGTTAATCTAAACTTTTTTGATATTAATGGTTTTTAAATCCATTTTGCTTACAACAGGAATCATTGGAAAATCTTCTTTTTTTAAAAATGATAATCAAATATTTGAAATTGGCTGATCTTGAATTCCTTGATTAGTACAACAAGTAAAACAATACCATTAATGTTGGTGAACAGTGTAAAGCTTCACTGGCCTTTTGGGCTAATATGTATTTACCTATATTTTGAAGGGCTAAATGCATACTAACCCAATAGGGCTAGTGTAGCTTTACTCTTTATATACACAATAAGAGAAAACATGGCGTGGGGAGTGAAGTGTGTCTTTCTTCTTCCTTTTTCCTGCCTTTATTACTATTGTAAATAAAAATAAAACTTTTTTTAATTATAAATAATTAGGAAATAAGTAAGTCTGTTACATTCTTTTACTTGTTTAGGCATCGGGTTTAAGCGAAAGTACTTATTCTTCGATAGAACATCAATAGAATCAGTATCTTGACAAAACAACAATTCAGCATCAACTTAATCCCTATAAAAATATTACTAAAAAGTTCTACATAGAATAAATGAATAGTAAAATAAAAAAGTTACATATTTAAGACTGAAAATGGCATGGAAAATTTTATTTCATGAGATTTTGTATACCTAAAATACTTAAAATAGGTAATTACACGATAAAACAATATTATTAAAATAAGAATTTATTAGTAAATAAAGAAATAGTATTTGAAGTATGAAGTATAAAATTTTTTTTATCAATACATTACAATTATTCCATTGACGGTCTTTGATTAATTCTGTCCCGAGCTCTTCTTCTATTAAACCAAGAAAAAATGTCTCCAGGAGTAATTTTGTTTGATCCAGTTCGTCCAGAAAGAACGTTCAATCCAAATGCGTATCGCTCGAAGTCATGACTATCTGATCTTGAGTACAACAACTTAAGAATAGGTGACTCTATTTCCTTATTGAACTTGACTTCTTTTTTCGGTCTACCACCTCCTATTTGGACCTCATCGTTATTCTCCTGGGGTGAAGTCTTGGTTGAAATATCACCAATAATTAAGTTAAGAGCTTCAATGCAGTCACTAAAGACGTTGGACTCTACGCTGCGAGGTGAATTACTGCCATCCCTCCACTGAAGTGCATTAGTTAATTTTCTATCCATTTTGGATAGAGTTTCTGAAGGAAGCTGTCTAAAAGAACGATGACCTTCCATTTCATTTTTAACATACTAAAAAACCATTGGATATGTGAAAAATTTCAGAAAAGGCTTACCTGAATGATTGGATCTAATACCTGACTGTTGTTGTTGCCCAGTCTAGAAATCATATATTTGATAAACTTTTCGTATACTCCGTTTGGTGTCATCGTTCTGGTACTACACTCATAGAACAAATTTCTTTAGTAAGCAGAAGAAATAATTTTAAAAAAATTCTGAAAACTTACAAAGGGATAACGATTTTTATTGTTAATATATCTTCCAACAGAAGAGCGACGGAACCAATTGAAACGTTCGTGTCGTGGGAGAATGTTCTAATTGGGTAATATTCTAAGTTCGGATGGCGAACAAATACTAAAAAAGAATATAAATTTAAAATGTGACAAATTACCTTGGAAATCATCACCCATATGTCTATGTTGTACTCTTCCATAACACTTTTGCATAAATCCTTGACCAAAGTCCTCGGATTAAGTGTTAGGGTTTCTCTCAATTTCCAACTCAGATAAACGTGGATCTCTCGCATCCATTAAGCCGAGAATTGGTTTGAAAATTACTTTTATGGCAACTCCACCTGCTATAGTTGAACCATTTGATGACATATCTCCTGAAAAAGACATACAATGAAGAGAAAATGCTTGCAAACACGCATTCTGTTAACTAATCTAATAATGATTAAGGCAACTTAATTTTAACTCTATTTATAAGAATAAAGTGTAGAGCTCTGTTAACTATAAGAAAATTTGAAAAGGCTTTAGAAAATTTGTATTAAAAACTTTGTAATCAACTTTAATTGCCACGAAGTTTGTTCATAAACTTTGATGTTATGTTGATAATATTTTTTAAGAGGTGACTGTGAAATTTCAGATAGTATAGTTTTTACATCACTTATGGTTAAAATTTTAGAATGAATACATTCAAAAAAAACTTTTCAAATAATCATAAAATAATTACACTACAATTGTTTAAGAATTTTTATTAATAAAAATATGTCTTTTAATTAATTTAAAAAAACCCCCACGTCAGTGGGGATCAGAATATCCGACTTTGGAAATTTAAAATAAAACAATATAATGTATCACAATTAATCAAGTTCATCATTATCAATTAAAAGTTCTCTGATATTCTTTGTCGGCTCCTCAACTTTAACTTCTTTTTTGGGTTCCACTTTAGCAGGAATCTCCTCATGGCAGTCTTCAAAGTATTCAAACAGCTTATCCGTCATACTCTCAATACTATGGATATTTGATGTTATTCCTAAGATGTCTTTATCACCTACTGGACTATCACTAAATACCTCAACGGCCTCACCTTCCTTCTTAGAACTCTTACCACCACCAAAGGTATTCATCAAATTCTGCAACATATTTCCCCCTGAATTAGACTTCTCCTTCTTTATATTATAAAAAACTTCCATAATCCTATCAATATATTTGTCCCCATCATCAATTAAACAATAAATACATTCCGTTCTCTTGATTAACGTTAACGTTTGCTCCAAGTATTTCCCCTCCAAACATGCAATAAATAACCACAAAAAGTTACCAACTTGTGAGGCATATGCCGGTTTTTGTTGGTTAAACAAAACATGACTTGTCATGTATGTCTTCAAAACAACCGATGCAACATGAACCTTCTTCATACACAATAAACGAAAGATTGCACGCAACAAATATTTTTCACATTCTAATGTTGTGTCCCCTTCTGTTATCTTCAACAACATATCAGCAACTTCTTTGCCGTCATTTCCCATCATAAATTGATTCTCCGCCGAAACGTAATTTCCTTCCTCAGCTAATTGTTTTCCAAGAGTAATAAATGCATCCTCCATACCACGGTGTTTCTCAGCCTCTGTCTGTGCCACAACTTTCGTGTAATTAATGAAATTCCCGATCAACTTATTTCTGTTATCAATGTTTTTATCATCTAGACAATTCGTTGCTACCGTTTTTGGTACGGCTTTAAGGAGGTAGGTGAAATTTGCTAAAATATTCTGGTCACATGGAATTTTGCCATCTTTTAACGAATCAACGTAGAGGTATGTCAAGTCTTCACCACTCGAAAGTTCACCCTTCTCAAAAAGTCTTGTTAAACCTGACCAGAGAATTTGTGAAAGCTTATCAAAATCCTTGGATATTCTTAATCTATTGTTTATTGTTCTACACACCTGATGTGCTTCGTAATAGTTTCCATCATTGAAAGAATCATCCAGTCTTTTTAGTAGCTTCTCAATCTTAAAAAATAATGTAAAATAAATATATATATTGTGATAACTTACTCTGGCCATATCCTTATTTTAGTTGGACTAGTAAAAAAGTTCCAACACCTCCAAGAAAAAAAAGTAACATTGTTGGTGACCCTCACAACAACTCTCCAACTTATTCTTCTCAAGACAAATTAAAGTGGTACAAAAATGATGAAAATATTATTTTTCATATAAAAAATTTGAAAATAAAATACCATTTATTTACATTTCCTAAAAACAACATTTTACATAATTACATTTCTCTGCAAAGTTTCAAACATTTAACATATGTTGAGTGGTAAAAATGATAAACTTCCTTATCTCAATCAAAACATTTCCATACTCCTATTGTTTATTATATAACTGTTCACATAATAATTTCATTTCCTTTTATCCTCCCAAAAGATTCCTTTTTCTGGAGTTCTTTATCATTTTTAATCCATTATCTCATCAGAATATTATAGTGGTTGTAAAAAAAACCATTCATGTAGAAGACAATTGCATGTCTCAACTCAGTTAATAGTATTTTTATCAAAATAGATAGAAAAAGAAAATTATAAAGGCATCCAAAACATGATGTCTTTAAAAAGTTGTCTTATCACAATTTAAGAAAACACTAAAAAGGAAAAGGAGAGAGGAACGAGAAAAGTTACAATAATTTTAAGTTTAGAAATCAGATAACAAAATGAAGATACAAAGACATTATAAAATGAAGATGGGTCCTTTGAACAAAATAAAAATAATGTATATATTTATATATATAACTATACACATCATATCTATACAAATTTCCTTTTCTATTCTAAGAATCAGTACAAGTAAATAACAGTCTTACGCCTTCTATTTTCTTTTGTATTCAAACTTCTCCCATTACATGCATACTCCCTCTCGCCCACTTCATTATATTAAGTATGATAAATACTTTTAATAACCTTTCACTAGTATTGAAGTTTAATCAAATAAAACTTTTTACAATTCCCTTATTTTATGACAAAAAAATGAATAGGAAAATAATAAAACAAATTATTACACTTATAATTTCTTTTTCACCACCTTATCAATAAAATAGCCATTAAACGAATTACACAAACGTATATCCACTTTTAATTTTCTCCAAAATCAAATGAAATGTTTTATTTTCTTAAAAAAAATCCAATTCTCCTCATTATCCTCTGTGGAATAATTCTACTTTTAAGTAATATAATTTTTTATGCCTCTATCTAAATATACTTTTTGTCTTCCTCGAGAATATACATAATATTTTTGACATTCAAATAAATTTTCTACTTAATCGCTAAATATGAATATATTCATGAAGACACATGTATATATAAACTCTTTTCTAGTGATAAATTATCATTTTTTATATAAGACATAAATTAGCTTTGAAAATACTGTTTTTACCATTTAGAATAGGTAATTTATTATTAATTGTCATAAATAGATATAAATTTTAGCATCTTCATTAGTCTTTTTAACAATATTAAAATAAAATATTATCAACAATTTATAAATTCAAATATTATAAATTTTATTTTTTCCTATTTTCAACACCATTTTTTGAATACTTAAAAAGAAGACAAATAATTAGGAAACAATAGGAATAGAAAGCTATTTACAATCACAACCAATATCCATCCTCCAAACTCCAATATATTCACCTGACCGTAACAGTATAAATAAAAAATACAATTTCCATTTATTATTTTCTTCCTCAAAAATTGTATCCACATTTTCCTAAAATTAATATTAATATAAAAAAAACATTCTTGTTTATTATTTTATTACCATAAGAAACTTATATCTCCTCTCCACAACTATACCACTCTATTATTTTAAATCTTACATAAGAAGATAATAAATAGAAGTATTTAAATATAGTTGATTTGAAAGTATATAAAAAAAATTCCTTAAAATACTTATATGTCCTAAAAATATTCTTTACTATTTGTTTTTTTTTCTCCCAGCTGGTATCTGGAAGTACGGTTAAATGATTACATTAACTAAATAGTTAATTCTTAGAAAAAATAATCTTCAAGCATGGAAATTAAAAAAATAAAAAGTTTTAGATTTTGTATTAAAATTTGATGTATTCCTTTTTACACACCAATAATTCCTTATTCTCATTTATTTATATTTTTTTTGCTTTTTATTTTTATGCATTTATTTTTAATATTTAGGAATAATTTCTTATTATCATTTATAATAAGTTTTCTAGGAAATTGATGGTAATTTGTATTTGTATTAAGGATTCCCCTTAAAGAAGTTAACTAAATAATATAATAATAATATACACTCGTTCCATAAGAATACTCTCTTCCTGAAACATTTTAAGATTGTAATAGGAAAAGTTTATAGATTAGGGTTTAAACTTTAGAATGTTCCATCATATTAGGGTTTGAAAATGACAAAAATTATATAATCTCCTTGAACAGAAGTGTATAAAAGTGCTTTAATTGTACTTTTTCTTTAACTTGTATTATACCATAAATTTAATTTAATTTCATTCGCATAATCTATTCTATTTTTAATATAACATATTTCATGAGGCATAACAAAAATCAACTTGTAAATACTATTTTCATCATTAAAGGATATAATATCAAGAAATTTTATATATTTCTAGTACTAAAACTATAAATAAAAAACAAGATTAAACTACCACTATGGAAAAGTTCAACATTTCAAGGCAGCTACTAAATTTACATGAAACGACCCGTCGTTTCTCAGCTTTCACCATCGACAGAGGTATGTTTAGCTTTAAATAATATTTTATTTCTTAAAAAATAATCTCTATTATTCTTTTGTGTCTCTAAGAATATAAATATTAATCATCAAATAAATATTTAATATCATTTTCTTTCTATTATTGGAATTGTTACTTATCATAACACACTACAAAAATGAAATTCCCCTTTTTTCCCACATAAGGTTTGTCTACCACTCTTTAAAATCCCAAAAATAATTTGATACTTCCAAATCTTAGTAGATTCAATTATTAATTCATATAATCATTAATTTATTTTTCATTGAAACTCTATAAGTAGTGTTTAAAACACACTATAGTATCAATGAACATACATAAATCATGTATTATACTTTTTTTTTACTTCCACTTTGATAATACATATTTCTTTTAGAATATATAAAAGATATTTAAAAATTCAATTCCTTTTTTATATCTTATAAATTCTTACTTTTTTTTTATTAATTTTCTATTCCATTAATATTGATATTTCTGTTATGGATGGAAAAAATTTATACATATATGGAAATATAGATTGAGGTATCAGTAGGTGAATAAATTTATATCCTTTCGATGATTACATTTTAATCATTTATCACATTCATACTCAAAACATCTTCTCGTTAATTTTACTTATATTAAAAACATAAATATTTAAAGAAGTATTTTAACCTTTTTTACACCCTTGTATTTTTATGGCAAAAAGAATTAATCATTTTTTAATCTATATATTATCATTCCAAATAAATGATATACTTTTGAATTTATTTCACCATAAAATAGGCACACACATTTTCATAACCCTTAATTATGAAAAAGATAATTTCATTTCCTTATCACATACTTAAAAATGAAAAATTTTCACCCTAATAATTATATTTTTATGACAAATTTATATAACGTAAATATTAATATTAAAACTTTTAATTATACTTATTATATAATTTCAAAAATCAACAACAAAACGCAGCTAACAGTAGGTTATGCCTCTTTTAACCCTTTAATTTTCCATTAGAATATTAGAGAAGTATAAAACAAGAATAATCATTATGGAATGATAAAAAGTTACATTTCTATTTTATTTTAATAATAATCTTACTCATATATTATTAAAAAATTCACTCTACCATTGTTATTACATAATTTGTGACATCAAATTTTTTTCCACAAACTTAATATAAATATATATTCTTATACTATTATTATTCTATATTGAATATAATTGTTAATGATAAGAATTTTAATAAAATAAATTTAATTGTAACTTTACGCTTATTATGTATTTTGTATTCCCCCATTCATTTATCATTTCTTCTTCACATTTGATTCTACATTATCATTATACTTAAGATAAAAAAAGATGATTGATGAGATGGATATTTAATAATACATATTATTTAATTTTAAAACAATATCCATCACACTCCATTTTTTATAATTCATAATATCAAGAACATATCGTAAAAGAACTTTTTAATGAAATTTTTTATGTTACACTAAAACTATCAAACTTATATAGTTTACCCCAAACCATATTCTAGAAAAACAAAAACTAAGTCCCAAAGAAGTCCAAAACTAATAAGAAAGGCACTTATTTTTAAATTAACTTATTGTTTAACAAAAAATTTAAATCTTATTTACATAAACGTTTCCTTTTCATCTAATAAAAATCTCATTCTCCTCATATTTAAGTATAAACCTCTTATTTTTACCATACGAATATCTTGTCAAATATATGGTAAACTTCATTTTTAACTTCCTTCTTACTTTTTTTTTCATAACCATGAAACCTAAATATAGAATAAATTTATTTTAACTAGAAACATCATACAGTGTCTTGGATGGTACCCTTTCTCTCTGGAACATAAACTTTTTCATACTTTTTTATATGTAAAAATTTTTGACTTTTTAATTATCATTCACTCTACTATTTTATAACTATAATTATTTTTAAACTCATCCCCTTTCATAGAATCTAAACTACAAATATATTTAAACAATTTAACAACATTTTCTATCATCTACTATCTCACCAAATAAAGAAGGTAATTGACTTTCCCTTCTTAATTAAAACAAAATTATATTTCAAAAATTGTTTATTTCTAATATGTTTTAATATAGACAAAAAAATCATTTAAAATATACATATCTATATATAAAACATATCTTTAAAAATATATCCATCAAAATTCTATTTATAGAAAACCGAAATCCAGATACAATTCTGGGACATTTATATTCTATTTATATTTACTATATATACATATTCTCATGAAATATGACAAAAAATTTTTAATTTAATTTTTATCCTCAACTCTCCTTATCTTCTCACATTCAAATGATAATATAATTTATCATAGCTTTTACTCCTGATTTTTTGTACCCCTTACACAGACACGACTACCAACTCTCTCTTCTAAGTATGGAGAAGTAATTATTTGGGTTATTAGGAATTTTTGACAAAAGTTAATTGTTCCCTAACAACATCCTTCAAGTTACTTCCAGCTTTTATTAATTACATTATCATAATATCTTTTAATATTAATAAATATTTGAATAATAAAGAAGGAAGTTATTAATTTAAAGATAAGGATACGTTTTTATGAACATAACTTACATTACAAATTATCTTGTCTCCCCCTCTCACCAACCAAAATAAATCTCCAAAACTCCTGTGTGATACAAAAATAAAGTAATTGGTACAAATTATCCTCCATCCATAATAAACAGCTATTCTAAAAGAAGAAAGAAATAAGGAAAAAAAATCTTTCCATACAAACAAAATACATGTATGAATATCTATATATTTAACAATTATCTTTGTCTACTACCATCTAAGTATATTTTAAATGTACTTGACAAAGCTTTAATTATCCATCCCTCATCTACTTTTTCATCTCCCTCTCCCTTTAATTGGTTAATCTTTTTCAAAAAAAATTTTATGATGAAAATACCATTTCAAGTGACTTTATTTTTTTGCCATCCCATACCCTCTCCACTACGAGTTCCTTTTTATATTCCCTCTCTTTTTGTATCTCCCATTCATCAATGGGTACTTTCTTAATACACAAATAAATTTCCAATCTCCACCATACATACACTCTCCTTCCACACATCATACCCTGATTTCTCCTCTTTCATTACAAATTACATTTAAAAATAAACATTACTTCAAATTGTAATCTCCTCTCCTACACTTTTTGTTTCTTTCATCTTTTTCATATTATCATCTATACACATTTATATTTATTATTTTTTAATACATTATTGTCTCTTTATTTCCCCCTCATAACATCTGTTTTTAATTACTTTTAACCTTTTATAATTGTGTTTGTAATTTGAGAGTTATATAAATATAAAAGTATTTTTTTGACGTTTTTCTTTATCCATTTTAATGGTAGGAACCATTACTTTTGGCTATAAAAATGTTACATAATTACTTTTTTAACTTCCCTTCCTCATAAAATCCTAAAAAATATTAATAACAAAAATAATAATTAATTTTAATTACCTTAATCAAAATCCTTTACAGATTGTTGTAACTCTCCAACAATATTTTCAACAACCATGGATGAACGGGTGATCCTTAACGTTGGTGGGATAAGGCATGAGACGTGTCAGACGACGTTAAAAAAAATCCCTGCCACGAGGTTGTCGAGGTTGACACCTTCCCTGGCTAATTATGATCCCATACTTAATGAGTACTACTTCGACAGGCACCCAGGGGTTTTTCCTATGATACTTAATTATTACAGGACCGGGAAACTGCATTATCCCACAGATGTTTGTGGACCCCTCTTCGAGGAGGAACTCGAGTTCTGGGGCCTAGATGTTAACCAGGTTGAACCATGCTGTTGGATGACGTACACACAACACAGGTAACATATAATCTATCACCAAGTTCCATCCCCTAACCACAAGACACATTCTTACAGAGATACTCAAGAAACACTGGCAGTCCTAGATAAATTAGATTTCGACATCCCAGAGGAGGAAGATCCCCAGACACGGGAGCAAAGGATAATGAAAAAATTTGGCTGGGAGGAGGAGTATTGGCAGGGGAAAATAACATCATGGATGCGCCTTAAACCTCAAGTATGGGCCCTCTTTGATGAGCCGTACTCCTCGAAGTTTGCTAAATGCATAGCCATAGTCTCAGTTTGTTTTATAATAGTCTCAATTGTGTCGTTTTGTTTCAAGACTCATTCAGGTTTCAAGACATCAAATATTGTCGTAACGGATATTTATATGGCTAATGGTTCGGAGAACTTTGATTCGGGGTCCGGGTACCTTTCGGTGGATAAGACGAATGTGGAGCCTTTTTGGATATTTCCACAGATTGAGTTTGCCTGTAATATATGGTTTACTTTTGAGATTCTTATTAGATTCACTTTCTGCCCAAACAAGTTAAGGTTTTTTAAGAGTCCTTTAAATATTATTGACTTGATAGCTACTATTAGTTTTTATATAGATGCCATTCTTGTGAGGTTATTAATCAATGATGCACCTAAGGATGTTGCTGAGTTCCTATCGATGATAAGAATCTTGAGGTTATTTAAATTAACACAACACCACCGTGGTCTCCAGATCCTCATCCACACATTCAGGGCCTCAGCCAAAGAATTGATACTACTAGTATTCTTCCTAATCCTCGGTATTGTTATGTTTGCTGCTTTAGTTTATTATGCTGAGAAGACGGAAACCAATCCGAATAATCAATTTAATTCTATTCCTCTTGGCCTATGGTGGTATGTTTTTTTAGTTGTTTTGGCAATTAAGATGATTGTTTTTATTTACATGTCTTTACAATTAACATGATACTTTTTGTTTATCTGTTTTTTTTAATTATTCTATCTATTTCCAGGGCTATTGTTACGATGACAACAGTGGGATATGGTGATATGGCTCCATCAACATTTTTAGGAAAATTAGTGGGTAGTTTATGTGCCATTATGGGTGTCTTGACGATAGCGCTTCCAGTTCCTGTAATTGTATCTAATTTTGCTATGTTCTATTCACATTCCCAGGCCAGGGAGAAGTTGCCGAGGAAGAGGAGGCGTGTCCTTCCTGTGGAGCAGGTTAGGCTTCAGGCGCGGAGGTATGCTCAGGCGATGGATGGTTTATCTACTGGTAGGAGAAGAAATGCTATATCACTTCAAAATGATAAAGGTATGTTATTTTGTGGAGTGTGAAAATATAATTAAATTGTTATTTGTTTTTAAATATGAAAATTTTGCACGGTTAGCATTCATTATAAATGCACAATGACATCATTTCTTAATAACATTATTGTGTTCTAAAAATAGAAACGTCTATATAGCGAAGGTGACTTGTATAGCGAATAGATTATTAACTTTAAAATCTATTATACTTCCAATGTTAATATTAAATGTGGTGAAATATTTTTGTTACAGATATCATACATAAATTAGTATAAATAAAAGATTATAGGAATGATTTAACAAATAAAATAGTAGTCTTTTTACCATCCATAATATCTCTATTTTTATGATTTCCTATTTTCAGAAAATAATAATGTAACGACAACAACTTCGAAGATAAGTAATAATACGATGTCGTCAAATAATAATAACAATAATAGTGGTAATGTTAATAATAGTAGTATTAGTAACTCAATTAATGAGGGTACCCCAAATGAGGAGGTCAATCTCCAGGAAGAGAAGGTATCAAATATTAATTTGCCGGTCAATGAAGAAAAAAGTAGTATTGATAGTACAATATCATCACCTCCAACAGGAAGCCTTTAAATATATAATATATATCCGAAAAATCAAATTATCATGTACTTCATTTTGTGTATATATATTTAAACACCCAACACATATAATAATATCATCCATAAAAAGAGAAAAGAAGAGACAAGAAACGAAATTGTTAAGAAACAATTGAAGAAAAAGAAAAGTTAATTTGAAATGATTTATTATTAACTTGATATGATATTATACTCCAACACATAATAGATTTCTATATTTATAATTTCATTCATCTTCTTTTTATTCTCTCCCCTCCCTAACTATACATATGCATATTTTTATTTAATTCCATAATTTATATATTTTATCATACAAATATATAAGTTTACAATAATTGTAAAATTACATTCATTATTTATATTACAATCATTTTATCTCTTTTTTTATCATTTTGATTCAAATATCCTTTAACAATATTACAAACTTGCATATCATTATTTTTTATTGCTAATATTTTGTTGTATATATTTATTAAAACTTCTATTATGGTGTAATGATTTTTTTAGACTACTAACATTGATGTGTTGATAATCTGTCATGTTTTTTTTTCCAAATATTATTAAATAAATATTATTATTATTAATGATAGTAATAAAAATAAAATTAGTGTAATTTTAATGACGGTGTTTTTAATAGTTGAATAATTTTTAAAAATTGTCATAAATATGGTTGATAACTTTTAAAATTCGTGTGATTTTATGTTTTGCTCTTTCTGTTCTTTGTTTTATGCCTACCTTCGGGTGGTAATGACGTCAGGGGAAATGTTTTAATCTAACTATAATAAATTCAGTGAAGGTACCCGAAATGAAAGTCAACTGATACGCGTACGAATTTATTTTATGACTCATGAAAGTCACTATTAGTTTAATATATAACCAAACTTTATAATAAATATTGCTATTTTTTCTGTAAAACGTAAAAAAAAATCCCACGTTAATTTTTTTTAGTGATATAATGATTGGTAAATCAACTTTCATTCTACTCTTGGGTATCACAATTTCATTGGCACTCGATATCCCATCAGGTTCAACATCTTTTCCATTATGGGCCCTAATCGTTGGAGCTGTCTTTGCCTTCACTCTCGGTATGGGTATGGGTGCCAATGACGTGTCAAATGCTTTCGGAACATCCGTTGGAAGTAAAGTATTAACTCTCAAAAAAGCCTACATCCTAGCAATAATCTTTGAATCCCTTGGATCTATACTTGTAGGCTACAATGTAACAGATACCGTCAGGAAAAGTGTCGTTGATATCAATCTATATTCCGGTTACGAGAAAGATCTCTTTTTCGGTCAGATAGGTACACTTGGTGGGTGTACTGTATGGTTATTTGTGGCTACAGCCTTAAATTTACCTGTCTCCACGACACACTCCCTTATCGGAGCAACTGTTGGGATGAGTTTGGTTATGAAAGGTTTCGATGGGATACAATGGAAGACTATTGGTAATATTGCTTTATCATGGGTGTTATCACCACTCCTTTCCGGTATCATTTCGGCAGTTTTATATATTATTGTTGATCACCTTGTCCTTAGGACTGATGATCCATTCAGGAGTGGTCTTACATTCCTACCAGTATTTTATTTTTTCTGTTTGGCATTTAACTCATTTGCTGTAATCTTTCAAGGATCAAAAATTTTACATTTATCATCCCTTCCAATATATATAGCCATTCCTGTAGCATTGGGAATTGGCTTAATAGCAGCCCTGGCAGTACAATACATCCTCAAACCACGAATCCTAAGATGGATCAACGACACCCAGGAAACAAAAGTAGAAATAAACCTCCAAAAAAGCAGCATCCAAATAGTGGTCAAAGATGACAACCAGGCAATTACATCACAACCTGAAAACGCCACCAAAAAAGATGATGACGAAACAAGTTTTTTGAAGTGGTTACTACCAACACGCGATAGAAAAATAAATGAGAAAACGTTAAAATTATTCACAACCATCCAAACATTTACTGCATGTTTTGCTGGATTTGCTCATGGAGCTAATGATGTCAGTAATGCTATTGGTCCATTCTCCGCTATGATTGGTATTTATAATGATGGGAATGTTTTTCAGAGGAATGAGGTTCCTTTGATTGTACTTGTCTTTGGGGTTTTTGCTATTTGTGTTGGGTTGGTACTCCTTGGACATAGGGTTATTAAGACTGTTGGACAGAAGATGTCTGAAATTAATCCTTGTAGTGGATTTACTATAGGTAACTTTTTTTTTATTATTTATGATAAAAACTTTTCTTTAGAATTTGGTGCTGCTGTAACATCATTATTAGCTTCTAAAGCAGGCCTTCCAATATCCACAACACACTGTTTAGTAGGTTCCGTTGTTGCTGTAGGTATAGTTAGATCAAGACAGGGTGTAGATTGGAAAATCTTCAGAAATATTGCACTTTCATGGGTAGTTACACTTCCGGCAGCAGGTATTGCATCAGCAGTCATCGTTATGATCATTAGGTTTTTTGTATTCTAAACTTATATATGTATTTTTTTATATAATAAACTTTAAATATTTCTTATCATATCTTGTAAATTTTTTGGTAAAATAAAGTATAAATTTACATTCTTTGTTGATTGTATTCATTTATTAGGTTTGAAGATTATAAAATAATAAAGCAATCCAGTAGGTGATCATTGATCATCTAATGACCATTTTCTTAGTCAAAATAATAAGAAGAAAAAATACTTGATTTATTCCATAATTAACAAGAAAAACAAAATTCCAACACAATACAATACATACAAGGAGATAATTGTCGTAAACTTTGGACCCAGGAATTTCATCTTCTCTCCTACAAAATAAAGTACCATTATCATGATAAGGTAAATACACCTTTACCTAATTGATACACATTATACAACGTGTCTCCATTTAACTAATGATAAAATGATAAAAATATCTCTTTTATTCATAAAAGGTTCCGATTTACCATCAGACAATACCAATAAAAAAGAGAGCTGGTAAATCAAAAGAACAAGACCATTTCTCTTTAGGGTAATTGAAAGAAATGAGAAATTGTCAGATAATAATTTAATAAAGCAATTATATAATACCTCATTAATGTAATATGTACATTTAAAGGACCACCATGTAGATAATAAAGCATGTTCATTTCTATTATTAATTCCTTTACAATACCCGTCCAAATGTGATAAACTTACTCTTTACCTTATTATTATTATTTTAACATGAAATTTTCTCGCCTCCATTTATAGGTATTAATATAATATATTCTTAGCATGAACCTTTATTATTATTTTACATATTCATGTCATAATAGATAATAAATACCTCACGCATTTATTTATTGTTCTAAGCTTCTTAATATACCTTACTTTACTGGTAATTACCTCACTCAACATACCTTTCTCTCATAAAATTTTCGCGCTCCATTCACACCTATAAGCCCTTTGTTTAACTCCACCAATGTGCCATTTTCACAGAAGTCCCATTCTTTATATCTACAAGTCATCTACCATTTTTCCACCAACTTTCCATTACCTATCTATCACACACCTCCACATCCCTTTTATACACTTCTAAATTTTGAATCTTAAACTGTCCATAAATCTTATATTCAAATTTTTAATTAATTATTTCCTTTCTCAGGCATCAAAAAAATTTTACCCTCATTCTACTAAGATCTCTCTTATATCATATAAGGATCTTATTTATTATTATAAACCACTCTCTTTTTCTGTACTTCAACTTTCAAGAAAGCAAACCAATAAAAAGTTTATCACAAAGAATAATGAGTGACGTCGCCAGTTGCCCGGAGAAGATATGTGAGGGAGGGGAGTATTACAACGAAGTAATAGGTACACAAGATTTATGCGAAACTCCAAATCAAGGTAATATATCACCAACCACCGAATGTACACCATCACATTTCTCCTCCTTTTGTTCCTCTGGTTTTGGTGATCTTGACTCAACAACCACCTTTGCTAATCTTCCTCTTACCTATGCCAGTAATTCTTATGGTGCCTGGAGTTTGAGTACCGATACAAACCAAACGAATTTCAATAATTACGGTTATTGTAATTATATTCAGGAGATTGATAATAATACTGGAGTTTATCAGAATTATTACACTCAAGGATACCACTACAATACTCCATCTATAAATAACTATACTGATGTGTAAGTTTCTCTCAAGTACCCATAAAATAATACACCATTTCCAGTCCGATGACATATGTAACTGAGACATACGAAGAAAGATCCCAGACAACAACTTTTCAAACAACAACCCTTGAATCATCCCAGATATTGGAGAACACCTGCAATCAAATAACAGAATACCACAGGGAGGATTCACAAATCGAGGAACTTTCAGGTTACGATCAAAGATACAACACACCTCAATATCATATGCTTGAGAAGGAGGACTGCAACTCTAAGAACTTCACGACAAAAGAGCAGTATTATGATTTTAATTACTCCCAGGAGATGATGGAGGTTATAGAGTTCTTCCGCTTCAATAAAAAGTCAATCTTCGAGAAGGGTATCCAGGGAATTGATTGTAATTACGATAGTAATAATGATAACAGCAATGATAATATAGGTAATTGTGTCTCTGTGAATGATTTGGTTGGGGATGATCAAGAAGATGTAGGATGCCCCCCATTGAAGGTACAGAAAATGGATACTGAAGACAAATCAATGGTAGAAGGCGCCACCACCACCAACCTACAAATACCCTTCCCACAAGAATTAACAAAAAAATTCCAAAACGAGATGATTGTCGAGAGTATCGAGGTATTTGCAGCAAGTTTCAAGAACCAAAGAATATCATATGGTTTCACTCAAGGAGACGTCGGCAGACACATAGGATTGCGATTCGGAAACGAATTCTCCCAAACAACCATCTCAAGATTTGAGGCTTTGAATTTGAGTTGTAAAAACATGCTGAAGCTGAAACCAAAGTTGGAGGAATGGCTTATTAGTACACACCAGCTTTTTCAACAAGGATACACGGCTCTTGAGATTAATGAAAACCATCTTCATAATAGGGTTAGTTCGATTTATAATGTTTTTTTATTATTTGTTTTTAGTTCCCCAAACCATCGATAGCTGAACAGGAGGCTAAGCAACTGGCTGAGATAAAGAAAGTCAAGAGACAATACATTACCGATTCCTCAAGGAAGAGACGTAAAAGAACCAATCTCGTACCGGAGCAAAGGAACAGTCTTTACAAGAGGTACCTCCAAAATAACAGGCCATCAGAGGAGGCTCTTAAGGAGATTGCTGATGATATTGGTTTGGATGTTAATGTCGTTAAGATATGGTTTTGCAACAGAAGACAAAAAGATAGGAAGTGTGTTAAGAAGGATGATGCGTAAGGGAGGATGATTCATGGGATTCAGGTACTTTTTTATTTAATTAGTGGAATTTTATGTTGTTTATTATTGTACATTATTATCGATATAATAAATTACACTATATGTGTTTTTTCTTTTTCTTCCAAACTTCTAACAATCCATATAGGGATTCTATCTATTGATACTAGTTGCCTATTGTTGTAATGTCAAAATAAATCTATGATCATGATGACAAAACAAAATTACCTCCACATGTGCACTATCCCAATTTGTCTACAATAACTCCGTTCAAAACATATCATAGCATTCATCCTTTTTACCCCAAATTATTCTTATCTATCTCCAATTTTTCGCATAGTATGCCATCCAGTGACACAGACACTGATATTCGCGAAAGAGATGCGCTAGCAAAAAGGATAAAACAACGTGATAAGGACAAAAAATCTGACAGTAAACCATCTAAGTCCAGGAATCGCGAGTACACTAGTGATAGAAATGAAATAAACCGTCTACGTTACGAAAGCAGAAAGTCGTATCTCAAGAAAAGGAAAGATGATAAGTTGGATGAGTTGGAGTTACTTGTAAAGGATGATGAAACAATTTTTTCTAATGAAGTGTAAGTTTTTTGTTGTGATTTTGATTTTATTGTCTTTTAGATTGACAAAGAAAGAGTTAGCTGACAAGGAGTATCGTAAGAGGATCTTGGATGCTGCAAAGAATTATGATAAGGCAGGAGATAAACTAAAGGAGAAGAGGTATCATGTCCCTGGAGCTAAGGAGATTGATGAGGAGGCAAAGAAGGAACTGGAGGATGAGTATATTAAGAAGGCTGACAGACTTAATTGGGAGGATGAACAATTCAAGAGTGCCCTCGGTATTGCCAAGAAAAAGGATAAGAAGAAATCGGATTTCGACTTAGTCTTCGATGATGGTATCGACTTCGTGGAGGCGGTTACACTGGCTGGAACTAACAACATTGAAGAATTGAGGAAGAAGGAAAAACAAGAGTACCAACAGAGGCGGAAGACAATAGATGAAGTTCGTAAATCCCTACCAGTATACTCATTCAGGGACGATTTCATTGAAGCTGTTAAGGAGTACCAGGTCCTTATCGTTGAAGGTGAAACAGGTTCCGGAAAGACAACACAACTCCCTCAATATCTAATGGAGTCCGGTGTTATAGAGGAAGGAAAAATGCTAGGATGTACACAACCAAGGCGTGTAGCTGCTATGTCCGTTGCAGCACGTGTAGCAGAGGAAGTTGGTACTAAGTTAGGACAGAAAGTTGGTTATACAATTAGATTTGAAGACTGTACAAGTGACAAAACGGTCATCAAATACATGACTGATGGTATGTTGTTGAGAGAATTCCTCAATGAACCTGATCTTGGTTCTTATTCTGTCATCATCATCGATGAGGCCCATGAAAGGACTTTGCATACAGATATATTGTTTGGACTTGTTAAGGATATTGCACGTTTCCGTCCAGATCTTCGTTTGATTATTGCCTCTGCCACACTTGATGCAGAGAAGTTTTCCACTTTTTTTGATGATGCACCGATATTCAGAATTCCCGGTAGGAGGTTTCCTGTTAGTATTTACTACACAAAAGCACCTGAAGCTGACTATATTGACGCGACTATCATTACTGTTCTCCAGATTCACTTAACTCAACCGTTACCTGGTGATATTCTCGTCTTCCTAACTGGTCAGGAGGAGATTGAAACTGTCATGGAAGCTTTGATAGATCGCATGCGCCATCTAGGATCCGGTTACAAGGAATTAATTGTTCTCCCAGTTTATGCCAATCTACCATCGGACATGCAGATAAAGATCTTCGAACCAACCCCTCATGATGCCAGGAAAGTTGTTCTTGCCACGAATATAGCTGAAACTTCAGTTACAATAGATGGTATAGCTTACGTCATCGATCCAGGATTCGCTAAACAAAACTCTTTCAATCCCCGTAGTGGTGTTGAACACCTTCACATAGTAACAATATCAAAAGCAGCCTCAAATCAAAGGGCCGGAAGAGCTGGAAGGACTGGGCCGGGGAAGTGTTTTCGTCTCTACACAGCATGGGCCTATCAACATGAACTGGAGGAACAACCGGTGCCGGAGATTCAGAGAACAAACATGGGAAATGTGGTATTGCTTCTGAAAAGTTTAGGAATCCATGATTTGGTTAATTTTGATTTTATTGACCCTCCACCCCATGAGACATTAGCTATCGCATTGGAGCAGTTGTATGCACTTGGTGCTTTGAATCACCGTGGGCAGCTGACGAAGTTGGGGAGGAGGATGGCTGAATTTCCTTGTGATCCTTGTTTGTCGAAGATGATTATCTCCTCGGAGAAGTATGGGTGTTCCTCTGAGATTATTACTATTGCTGCGATGCTCTCTGTGAATAGTGCTATATTTTATAGGCCTAAGAGTCAGATTGTCCATGCTGACACGGCGAGGAAGTACTTTTGGCACCCTTCTGGAGATCACCTTACTTTATTGAATGTATATAATCACTGGAAAGACTCTGAATTCTCCCAACAATGGTGTTTGGAGAATTTCATTCAGTACAGGACAATGAAAAGAGCCAGAGACGTAAGAGAGCAGCTAGAAGGACTTCTGGAGAGAGTTGAAATCTCCCTAACAACAACTGCCGAGCCTGAGCCAATACTAAAAGCGATAGCCTCAGGGTACTTCTTCAACTGTAGTGTTCTGGATAAAAAAGGTGACTTCAAGACTGTTAAACACCGCCACACTGTTCATATGCATCCATCATCATGCCTTTTCGGGGAACCTCAACGTTGTGTGTTGTACCATGAGCTTGTATATACAACTAAGGAGTATATGAGAGAAATTGTAACTATTGATCCTAATTGGCTTTATGAGGTTGCACCGCATTATTATAAAGAATCTTCTAAAGGTATACCGGAACTTTGTTAAGTTTTTTTTTTATTGTACATATTTGTATTTATATTTTTTGTGTATAGAATAATAATAACTTTTGTTGATTAATTAAAATAAAGTTACTTAGCTTTTTAATTGGGTGATAAAGAGGTGTTGGTGATAAGGATTGTGATTTTATGGATTAATCAGTGTGGAATGATGTTACAATTTTGTTACATGAGTTGTTCTTAAAATAAAAATTATATTGAGCTCTCGATTGTGTAAACGTTGTAATATCTCCTGATTACGAGTATATACTCTTTTAACATCATTTATTTGAAGCTTATTTAATACTTTCCAACAGAAGTAAGTTAATAAAAACTGCTTTCTTAGAATATATTCGTGATTACATAACTTTAAATGACACATTTAACTATCACTAATAATCATAGCACCAAACTTCCTTAAGCACAGAGATGTTTATTTTTTGTTCCATTAATTATTACCAAATCTATCCATATGAAACTAACAAAAATAAATAATTGTCTTAATTAATCTAAAAATATGACTTAAATGCCTCTATTAAAGGGGGTACGAAGGAAGAATAAATCACTTGTTGCCTTGCACTTTACTCCGTATCTTTGACGTTACAACCGGAAGTATGAAATAAAATACAGAATCCTACTATTAACCTTCACATACTCCTTCTATGAAATTAAAGTACACACATGTTTTAACTAACTTCTCACGATAAAAGTTATCAAAAAAAATAATCATACCAAATCTACTCTCAATATCCTACCCCACCCCTCCTACTGATGAAGGGTACTAAAAAACAACTCCTCATAAACACAACACGCACACAACAAAAATAATTATATTACGAAATCACAAAATACCAATATTCACTTCTCCCATCAACAACAACCCAAAAACACTAAATCCCACTGATACAAATTATTTAAAAATTTGCCTAATTCTCTCTTACATATCACTGTTAACAAATATTCAAGACATATACTATGATAGGTATATATTCACAAAATATATATCTATTTTATTTGATTAGTCTATATATCATAATTTTCATTTTCTTATCTTTGGATGGTACTTTGAATATTTAATATATGAGTCTTTTTTGATTTGTCCAATAGTGTGATCCCTTTTTTATCGGTGTTAGGTGGTAGGAATGTAAAAAGAAAAGTGAATATAATGAGTGGTCCTATGTGTTGTTACTAATTTATCATTACCATTCTTTTTTAGTATGCCGTAAGATTGAGTGAAAAAATAATTTAATATTTTAGATAAAAAATACCTACTAAAGATGGAGAGTATGACAATAAAGTTTATCATTAAACCAATGTTAAGTCTCCAAACCTCAACGAACACCATCTTATTCGAGAAGGAAATAGAAAGGAAGGTGACTGTCGACAATAATGTATTATTAAAAGATATTTGTATAGATATTATGCAAAATATTGGATTAAAACACTTGGCATCAAATGCAAAAGGTAAAATTTTTTTATATGTAATCAAATCATAAGTATGTAATTCTTTTAGTTTCTATTAAGATTTCCGAAAGCAAATACCATACTTTTGAATCGTTTATACCGAATTTGGATTTGAATATTGGTTCTTTGAAGCCTATCTTTGGGAGTTCTTTGATATTTATGATTTTAGTTCCTGGGTATGTTTTTATCACTTTCTTTATTTTCATTCCTACATTATTTCTATACATTACAGGAAAGTTGAGGAATTCAACGCCATGGAACTAAAGAAGACCTTCTGCTCCAACTTCCTCCACCTAATAATTAAAAGATACTCATCAATTAAAAACTGTATAACCGATCCCATCTTCAAAGTAACTTTAACCACATTTTCTTATCATTAACCTTTACACCTACTTTCCAGGATATCATTGAAAGTATTGAAAACAACACAATCGAATCTCTCTCTTATGAATCCTTACTCCAGATGAATGAAACAATACAAGAAGAGTTGAATTTCCTTAACAATTTTAAAAACGAACAAAAGATACTCCCAAATATTGATATACAATCCTATCAAAATTCAAATTCCCTATTACTATGTTCACCAATTAATTTGAATCTCAAGATACCAAACGCAATACCAGCTATTGTTCCGGGAATCAATGATAAAGGTAATATAAGCGAGGAAAATACCACCACAATACCTCCTCAACCATACTTCACTCCCACAAATAAACCCTTCATCGAGTACCATGAAACACTCCTAAACATCCTCCAAAAAACACCTCCCTCAATGGAGACACCCAACATCATGGAGTCAGTCTTCCCACCAACACCGAAAGAGGGTACTCTAAACAGTCGTTCAAGGATATGTTTTGATCAAAACACCGAAACACCCATTTTAGAGTTGTGGTTCGAGATCACAAGAACACCCTCACCATCGCAATTACAGGATTATGCCGACCACCTTAATAACCTCTCCAACCGCTCCAATGAAGATAAAATAACTTCACATAACGTTAAGATATGGTTCAAGAACAGGAGGGCAAAAGAGAATAGAGTTAATAAATACTTCAACAATACCGATTGATAATGTGAGACTTTTTTATTGTAAATATTTCCTTTATTATTTGTTATATAAGTTAGGTTTCAATAAAAAGAAATGACAAAAGAGTTCACCTTTTTTTTCTCATACCCTTTATCATGCAATATAAAATAATTATTTCTATATACCATCGTTAATCTTAAATTAACTTTCCCATTAAAGATTATTGAATAATACAGCACACTCAAATCTTTTACCCCTAAAGAAATAACTATACCTAATAGAAAAGATTCATAATAAAGGGAAATTTTTTGTACTTTCGCCTAAATCTCTGGTACTATGTAGATATTTCACTATAGAGTCAAGAGAGTAGTGAAGAGACATCTAGTCAGATAGATAATGGGTAAATCTTCTCTCTTATATCTAGAGAGACCACACATATTGTTCGGAGTAGGAGGGTACTTTTAGTATTTAAGGGAAGGATAGGTAGATTTTTTTTCATTTCTCCGTGTGTCGTTGTATTTTATATTGGATAGGTAGCTTTTTTTTGGTGAAGGATTTCTTCATTTCGTTTTGTGTCGTAGTTTTTTTATGTTGGATAGGTAGCTTTTTTTGTTGGGAAATTATTTCATTTTGTTTCACATTGCCTTTATATTCGAGGGGTAGTGTTTTTGTTGGAGATTGTACTTTATATGGACTTGTGCTTTCGTTTATGACTCATATTACTTTTAATAATCTTTTTCCCTCCTTTCAGGTGAAATATCTTCAAGACCACGGAAACTGAAATGGTTAACATTAACTTAAAATTTGTGCTCACTCCCTCAGCACATATACAAAATTGTCCACAAGCATTCCTGCCATTGACTAATGCGGAAAGGAATGTTTCTGTTACACCTGATGTGGAACTAAAGGATATCTGCACCAACATTATGTGCAGTATTGGTTTGGGAAATATTGTAGAGTATTCTAAAAGTAAGTTTTGAAGTTTGTATATTTTTAAATGTCATTTTTCAGTTTCTATAGAAATAGCTACTAACAAGTACTACACTCTGGATTCTTTTATCAAGAATCTGAATTTGAATGTTGGCTCTATGATGTCAGTATTTGGGAATGTATCAACAATTAAGATACTGTTTCCAGGGTATGTTTTTTGAAAGTTTTTATCTATATTCTAATTCTTTTTCAGAAAAATAATAAATACTAACGACGAGGAGGTTATGAGGACTTTATATAGTAATTATCTTCAGCTGATAATTATGAAATATCCTGCAATTCAAAATTGTATCGATGATCCTGTTCTTAAGGCATGTAGCTACTAAGTAATTTTTGATTTTAATAATTAATTTCAGAATATATTCCGAAATATCGAAAGCGGATCACTGTATGCTCTGCCCTACCATTCCTTCCTCCAAATCAACAACACGATTAAGGACGAGTTATTTTCTCTGAAGAGACAAGAAGAATCTAAATTCAAGAATAAGGTACTTGGGTCTGTCAACTTAAAGAACGAGTCAAGTCCGGTCTCCTCGATTCCACCGGAATCTCCAACATCAATTGCTGAGACAATACCTCAACTGAAGCCTCAATCAATCCCATTCCTTCAGTCTATTACTGAATCAATCCAAGGCTTCAATGAATCTTTCTTCTCCATCCTCCAGAACACACCGCCTCCAAGCATTCCTAACTTCAAGCCAACAACTGGGATTAAGAAGTACCGTTCAAGGATAAGCTTCAACCAGGAAACTGAGACTCCAATCCTTGAAGAATGGTTCAAGATTAATAGCGTACCATCATTGGATCAGCTGCAGGAGTATGCAGATTACTTAAATGAATTCTCTGGACGTGATGAGGCATCCAAGATATGGCCGGTTAATGTTAAGATTTGGTTTAAGAATAAGAGAGCAAAAAGAAGAGGAAAACAGGAATCTTCTAGTGAAAAGGATTTAGACTTGTAAATTAAAAATTATTTCTAAAGTTTTTTTTATCTTGTATATATTTTGTATATTTTACTTACTTTAGTTTACTTTTGTTTTTCTTGCTAATAATTACTTTCATGACGACCACACTTGTTTTATCATGAAATTAATTTCGTATCAGAATCCCCTCAAATTAAGAAAATACCTAAACCACCAAAATCATCACTAACAAAAAAACAACCGCCATCACATTACCCATTAAACTAGTACTCAATAAAAGAACTGTCATTATGCACTGATGTTTGATAACTCAACAAAAGACCTAAACCGAAAAAGATGTACCAATTAAAAGAAAAACTATTACCAACTGTTATGATTAGGAAAAAGAATGAAATTAACTGTCTCTTATGTGTATTGGGTTAAGGTGTGAATGAGTATGTATAAGAAAAAAAAGTTACGATAACAAATAATAAAAAGAAAAAAGAGAGAATAATTTACCTTTTACCAATAGAAAATGATGAAAGCACACCTCTTGACAGATTGATAAGCTATAAACCAACAATTGTGTTTTATTCTGTACCTCTGGTAATATATGTATATTGTTATTTCATAATAATTATCATATGAGATGTCTTTTTTTATTGTTTTTTTGTTGATTTAGTGATAGTGCTTTTGGTGTATTTTTTTGTGATTTAAACTTTTTAGTATTTTAGCGGTTTTCGTTTTGAATTGCTTTGGCCCACTTGTTTTTTTAGATTATTTCTATTGATGATTTTTATTTAATTATTTCTATTATTAATAATTAAAGAATAAAACCCGATTATTCGCGTTTTTACCTATCATTTACTCTAAAACCCATTCTTCAACACCTTCCACCTATAATCAAATAAAAAAGTCTCACAAAACCATGATCCATAGTAACAAGTACACTATCTAACACATACCTAGGTTTAATTCTTTTTCCCCTCTATATATAACAAAAAAAATTAAGCCTTTTTACCTACACACCTAACTTAATACAAGCCTTTAAAACTTATGTTGCATATATTATCATCAAAAAAACGTAAAAGATCACTAATTAAGGGGATGTATACATTTTCCATTATTTTATTACACATCTCAAATAACATACCACCATTATATTATTTTGTTGATCTATCAAAAGGTATCGTATTTAATATGAGAGACAAAGTTATGGGGGAGTATAGAAGTGTTATCAGTTCTTTTTTTAAATAGATTATTATCTTATAGACACATACACACCACTACATATGATTCTTTTACATTTTTGTATTCCTTTTTATCTTTGTATTATATAATTTAAACTGTTTGGTATTGAGTGTGAATATATCACAAGTGGTATTTAATATAATTAAAGTTTTTATCACTTTGACATTTCTTTTCTCACGTTTTTGGTTGTTCTGTAATGGTTAGTAGGAGTATTAATGATAGACTCGGTTATTTTTAGATCATAATCAGAGGAGAAATTAAACCAAGTATGGAAGGAACTTTTTTGAACGTTATCATTGAGCCATTGTTAAATATAAGAAAGACGCTCAATCTCTCTTTATGCGAGAGACATATTAAAAGAACTATCATTGTTAGTCCGGATGTGGTTATTGAGAATATTTGTGGTGAGGTCTTGACTATCGTTGGTTTGGGACACCTGACAAACACCTCTGAAGGTAATTTAACACTTCTGAATTTATTTTCTTAACATTTTTTTGTAGCTTCTGTATTTGTACCAAATTCAAAATTTTCCCCAGATCTTTTTTGTCTATCAAGACCTGGAATTACTGTTGGACATCTAAAAGGTATTTTTGGTGATCAACTTTATATTAAAATATCAGCTAAAGGGTATGTATATGTCATCCTTATCGTTAATGCTTTTTTATTACAGAGAGCCTACCGATTTTACTGAAGAGTCAATGAATAAGAATCTTTTTATCAACCTTATTAGAGTATTCATTAAAGAAGTCCCATTCGTTGAGAGTCACATTGTTGATCCATTCTATAGAGTAAGTTTGTTATCATGATCTTTGATTCTTAATCTACCTCTAGAATCTCATCGAAAAAATAAAAACACCTTCAATTGCCCCGAGATTACCTGGTGTCACATTACAATCACTTGTTGGGTTGAAACAGTTAATTGATTCAATATTGTGTGATAATATTTTTACTCCAGTTGGGATTTTGAATGAACAACGGTTATTCACGAATACTGCTAATGCACTTATTGATAATATTGCGAGACCTACTAGTAATAATAATAATAATGTTCAGAATGTTTTGGAGAGTACTCCATCATCGTCTGGTATTGGGGTGTCAATAGCAAATAGAAATAGTGAACTGAAACCTCAGGAACAATCTAGCCCAGGATATATTGGTATACCGATAAGGAAACCTTCGGAAACTAAAGAACCTGAAATTATGCCACATCCAACACCCTCGAGAAATGAATTAAACTCCATGGAGAGTGAAGAACCACAAAATGAGTCTACGAAACTAAAGGAAGAAGTCAATACTTCAAACAATACAGAAGAAGATGATAATAAGTACCAAACACCAAACGAGAATGACATCCTTGAAAGATGGTATAAAAGAAACCCTCAAATCCCATCTTTTTATCAATTATCCGTCCTGGCACAACACCTAAACACAATCTACGAACGTCCTCCAGAATCACAATTAACAGGTGAATATTTGTTTTGGTGGTATATCAAAAGAATGTATAAATTGCAATAAGTAACTATTAATTTTTATTAAAATTGTAATAAAGTTATTATGTAATGATTCTTGAGGACTTTGATTTCATGATACAGGAGAATAATAGTAACCTTAAAAATTTAAAGAAAACAATAGCATCATTTTAATATTTAATAAAGTTAAAAATAAGATTACAAAATTTACCACAATCAATAATACGATTTGATTTAATGATAACAAGAGATCGCGATAAGAAAGGAGATGTGTTAAACAAAACAAGATATATAAAATTTATAAACTATTTTGTTTTTTTTTCTTTATCTTACACTAAAATTTTGTAAACAACTATATTATTACTTCAAAAACAAATTTTTCCATTGATCCCCAAATATAATAAACATCTTTAATGATATTTTGCCTCTTATTTCATGTAATTAAAATATTTTTTTTCTATTTACCTCATGTACCATCAAATGTTAACATATTTTTACTTTCTTTTATTGGTAAGGCGCATAAAGTAAAAGGTAGCCAACAACTTGTACTGTTATAAGTTTTTTATGTTCAAAACACACCGGAGGAGAGACGTAAAAAGAAGTTATCCTTTTCTTTTATTAATAATTTATAATGTATCACCTCTGCGACTATGACAATACCCTGACACCACCCATAAAGCATATTATAGCACAAAAAGTAACTTTTTTTTCTCATTTCACATCAAAAAGATGATAGTAAAGTTAATTTAATGTTCACCTCATATTTTAGATAATACATGTCCATCTCCTAAATATCAAACTATCATTACACAATACCTCTAACATTTCCATTGTATTTTAAACTCTCCATACCACTAAATATACTAGTCCAACAACCACTCAATTAATCATCCTATCTAAATAATTTCACAGATAAAAGTAACTATTCTATCTCTCAAAGTTTACATCACACCTTTACCCGATTCCAAAGTACCTAAATATTCTGACAGGAAGTTTATTAACAATCCTCTCTCCGCTTTACACCACACCAAATTTGCTTTACCCCCACCATATATTTACACCTCATCTACTGATAAATTAACATTTTCCACTTTCCAGGTACACCAACCCAATGGAATATTTAACTGTTAACTTAATCATTGAACCTGTAATAGGTAATCAACATGTTTCAAGTCCACAGGCATCATACGGGAATATCAAGATGACTGTTACAATTGATCCAACCGTCCTAATTAAGGATATCTGCCAGGTGGTCATGAATAAGATTGGCCTCGGGCACCTGATACAATACTCGCAAGGTAGATTTGTAGTCTTTTTTTTATAATAAAATATTTACTTTTTGCAGCTTTTATCAAGTACCCAAGGGTGGATTATTTTGTGTCGGCTTATTGTTTTACCAATCAGAATGCTACTGTTGGGAATCTTGAAGAGTGGCATAAGGAGTATGTTACTGTTAAGATTTGTGCGAGGGGGTATGTTTTGGGGGTTGTCTGACTTTTGATGAGTAATTTTTGTAGGAATGTTGAGGATTTTTGCGGATTTGAGGGGAGAAATACTTTATATAGGAATTTGTTGCAGCTTTTACTGAAAAAATATCCTTTTATTAGGAATCAGGAGAATGACCCTTTTATTAGAGTAAGAATAATCTTTTTTAAATTTATATCATATTTTAGGAAGCAATAGATAGAATAAACGATTCTTCACTCTCAACCTTGCAACATTCATACCTCTACTGTGTAAATGAAGTTATTGTCAAAGAGTTAGTCAATCTTCCATACACTACATCACGTTACAACTACCCTGTAAATGAAACATCTCAAGAATACGAACAAGAAACTATAAAACAAATGACACCAGAAAGATCGTTACCACAATACGCTCACCCAACAGAAATGACTCCACCAAAATCAGTCCAATCAATCCCAACACCATATAGAAGTTCCTCCAATCAAATCCAGTCACCCTCTGATGAGGTTGGCTCTAACCCTCCCTCTGATGGTGAGAGGCCCTCTGCATCAACAATAAAACCTCCTCAAGGCAATACCTCACCTACACGTAAGAGGATCATATTCAACAAAACTGTGGAGATCCCCATACTTGAAGATTGGTATAAAAAGATGAATGTCCCATCTGAGCACCAGCTGGATGTTATTGCTGAGATTTTAAATGAAGCTAGTGGTCGTTCCGAGGATAGGAAGGTCACTGCTAAGAATGTTTGTAATTGGTTTACACATAAAAGGTCAAAAGATAAACGGGGTAGAGGCAATTAGTGGTTTTTTCTTTTTTTTTGATATCTCCCAATTGTATAAATGAAATTTTATCCATTATTGTATCTTTCGCCTTTAAAGTATTAAATAAACTTTCTTTATTGATAAAAAAAATTTATTCGAATTCCTCGTTATTATAGCAATTTTTGATGTTATTAATTTAATAATAACAATATCACTTGAATAGAACAGTAACTACTCTCTAAACAGTTGATAAAAAAGCCACCTTCACAACCATCCCACAAGATACACATCAAATACACCCCGCAACACCTAGAATCTCACATGATTCTACATCAAATTAAAGCATACCAATTCCCGAGATAAAAATTAACTCTTTCCCAAAACGAATGTTCTTTGGAAATGTTTTTGTAAACTTTACAGCCCATTTTATTTCATCCATATAGAACATATTTTAACTGGCAAATCTTTCTCCAGAGGCTACAAATTTTTGTAGCAATTCTAACCTTGCCGGAGGAGCGTGGCACACTCTACAAAGTCCACATACAGATATATTGGCAGTGAAAAAAGTGGTTTTATGAATACCTTCTCCATCTGCCAGTGGGGTGGTCGCTCTATACAAGTTACTAATCAAAATCCTAGATCTTTATCTGTAAGTTTTTTATATATCTCTCTTAGTGGTTAATAAATTTTTTTACAGAATTATATAGAGAATATGGCCAGATTCGAAGGCAAACTGGCGTGGAGTCATTGTATTTACAAGTATGTTTATATTTTGTTGTTTTTGTGTTTAATGATAGTTGTTTTAGAGAAACTGACCAATCCGAGGACGGTCAGATGTCCGACAAACAGATTGACATCCTATTGTCTCCCATCATGTAGTGTAATAAAGTCCCAGGTACGATGGGTGAAGGATCAACTTCATATCAGAGGGACAATGAATCTGCCTTCTCCTCAATGGAGAGGAATCTGTCGCGTGGGATGAGTACTAAGACAGTATATGTCGAGTCATAGCGACCTGGAATCACTAGACTAAAGTTCCTAGAAATGACATGACAGAGACCCCGGAAAAACAACTTTTTGGATCTTGTTAGTGAAAAAAGAATGGATTATGTTGGCGGTCTCCTATAAGCGCCATCTACATCTATTAATGGACTGTCGTTAAGGATGCTTTTGGAGATTAACTGTGATGTTGGCTGCTCCATGCAAAAGACTATAGTAAAAGTGGAAGTTTGATTTAAGATGGATGATCTGTAATTTTTTTAACTGTATTTATTTGTATATTAATTTGTATATATTTGTAAATGTTTATTTACTATTTCTGCTTATTCATAATTCAATAAATAGGTTTTTGTATTTGTTGTTTTTATTGTACATTCGAATTTACAATTCTTAAAAGAAATTTTTAATCTTATCAACTGACCGATAACAATATCACTTAAATAAAAAAATAACTACCCACTAAACAACTGATAAAAAATCCACCTTCACAACCATCCCACACTATACACATAAAAAATCCCACAACACACAGAATCTCACATGATTCTCCACCGAATTAAAACTTACTAACTTCCAAGAACACACTACTCTCTCCCAAACGAATGTTCTTTGGAATTTTATTTTGTAAACTTTGCAACCTATTTAATTACACTCATAGAAAGCTACATCTGTACAGCTGAATACTTATCCTATTATTCTAAGTATGGTTAAAAATCGCACCACACTCCACAAGGTGCTCGGAAAGATTGAATTGACCAGGAAGGACAGTAACCTACTGGACACCTTCTACATCTGCCAATGGGGCAATCGATCTGGTCACATAACGATTCAAAGTTTTGAATCTCTATCTGTAGGTTTTTTCCCTATCTTTTTTAATTACTAATGTCTTTTTTAGGATTATATAAGGGAGGTAGCCAAGTACGAGGGTAACTCGACGTCGAATCGTTTCGTCGATAAGTATGTTTACATTTTGTTTATTTGTTTGTTTTATGAAAGTTGTTTCAGGAAGACTGTTGCACCGGTTGATGGTCGCATGTCAAATGAGCAGATTAGTTTCTTGTTATCTGCTATTAAACAGTATGAGAATACTTCAGGTACCTCGGATGAAGGAGGGTCCTCATACAAAGGCAATGCTAAATCTGGACACAACTCCACGGAAAGAGTCCCAACACATGGGATGGGTGTCGGGGATGTCAGTGCCTTAGATGACGATGAGAAGAAATCCTCTGGGACAGCCTCCACACAATCAACATCATCAGAGGATAGCAAGTCATCATCCCCATCCCTTCTTGATGATAGCTCCTCAGATCGGGGTATTGATAAAGGAGTTGATGATGGTAGTGTTCCCCAAGATGAAATGCAGCAAGAGGAGGAGATGCCGAGTTGTATGGAAATATCCGATGTCTTGAAGGATGATTTTGGGAGCGAACCATACTGCAAGCCTCATGGAGAGGAGGAAAAAGTTAAAGAAAATGGTGAGAAAGGAGATGGTTCTACACCATCTGTTGAAAGTGATGATGATAGTGATATGTCCCAGACGGTTACTGATAGTGAAGATTCGATTACGGATACAGAGGGTTTCACGGAAAAGTACCCGAATTCTCCTCAATCTTGGTCGGGTGATTTTGCTCCAGTTGTTGACTCGTGCTACTCTGATGAAGGCTACAAAAAATGGCGAGGTAAATGGATGAATATAATGAAGGATGATATGGATAAATGTCAGGATGAACCGGACTGGAGTAACCTTGAAATAATAAGTGAGATGGAGGTAGAGAATACCTTCCAATTCGTCTGCTATGACACGAAAACTCACCTTATGTCAATGGTTGAGTATGATCAGGTTCCGGCTTCTCAGAGATACAAGATTCGCGAGTTAAAGAAGTTTGCTGGTCCGAGGAATGTTGCTAGATCCGGGGAGAAAAATGAGTAACTATAATTTTTTTTAAATGTATTTATATGTATCTTTTATTGTATATTCTTGTAAAAATTGTATCTTATTTTTTTATGTACCTTTTTTGTTTACTTATGCATTACTTAATTAAATGTGATTTTTGTATTCATTTGTTTTTTATTTGTTAGTTGATGTCTATATTCTTGTGTACATTTATATAGAAGGAATTTATAATAAATTTCTCATGGTAATGGAAATCCCTCCATTTGGTATAATTCTGTTATTAAAATTGTGTTGGAACAAAAGGTTTATTCGGTTGTATATTTAATTTTTATGAGAAAGGGAAAAATTAATCTTAATTGTTTCTTTCATACCAAGAGTACAACATACCATGTGCATACGAAACTTATTGTTGTGAAAATACCATTCAACTAGACCACAAATATGGGCGATTTACATTATTTCGTAATACCATACAATTCAGAAGTGATAGGAGATAAACTATTTAACTAGCTACAAGAGGTGTCACTATATATATATCATTCAATGTATATTTTTTACCAATGTATAATGTTGTAATTAGTTATTCATAAAAAAGGCGCAAAACGGATGGGTGTGAAAGAAAATCCACGTCCAAATAGTAAATCCACCACTCATACACATCTCCAACCCTTCTGTTACAGTTCTTTGTCTCCCAAATAAAAACCGAACACTTTCTATTTTGTCTTTATTCATTTTCTAGATATTTTAGTGACTTTCTTTTTTTTCAGGTTAAAAAAAGATAAGGATGGTTGAACAGGTTACAGTCAACACAATCATTGAACCTATTATAAATAATCCTGGTGTGGGGAACTTTACATCACCTGAAATGGTAATTAGGAAGACATTCCTAATGGATTCCACGACATTATTGAAGGATGTGTGTAATGTTGTCATGGGAAGGATTGGATTAGCTCATTTGGCTCATACAACTACAGGTATTCAGTTTCTTAACATTACTTACCAGCTAATAACCTTCTATATTTTCGTTTTTAGCTTTTATCGAAACTCCAAAATCTATTAACAACAACTCTAGTACAATAATTAATAAATTACCGGCAGATCTTGGTGGAATCAGAAATTTCATCGGTCAACCGATAAATATAAAAATAATCATCCATGGGTAAGTTATACTCTTATTCATTTCCCTCTAATTATCCTAAACACCAACATTCTTTTTAGAAGTTTGGAAGACTTTGTTGTATTCAGGAGAGAGGCAGAGTCATGTACAAATAAATCATTACATGATGAGGCATATACCAATAATGCCAGCACATTATATCTTTTAACCAAAGTATGTTAAAAAAAGCATTCTTTATAACATATTTTCTTTTTTAGGAGATCGTTGAATGTATAAGAAAAGTCTCAAATGAGGGAATCACTTATGATTATCTTTATGTGATCAGAGAAATTATAGAGGAAAAATTGAATATAATTATGGGTACCAGGCATGGATGTTTTCCCTCCTTATTGTCCATTGTAAATGAATATTTTCTTAATAATAGCAATATTAATGGATACTTGAACGATTCCTCAAATGTATATAAAAAAGCAACCTCAAAATTTGATCCTCAAAACGAGGAACCAATCCTCGAGGTATGGTATCACCACAACAAATTTCCCAAAAAATATCAGTTAATACAATACTCTAACTATTTGAATATTCATTCAGGAAGATTTTTATTTAACAGAGTCACCAGCAAAGATGTAAAAAAATGGTTTGTAGATAGGACATCGTACGAGATGGAGGAGAATAATGCATCTAATTGAGGGTATATGTTTCAATGTACTTGTTAAATGGTTCCTTAATTTTCATTTATTCATAATTTTTAATTACCTCACTGTCTATATTGTTTATATTGTAAAAAGTATCATAGATTGTATTGGAAAATAAAAAAATATATATTAATAGTGTTTTTTCTTTTATTAATTATGAAGTATATTATATTTAATTTGACCTTTGGTTGCCTTGAATATGAAAGCTACTTAGGTAAGTCATTTTCTTCCAAAGTACATCCCCTGTGTATGAAATGTTCCACGAAAAAATTTGCCACTTTTCACGAGATGTTTCTTTTTTATCTTATGTCTATTTTTTTTGTTGTTACAGTCCACTTATACCTCTGATGTTTTTGGTGAATAAAGTTAAAATACCAAAATTTATTTTTTATTGTTCATGTGCATTAATAAAACTTTCTTTCAACATCTTAAAATATAAAAAACTTTATCTTAAAGATTAAAAGTATATATTTTAATTGTTGCACCTTTGATAATTTGACACCATTTCATAGGAAACATATATTTAAAAGATTATTTTATCATTTGATATCAATCTCGTACTTTCTTTTTTTTCGTCAAAAGTTATTTTCTTCAATTATAAAATATTTCATAACTCTTAACTGAGGAAAGGTGTCAAACTATTAGATATCACAGTTGTTTTTTTAAAAAGTTTTTATATATTGCTTATCAATTGTTTTTAATATTCTCATCTCGTAAATTGTTTTTTCATATTTCTTTATTTCAGGTTAGCAAATTCTTATCACTTACACCCATTCTAACTATGTATTCTCTAAATAGAGAAACAACTAACATAAATGTGATCTTCCAGATTATGAACTCTGGAATTAGTAACAATAATA
Organism: Strongyloides papillosus; assembly: GCA_005656395.1. NCBI lineage: Eukaryota > Metazoa > Nematoda > Chromadorea > Rhabditida > Strongyloididae > Strongyloides > Strongyloides papillosus. The sequence goes on from SRSI01000049.1 coordinate 361,113, forward strand.
TAATTTACTTACCACAACCACCGACACCGAAAATAAATCTGTTCATCTACTCAAATACATTCTTAAGGGATGTTGGAGAATCTATTATGAAGGCATTTCAACTTAGTCATTTACTCTATAAATCAAGAGGTAGGTAACATATCAATTTTTTATCATTTAACTTTAACTCTTTTTCCAGCATACCTTCAACTTGACAATGGTTGCCTCCTTGATACAGAGACATTTTTTCCTCTGTTTGGCATCAACATCAGCATGGTTAAGATCGTTCTTGGTGAACCATTTACTGTCAAGATTATTACATTCCGGTAAGTTTCATTATTTCATAATTCTTATAATATTTATTTTTCAGAAATAGAGAAGAATTGGAGAGATTCTGTCACAGGACAGCGCCAAATTCTTTTCTTGAGTGTCCTCCAATAATCATGATCACTAATTCAGGTATTAACATCATAACTATCCCAAATTCACAAGTAAGTTTCAAGAACAACACCCTCTGACTTAAACATTTCAGATCATACCTCTTCAAATCAACAACAACCACCACCAAATGGAGTCAAAAGAAAATGAAGATCCAGGATATCGAAGGACTCCATCAATCCACTCAATAAGGCATCCAAGATATAGAATCCGTTTCCACCCCTCCAAGGAGACACCTATCCTCGAGAGATGGTACCAGCAAAACAACCATCCAACAAATCTCGATTATGAGCTTTATGCTTACCAATTGAATGTCTTGTCCAATCGCAACAAGAATTGCCAGGTTAGTGCAGATAACATCAGGACATGGTTCCAGAATAGAAGGAAGTCTAAGAGGAGTGGGATGATCTCGATGAAGAATAGTTAAGGGTGTGTTTTTTAAGTTATCTACTGTTTTTGCCTCTTTGATTTCTTATTGCTGTCATTTTATGTGGTCTTTGTTTTTGTTTAAATGACGTGTATATTTTTTTGTAATAAATTATGTATATATTTTTTTGGTATTGATAATGTATTTTTATTTCAACAATACTTGGTTTAATAATTTAGAAAAACAATGGGGAATAACTGTGTGGTGTTTTTTTACCGTCCATAGACACAAAAAAATTCTCCTTCTCTTTAATCATCACCAAATAAAAGACTTTTAAAATGTTTTTATCAGGTATTTGGGAGACATTAAAAATTAATCACTTATTCTCATAATATTCATGTATCTTGAAGAGAAACAGGACAAAAAGGGGGTCGTGCAGCAATATGAAAATTGTAGAGACTTCTTTTAACAAGAAAACGTTTATAAAATGTAGCTAAAAGACATGGAATACCATGTTTTAATGTCGCCACTCTATATTTTTATCGTCTTTTTAATGTTATTTATCAATCGCATTTTCTACTCATTTCTCCATCGTTTGCCCTAGTTGATTTTCTTATTATCACCTTCTTCGTATTGTATTTTTTTTTTTCAGGATCTACTAACTTACTAATTTGGATTGGAGGGATTCTGTGGCAGAACAAAGCCCAGTTTTCTCATGAGTGCCCTCCATTATCATAAACACTAACCTAAGTATTAACATCATAACTACCCAACACATCAAGTAAGTTTCAAGAATACTACCTTCTGAACTAATCAAACATTTCAGCTAAGACCTCTCGAAATTAGCATCCATCTCTTTCAGATGGAGTCGATAGAAATATGCCGGATGCATCAAAAAACTCCATCCCTCTCTTCACTACCAAGACATCCAAGATATGGAATTAAATTAAACCTATTCTTGAGAGAAGATAACAACAAAAACAGCCCTCAAAAAATCTTGATTATGGACTTTATGCTGGTCTGTTGAATGTCTTATTCAACTATACTTAAAATCACCGGATTAGTAGTAATAGCAACCGAAAAAAGGTTGCAAAATAGAGGAAAAAGTATTGGTGTTTGTTTTGTACATAAATTATGTATTTTTTTTGTATATAGATTATGTATTTTTTTGTGTGTAAACTATGTATACTTTTGTATATAAATTGTGTATTTTTCGTAATAAATTATGTATATATATTTTTGTTATTGATAAGGTATTTTTCTTTCAATGATACTTGCTTTGATAATTGAGAAGAACAATTGTGAATGCTTGTACGACGGTTTTTACCATGCATTAATGCAAATAGTTTTCCCTGCTATTTAATCACTAACATACAAAGGACCTTTGAGAGGCCTCTTTTTATCATCAGCTATTTGAAAGAAGTTAAAATTAATCACAACATTTTCATCGTATTTATGTGTCAGTAGAAAAAGAAAAGATTATAAAACAACATTAAAACGTCCAGAAAATTCTAGAAGATTTCTTTAAAACGAAATGTTTATACAGTATAAGCAAAAAAGATATAGATATCATATATTAAAATTGTCACTATATTTTCGTCGTCTTTTAACTTTTAATGTTATCTGTTAGTCATAATCGTTACTCTCGTTTTTTTCATCATTTACTCCAATTCTATATTATCTCTTTTTTCGTATTGTAACTTTTATATTTTCCAGAATCTACTAACAACTCACTAATATGGATACAAAAGAAATAAACGTCCTCGTTAAGCCAATTCCAAATGGCGAGAACAACAACGAGAATCGTTTCTTGGCTGTCAGGGATCTCGCTACATCAATTGAAATAAATTCAGATGTCCTGTTGAAAGATATCTGCAAAGTGATCCTGGACAAGTTTGGGTTAGGACATCTGTCCCCTGAATCTGAAGGTAGGTTTCTCTTTCCAAGGTGTGATAAATTCTTTTTTTAGCCTTCATCGATGTACAAGGCTCGCAACTTATCAACTGTTCGACTTTTTACCCGGACAAGAAAATCAACGTTGATATACTCCAGTATCTTCTTGGGAGATCCTTCACGATTGTTGTCTTTGCCCATGGGTATGTTAAGATATTGGTGGAAATTTTATTATAACTTTTTTTTCAGAAAATTCCAAGACTTCATTGAACTGGATGAAAAGAGGGTAGCCGTAAATAATCTTTTGGATCTTCTTTTGAGAAGTTACCCATTCATAAAGGAATGCATCCCAAGTGAAACTGTTAAGGTAAAGTTACAATTTTATTGTACTTTTACATTTTATTTTAGGACTTCATTGACTCCTACATGAATGGATCGATTGGAAGCCTCTCACGCGACGCCTTGACAACAGTTAACAAGGAAATGGAGAGACTAATGAATACCCTTGCACGTAATACTGAGGGATCCTCAACACAATCCAACAACAATAATGAAAAGGAGGTCAAGACTTCCCTGTCTCCTCCTTCAACAAATGAACCAAACAACAAGGATAAGGATCCTCAAAATGAAAATAAAGGTGTATTTACGGAGGAGGTTGATCGTACACCTAAAAATCAACCAAACACAGTTAAGAGGGAGATCTATGATTCACAGAAGGGAGTTTCCATTTTGAAACCAAATACAGAGAGCAGGAGAAGGAGGACTGGTAGGATTCTATCCTACAACATGACGACACCAAGAAATGTCCGCTTCGAGGATGAGGGATCGACTCCATCTTTACAAACGATCCGAAGGAATCAAAAGATTCAATCTTCCTACAAGACTCCACTTTCAAGATTGTCAGAGGTAGTTAACTCAGTTAATTCAAATGTGGACCAATCCGCCAAAAGCACAACAACACCAGGAGAGCTCTGCAGTAGGAGGAGGAGTCTTGTTGCCAGTGAATTCATTAACTATACCAGGAAACTTACCACCCTCAACAAACGGTCAAGGAACTACAGATTGTCACCAACCCAGATAAATAGACTTGTGAGGAAAAGGTTGGCATTGTTGAATAGGAGAAATGGATTGCCAAAGGAGATTGGAGGTGTAGTAGATCCAAATATTACACTATAGGTGTATTTTTTCTTTATTATTCGTTTCGGGGCTACCCGATGAGTATTTTGTATGAAGTATGTGTATATATTTGTATAATATAGATAAACTTTTTTATTGTCTTTTTTATAAATATTTGTATGGAGATTTTTTTTAAATGTTATAAATTGTAGTATATAAAAAGATTTTTCTTTTGCATTGTTGTGTTTAATTATTATTCCCCCAACTCATTCATTTGCCACGTTCTAAGGATGTTTTCATGATAAGGTATCAAAGAAATGTCGTAAGATGGTTGTTTTCGACGTCTTATCTTAAAATTATCCCTAGTACTTATCGGTGGAATGTAATACCAAAAGAAATTGTATTAGTTAGAATCTTATCCTCACCATTTTTTAGTTTAAATTAAATTTTTCAGATGATGACGGGGGTGAAAACGAGTGTAGGGAGGATAATAATTGTGATTACACGTTAAATGATTGTTCCGATAATAATAATGACATCAATGGTATATTTTAACAACAACATATCTCAATAATTCACCACTTATCACATAAAAAATGCATACAAATCACAAAATCTCATTATCCCTTAAGAATCCACATGTGAGGTATTATTTCATTAAAGATATAAAAATAACTATCCTGAGGAGAATCGAATCTCCCTAGCCATAAAGTTAATGAACAACACTTATAATCTTCCATTAGCTTCGCCATTTTATCGTACTTTCCTACTCCTTCTAATCGCATTACATTTTTTAGACTACCAATGTTATCTCGCGTTTTCATAAAGTGGGAATTTATAAATTAAAAAATGTATTTTTGCTGTCATACATTTTATTTTTAATTTTAAAATGTATTCGTGAACTTTATTTTTGATTAATTAGTTGTGATTTCATGCATCGGGCATGGTGTTAGGGGATTATCTTTACTGGGGATATTTTTGTGTTTAGAATTAATTAAATTTCCATTCCGTATTCCAGAAATCATAACGAAAAGAGGGAGTAAACATACAAAAAAAAACAATTACTCTCCTTCATTTCTCTTTTTTCATCGAGGAGAAAGAAAGACACACCTATAGAAGACTTAAGATATTGAAATACCACATAAACTTTGATCTTAACATCTTAAAAAGTACAAAAGATATCTCTCTCATACAATAAAAGAGACAATCATAAACATGTATCGAGTGTGCCTTCTAATATAATTATTTTAAAATTTCTTTTCTAAACATTTTATAATACCACAGTTTCTGGCAGTTACCCAAAAAAACATCTATTACCATTGGATGTTAGCTCCTCTCTGATGGTATATAAGTGTAGATTATTGCATTACCTTTCATAAATTGTTTTTACCAATAAAAGGTTTTTTCATTCACGGATTAGATGATATATCTTATTGTTAGTTATTGTATTTATTTCTTTTGTGCTATTATTTTACCTTTTTCGATAACACTTTTTCCAACTACCCGAGATCCTTTTTTCATCATACATTCTTTTTATATTGTAACCATTTTATTTTTTATAGTAAAGATATAAAGAAACAATAATAAAATAAGATAAAAGTCATGGATATGCAGAACATCCCAATCAAAGTCATCGTTAGACGAATAGTAAATGTCCAAAACCCATCGGAGGCCTTTGCTTTTGAGGCTGAAAACGAAAGGATTGTCTTCATCAATCCTGGCACTTTGATAAGAGATGTCTGCAGGGAGATTATGAGCAAAATTGGACTGGATCACTTGATAAACAATTCTCAAGGTAAGTTAAAACACTGTTATCTGAAATATAACATTTCTCCAGCCTATATACAGTTCCCCGGTCCAAGATACTTCACTTTTGAATCATTCTTCCCAAATTTGGATGTTAACATTGGGATTGTTAAAAGTTTGTTTGGGGAGGCTTTAGTTGTCAGAATATCATCTGTCGGGTAGGTTGTCACTTAGCTTTATGTAATACTGTCTTTTTATTTATAGAGATACCAAAGATTTCAGTGATTTGGATATGAAGAAGTCTGTCTGCACTAATATGCTCCAATTACTTCTTAAGAAGGACCCTTCAGTGAGACAGTACATTGAAAATCCTCTTGTTCTTGTAAGTTTAATCTTAATCATATATTTTTATTGATATAATTACAGGATATAATTAATAGTCTAAACGCCACATCGGACATCAAGATTCCATACCAAACCATCTTCAACGTCAATAGAGGACTGGAAGAGGAACTGATTTCAACAAATCTCAATGAAATCAGACCGAATTCCTACTTCAAAAACTCCGAGCAACCTCCGACACCATCTTCCTTAACCGGTGACCTGAATCAACAGGAGGGCCTGAAAACTCAGAAACCAAAGGAGGAGCTACTACCAGATAATGGGTCCTTCATAAAAACAATCCTGCAAAACATCTCTCCCCACCAAGGATTTATGAAAAGTATTCTGACACCTCCTTCAAGACAACACTACTACTCCAGGTGCCGTGTCTCATTCGACCCAACCAAGGAAACTCCGATCCTTGAGAAGTGGTACGAGGAAAATAAAACTCCGACATCCTTTCAACTGCAGCAGTATGCCAACCAGTTGAATGAGATGTCTAATCGTACTCCTAATGCGAGGATAACCAGCCATAATGTCAAGATATGGTTCAAGAATAGGAGAGCTAAAGAGAATAGAGTCAGTAGACTGCTGGAGAAAAAGAAGTAAATAAATAAATTGTATTTTATGTAATTAAAAATTTTTTTGTGTGTATCAGTAACATTTTCTGGTTCATTTCTTTATATCAAATTGTATATATTGTAAATATCAACTTAAATTTTTTTATACCATTATTGTAAATATTGTAATATATTGTAATAAATTATTTTATATCGTTTACTATATAGTTTATTATATTAATTGATATACATATATATAAATCTTGATGTGTAAGAATGTATTCTTCTAACGTGTTGAAGTACAACAATAACTTCGGTCATGTAAATTGTAAGTTTATAAATAGACAAATATAATAGTGATAGTAATATATACATAAGAACAGTTCGTTATCAATTACACATTTCCCTATTAAACGGTCTCTGTTGGTTTTTGTGGTGCTGGTGGTTGTTGGGTACCTCTCCTTAACAATGATAATAAAGCCATTTTGGAGAAGTAGTTAGTTATCTCAGATGTGGTATTCCATCTACATTTGATATATCCATAGGCATTGATAGAGGTCATCACGAATCCCATACCTGCCAATATCATCCATACCCATTTGAAGGTGAAAAAGTCCACAATAACAAAGAAGCCCCATATAAAAGGTGCCAAAAACAAGACACCCCAAAAGATCTTCCCCTCAATGGGGTCATAAATAGCCATATTCTCAGCCTGTTCATAAACCCACTTAGTCTTCCCTTCATCATCCGTCTGAGCCCACCAACGAAGGCCAACCAAAAGTCTCCCAGAGATATTTTTAACCACCCAAAAGTCTATTGTTATCAGGATGAGGAATGTCACCATTTGGATGATGAATCCAGCCTCCAGAAGGTTAGAAAATACGTAAAATAAAATCGGTGATATCCTGCAGAGGACGTGAGCCAACGACACCCAGGGGTGTTTTAGCTTTTTCCATGACTCTACCAGGGATGTTGTGGATGCGGACATGTTCCCGTAACTTTGACCACCAATTGACATGTTCTGATCAAAGGGTGTTGCCATATTTCCTTATTTTCCGATTTTTAGAAGTACCTAGAAGTAAATAATGAAATAATTCACGAGATATACTAGAAGAATAGTTAATTGATTGTTTAAATTTAATATTAAGAGTAATTCACTTAACAAACAACAATGAAAACAAATCAAAACCTTATTAGTAAGTTTAATAATTGCAACGTAACGTTTATTTGTCAACTCACATTAGCCGCGTCATAAATAAACATAACTGTTATACACTCTTCTCAGAGTACCAGGCATTATTCCAAAAAATGTAAATTAGTTGTTGTAGGAGTTACCCTGAAATTTTAACTTTTATTTTTTAAATATTTTTTGTTGTTTCTACTTGGAAAATAAAGGTTATTTTTTATTTTAATTATTGTTGTTATTGGTTTCTAATAAGGGAAAGTCATGAATATCCGTCAAGCTGAGCCGGAGGATTATATACGTATCCAGAATTGTAATTTGATGTGCCTACCGGAGAATTACCAGATGAAGTATTATATCTACCATTCTCTATCATGGCCACAGTTATCCTATGTCGCAGAGGACTTAAACGTAATTATAAATAGTTAATAAGTACAATAATAAAAAATATTTCAGGGTGAAATAGTAGGGTACGTCCTGGCAAAAATGGAAGAAGACCCAGAGGAAGAACCCCATGGTCACATAACATCTCTAGCCATAAAACGTTCCTACCGGCGCCTGGGGCTGGCTCAGAAGATGATGAACTTGACGTCGAGAGCGATGATAGAAAATTACAACGCCCGTTTTGTATCCTTACACGTCCGTATCGGAAACAAGGCAGCACTCCATCTGTATAAAGAAACCCTGAAATTCGAGGTCAGTGAAGTTGAGCCGAAGTATTATGCTGATGGAGAGGATGCCTACGCTATGAGGAGGGATTTGATATCTTTTGCTGTTGCTAATGAGATAGAACCAGCTAATAAGGATCTGTTTTTCAAGGGGAAGGAATCGAAAAATGAGAAAAAACATTAAATAAATTTATATACACTATTTATTTTGGTAATTAATTAGTTAGTTATATTATAAAGGTATATATAATAATAATTATTTCTTCTTGTTGGTAAGCAGTTGTGAGCCTGAAACTTTGCTTGGAATGTTCCTTGCAACTTCCTCGTTTGTTTAGGGTATTTTTATAAATTCTAATGAGATATAACCATCTAGTAAAGGCTTGTTTTTCGGGGGGGGGGGGGGGGAAAAGAATCAAAAAATGAGAAAAAGCATTAAATAATTTATATACAACTATTTATTTTGATAATTAATTAATTAGTTAGTTATATTATAAAAGTATATATAATAATAATTATTTTTTCTTATTAGCAAATAATTGTGGAGCTGAAACTTTGACTTTCCCTGGGATGTTCCTTGCAACTTCCTCGTTTGTTTGGAGTATTTTTATCAACTTCTTCTCTGTCGCTGAGGCACTCTTCTCTTTCAAGAATAAATCTATTGCTTGTTTCGCTGCTTTACCTCTTTTCCCTGTTCCAGGTGTTAATTTTACACGGTATTTATAGTTGTTTAGAGTTTGATAAGGTGCAACAACGATTAAGGAGCCGAGGAGTTCATCTTCTGGGAGTGGATTTCCGATTAGCATGTTTATTATTGAGAGGTCATCGTCTTTTTTATCGTCATCCTCGTCGTCTGTATCATCCTCCGGTTCTTGAGGCTCCTCTTTTGGTGGTTTTCCGTTATTCTCTACCTTGTCATTCTCTTCTTGTTTCATTTTTTTGATCTCATCCACTGTTACGATCTCCTCGCTGTAATCACTATCATTATCCTCATCCTCTTCATCAGTTCCATCAGAATCTGGGTGTCTTTGTAAGGCAACAACTTCTTTGATTATTTCTGTAGCTTTTTTCTCTAACTTATCCCACTCTTCATCTTCCTTTTTGTTATTCTTACCACCTTTTTTCTTGCCTTTAACAACTTGTTGTTTCTTTTTCTCTTTCTGAGCCTTCTTAGCTTCTTCCTCCTTCTTTTTCTTCTCCTTTAAATATTTTTCTCTCTCCGTTAACTCCTTTTTCTTAGATTGATTTGTGGGACCAAGTTGTATAACAACATACTCATTATCATCTTTCTTATCATTTAAATTTATGTTAACTTTAACATCTGGGAACTCCTCGTCTTCCACCGTATTTTCAGGTTCCTCCTCAATTTCCATAAGATTACTTTTCCTATCGTCCTTATGCCTCTCAATAGATTCCTCATCAATTCTAAATATAACACCAAATCCCATAACAAGTTGTGATGTTGGAAGGTAATTCTTTTTACCTCTTATCATAAAAGAACCCGTTGGAAGGTACTCTCCAGTTGGTGCTGTCCTCGATACCTGACTTTGTCGTACCCACCAAGCATTAGAGATAACTTTAGCTTCCCAGGCTGCTGAGTAACATATAGCCATCGTCCCGGCTTCATTTAACGTCTTTGGTGGTACATCCTTCCCATTAAATGGATTCCTAATAACAACTGAGGAAGCACCATGCAAGTCAGCGTGAACATATATATCACTTGGCCTCAAATACCTCTTAACAATAAGTTCATTCTGTTGAGCATCTCTACCCCCCACAACGAGGTAATTCTCTGAAGATATAAACCAATAAAACTTCTCGAACCAGTATGATTTTTTACTCCTCAAAACCTCGACATTGGCTTTGACTTGACTTAGAGTTTGTTGTGCCTTGACATGGGCTGATTTGATGGCTTTTTCAGAGGCTTGGATGGTTTTTGTCTCTTTTGCAGCGGCGAGTTTTTTGTCAATGTAGTATGCTCTGGCATTTTGGTTGGCTGTTAGATTTACATCGATTGCTATGTTCATTGGTTCGTTGTTTGGATCGAAAGGATCTGGTAGTCTCATGATTATTTTGTTGTTTTTTAGGTCGAATCCTACGATAGCTTTAGCGACATCATTTCCTTGTTCTTGACCTTGTCTTGTCATCTCTTCGATATCCTCCCATGACATTTGATTTGCTATTGCTGATTGTACAACGAGAAGTGCTTGGTCAATCAATTCAACATTTACCTCAATCCTCTCTGCTTTCTCCTTCTTAGTTGCCTGTGACATCACAAGATTCTTTAACCGCTCCTCGTGGTCCTTCTTTACATTCTCCACTTTCCTCAAAGCATCTCTTTCCATTTGTAAGGCTCTTTTTTCACTCTTTTGTGTGTCTAATTTTGAATAGAACTCATCGACAGCCTCACTGAATTCACCATACTCCTTTATCAACACTTTACTGTTTTCACCTGTGAATTGTGCAAATTTCATTGGATGGTATTCAATGAATTTCTCCATATCGCTGCCATCGATTTTTTGGACGTTTTGATATGTTATGTAACCTTTTGAGGGGGTATCCTTGATATGATCGAATTCTTTTAAAGCCACCATAATAGCATTATGTATCTTGTTTGCTTCTTCCTCAGTTGGTTGGACGTGAACACCAACTTGAGAATTTGGGGGATACCCTTGTAGGATTAAGGAATGATCAATTAAAGCAGGTCCGAAATTAGTTAGGGGTGATAATATCCTCTTTGCTTGTTGACCTTTCTTTGCTTTTGACAAAGCCTCAAGTATATCTTTGACATCTGGGATCCTTTTATCATACTGAGCAAGTTCCAAAGGGTACCTTTCTCTAACAGTAAATCTAACATCGTGGTCTTTATCTGTTCTTGGTCTAAGGATATTTAATATTGTGTAATTGTGATCGGTTAGGAGCACATTACCCCTATCATACAATTCGATTATGACATGACAGGCACGATCTTCATCACCGAATCGCAAATCAACAACCCTGTCCATGCCTATCTGCCTAACATCCTCCAATCTTTTTTGCCTGATGTGTTTACGGAACTTCATTGAGAATGACGATGGAAACATCTGTTTAGGCCAGTCGTATATTGTTTTGTGGATACGAATACCGCTTTCGAATAGAATAACAGCTTTACCGTCAGGTTTGTGAAGCTTGATTAGGTATGTCTTTGAATCGATGTCATAAACATTCACAACACGCATGCCTTTTAGTGTCTTTAGGTCATGAATTATAGCAAGAATATCCAAAGATGAGAATCTGTTTTTTACACCAGTCTAAAGTTAAGAATGATATTTCATGAGTTAAATAAAAAAAAACTTACAATATTAACTTGTATATCCTTAGGTTTAACATCCTCCTCCTCATTTTTAGGTTCCACACTAACGATAGGTGCATTAGCCTTCTCCTGTGCCAACATCTTCTGGAGGCGAACCAATTTAGATCTAAGCATCCCGAGATGGTTCTCGGTGGCTTTGTTCTTTTGTGTTCGCGAGATCTCCTTCTCGATTTCTTTTATTTTTTCCTCAATACCCATAGTTGTAGACTAGAAATAAATATAAAATTATTGAATCGAAATGGTGTTTATTAAAATATGGTTGTGTTTATAGATTAACAAAAAATTTCGAAATATTTCACGGTGCATTATAAAATACGTGTTATGGGGTGTGTCATATTAGTAATTGTTGAAATAAAAAGAAATATTGTAGTTATCTTAGAAATTTTTCATATTACCTACTTCTAGTCGATTGGTATTTTTTTTAATCGCTTTTTTTCTTTAAAATATTAATCATCAAAGTTGTAAAATACTTTGGAATGTTAAATTTATCATTACGTCATATTTTAGAGACAGTTGTATGTTAAAAATAAAGTTCATAAATTATCAAGAATAGGTTGGTAAAATTAATAAGAATTCAGTAAAAAGTTATCAACATAAAAGTACATATCGGTGGCCTAAAGGAAAGTAACAAAACAATTGTTATCATAAAAATTAAGTGGTTATCAATAAAAATAAATATTTAGGTTATAAAATAGATATCCAGCAATGTTAACAGCAATTATTTGAAATAAAAAAGCTTTTTTTGCAAAAACGACAGAACAAAAAACAGCCAACTGATAACAACTTACAGGGTGACGCGGTAAAATTTTCTCATGGTAAAATATGTACATTCATTTATCATATAGAAGGAGAACAAAGTGGTTTCTCAAGATCGCTCCATCAAAACATAATTGTGTTAACATTTCCCCAGAAATGTGAAAATTGAAACCTTATTTTAGTGGGATTTTGTCTATATTTTAAATAATTACTGGTACAAATAATTAAAATTAAACATAAATCACTTTTATTTTAGTAATCAAAAATTCAATCAACATAAAAAAATTTCAAATCCTTGAAATGATAAGGTATTCTGTATGGAAGATGAATGTACATAAGTTACCACTAGGCACATTTTGACAGTCACCTAGTAGTGTTCCTATATGGAAAATGATTGTAGTTGGATGGTGATGAGAAGAAATTAGAAATTCACCATTGAATTTATGAAAACAATTTTTTTAGAGATTTTTTCCACGTGGGGTTAAAACATTTGACTACGTGGGAAATCGCATATTTTTTGTTGTTTAGTTTATGGAAATAGTTGTATATTTTCAATGGTTAAATAAAAAATATGTCATTTCTATGATTAGAGATGTTTCAGAGAGATATTTAGTAAACTTTCTCTATCATTTTTGAAGTTTTCGACATTCTCTATTAGTTGTTAGAGCATTAAATGATTAGATTGTTATATTCAGCCTACAAATACATTCTAAGTATAAAATACATTAAAATACGAAATTTTGCGTTTGTAAAAGAGAACAAGCACACAATAGCAAATATTGAAATAATAATGTCTTTAACTGAAGGAAATAAGATTAACAAAATATTAATGCCAAAAAATAAACTAATCTAGCACATTTATTTTATCTATAGTTAATTATTGAAGCAAAAATTACATTAATTAAATTCACAATCTTATATTCTGAGTTTATTGTATAGTCTTTTATTTATGATCCTAGAAATTCCATGCAGTTAGGTGTGTAAGCGAATGTATTCTTTATCCTGTAACTCCATGAAAATGTTCCATCTTGATTCAAAACATAATAGATAATAGCACATCCACTTTCAAATAACCCAAAAATCTCAAACAAAATGAAAATAAAGATTAAACAAACCGGAGAAATCATGACCCTCAGCTAGAATAAAGCAAATTTTAAACGATAACAAAATTATGTGGTTTATTACACTTTAACATAATATAGGGGAAATTAAAAATATATACATATTTACAATTTATAATACAAATTAGCAAAATACAAATAAAAAAAATTAAACTTCTAAGGCATTGATCCCCTTCTCCAATGGGACACCACATCGTATTGATATCAGCTTCCATTCCTGTGTCCCAACTAACAACATAACACTAGATACAGTCAGGGGATTACAACGTTAATATCTTCAGCAAAAGAACATCCCCTGTTGAAATTTCCAAATGTGGTGGGATGCTGACTAGCTCCTATCAAATTTAACTAAAAATGAGTAAAAAAACGACGACACCACTAGAAAACTTACCGAAATTGAAGTAAATGTTTTATGAAGGATACTACCTCCACAGTCAGTTTCATCTTGAGATGAAACATTCAAGTTTGCTAAAGCTAGCCATAGAAGCGACTACCTCAGATGTCCCTGTCTATTCCACAGCTTGCTAAAAATATAGATTAATATTAGACCCTTAAAAACTTACACTCCAGTAGGAGGAACTCCGATGCTGTGGATAGGATGGAGGAAAAGTAAGAAGCCTCCAACAATTAGTATATTAGTTTAAAAAATGTGACAATTTGTATACCTTTATATAAAAAACTACGATATCGTAACTTGCGGACAATCGTTTTGATAGCTATATCATGACTTTTATTGGGATAATGGCTATAACAATTTACATGACATCTATTACCTTTCATTTGTTCTCCTAATTTTAAAATAGTTGTAAAATGTATATCATTTTTAACTTTTTATTCCAAAATAAAAGATAATATAAAAGAAAAAAAATACCAGTTTCGAGTAAGTAAAAAATATTAACAATCAAATGAATTATTAAAAAATCTTAGGACATCGTTATTGTCGCTAAAGTCCCATTGTTGGATGTTAGATGGATTCAAAGACAATAACCTTGTAAGCTGCTGTGGTGTTAAATTACTTCCAATAATGATGAAATTCAAGTATCCTTCCTTGAGAAGCTTCTCAGCAAACTCTCTTGATTTCTCGATGTCATCTAGATCAACCTCGGATATGAAGACAAACGTCGATGTTTTGAAGTTGTTCTTATTTTGGAGGTACACTAACGAGGAGAGGAGTTTGCTCAAACTAGAACCGGGTCCTTGAGTTATCAGAGATTTGAGAATAATGTTAAAATCGCTTCTATCTTCTATGGTGTTGAAGGAGAAGAATGTTGATGGAACACTATTGTACCACGATAATGCAACTCTATCATAGTGGGTCCAATTTGTTGTTATGGTATTTTGAATCAAATCCAGTTGTTGACTGAAATCATTTGGTGTCAAGACATCTGATGATGCATCAATGGCCAGGATTATATTTGTTTGGCATGGATAATATGGTATTTGGGGTGGAAGTGACGTTGTATTTGGATTCTTGGTTACTTTTGAAGGAGTGAAACTACCACCTGGTGTCGTGGGTGGTGTAGTTGATGTGTTGAAGGTACTTGGTTCAAAGCCAACAATCCACCCTTCAAGAGTATTGATGAAATTGCTATCATTTAAGTCACCATTCCAGATGATAACTTTATCTGTAAGTTTCAGGAGGTTCTCTTTCTTAACATTTCCACCGAAACCTACAATTATCAATTGCCCCATCTCTCTCAAGAAGAAGGCATCAACTGTAGCATTATTGATATCATTCATGTCGCTGCAACTGGTAAAAAGAATCGTCTGCATGTACTTAAGATCATCCTGTAGTGAAGTATAAAATTGAAGCTTTGTTTCTAGTAGACCAATGGAGATAGAACAGCCTCCTGATAGTGGAGTGAAATTGTTAACCATTTCTTTGATGGCAAGGAAATTTGGAAGACCAAATGGTGATGTTTCAGTGTTGTCGTTTGAATCATATCCAAGAACCCCAACTCTTGAAGAATACGTCCATTGGGATGTTATGATGTTACTTGTCAACATAGTCTTAAGAGATTGGTATAAATTGGTATCAATGTTCTTGTTACTATCAATAGAGAAGACAACACCTGATTTTGGAGGATAGTAATTACTTGACACAGTCGTTGGAGCTAGTGTAGAAGTTGTAGTTGGTATGGTAGTTGTTGTCAACGGCCATGGAGTTGATGGAACAAAACTACAACTATATGATGTTTCAAAGAAACTTTTAACACCAGGTAAGCTTTCTTTTGTGAAATTGTATGATACAATCTTTGAGGCATTTAATGAAACCAAGTCATATGGGTTGACATTGCTGTCAAGAATGATGAAGTTCAATTTACCTTTCGTCAGTAATTGGCTTGCATATGTTTTAGCAAATTGGAGGTCAGCGTAATTCAACTTTGATATGAAGATAAATATCGATAATTGGCCACTATTGTCAGTTTCAAGTGTCAGAAGACCTGCTAATAATCTCGTCAATGAGCTTCCTTCACCCTGCGTGAAAGTGTTTATTTTTGAGATGAAATCAGTATGATTTCTAATCGTGTTGAATGTGTATAGGGAATTGAAATTATTGTTATATGATGTCAATGCTACACGTTCATAATGGGTCCACAAGGATGTTATATCAATTGTTAGGAGGGATATCTGTTCCTGGAATTGTAGTGGTGATAAGACATCTGAAGATGTATCTATAGCTAATATTATATCTGTAAAACATGGGTAATAGATAATAGGTGAGTTCGTTGTTGTTGTCTGGATTACTGGGACTTTTGTAGGAGATGGAGTTGTAGTTGTTAGGAGACTATTTGTTGTCATTGAAGTTACATTACTAACCATTGTAGTTGTTGAAGGAGCAGTCGTTGTGGTAGTTGAAAAAGAATTAGGATTAAAACCAACAATCATTTCCTCAACTTGACTAGTTATCTGCTTTTCATTACCACCATAATACCAAATCAAGACATTATTACTCAATTTCTTCAACAAATTTTCATCAACACTCCTGCCAACGCCAATAACAATCAATTGGCCACTTTCGTTCAACATCATACTATCAATAATGGAGTTTTCAATATCCTCCTTTTCACTAATTCCAGTAAAAAGTATAGTCTGCATGTACTTATCTTCTAACGGTAGTTGACGAAGGAATAATTGTCGTATTTGATTCAATTCCGTTGATATGTTTGTTATATTAGGTGTCCATGTGAAGGAAGAAATGTTTTTCTTGATCGTGTCATAATCAGGTTCATTAAATGGTACTACTTGATTTGGTGGGTATTTACTATAACATAATGCTCCAACACGTTGAGGTTGTGTCCAGTTGGTAGTAATTATGTTAGGAATCATTTCCTGAACTATATATTCGAATACTTCTGGTTTGATTTCCCCTCCTGATATGATTCCAAAGACGATACCAGATCTTGGGGGATAATAGTAAGGTGGTATTGTTGTTGTCGTAGTTGTTGTTATTGATGATCCAGTGCTACCACTGCTCATCCCCGTTCCTCCATTACTAGTAGTTGTAGATTTCACGTCCGTTCCCGGTGTAGTAGTCTTATTATCACCATCGCTATTATTCTTAACACCTTTACTAATATTAATAGCTCCTATAACAGTCAATGCAATACCAATAGCCAAACACACAGCAGCTATCAATGATAAAACCAACGTCCTCGTATATACTTTCTTCATAATACTTCAACAAAATAAAAATAAGCCAATAAATAACACTAATTGATAAAAACTATTACCTTATAAATCATAAAAAAGTGATAATTTATCAAAATAGTAATTTATTGTAAAAAAGGTAGATTATTAATATTTTTATCATATTAAGAAGTATTAAAAATTTTCTCAAAAGAGCCCCCTCTATTCGATGGGTATTATGTTTTAATCATATATTGATATTTAAATGGAATTACCTACTCTTATCAATATTGCATCATTGATATATCATGTTAGTTAATTTTTAATTGGAATTGTAGTTATGTAAAAAAAGATACTTTATTTATTGCTATTTTAGCAGAGGTTTAAATAAAAGTTTTTATAAAATAACAGTTATTTGATTGTTTTGGAAATAAATTTAATTAAATCACTGTTGGTTTCATCGGTGATATCCCATTCAAAGGTACCTGTTGCTTGGAAAGTTGATAATATCTCTTGATCAATCAGGGAGTTGAAGGAGATCAAGTAAACTGATACCTGCTTGTTCTTAAGGAGGTTTGTTATCTCATCCCTCGCTGTCAATAGATCACCTATATCCAAATTATCCAAGAAAATGTAATGTTTCTGTTTAGTTTTAGGAGTGTAATTCAAAAAATTTTTATCTGCTAATCCTAGCACCAAATTTGTCAAACTGTTCCCATCCCCTTGGTTGATTCCATTAACTATCATATGCTGGACAACTGTTCTGTTGGATACTTCATTTAACTGTACAACTGCCTGGGGGTAATCAGAATATGCTACAAAGCCAAATCTCTCATAATGTGTATAGGATTTAGAGAGAACATCATCTGTTTGGAAGAGAGAAATTTGTGCTATGAATTGATCTATTGAGATTTTGGTATTCGAGACAGCCAATGAAAATATTATGTCAGCTTTGGCTGGAACATATGGTCCTTTTGATGGGGGTATTGTTGAATGATCATTTGGTGGGAAACCTGTATAGCCATGAACTGGTGGTGTTGTTTGGTGAGCGATTGTTGGGAAACCTGTAAAAACATGAGATGGTGGAGTTGTTGTATGAGCAAGTGTTGGGAAACCTGTAAAGATTTGAGTTCCAGGTGTTGTTGTTCCACCATTACTACACTTTGAAGCGCAAGCTAAATTATTCACAATCCCATCAACAACACTTTGTGCAGTCTCATCTCTGAAATCCCAAATAACAACAGCTGTTGGATTCAAAAAAGAAAGAATATCCTTAGTCAATATATTACCTAAAATTACAAATATCAATGCTCCTCTAGATTTAAGATCATCAGCATATGGTTTAGAATTCAATATATCGGCAGAGGTTCCTGTGGATATAAAAACAATCGTTGATTGATATTTAGTATCTGGAGAATTTTCTGAAAGAAATTGTAAGACTTTTGTTATATTTGTTCCACTGTCATATGGGATGGCATCTATGATTTTGTCGAATTCATCTTTGTCGTATGGAGAACCGAAATTGTTTACTGATGTCGTTCCTTTGTCGTACCAGGTGAGGTAGATTCTTGTGTAGTCATTCCAAGTAGAGGACAAATTATTTTTTATAAGATCTTTTTCTTTTTGGAATAGTTGTTGAGTCAAACCGTCGGAGGATGCATCTACGACTACAGAAATGTCTCCTTCACAATTGTTTGGTGGACAAGTATCGAAATTCTAAAAAATACATTATTCTTTTATTAGAGTAAATAGTAGTAAAACTCACATCATTGAAGATGTTTCCAATCTTAAATGATTCCACCACTCCAAGTAAAGTAAGCAAGAACAGCAAACTTAAAATTCTCCCAGAAAATTTCATATTATCTTAAAAAAATTGTTATAATATATCTAAAACTTCTAAAAGTACATCGATTCCACTGATAATGTAACAATATGAAAATTATGTCTAAATTTATATAACTTCCTCGTATTTGCATTACCTAAGATCCACCTAAAACTCCTTTATTAATCTTTTAACATTCCATCATTTTTTTCATCTCTCAGAATCCATTAATACTATATAAAAAAATTTATTTAACTCAATTTTGATACTTACTCTGACTCAGGTGTGATAAGAAATCATCAAATTTATTTAGTTCTAACTCTAATATGACTAATTGTTAGCATCTTTAAATAGTTTATGCAAAAAAAGTTGTTTGATTATACAAAATTTGTTAAGTCAGAGAAGATCAAGAAAATAGTCATGAATTATTCAAAAGGAAGAATTATACTCTTTTTAAACCATTTCTGATAGTAATCTTTATTTAAAAAGTGTACATTTGATGAAACAAAAATAACTATAAATTATTAGAAAGCATTACAATTATCTTCATTACATCTTCTTCCATTCATAATCATCAATCTCTTACCAGTATCCAATGTCATCGTTCCTTCAGTATTCATCTTAAAAATTTCAACACCTCGTTCTTTAAGAATCTTTTCATCTCTCTCTGTAAAACATCCTTGTGTCTTAGCGGTACTGACAACCTCACCATTATAATCCTTCAAAATGTGTTCTCCAACCCCACAACCATACTTCTTCTGTGTCTTACAAGTTGTACCTTGGAAACTTTCTCTAACACATATTAGATTCTTTCCTGATTTAGTGTTTATTACTGGTACACAACCAATATTGCATGTTATAAACATATCATCTCCAGCTCTTGCACGACTACTAACCATTCGAAGATTATGGAATAATATTGTCACAGTTATCGTAAGAATAAATAACTTCATGCTTTCTTCCTTTTGATACAAATTAATAAATACATTATAAAAGGAAAAATTTCCTTTTTTTATAATGCTAAGAAAAATAATTAAATCAGTGATAACAGAATATTAAATTTTTTCCCATTAACATAAATAAAAGTTAAAAATAGAATGATCATAATGTAATGTGTTTTTTGCTTGAAACAAAGGACAAATCACCATGGAAATTTTTCTGGTCTCCTTCTTTTTTATTATCAATTTTAATAAAGTACATTATATTATAAGGAATGATAGAAAAATTATCATATATTTCTAAAATAAAAAGAAATAAGAAGAAAAATTTGTCTTTAACATAACTCTCTTCAGAGTTAACCGATTTTAATGGATAAATAGCCAAAAGATGTGTTTTTTTTCTAACTTAGGGGGGTGGAAATGAGTCTTAAATTTTTTGGTCCATAATTGGCCAAGTTATTCCAAAAAAACCCTTTTTTAGGGTCTTTTTTACATAGTTTTGTTACTCAACTAATTCTTCACAATGTTAACGAAATAAAGTGCTTTATATATCATTCGAAAGGTATAATTCCGGAATAGTGCGGAAGCCAAATGATATTGAATTTAATTTTTAATTGTCTGAGTTATGATCCAAAGAGTGGTGACCATTTTAAAAAAAAACATCTCAAAAGTTAAATAGCCATAACTCAGTCATAACTTGGTGAAAACAAATAAAGTAAAACATTTTTTTAGATGTACGTCTAACTTAAAAAATAAGGGTCTAACGAAGTTTATAGCTCAACTACGAAAGAAGTTTGTTCTTAGGAAACGGAGTTTACCAAAGAAGTACCATTTTGTAAAGAGTGTTGATAGTTTGAAGAAGAGTAATGATGCGAAAGAAGTGTTAGAAACTAAGCTAATTGACATTTCGTCATTTGAAAACTAAAGGGTGCTATAACTTATAATCATTTTGTTACATCAAGCTGCCTTTTCTGTCTTATTTTTATATAAATAAATGGGTATTTTTCTAATATTAAGATAATATGCAAATTATTTCATTGATAATATTTTCAAGAACTATACTTTAGAGATTGTACTTTTAGTAAAATTTAAATTTGGTTGTTATTTAAATTTCAGAATCATCTATGATTTGGAACATAAAAATTTAAGATTTGACTAATTTTAGGAATTCTCAAATACATTATCAACAATTTATACTTATTAATCAAAATTAACCAACATATTTCTGTAATTTTTTTCTTTGTTTCACCTGATAGCTATGCCTCCGCATGGTTTTGCTTAATCTTTTAATGAATTCTATTTAGATTTTTTAAAGTAAAAATTACCATCACTTTTTGGTCCATAATTTGCTAGTTTATGATCAATATCTATGATATTGTGTTCCTTGCTATTCTGATTTTGAATCTTCTAATGTTATATCGATCATTTCATCTTTTCAATTTAAAAAAAAATTTATCATCGGTACAAAACTATACCAAAAAAGAAGCCAAAAAGAGTGTTTTTAAGGATAACTTGACCAAGATTGGCCTAAAACTTTTGAGACTCATTTTTCACCTCAAGTAAAAAAAACATCTTTTGGGTATTAACTCATAATAATCGGTCAAATTTTGAAAGAGTTATAGTGAAGAAAATATTTATTTTCTTATTTTTTTGTCATAGATAATATAACAATAAAGAAAATATGGAAACGTTTCATTGAAATTACAGTATTAAAAAGACATTTATCTTTTAGAATTTTATGTGTCACTAAAAAGTATGTATTTGTTATCTTAAACTGATTTCTATTTTATATTTGGATGTTTTTATCTAATAAGTTTCTGATAAGACCGTAGAAAAAACACTTTTTTTACATATGTCATAAGTGAAAGTGCATCGTCATAAATATAGAAATATATTAAAAAAAACCTTCAAGACATTAGTAAGATATTTTATCAAAAATTTTCTTCAACCATTTGATTGATTGCTAAAGAGTTTTCACCGATAAGTATTTTACAAGTTGAAATCAACCTTAAAAATATACTTGCTATATAAGTCAATAATCTTAGGTGAACCATCATTTTTAATTTAACCTTTTCTGGTATTTTATTCTATTCTACTTCGGCTTTTCATTCTTTGAGAATTTTTTATTTTAGAATTTCTAAATGAATTTAGTTAAGCCATTGGAAACTTATATTTGGAGTAAAAATTGATATGGGTCAAGAAATAAGTAAACCTTTTAGTAAGTCATCTGTCACAACATTGAGTTTGTCATGATTTTAAGAAATTTACTATTTCAGACGGTTTTAATCTTTTACAGGCAGGCGATAATAATTTCAAATACAAATACACGATAGAAAACTTTTCATTTCGTCATGAAAAGACAGGTGAAGGAATTATATCACCAACTTTTGTAATTGGAAGCAAAGAAAGATCAGAGTGGTGTTTGCAGATATATCCTAATGGTGCAACAGAAGAGAATAAAGGATACGTTTCAGTTTATCTAGTATTGAAAAAGCCAAACAAAGCAAAAGCAAAATGTAGGTTTTCTATTTTAAATGACAAAGAGGAGGAGAAAAATGTTTGCGATTGTAAGGAGGCTTATGAATTTGATAGGAATAGTGTAAATTATGGTTTGGGGTTTTCAAAATTTGTTAATAGAGATCTTTTACTAGATGAATCAAATGGTTTTTTGTTTAATGATATGTTGACAATACTATGTGAGGCAGAGATTACTGACCTCAAATATGAGAATAGTATACCCTATGGTAAGTTATCTGTCACAACATTGAACTTACCACTAACTTTATGATATTTACCATTTCAGATGTTTTTTATACCAGTCAGACAGGCGTTAACTATTTCAAATATATATACACGATAGAAAACTTTTCACTTCGTTCTGAAAAGGCAGGTGAAAAAATTATATCACCAACTTTTGTAATTGGAGGCAAAGAAAGATCAGAGTGGTGTTTAAACATATATCCCAATGGTCTTAGTGAAGATTTGAAGGGGTATGTATCAGTTTACTTAACATTATCAAAACCCAATAAAGCAAAAGCAAAATATAGGTTTTCTATTTTAAGTGACAAGGGAGAAGAGAAAAATGTTAGATTTGTTACAGAATCGGAAGACTTTGTTAATAATGAGAAGGGTTCGGGGTTTTCTCATTTTGTTAAGAGAGATTTTTTACTAAATGAATCAAATGGTTTATTAGTAAATGGTTGTTTGGTAATATTTTGTGAAGCAGAGATTATTTACCTAAAAACTGAGAACCATGATAATCTAGAAATTTTTGACTCCAAGACTGAGAACCGTGATAGTCCAGAAACATCAATAAATATTTTAACACCCCAATCAAAATTATCATTGGACTATGGAAACTTATATGATTCACCATTATTTTATGATTGTGTTATAAAAGTTGAAGACACTGAAATCCAAGTTCATAAAGCAATCCTCGCTGCAAGATCTCCTGTTTTTTATGACATCCTTAACAGTAAATTAGAAGGATCACAAAAAAATATTATTGAAATAAATGATTTTAGTACTGAAGTTGTAAGGAAGATGTTAAAGTACATTTATAAAGATGAAGTTTCGGATATACGAGATATGGAGAATGAAATCTTTGAAATTGCAAATAAATATGAGTTACATAGATTAAAAGCAATTTCAGAACAGTCTATGCTTAGTAGTTTGTCTATCGAGAATGTCTTAGAACGTTTCGCATTATCTGATAAGTACCAGATTGAAAGGATGAAAGAATGTTGTGAAAAAATTATCCTTGAAAACATGGAATATTTAAAAGAAACTGAAGAATGGAAAAAATTTATTCATGGGCGTCCATCATTAGTTGAAAGTTTATTGTTTAAGTTGTCCAACATTAGTTCAACGGGAAGTAACTCTGAAAAAAAAGAGAAATAATAATTGGATATTTGTAATACCTATTAAGTTAATCATTTATTTTATTGTAACTTTAAAATAAAAATATATCATTAAAGAAATATTTATAGGAACGAAAAAAATTAATCTTTAATATAACCTAATATTTCTTCTTCTTATTATGTGATTGTTAAGTTTGTCATATTATGAAACTAGTATCAGAATTTGATAAAGCACAATTCTTAAATTTTTAAGTTAGATCGCCTTCCCTTCTGAATTATTTCTCTTAAAAGTTATCGTCTTTTTATTGATCAGATTACCGTTATTTGATGCCTTCAATTGGTTAAATATAAATCTTTTTGAAAAAGTACTCTTTTTCCAACTTGAAAGTGGAAAATAATTTAAACATGGTATTGGCGAAGGATGATCAGATTTTATTTAAAAAACACCATTTTTTTGACAAATTTTGTGTATTTTTTTCTTTCAAATAATTTCTGTAAAATAAATAAAATTTTTTAGTTTATGACTCATTTAAAATGTATAATTATAGAATGAGGGGGAAATTTAATGCTAAAAAGATTAATAAAAATTAGCCAAGTTGTGGACCAAAAGGCGACGATCATTTTTTTAGTGAAAAATAAAATTTTTTAATATTATATCTTTATGAAAAGTTATTTATAACAAATTAAACTAAATTATTACATAGCTCAAAGTCTGACTTAAAATATGAGATTTTAACGATGTTTGCAATTTAAAAACGAAAGAACTTATTTTAGGCATTATTTTTTTCTGTTTTTTTTCATTTACATATTTGTAAAATTAAGGTAAATATATAGTTAATAGAAGAATGGCATTAAATTGTTTATACCAATTTCAAAAATATAATGGGAAGTCAGCTAAATATTTACTTGGAATTATTCAAATATTCATTTTTGTTCACCTTTTGGATATATATTTATTTTTGTTGGGTAAATTTTTTAACTTAACCAGTTCCAATAAAGGCAAACGTTATAAAATAATTCTCAATCTTAGAAATATTTCCTATATTAATATGTTAAAACAATGTATTGTTGGTTATTTTACCTCTCTATAAATATGTAATTCAATGAAACCATTTTTTTATACAAATACTTTGATTAGAATAGACAACAGATGGGCACAGAAAACGACCTTCTGGAGACCATACGATATGACCAGACCACTTGGAAGACCCAAAACTAGATGGCGAGACGATCTGAAGAAAGTTGAAGAAGCTACGGGAACCAAATGGTACCGATGGGCACACGATAGAGACAAATTTAAAGAAATAATCATAACATCTATATTTGAGGCTCAGCAGCCACCACCACGTCGAGGACCCCCACATAAAGTGAAAAACCAAGACAGGGAACGACCGAACTGAGCAATCTTGTAATCTTGTAATACTTTGATTAATAACATAGTATAAAAATACTTTTATAAAAGAATATGCTCTGCGGATCAGCTATGACATGCTGAAAGAAGGTCTAAGGCTAGTTCATTAAAAACTAATAAAACATGTATAATATTTTTTTGAATTCTTTTTAATATGCTTTTTCAAGAATAATAATAAAATTTAAAAAAAAATTAATAATAAATATATCCAAGAAAAAATACAAAAAAAAATTTATTTTAATATAAAAATAGTAATAAATTTATTATAATCATTTCTTCTTCAAATTAATATCAATACTAAGTGAATCAGAATACAAAAAAAGCACATCTAGGGATCTTCTTAATCGAGGTAACATACCATGTCTTCTTCACTTCTTTCCCATTAACTAATCCACCGCTGTCTTCATTCTACTTAATATTCTCATAAATTATCATAATACCTTCCTTGCCATTTTTGTAGTTGCTTTTAAACTTCAACGGTTTCGCGACAACTCTCCTTGTCCCTACTGGTGATGGTTGGAACTATTATAAAGTTTTTCACATTCGTCTCCAGGTGGGTGAAATCGATCTCCCTCTTATTATCACTTTCATTGGTTAAATTCATTTCCTCTCTAGATATATGAATCCCTGTTGAGTAGAAATTTACATCATGCTTCGGTACTAGATAAAATTCTGTTATGTAGGATTTTGAATCTTTCAATAGAGGATAATTTATTTTTTATGAGATCTTTTTCTCTTTGAAACAGTTGTTGGGTCAAACCGTCAGAAGGTGGATCTACGACTACAGAAATGTCTCCTTCGCAATTGTTTGGTGGACAAGTATCTGAATTCTAAATAATATATATCTTTAGTAAGAGCAAGTAGTAGTAAAACTTACATCATTGAGGATATTTCTGATTTTAAATGATTCCGCTACTCCAATTAATGTGAGTAGGAACAACAAACTTAAAATTCTCCCAGAAAATTTCATATTATTTTAAAATACTTGTTATAAAATATCTAATCCTTCTAAAAGTACATTGACTTCCATTGATAATATAATATTCTGAAACTTATACCTAAATTTATATAACTTCTTCGTATTTACGTTACCTAAGATCCACTAAAAAAACCCCTTTATCAATTTTTTTACATTCTAACATCTTTTTATCCATCGGAATTTAAAAAAAATTATACAAAAAAACTTTATTTCACTTGATTCCGATACTTTCTCTGAATCAGGCAAGATAAGAAATGATTAAATTTGTTTAGTGTTAACTTTAATATGACTAATTTTAAATATTTTATGCAAAAAAATTGTTTGATTATACAAAGTTTGTTAAATCAAAGAATATCAAGAAATAAGTCATGAATCATCTTAGAGGAAGAGTGATAGCTTTTAAAACCATTTCTGATAATAACCTTTATTTAAAAAGCTAAAAAAGTATTTATTCAATAAAAAAATTATTACAAAAATCAATTATTAAAAACATTGCAATTGTCTTCATTACACCTTCTTCCATTCATAACCATCAATCTCTTACCAGTATCCACTGTCATCGTTCCTTCTCCATTCATCTTAAAAATCTCAACATTCTGTTTCTTAAGAATCTCCTCATCTCTCTCCGTAAAACAACCCTGAGTTTTAGCTATACTAACAATCTCACCACCATACTCCTTCAAAGTTTTTTCACCAACTCCACAACCATACTTCTTTTGTGTCCTACAACTTGTACCTTGGAAACTTTTTCTGACGCATATCAAATTTTCCCCTGATTTTGTGTTTATTTTCGGTATACAACCAACATTGCATGTTATGAACATTTCATCTCCAGCTCTTGCACGGGTCTTAGCCATTTGGAAATTAAGAGATAATATTATTATCGTAGGAAAAAATAATTTCATTCTTTCTATTCTTTAATTTTAATTAATATAAGCATTATAAATGTGGAAAAACTTTTCCTTCTTTATGTAATGCTAAAAAAGAGTATTAAATAAATGGTAATAGAATATTAGTTTTTTCTCCCATTAAGATCAAAAAAAATTATATAAAAAAGTTATAAATAGAATAATGATGATGCAATGTGTTTTTTGCTTGAAACAAAGGACAAATCACCATGGAAATTGTTCTAATTTCTTTCTTTTTTATTATCAATTTCAATAAAATACAATCTCTTATAGGAAATGTTATAACAATATTATATATTTTTATTAAAAAACTAATAAAACATGTATAATATCTTTGACAATTCTTTTCAACATGTACTTTCAAGAATATCAAAAGAATTGAAAAAACTAAAAATAAATATATCAATGATGAAAAAAGTATAAAACTTTATTTTAATATAAAAATAGTAATAATATTTATTATAATCATTTCTCCTTCAAATTAATATCAATAGTAAGTGAACCAGAAACACAAAAAGCAGGTCTAGGAGTTTTCTTAACAGACGTAACATACCATGTCTTCTTAGCCTTCTCTCCATTTTCATTACTCACTCCTTTCCCATCACCGTTCCTCACCGAAACAACATTACTCCTATCACTTATCGATACCACACTACAATCACCACCACCATCATCCTTCTTAAAAATTTCGTAAGTTATCATAATACCTTCCTTACCATTATTGTAGTTGCTTTCAAACTTCAAAGGCTTAGCAACAACTCTCCTTGTCCTTACTGGTGATGGTTGGAAACTCTTTATTATAAAGTGTTTCGCATTCGTCTCCGGGTGAATGAAATCTATCTCCCTCTTATTACCACCCTCATTCGTCAAATACATCTCCTCTCTAGGTATATGAATCCCTGTTGGGTAGAAATTTACATTACGCGTTGGTACTAAATGAAGTTCCGTTATGTAGGATTTTGAATCTTTCAATGGAGGGTAGTAGTATCCTACAGCTGATCCGTGTTGTTTTTGGATTAACTTTACATCCAATATGATGTCATTAGTTGGTTGGTAGTTTACTGTTGGTGGTATCGACTTGTACTCGTTCTTAGTTACACAATATTCAATAAATTTTTGCTTGTTAACACTGTCATTCTCAATAACTTCATTCGTCAAATTCCACTGATTCGGAATAGGGCCATCATACTTGTTGTCTTTTTTGCAATCTCTTAAGAAGTTTATTGCATCATTTGGTGTTGTTATCATGCCATCTGATGAGATGTCATAGGTGTATGACAATCTTTTGGGTGTGTAGGATTTTCTTGTATCCGAGCTTAAAGATGAATCTCTGCAATAACCAGAATCTCTTTTATCTTTCTTTCTCATTTCTGGTGACATTGATAGGTAGGCACTATCACCCAATTCACTACCATTATCCTTTATACTGATCCCAATAATATCACTCAAATCAACTGTAACTTCAGTGAAACTTGTTAATCTCTCGCGAGATTCCTTCTTATTAACATCCTTAAAAGAATTAGTTCTCTCCCAATCTTGAATCCACTCCTTACTTTTGTTATCATTACTATTGTCACTCTCATTCGATGATCTCCTTCCACTACCATCCTTCAAAGAGATACATCTCCTAACATCCCTTCTCTTAACATCATCATACCACTCATCCTTATCATTAACCTTCACCTCAACTTCATTATCAATCTTATCACCAGTAAAACCGCTATCACAACTTTTACCATCATCCGTAACAACATAACCCTCAGTAGAGGTATTCTTTTTCTGGATCTTCTTCTCAACACCTGAATGAGGGACATGGTATGAACTAACTTTTCTGTACTCATGTGTTAAGTATCTCCTACCGCCGTTTGAACTTGAGAATGAACCCTCGAATGCGGTTTCGTTCTCCTCGCAACAAGAGTCGTTCTTTGTTGTTGTGTCTTTATTGTCATCCTCAATATTTTCACTGGTAGATTTTTTTCTGTTAAATATTATGCTTAAATCTATTGGAGTGAAAGATTTGGTTTTATCATCCTTTTGTGGTATTGATTTTTCATTGTCTTTAATGACCAGTGTGGTTTTGGTGTCTGGGATTTTTATGTAACTGAAAGAGGTGTTTGCTTCTTCATCACTTGTTGGTGTCAAGACTAATTCCTCCTTGACATTACCGAATTTATCACCTCTCAATTGGACGGATTTCTCCTTCATAATTCCCATGTAAACTTCATCGTTAATCTTGTTATTCTCAAGTGAGATGTAAAGTTTCTCACTGTCATTCTCCATAAAATGTACTGAAGCTCCATCAAAATGCTCATCCTTCTTCAGATCTATCTCCGTATCATAAGATGACTCTGTATATATTTTTGTTCCATCCTCATTAACATTCAACTCCTCCGTTGATAAGTAACTAACCATTGTTGGTTCAATTAATTGTGTATGTAGTTTACTCTTTCTTTCCTGGTGATCAAAAGGTGCTTCCACGTTTGTCTCCGTCTTCCTAAATGTTATTGTAGCCGTTGAAGGTACATTAATACTTTCCCGATAATTTTCTTCCTTCGTCAAAACATACATATTATCAAAAACTTTATCCTTAAATTCCTTTTGATCACCATCATTCAGAAAAATTTGGTTCAAATCTATTTTAGTTTTAGTTCCATTCATTTGTCGTTTTGTGTTATCAATGCTCCTAACGGTATAACTACTCGATTTCTCTGGAAAAAAATATTAATTTTTAGTGATAATAATAAAACTTACCACATTCAATAACTTTCCTACCATTAGATGGTAATCTGTTTTCAGAGATATTACCATCATTTGATATACCCTTGTTGTTATTATCATTATTAAAAATATAATCTAAAAGTATTGAATTTTTATCACTATCTCCACCCTCAATGATAGTCTTTTTCTCCTCAACAATTATTATATCACCATCCTCGATTTTTATATCACTTATCGAGTCAATTGTTAGTGTATCCGAATCTAGTGTCATGAAGTTATCTTCCTTCCTAATAACTGTGCCTTTATTCTTATTCCCAGTTAATAAACCATCTTCTAGAGAATCACCTTTAACATTCTCTCCACCCACCTGTTCTTTAATCACATTCTTTCTCTCTCCTAAATTAATTACTCTATCATCAGGAGAAACATCATCCTTAACAAAATTTCCTGATTCCCGATCACTAAAAATCACTTCCAATGGTATTTTATTTTGTAACACTCTTTTTTCACCCACTTTTCCATCATCCAAAACTTGTCTTCCAACAATAACCTTTCCATTCTCCATCATATTATCATCAATTTTCAAATCTTTTTCTGAACTAACCTTGTTATTATCATCCAACTGTACTTTTGTGTTGTCGTTACTCAACTGTCGATAATCAATGATCCCATTGTCATTGTTGTTATTATTATTATTATTACTCATGCTGGGTGATATCTTTTCCGGTACCTCTTCACAATACTCTACCTCACGGTTACTCTCCTCTTCATCTATCTTTGTTATCCCCCTCCCGATAACCTCATGACTCTTGCTTCTTCTTTGACTGTGCCTTCTAACCATATCTGCAATCCAGTCATTTTTTACATTATCAATTCTTTCACCCAATTTTATTTGGAAGACCTCCTCTAAATCTATTGGGTTTCCGGTTTTGATAACCTTATCATCAACCTTCTCTTTTTTTCTCTCACTCTCGCAGATGGGACACATCACCTTGGTACACCTTGAACTTCCATCAATGCCATCGGAATTGGGGGTGTGTGAATGGGAGATCTCCGTTTTTGAAGATTTTCCATCTACCTTCTCACCGTCGCAATCAAGGGATGTTATTGGTTTGGAATCTTCACAAATTTTGGTTACGTTCTCTTGATTAGTAGCGGGTGATTGTGACAAAATTTTATCCTTTTGCTGGGATTCGGCATTGACATCTAGTGATATTCTCTTTTCTTCATTGTTGGGGGTTGAAGTTTGTGGGTTTGTGGATTTTTCTGTCTTTGATAGGTTGCATTCGTTAACTATGTGATCAATGGAATCTTTGTGGTGTTTGTTTAGGTATTTATCACTATCGTCGTTGGGTGGGAGATGGTTATCGGAGGATTGGGAGATTTTTCTTACAACTTCTCTGTCGCTTTCTTTAGAATGATCAAGGAATTGGAAGACCTCCTTCATAACATCATCAGCCATTATATAAGAAACAGATCGCTGACTCTGCAAAGTCTTCCAATCACAAAAATCCTTAATAATATTTCCCATCTTATCCATAACATCATACAAATCCTCTTTCTTCTGTGATAAACTAATAGCAAACCATCCCTTCTCATACCCATCAAAATCTTCACCACCAACATGTTCAAAATAAACATCTTTCTCAAGAAACTTAAGTAAAATACCCTGATCAAGATGCGATAAATTAAAGTAAATCAAAAATCCACCTAAAGGCTTGACAAAAGGTATCTTCAACTCCCTTAACTTTAACATAACCATCTCTCTATTTGACATCAACTCTTCATTCTTCGTTTTTTGTATCTCATCAAACCACTCACTATCGTGGAGGAATTCTTCTGCAAAATTTTGTGTCAATCCGTTTACTGTATTGTAGTTTGAGAGTTTATCCATGCATTCGTAGGTTTTTCTATCTTCCATGTATACTAGGGAGAATCTTAAACCAGGAAGGAGCATATCCTGTTAAAATAGAAGAATATTAATAAAGAGAATGGTAAAAATTACTTTACTAAAACTCCAAGTCCAGAAGATGTTCTTATATTTATTACCCTTCTCAAGTTCTTTTAAAATACTACCAAATTCCTTCTTCCCATCCTTATCATAGACACTAAAAGCATTAGCCTCATCCATAATAAGCGTAATACCCTTCTCCTCACAGAACAGTATCACTTCCCTCACCTGATCAAGGGAAAAAACACTCCCAGTAGGGTTATGTGGATTAGATATCAATACTCCCTTAACCTTCTTACACTTAAAAATAAATAAATAAATAACTACAAACCGATCTTTAACTATATTATAATTACAAGTTGCGTGTGTTAAAAAATGATAACGAATTTTTGTTGTAATATAAAGTTAGGTAAAACTTACTTTTAAGTATGCTGATTCAAATAGACTACGTGATAATTTTGGGGTATTTATGTCTTCCTAAAATTATGTATATTAATATGTTTTATGTGATATGTTATATTTTATGTGTGTATGTACGAAAAAAGTAATTAGTTTTCATATTTTAGTGTGTGTTAATGATAAATTATATTGTAGGAGCTTTTAATTTTTAGTTAATTAGTGGTATTTTTGTGTCATATTGGTATTGATGTTATTTTGATAATGTGTTTCACTTTTAATTTGATTGTTATGGAAAAAGTTGTTCTGTTTTATTTTTTTGGAACTTACAAAATGGATGGGGATAAGATTGATGCTGTTCTTGGTGGTGAATATTTCATAATACTTCTTGTAGTAGGGGGCTGGACACAATATACAGTCGTGTGGATCAAAAAGAGCATAAGCTAGCATATCTAAAGAAGCTGCTGTACCTGGGGCTATTATTAATTTGCTAGGTGATATATTACAAGACAAATGGTTGGAAATAAAATTAGAACATGAAATCTTTATAGATTCTATTCCTGTTGGTGAGAGAGGATAATGTGTAAGGGTTGATGGATTAAGATAGAAGGATTCCTTTGCTTCAATTATCTGGAAAAGATATAAGATAATGAAATCGAGATGGAAGTAAGTTTTTTACCTTATTTTTGATTAATTCACTTTTATACCCATAAAGAGATTTACTTCTGGGGATGGAAATTTTTTTACCCTCTTTTTGTATTCTACTTTTTCTTTTTTCATTGTTTACATCAGTCATAGGATTCTTTCCTCTTTCATCTTTGTTTTCTAGTAGTTTCTTACCTCTGACTGATAGTAAACAATCACTCTCTCTTTTATTAACTTCATCCACCATCATTCCTTAACTATCTTCCACCAGGTGCAATAAAAATCTAGAAACAAATAAAATAAAAATTTCCCATTTCCTTATCATAATAAAACTATAATATAAAAAAACAAAAGAAGGAAGTACAAAATTCTAATCTAACACTTCCCAAGACACCTCCAAAAAGTGAACAACCAAATAACAAAACAATAAATCAAGTATAATAAAACTATTTTAGACACCAAAAAAAGTGTAAACACAATATTTTGTAAAAAAAAAAACTTTTTCTGATCACTGAAATACTCTCAAAAATATAATCATGCATATCTATGATTTTTAAAACGTGAATAAAAATTATATCTATGATCTGATAATCTTTCATCCCCCCTCTCCTCAATTGAATGGGAAATTTTTTAAATTATTTTATATTTTAATGAAATATTTTAAATATATATATGTATCAAAATGGGATATGTATGTTAAATGATATCAGTTTTGATTTTGTGTATGCATAAATGGTTAAAATATAATTGCATATACGTATTATATATGTAACAATGTAGCAGAAGAAGAGATTAAAATACGTAATGTAAATGTTAAAAATTAAAATGATTAAATTTTGAATGTACAAAAATTTAGATAAAATTTATAGCAAAATGTGACATAAAATATTTTTATATTTATGTTATATTGTTTCTAGTTTACGAAAATAAATAAAAAACGTCTCTGTAATGGTTTGTGTACGTATAAGATAAACAAAAATAAACAATCTAAATAATTAATATAACTTTATTAATAATATATTGATAGGTAGAATAAAAATAAAAAGAAATAAAATATGTTATTTATTCAAAAAGTTTACTTTTATCTTTAAAAATAGATTAAAATCTTTTCTTTTTCTTATTTTATGTGATAAAAAAAAATGTCACTTTTTGTGTTTTGAGAGAAAAATATTTGTATAATGATTTTTTGTCATTAATTTATATCTATCCTAATTTATAAGTTATATCTTTGAAGTTTTATTATACATACTCTTTTATGTATCACTTTAATTAAATTAATTTTCTATTTCTAATATCCTTGTGATACAACTTTGATATATGTAATAAATTAGAAGGTTGTCATCTGTAAATGAGACAATACTAATAGAAATTGAAAAAAAATATTTTTAAATTTTAATTTTATCAATAACCATGGAAGTTGTGATTGCAGGAGGAGGAGGATGATGAAGTGTAGTGTGGTTAATACAAATAATAGAATGATCTTGAAGACATATATAATACAACAAAAATATTCAAATATACCTATTGATATGGTATCAAAAAAGAGAAAATAATAATAATAAGGAGATTGATGTAGGAACATTGTGTGGTGTTATGAAAATAAAAAATATTTTAATACATATTTTTATCATAAATACCTTCCACCTTCATAGAAGGTGGGGGAGTGAGAATAGAATGGTTTCTACAAACTGATCTTTTGTTAAAGAAATTTATACCCCTCACATTGTTGTGATTTTCCTTTTAACATCTTTTTTTATCATCCCGCAGGTAGTTAAAAATATTTAACTATCTCCGTTTTTTCATCACAATAAATCTATAAACTTTATTACTATCCTCTTATTTAAATCAAATGATCTTTTTTTTTATTATTTATTTAAAAAAATAATTCTTCTTATCTTCAAGTGATTCCCTTTTTTTAATGTTAATAGTACACCTTCTTAATCAAATTTTTTTTTATTTCTGTAAATAATTTATGTATACATAACATTATCATTTATCTTCTTGGTTTTATAGTATTATTATAAACTGATTGTGGTTATGTAAAGTTATTGCGCAATGGTTTTTGGTTAAAAAAAGGTATAGTCATTAATTTTTATAGGAGAATTTTAATTTGTTTTTTTTGTGATTAAAAAAATTAAATAAATAAAGTCATTTAAAGTTCATATTGATTTTGATTGATGTGGTTTTATTAGTGTGGATTATTTGGTTATTATCTTGTACTCCTTTCCCATTTACCTGGTATTATTAAAATAATGATATCACTTTAAATACACTATTAATAATTTTACTGTCTATAAAACCAAATATGTTAAAAGTTTACCTTTTTTGATCAACGTTACACCATATCTAGAAATAAAAATATAAATGATCACACTCCAACTATGTAATATGCATATCTAATTATAAAAATAAAAATCTAATAATACTTATATTAATTAACTTTACAGACACATAAATAAATAAAGCATCATTTACCTTAATGTCAAAATAATCAAAATATCATGTCCTTGGTTCATTTAGAAATTTCCTTTTATTTTCACCAAACTTACACACAAATGCTGCTTCTAAAACTTGTTAATGTTCAAATTTATGATAAAATTTTTATATTACATAAAAGAGGTATTGCGTAAATTTAATAAATATTGTGATATTATATTATTAAACTGGTAATTTAATTGAAATGTATTTTTTCTTCTTTTTGTAGGTAGATTATTGAGAGGATGACGTATAAAAGGTCAAATTTATAAGCAAAATAGGAAATTTTCACCTTCTTAATTTTGGTAGTTTATATAAATATTGAATTAGGAGTTTGTGTTTATATTATTTCTCTGCTTATTAACTATGGTTTCATTATCTCTAGTCTTACCTTTACTATTTGCCTCTAGTACACAAGGATTCTTGTGGGGTTGTTGTAATTATTCACCGGCTGCTTATTATGTACAACCTTCTGGATATTACCAGCCTTCTGTCTCTTATGCCTACCAACCACCAACAACATACTATATGAAGGTTCCTATCTATGCTAAGATAAGTAATTTACCTTCTTATCCTACTCCTTATGCTCAACCAAGCACCTATGCTCAACCTGGTGGTAGTTACCCATCCTCCTACGGTGGAGCATCATCATCATACTCAAGCGTTGACATGAGCCACCTCTACGTCCAACCAGGAGTTGATCCAAATCAATTAACTAACGTTGTTATTTATGATAGACCAACAAATAACTATGTTACAGCTCCAAGAGTCCAACAAACATACCAACCTCCACAACAAACATACCAAGCACCACAACAAGGAATTGCTCAACCACCACAAGATTCTTATGATCCATTCCCAAGATATGAGAATAAGGCTGTCATCAAGACAGAGACTTCAAATTACTCACCAGTTGAAAGCACCCAACAAGAAGAGATATATAAGATTAAGAGTGAGCAAACTGGTCCATATCAATCCGCTGTTGCCACTGAAGCACCATACCAACCAGCTGTTGTTACTGAAGCTCCATATCGCCCTGCTGTTGTAACTGAAGCTCCATACCAACCAGCTGTTGTAACTGAAGCTCCATACCGCCCAGCTGTTGTAACTGAGGCTCCATACCGCCCAGCTGTTGTAACTGAGGCTCCATACCAACCTGCCGTTGCTCCCGCAGCATCTTACACCCCATCCAGTAGTGTAAACAATGCCCCAGGCACCAATGAACCATACAAAAAGATATAAATACTTTGTATATAAAAATACCAAAAAAACCCACCCACTACCATTTTTTTTTCTTTAATGGTCTCATATAAATAAAAAAAACACCATAAAAACTCTTATATTTATTATATAAAAATAAAATTAGAATTATACATAAAAACTTTAATAAAAATAAAACAGGATAGAAAGGAAAAAATTAAAATTTTTACTTTTTTCTTGTATATAAATGTATTTAAATAAAAATAATGATTAAGATTGATAAATATTTACATAATTTGGATATAACAAACTAAAAATAGTAGAAGAAATGTCTCTGTCTACATTGACACATCTCGATTGGTTTTTGAGAGGAAGGTGTATGTGGGTCTTCTCTTCTCTTAGATTGCATAAAGACTTTTACTGAAAGCAACGTAATCATATGCTCCTGGTGGAGTATTGTGGTTCTTTCCATATCTCTCCATACCTCTTATACAATACTCTGCCTCATGTGGTGGTAATTCTCTTCTAAGTTCCTCTGCAGTGATGTATGGACGGCCTTGAGCAAGGATTCTAAATGAATCAATACACTGTTCAATGGTATCTGAATCGGCTGTCTCACGGGTCATAAAATCAAGGAACGCATCAAATGGTACACGTCCCATTCTATTAGGATCAACAAATGAAAGAACTCTCTCCATATCATGATCACCATCTTTTCCTGGTCTGATGTTGTAACCAACTGAAATAAGGCAACTCTTTAATTGTTCCTCATCAAGACCTACACGGTCTTTGTCGAAGTAATTGAAACTACTCCTTATCTCGTTCAATTGTTCTTCTTTTATTCCTTTAGAATCTCTTAGTAATATTTGATTTTCACATTCATTAATTGTTCTGTTTATGGATGTTAACAAACTTTCCCAACCAACACGTAGAGATTCCATGGAGTATCTGCTGTTTTTACAATCAAAGACATAATTCTCCTGCATCTCTTGATTTATTCTCTCCAACTCATCAAGATGCCTCTTATATGGTTGAATATCATTCTGGATCTGTTTCAATTGACTAATAGCTGTCTCCAGTGATCCTCTACCACCCATACCTATACTAATAACCTTCTCCAATTGATTCTCCAACCACGGGCCCATGGTATTAGCTTTATCACCAAACACCTGACGAAGGCGATCATTATTCTGTTGCCTACTATACTCGCTCTCCAATCTCTCATCTCTTCTCGGGACAGCACCTTGAACTTCACTCCATTTCTTAGATAAAGTAGCTGGTGTAATATCAGTATAAGGATTCTTCCCTATTGATCTATCCAAACCATAACTATCAATCAAACTCTGTATCTCATGTTCAATATTGATAATCTCCTTAAACTCAACATCTGCAGCATTAAGAGTTGACTTAAACTTATTATGACTATCCAATAATTCATCAACCTCTTTAAGCGATCTTACAAGTACCACATCAGCAAGATCTTCTCTTGTTGAGTCAAGCCAATTATTGAATGGAGCTGCTCTTTTGGCGTAAGACAATTGGAGGGTATCAATTTTTTCTGTTACCTTCTCAACCTCCTCTAACCTTCTCCTGGCCTCTGAGAGTTTTCTTAATCTCTCCCAGTGGTCGACGATTTCTTTGCATTTATCGTTTATTGGTCCGATTTTTGGGTATCTTAATGCATTGAGTTCCCTGGCTATTGCAGCTATCTGGTCGACTCTCTCCTGGTGGGCCTCGAAGTCGCTCTCGAAGGCCTCGTGTTTCTTGCGGAGGGCTTTAATCTCGTAGACACGAGCGCATCTCCAGTCATTTGATGTAAGGTAGGCTTCCTTTCCATTTGTCCATTCCTCATGCATAAGACACTTTCTTCTAAACTTCTCAGCTAAATGTTCTAATCTCTCAAGTCTCATCATTTCACTTAACAACCATTCCTCGAAACCTTTTTCGCTTCTCTCCAAACCATCCCAAGCTAAGTTGATGTCTTTAACGAGGTGACCTTCTGATGGTAAGAAAGCTGGTCTGTTAGATAATCTCAACTTTGTCTGGAGTGTATTGAATAAAGTTTCTAAATTTCCTTTATCCTCAACTTTTGGTGGTTTCTCCCCAAGACGATAATTTCTGAATTCATCCATCTTCCGGCGGCAGTCATCTAAGGTCATTCCATCATGTCTATCAGCAAGCCATGGCATCCATTTCCTAATCCATGAAAGGAGATCAGAAGCCATCCTCTCGTAATCCTCCATCATCTGCTCATTCTCCTGATTAACCTTCAATACACGGCATATCCTATTCGCTGCAGTCTCGGACTATAATAAAAAAACAAAATTACTCAACAGTTACTAAATAAATAAATAAAAAATATAAACCTTATGCATTCCAAGAAAACAATGATACAAACTGGACACATAAGTCATAATTGATTTATCATCAGGCTTGACAGAATTGACAATAGCTGAAAAAAGATATATACATATTGTTAGTGATTTATTTGTTATTGTGTAAATTTCATTGACAACAAAATTTGGAGGACAAGTTTTAAGATGTTATTACAATTATATGTATCATGCTCATTCAGTTGGTGTTTTATTTGTTTTCTTTTAGATATGTAAAGAAAAGTTTTATTTTTTACAAGATCATGTCATGCTACAGATAGTTGTGATGAAATATAGAGAAACCCTACATTTGGTACTAACTCAGCGTGTTGTTGGTGATTCTTGAAGGCATGATAGAGGCATGAGACGTATGTCATGACTGATTTCTCATCCGGTTTATCGTAATATACCATATCTAATTATAACTTTTTAGGTAAATAAAAGAAAAGGGAACTCTGGGTTGTCTGGGGGAAAATATAACTTTTAGAAACTTACCTTCTGGATCAAGCATCTTAGGAATATCAAGATGTTTCTCAGCAATATCGAAAGCCAAGTTCAAATTATGAATGGGGTCATTCTTGCTTAATTTAGAGTAGTCTAAAAGTTCTGGTCTATGTCTGTGGATAAGAGCACAGAAAGCTAAACCATCCTTCCAACTGGTATTGAAATTCTGGACATTAACATTATTATAAGGAGCAGTCTTTCTTTGGCACCACAATAAAAGACCATCTCTAGCTGATAACTCTCCAACAGAGATATCTTGGATGGCGAAACGGAGAATAATAGTCCAGATAAGACCTAATGTCATCTTAAGATTCCCATCAACAATCTCCTCAGCACCAATAGAGACAAGTTTGACGCCCTTTGACTCAATATATTCCAAGGCTTTATTAACGTTAGCAATCTTGTGGAAACGCATCCTTCCGCGATCTGGTCTTGGAAGTGGTTCACCAGAGATAACTTCAAGAAGGAGC
Organism: Strongyloides papillosus; assembly: GCA_005656395.1. Classification (NCBI taxonomy): domain Eukaryota; kingdom Metazoa; phylum Nematoda; class Chromadorea; order Rhabditida; family Strongyloididae; genus Strongyloides; species Strongyloides papillosus. The sequence continues at coordinate 400,949 of SRSI01000049.1, forward strand.
ATCAATTTAAGACCATTCTGGAAATCTTCACCTAATTCCTCGATTCCTGTACCAGCTTTTCTTAAATGACTATTACACCATGCTGTGAATGTCTGGAAGTTTAGAGTATAATAATAAATAAATAATAATTATAAGTTTGTAATTACCTTTCTTTGTTGTTGTTCCCAGGCAGGATCAAGTAACTGTTCTCTGTCCCATTCCTCTTCAGGTTGAGCATACTCGCACCCTGGAGTATAATACCCCTGTGAGTTTGGTGGTGGGGCATTCTGATGGTGTGGTGGTGTATGAGGATAACTCTGAGGTATTGCTTGAAAATACCCAACCATTATCTCTTTATCAATTATTAAGCGTGAGATATATTTATATTTTACTACGTATATATATCGCAATATCTATTGTTTTTTTTCGTTTATATACCAATAATATAGGAGTGTGTGTAATGATAATAAATACAAAATTTGTTGATAGGTATTTATTGTAGAGTTGGTAAAAGGTAGAATGAATTATAGATAGAGAGAGGAATCTTTTTAACTGTAATTGGAGAAATAAGAGTAATAAAGATGATAGTACTTTGTTTACCCGACGAGGTTGTTTTTTATTATCGGAGCTTATAATTTCCCAAAAAAAATGTGGCAGTGATAAGAGAATTATAATGTTAATATTTGAGTTATGGGGTGATAAAATGCAAAAAAAAGAGTGAATAACAACGTAATAGGATGAGGAATTTTGAAATTTAAATTTGGGAATTACGAAATTTCAATAGTAAGATTTTTTTATGTAGATTTTATCTATTTAAATTTAAAAAAAGGAATACGCATTAAGATAATAAAAAGTGTTATAAACAAGTATTAATGATAAAATTAAGATAAAAAAATATTCCCCTAGAGGGTAAAAAGTAGAAAGTACATGAAATAAATTTTTTCCTAGGGTATAATAATTTCTGATAGATAAAATAAAATATATCTAAGTATATTATTATTGTATAGAGTATATGGGTGTTGTCATCGTTATTAAACAATAGTTAGAACATATGTAACAAAATGAAGAGAACTGATAATAAGAATTATTATGTATAAAGTTAGTAGATGCTAAAAATATAGTATAAGAAGGTACAAATGAAGTATTTTTAGTCTTGTAAAAAGTTATATATAATAAAATTCGAATGTTTCTTAAAGTTTTTGTGATTTTCTTTAAAGTATAGATGTGTGTGTGTACATATTATATAATAAAGAAACAAAATGATAATAAATATAATATTTGAAAATTATTTATATATTTTGTAATTATAATGGTGATAGGGTTAGTATGAAGATAAAAATTTTTAAGAAGTCAAAATTTTTAAGAGGACCTTGTTTATGAAGAAGTTTTGTAATAAATATTTTGAAGTGTTAAGAATAAAGAATATTTTTATTTTTATGTTAATTGTTTCAGGTGAAATAATATATAGATTAGGTGAGGGGAATTTAATTATTATGTATTTATAGGAGAGAATGAGGAATCGTATTTTTTTTATCAAATATTCCTCTTATAATAATGAAATGGAAATCGTCAGTAGGTTAAAAATGTTGATAAAAAAAAGATATTTAAATAATATGATTTTTGATAGAGTAAAAGGAATACAAATTAGTAAAGTAGAGCTTAAAAACATTGAAATGATAATCATTCCAAATAAAATAGAAATAATTGGAGGAGATTTGGTATGGAAAATGAATTTTACCTTTGATAAAGTTTTTATTTGATCTAGTTTCTTCTTTTCAAAAAATATTTGTGTACCTCAATAGGAATTGCATAGTAGTAGTAGTAGATATAAATAAAGATATATTTTTAGTAACTATTTTTTAACAAAAAAAGAGTGAAGTTAATGAAAAGAAAAAAAGATGATGGTAATTAGATTTAGAGTAGAATTTAGATAAAATCAAATATGTAGACTTATTATTATTATATTTTTTTATAATTAAATAGATATTTAATGGTAAATGTATTTTAACCTAAATTGGGGATAGTTAAGGATGAGTTATGAAAATGAATGAATTTTATAATTAACCCATTCTTACAAAATTTTATCTATTTTGGTGGATAATAACAAATTAGGGGGAAGAGATATTTAATTGGTGATTTATCTATTAAATTGTAATACAAATGTATCAATAATGATAGATGATAGAAAAGGATATATAGTAATGATAATAATAATAACATAATTGATAATTAAAATGAGTTAGAAGAAAGTGAGAATAGTATTTTAAAAGGAGAAGGTAAAGTGGTATGGAGATATATATACATAGAGTTAGAATAGTCCATATATACAATACAAAAGGTGATATTGCTTTGTTTGTATTGTTAAGATTATTTTTGATTGAGTTTATTAAATATATATACATATATGGATATGTTTATGTTAATATGAAAGCTAAATTTGTTGTAATCAAAGAATCAAATTATATGCCTATTGTATTACTACAATTTCAAGGTGTAATCTAAGTATATTCTTAATTTATAAGGTTGTTTGAGGAAAGATTTTAATTATAAGTAAACAAGGAAATATAATAATGTAAATAATTATTTAAAAAATAATTTTTTTAGATAAAGGAAATCATAATTTTTATCATGTGAATATAAATTAGAGAAATATTATAAAAAAGTAGGAAAAAATGATGTAAAAACAAATATATATTATTATATTTATATAGAAAAAATACATAATATTGTTATCAACAACAAGCATTATAATTACCAGTTTTAATAAAAAAGATACATACAATTAATATTGTTTCTCAAGAAAATGCAACAATGAAATAATATTTCAAACGATAATAATAAAATGACATATACATGATTGTTAAAAGGTATATTAAAAATGTGGAGAATGTTAAAGAAATCTTATAAAAGAAAAAATAGAAGAAAAAAAAAGATTTTTGAAGCTTGAATCTGTCATAAGTCAATCAAAAGACATCTCTCTCCTTCAAAAGAAACTTCTTCTTACACAAAACTCTATCATTAATACCACTATCAATTTGTGGGGGTTGCCTCAGATGTGAAGATAAGGTGGTGGAATAGAGAGCTTGTGTTTCTAGAAGAGTTTAAAAAGAAAGATAGAAAATTAGACCCTTCAACTTATTATAATATATATCTATACCCATATGTTAAGGTATATGTGTTTTGTGATATAATAAATAATAATAAAATATAAGATTATTAACAGCTAATATAAAATATATTATAAAAGAACAAGCTTTTGATTCTTTAACATAATCTATATATCACCTTTATCTTATTTTATATGTATGTTAAAAAGTTTTTATATCAGAATGATATATATGTTTAATGTTATTTTGAGTGATGAATAAAAAAAAGAAGTTATTAAATGAAAAATTGTTATAGGTGAGGTGAGTATAAATGTAATTTTGACAAAAAAAATGTTTGTAAATGTATATTTGTAAAGTTATGTGTAATATTAAATAGTTAAGTGGTACAAATTTTTATATTTAAAGATATATGAAGGTAAGATATAATTATAATGAGGCATTAGAAGTAAAAATTTAATATTTTTATAGATTTATATATGTTAAATTAGTATAAAAATATAGATAAGAAGAAGTAGTAAGGAGAATATTTTAGATGAAAAGGTTAATTTGATCTAAAAGATATATGATGATAAAAATGATGGAAAGAAATATAAAATAATGAAGGAAGAATATTGGAGAAGTACAAGGATACGTTTTTTTTGATAATTTTTAGTAATTTTAAAATATATTTATCTTTGATAAATAGTTGTGTAATCCTGTGGGTTGTTAAATTATATCGTTTAAATATTTTAAACACATTTTAAAGATACGAAAATGAGGATAGATATTTTTAATTGTCTTAATTAGTTAGTGTTTTTTAGAAAATTATCTTCTAAAATGTGTCAAAATACTTTTGTTGGAGGGTAATCTCAAGAATGAGTATTAACAATCTCAAAAAGCTTTTCAAATAAAAATTACATTAGTAAAAATATTTGATTTCTTCTTCTTGTAAAAAAGAAAGGGAATATTCTATATGAGATGACATTTGATAATATTAAACTTACACCTATATCTTTTTATTTTTGCAAAATTGTTTTATTTAACAAAAAAAGAGAGAAAATGAATAAAAGGGTACACCTAAAATGTGAAGTGATTATAATAAGGGTAGAAGGTACCTTTATCAAGTATAATAAGATGAATCATAACTATCTTTTTACATTCTCATTCTTTAAAAAGAGGATTAAAGAATAAAAAAAATAAAATATTAAGAGTGTACTTTTTTTTTGAGAATTTCTATGATAATTTTTGATCCATTAATATGTGATTCTTGGGAGTAATCTAATAGCAAACAATATGTACTTTTAGAATATTAAGATAAAAAATTGTTTTGAATCATACTTCTATATTCTTAATTTCAGTGAATAACATTATTGTAATGTTATAATAAAAACATTTCTTACATTTTTTATAAATATTTTAAATTATATAACAATAATAAATAAATTGACAAGCAAATATATAAATTATGAAAGTTTTAGTTATCATTAAAAAATATATGTAAATGTAATTGTTAACAAAATATAATACATTTGATTAATGGTAGTTATTTAGCCTATTGAAATGTAAGATTGGATATTATATGAGAAAAATGATAGATGGCTTTTTGGGGGCAGTTTATTTTATTGTTATTTATTGGAAGTTTAAAGATTAATTTAATTTATTTCTTTAGAAAGCAAGTGAGAAGTAATTAACGAATAGAGGTTTTTTTTATATTTAAATAGTTGTAAATATGTCCAGAGTTTATCAATTGGTAAATATAATGGTGAATAAATGTTTTTATTTGTATAGAATTATTATTTGAATGGTTTAGTTTTTAATTCTTTTTTTTTGTTTGCTTTCATCAATAAAAAGTGTTCAAAATATTTGTTGTAAATATTTTGATGCGAAAATTAATCTTTTGTACTTTTTAACGTTATTTCAAGATTAAAGAATGCTCATAAGTTATTTTTGTGTGGATAAATTATAGTTTAGTAGTGTCTCTTGTATTATTAAAATAAATGTACTTGAGATAGATGATTTGAGAATTTTAATAATCTCAAGAATGGAGTATCTTTTAGTTTATTTCTAGTATGAGATTTAATATTCAAATTTGAAAAAACATATTTTTAAATATGGGGGAAAATTATGATATTTTGGTAGAGGATAAATGATTTTTAGATTTTTTTTTATGAATTTAATCTCAAGAATTCAGCCTTCGGAGAAAAAACTCTATTTCTTTTTTTATTGCTACATTATAACTCAGAAAATTATTTAAAACTACATTGATTTGTCCATTTTTATTATATTCAAATTTCAATCAACCAAATAACTAAATTTGATTTTTCTGTAGCAAACTAAGAATGACAACATGAGTATAAACCATTCCTTATTGTATAGTTTAAAACATTTTAAATCAATCACTAAAGAATTTTACTGCCCATATTCTAAAAGTAATTGATAATTTAAATTTCTTGTTTTATTGTTAAAAATGATATAGTAATAAATAATATTTTTTTTTCTTCATTTTTCAAAAAAGCAGTTTCATTGGATTTAACAATATCTTGTAAAGTTTGTCAATGATAATCAAATTCTTTGCATTTTGTACAGTTTCTTTCCGTTTAAAAATCTCATTTCTTTCGTTTCTCAAGCTCCATCTTTTTAAAAATTATGAAAGCCTACTTTTATTCAAAAATATATAATTTTCTGTTATTATAAAATATAAAATTTAAATTATATCAAATGGCCATAGATAAAAATATATTCTAAAAATTTATAGGCTGATATATAAAAATCAAAACTTCCTATATCGAGAAATTTGTTGAAAAAATGTTTAAAAATGACAAATATATCACAAAAATTATCGTTAACAGTGAAAATAGTCATAATAAATTTTTACTTTTGAAACCTCCTATAGATGTATAGAAGCCAGTCAGAAATGTAGATGACTTTTAAAACAAATATTATACCATTTGCAACAGCATTCACTTGAAAAATTTAGAACTATTGACCATTTTTAACTTTGTCTTTTTGAAACGTTCCCTGAGATTTTAGGATTCGATATACAGATTCTGGTGATTTCATCCAACAATCTGAAGACAGATTCACCTACATAAGCCTGCTTTATAGACAGTCTTTATTTCAACATAGATGGGAACAACAGAAGTCCTTCTACAGGTTTAATTATATTCGAAAATGGTCTCTGCACCGTCCCGGATAACGTATATTTATACAAGCATTCTTGAGAAAGGCTGCGAGTAATCTTGGTGTTTTTATTTTTTAAAACTGTTACATCTCTTTTATTAATTATTATGAAAAAACGGCATTGTTCTTATAATTCCAAAACTCAATGAAATATTTTTCTAGCTCAGAGAACACTTTGGTTGATTGTACTTGTACAGTGCTTTTAAATATTTAGATGCATAAGAAAATTGTTACTTAAAATTTTGGAGATACTATTCTTGACTACAATAAAAATTACTCTATTTAGACACAAGGAATGAATCTTTGGAAGTGTCACAAAATAAACCATCAAGTTTTATATGAATGCATATACTTAAATTTTTTTAAATTCTCTGGAGATAACACAACTTTGTACCTTCTGTTTTATACTCAAATGAAACTAGTTATACACTAGATGAATCCTAAGCATAGAAGCAACAAACTGAAAAATTATCTTTGGTTAATTACAAAAAAAGTATATCCATTTTTTTAAATTTTACAATAAAAATTACGTTAAATGAATATCATTTTAAATTTTCCATATCTATTATTCAAAATTTGATTAAAATATAATAGAATTATGCTAGAATTTACTAGAAAATAAATGAAATTTAAACTAATTACGTTTATATTCAAATATCTATTATATTTTTTTTTATTAGTAGAAACAGTTTTTTCATGAAAAGTATGGTTTTTATTTCATACAATGAATCAATTACTCAAAGTTCTTTGGATACTGGCCGTCTACTCAATTCATCAAAATTCTTGTAAATTGTCTGAAGATGCTCGTAGACATTTTAAATATTTTGATAAAGCTAAAACTGTCGAAGAATACTTCCCCAGAAAGTATACTATTATGAGCGATACTGAAATAATTGCTATAAAATGTCCAGAAGAATGGGAAGGGAATTTTCATCAAAAAAATAAACCTGGAAAAAAATATGACCTTTTATTCAAGAAGCCTAATGGGACTGTAGAAAAATACCTAAGTATTAAAAAAAAGAAGATCGCCATGAGTGGAGAATTTATAACATCGGAAACAATTTGGAAAAAAAGATTGACTGTCTCATTGCTTATAAAATTAATTCAACCTCTCCTTTTACAAAATGGAATCACATGATTAACCGTACTAGTGGATCAAAATTTAATATAACAAGGGAAGAAAAATTAAATATTGTACACCATTCTTATGCAGAAAAGATATGTAGTTCTAGTGTTTCGGAAAGACCTATTGCATTTAGTGTAAAAGGTGGTTATCGAGAATTTAATTCTAAAAATCCATATCTTTATAAGGGAGATACACTGGTTTCATTTGGCGCCGCCAACTTTACTTCTGAAGCTGTCGAATTTCAAGAACCTATTTGCATAACAAAGGTTCACCATTCTCCTCCAACTTTTAAAATAGATAATGATGGGCAAATAAAACTTAACACTGAAAATGAAGAATTATGGCTTGTTGAACAAGAAAGTTTTCCTTTGGCATTCAATATAACATTGGCATTTAATGGCTTCACTGAACACCCTCATTTTTTCAAGTATGAAAATATAACTCTGATTCATTCGGAGACATCAGAACAGATCAAGTTAAAAGTAACCAGCAAGGAGAATCTAAAATCGGATAATCATAACAAAATACTTATTACTTTACAAAAACCAACTGTTCTAGATTTCAAATACTATTGTGATGATTGTATAAAAGATGGAGCAAACATTACACAAAGAATAATCTTCGGATCAAACCTTCATTTTGCAAATAAAACCCTTCCTTCTGTAGGATATGTTAAAGGCAAATTGAATTTTAATGTAAACTGCTCTATTCAGCCAAATAATTTCACTCAACTGAAGAGTATCTCGTTTAATAATGAAAGTATTGATGTTGAAGCTCTTCAAGGAGAACAAGACCTATCAAAAATAAATTTTAAGCTGATTAATGATCTTTTTATATTTAAAAAGGAAAATCCTAGTGGAATATTACGTTGTAATTATATGGATGTTTTTGGAAGACATACTACGTCACAGGCATATGAATCTTTTGAGAATGAAATTACTCCTTTAATTACATATAATCATAACAATTTGTTTTTCAAACCCAATTGTTCTATGGACATAGGTATTTTTGGTAACCTCACAACTATTTCATATAATGGAGAAAAAATAAAAGTCTATATGCTCAAAATAACAAACAGTCTAGAAATGGGAAAATTCAATTTTAATAGGAATTTTGCCACTTTAACGGACAACAATCCAAATGGAGAATTATCATGCATTTATAAATTATCTTATGGAGAAGTTCAAAAGAAAGCATTATATAAATACTTCAAGAATAAAACTTCGGCTTCTATCACATATCCTTTTGGTGACCTACCCATTAAACCAGAATGTCGTATGGACCAAGATAATTCTATCAATCTCAAAAGTGTTTTATTTAATGATGATTCAATTGAAGTGGATGATCTTAAGAATGCAACTGGTAAAACAAAAGGTAATTTCAAGATGGAAGGAAAAAAGGTTATCTTTTTGGGGAACAATCCAAAAGGAAAATTATCTTGTATCTATAAATTAACTCATGGAGTATACTCTGTAAATCAAACATTTAAATATTTCAAGACTCCAACTCTCCCTCCTATTAAGTATGCCACTGATCAACTGAGCTTTAGACCTAACTGTTCTCAGGAGCCAGAAAAAAACGTTAGACTTAAAACAATTAAGTTTAATGATGAAAGCATAGAAGTTGGAGATCTTGGAAGTACAAGCGATAGTACAAAAGGGAGTTTCAAGTTGGATGGAGATTTTGTCTTCTTTTTGCCTGACAATCCAAAGGGGAAATTTACTTGTCTTTATACGCTTTATAAAGGAGAAACTACAACATCCCAAGAATATGAGCTTATTGAAGACAAAACTCTCCCTGATGTTAGATATGGTCATAGTCAATTGAACTTCAATCCATCTACAAGTAAGACTGAAGGTATAATGAGCATAATTTTGAAATTCATAGTTTTAATTAATATGATGATTGTAATAATTTAATTTGTGATATAAAATTTTATTAATGTATAGATTCTGAATACAATTATAAAAATAATGTTTTAATTTGTTTTATGATTAAGAAAAACGAATAATACGATATTCGTGCATTGAAATGATAATGGTGTCTTCAAGATCCATTAATATTGAAATAAACATCTTTTAATTTTACAATTATTGATCATATACTTAAAATTTCTGTAAAAGAAATACTCTCCTACTATCAAAATAGATTAATGTTGAAATATCGTATGGTTTCTCAATTACCGATCATATATGTAACACTTCTGTTAAAGAAATACTCTTCCACCTCTACATAGTAAATAAAAAACGACTTATAAAACACATACAAATTTTACAAATATCTAAATCGTAAAAATTTAAAAACAATGTTTCTCCATTGGGCGTTACATAAAATAATTTACCTTCATCTGGTGAAGAAATAGTTAAAAGACTATCACAGGTCATCAATTGGATTACTCTAAATGTCTTAAAAAAATAAAAAACATGTGTGAAGGGAATTAAATGATACACACAAGTACAAATTTCAAAACATATTGTTTTGAAGAGAGGGAACAAAGTCCACGATTTGGCATATTGTTCTTTTGCTATAAATAAAAAAATTTCAAAGGGCAGTTTCATTTTAACTCAAAATAGAAAAAAGGTTTTTATTCGATATGGAGCGCTATAATTTTAATGTACATAATACTTTTACAACAAAAAAGGAATACATAAGTTTACAATTCTTATTGATAACAACTTGTGGCAATTTTTAGGATCCCTTAGAATCGTATAAGAATCGTTTAATGTCCTTGATACATAATTTAAAAAAATAAATGGAGGCTGTAGGTTCTTATGCGCAAAGTATTAATGAATTTACTACAGCCATTGAAAAGTTGCAAAAAGAACACCACAGCAACCTTAAAATCTATGACAAAAAGATATAAGAAAAAAAATTTTGTCTCTCTCATAACTTTCTTTAAATTTAACCGATTTAAATGAGTAAATAGTAAAAAGATGTGTTTTCTTCTAACTAGAGGGGCTGGACCAGTTTAAAAAATATCTGGTCAAAGTCTGGCCAAGTTATTCTTAAAAACACCTTTTTTGACCCTTTTTCAGCATAGATTTGACCAGGGAATAAGGTTATTTTAAAATATATAATATACAATGGTTCATATACTATTTAAAAGTCCAAATTCCAGAATAGTGTGAAAACACAATACTATTGAATGGTGTTAAAAATTGGCCGAGTTATGATCCAAAGAGTAACGACTATTTTGGAAAAAAAATTTTAAATTTAAATAGTTATAACTTAGTAGTATGTTGATAAAAATAAATAAAATAATATGTATTATATAGATCTACGTCTAACATAAAAAATAAGGGTCTAACGAAGTTTATAACTTAACAACAAAAAAGTTATGTTAATTTGAATGCCAACATTTTCCCTTTTTTATTTTTTTCACAAAAATCAATTTTGACTTCAGCATAACTTTACTCAAACTTAATCAATTTTTTATGATTAAGTAGTGATTAGATGCGTTTTGTCCTAACTTAGTGTGAAAAATAGATCCCGAAACTTTTGGTTCATAACTGGCCAAATTATTTTTAGGAAACAACCCTCTTTTGAACAGATTTTTGCATAGTTTTGTTCCAGAAATAACTATTTTCAAAGTTAATGAAATTTTATGGCTTATGACTTATTTGAAACGTATGGATAAAGAATAAGGGGGAAACTTAATATTAAAAAGATTAACAAATATTAGTAAAGTTATGGATTAAAATGTAACAACCATTTTTTTAGTAAAAATAAAATTTTTAAATGACATTGCTTTCTAAAAAGTTGTTTAAACGAATAAAATAAAATGTAGTACATAGATCAAAATCTGTTTTAAAATACAAAATCATAACGAATTTTGTAGCTTTAAAACGAAAAAAGTTATTTTAAGTATTAATTTTTTTTTGTTTTTTCCTATTTACATATTTGTAAGATGAGGATAAATATGTAGTTAATAGAGGAATGATATCAAATTGTTTATATCAATTTCAAAAATATGATGAAGAGTCACTTAAATAGTTACTTGGATTGTTTTAAATATTCACTTTTATTCATCTTCTGGATATAAATTTCTTTTTTTTGGGTAAATTTTTCACATAACAAAACAGTTTTAATAAATGTAGACGATATAAAATGATTCTCACAATCACAAATATTTATATATTATAACAATATTTTTTCGGTTATTCTACTTCTCCAAACATATGTAATTCAATGAAACAATTTTTTTTATACACATACTTTGATCAATAATTTAGTATAAAAATTCTTAATTAAAAAATATGCTCTGCGGACCAGCTCTGACCTGCCGAAGGCGAGTCTAAGGCTGGTTTTAATAAAATAATTTAAGAAATGGTATCATGCATAAAAATTTTTATAACTCAAAACAACATTTTACTAGCTCATGGAGAACTTTGATTGATTGTACTTGTACAGTGCTCTTAAATATTTAGATGCATAAGAAAATTGAACCCCAGGATTTTAGAGTTATCTACATCAAATATGCTACATCTTAGTAAAATTTGCTACATCTTATGACATTTTGCGCCATCTTTGTCATTTTTGCTACATCTTTTTGACCTATTTGCGACATCTTTGTACAATTTGCGCTATCTTTTTTACCAATTTGCGACATCTTTGTACAATTTGCACTATCTTTTTTACCAATTTGCGACATCTTTGTACAATTTGCACTATCTTTTTTACCAATTTGCGCCATCTTTGTCACTTTTGCTACATCTTTTTTACCAATTTGCGCCATCTTTGTCATTTTTGCTACATCTTTTGACTAATTTGCGCTATCTTTGTCATTTTTGCGACATCTTTTTTACCAATTTGCGCCATCTTTGTCACTTTTGCTACATCTTTTTTACTAATTTGCGCTATCTTTGTCATTTTTGCTACATCTTTTTTACTAATTTGCGATATCTTTGTCATTTTTGCTACATCTTTTTTACCAATTTGCGCCATCTTTGTACATTTTGCGACATCTTTTTTACTAATTTGCACCATGTAATTTCATTATTTAATTATTTGTATTGTAATTTTTATTATTATTCATTTAATTGGAATTAATAATTTATAAACTCTAAAAAATTGTCCAATATAAAATGATATGTATAAAAAACAAAATACAATAAGGTAGATAAAAACTTTTATTATATAGATATACATTATTAAGTCATGTGACAAAAAACTTAATGCAACATTCTTAGTGATCACACCATCCTTTGTTATTACGTTTACGTGATTTTTTTTGTGATGGATTGACAGGAATAATTAAGTTATTATAATTACCTTTTTCATTTTCACTCACAAAAAATGAATGTGAACAATATTTATGATTTCTATATATTGAACAGTCACAATATTGTATGTGATTTTTTGTCTTATCAATGCGTTCAATAGTTAACATTGTTGAAATATTAACAGATTTAATAAATACATCGTATTCATCTAACGTAAAAGTAGAATTAGTATTTGTATATTTACTTATATTTTCATCAATAACATTTAAATCACAGACGTTTTTAGGAAATAAATAAATAACTTGAGATCCAAAGACTTTTTTTACGTATTGCTTTTTATAAGCATATTCTTCTGCTTTTTTTATCTGCTTTTTTTTAAAATCGGTAATTAAGCTTGTAGATCTTTGTATATCAATTATCTTTTCTGAATTAATCGATACATACCCCAATAAAGCGTATAATGAATCATTTAGAGGAAGACGTTTGTAATCATTAAAACGTTTTAGAAAACTGTTCAGACCCTCTGTACCATTATTAGTAGACATTCCGTATAAATATTTTGAATAAATTATCATATTTTCATTGTTTTTTAAAAAAAATTCTTTTAGAATGTATGAATGGAACTCTTCTAGATGATTTTGTTCATCTTTATTAGTTACACCATTGATAAAATTTTTAAAATTCTTGATAAGCGATATCGCACAATCTCTATTAACAGCATTGCAAAAACAATTAACGAATAATTTAGCTTGCGATTGGTAAAATGGAGATAATGATTTAAATGTTTTGTTCTTAAATACGCTAGTTTTAAAGTGAAAAATACATCCACCTCTCAAAAATTTATTATATCGATTGTTCGAAATATCCGTTGAACCACCACCATTGGAAAGTAAAGTATAACAGTTAGCAAAATCGGCTACCATAATTCTTAAATTTTGACTAACTTTATATACATTATGTAGTGCATAAAATATGTGGTCTAATGCATCAAAACTTTCATTTGCGGCAATTATTATTCCTGCTGGAATGTAGCTATCACCATGTCGAACAACAATTTGAATAGTTTTCATATCAGTGTCACTTATTTTAAAAGTAGCATCAATAGAAAATATAGTTTTACTTTGTAAAATTTTCATAAGTGTTGGAGTTGAAAAAAAGATAGAGAAGCATGATCTTGAAACTGTTTCATGAAACATAAAAGAATAACAATATGGCTTATGATCGTTAGATTCTGATACCAAAAAGTCTTTCATTTTTTTACTATCTATCAAAATTTTACTTGATTTTGAAACATTTCCACTTTCCAACATATCACATCTCTCATTTTCAATTTCGATAAAATCATCATACCTATTAATAATATTTTCATAATTATTTTGGGTAGAGCAATCGTAAATATAGGCTGGATTAATTTCATTAGGATTTGTTTCTTCACCCACAGGAATAAAATTTATGCCGTCTTTGTTACATTTTTTTTCATTAATTTCATTGATAAGATGAAATGGGATAAATTTTTTACAAAAAATCATCAGATCACAAAAAGTAAGAAGACTACATGAAGGATCATTAACTTCTTGTTTGTGCTTAACATATTTAATTTTATTTCTTATTTGTCTTACACTGTAATTTTTTGGCAATTGAACATCTTCATTTTCTCTTCCCAACTTTACAATTTTACTTAATGGTAAATTAGTTTCTTTTCTTAAACTAGTAACAAAATTTAATTGGGTTGAGCTTAAGCAACATTTCTTCGCTTTATGAAAATACGTGTCTTCAGAAATACCATCATGTAAATGTGGCTCAATGTCTGATACAAACTCGCAATATACCTCCTTTATATTTGAAATAGTCGGAAATTGTAGATCAGTACTTTGATTTTCTGCCAAAGAAACATGTTTTTTTAAAAGAATTTTATATCTACAGTCAGAACTTTTTCGACAGATTAACATAGCACTAATAACATTTCCATCTTTATCTTTTGTTACTTTATTAATTCTCATGTTTTGATTATCATAATTTTCTAAAAATTCCTCATATGATTCATAGCTTCTGCAATTACTCATCAAAAGGTATTTCGTTTCATTTTTTCTATACTGATAAGTTGAAATAATTCTTGGGGGACTACTACATATTGAAGAAGAACCATTACTTGGAGTACGATCAGAAGAGTTTAAGCTATTTTCTTTATTACTACGATTATCAATACTATTTTTAGGATTCAAGAAACGATCTATAATATTTTTATTTCTATAAAATGGTGAATTTTCATTATTCCCATTTGATATGTTGTTTAATGACTCATTTAAATTTGCTAAAATATGATAAAATCCATTTAACACAAAATTATAATTATGCTTACATTGTAAAGTATTACTAGGACTTTCTGTTATATCATAACCCCTAAAAATGGTATCTTTTTGGACTTGAACTTGATCTATCTTTTGAACAGATGGTACCAAAGCTCTTTCTAAAAAACTACATAGTAATATAAATTTAAATTACTATAATTACCGTTTTCATCATTTAAAATTTCATCAGATCGTATAGAAGAACAATTATAACTTAAGAGATCACCACAGCTAGTTGATTTTTTTTGAATAGGTTTCTTACAAATAGTTTTTCCTATAATTTTATTTTTAATACCTTTTGGTCTTCCTCGCTTGTTTTTAACAACATTTTGACAATTTTTAATAGTATCAGTAGATTTAGGAAGCATTTTATAATAAGCAAAAATAAAAATATAATAATAATAGCAAAAATTTTTTAAAGAAATATATTAATTTCATCAAAATCAAGTAATACACTTTGTGACAAAAAAGCGATGAAATAGTTATTCTTTATACCATTACAATAACAGTATAATGCTATAGCCTTTAACTGTCATTTAGAAAAAACATCAAGAAGAGTCGTTAATATCAAGAATCATTTTTATTTTATAATTGACTAACAATAATTATAAGAAAAAGTTATAAAACTATGATTACAAATAACGTTATATTTTAAATATGAAATGTATTATATTTTATTTAAAAAGAAGAAATGTAATGTGTTTTTTACTAAGCAAAATTAAAGTATTTATATTACATTAATTATGTAAAAAGATAAAAAAATTTAAAGTTATTAAAATTAAACATATGTTTTTATTGTGTGATTAACAAAAAAAAAATAGAAAAGTTCCATTTTATTTTTATAATATTTTTTTACTGTTTAACATATCTAAATTATGTTGAAGAATAATTATTTAATATGAAAGATATATGTCGCAAAAATATATTAAGATGTCGCAAATTGTACAAAGATGGCGCAAAATGTACAAAGATGGCGCAAATTGGTCAAAAAGATGTAGCAAAAATGACAAAGATGGCGCAAATTGGTAAAAAAGATAGCGCAAAATGTCATAAGATGTAGCAAATTTTACAAAGATGTAGCATATTTGATGTAGTTGACTGTCAAATTCCATTTTCCAAGAAAATTGTTAATTAAAGTTTAGGAGGTACTATTCTTGACTACAATAAAAATTACTCTCTTTAGACACAAGAAATGAATCTTTGGAAGTGTCATGAAATAAATCAACAGGTTTTATACGAAGGTATGTGCTTAAATTTCTTCGAAATATCAGGAGAAAACACAACTTTTTACCTTCTGTTTTATACATAAACGAAAATAATTCTAAGCTAGATGAATCCTAAGCATAGAAGCAACAAACTGAAAAATTATCATTGCTCTATTGTGTGAAACAATACATTCATTTTTTTTAAATTTTACAATAAAAATTACGTTAAATGAGTATTATTTTAAATTTTCCATTTTTATTATTCAAAATTTGATTAAAATATAGTAGAATTATGCTAGAATTTACTGGAAAATAAATGAAATTTAAATTAATTGTGTTTATATTCAAATATCTATTATATTTTTTTTTATTAGTAGAAACAGTTTTTTCATGAAAAGTATGGTTTTTATTTCATACAATGAATCAACTACTCAAAGTTCTTTGGATATTGGCCGTCTACTCAATTCATCAAAATTCTTGTAAATTGTCTGAAGATGTTCGTAAACATTTTAAATATTTTGAAAAAGCTAAAACTGTCGAAGAATACTTCCCCAGAAAGTATACTATTATGAGCAATACTGAAATAATTGCTATAAAATGTCCAGAAGAATGGGAAGGGAATTTCCACCAAAAAAATGAACCTGGAAAAAAATATGACCTTTTATTCAAGAAGCCTAATGGGACTGTAGAAAAATACCTAAGTATTAAAAAAAATGAAGATCGCCATGAGTGGAGAATTTATAACATCAGAAACAATTTGGAAAAAAAGATTGACTGTCTCATTGCTTATAAAATTAATTCAACCTCTCCTTTTACAAAATGGAATCACATGATTAACCGTACTAGTGGATCAAAATTTAATATAATAAGGGGAAAGAAATTAAATATTGCGCTTTATTCTCATGCAAAAAAGATATGTAAACCCAAAGTTTCAGAAAGAACTATTGCATTTGATGTAAAAAGTGGTTTTCGAGAATTTAATTCTAAATTTCCAAATCTATATAAAGGAGATACACTGATTTCTTTTGGCGCCGACAACTTTACTTCTGAAACTGTTGAATTTCAAGAACCTATCTGCATAACAAAGGTTTTCCATCCTCCTCCAACTTTTGATATAAAGAAGGATAGAAAAATAAAAATTAACACTAAAAATAAAGAATTGTGGCTTGTTGATGCACAAAGTTTTCCTTGGAATTTCACTATCATATTAGCATATAAAAACTCCACTAATCAACCTGGTTTCTTCAATTACGAAAAAATAAATGTGACTTATTTGAAGGATTCAGGAAGTCAAGAATTTAATGAAATTCATACAACAACACTAGAACCAAATGAATCTAACAAAAGAGTTTTTACCTTACATGTATCAGCAATTCTAGAATTCAAATACTATTGCGATGATTGCATACAAGATGGAGTAACCGTCACGCAAAAAGTAGTTTTTGGATCAAATCTTAATTTTAGAAATCAAATGCTCTCTTCTGTAGGATATGTTAAAGACAAGTTGAATTTCAATGTAAACTGCTCTATAAAACCAAACATAATCACTGAACTGAAGAATATGTCATTTAATGAAGAAAAGGTTGACATTCATGAGTTCCAAGGAAAATATAGTAAATCAATTGGAAATTTTAAGCTGGAAAAGGATTTTGTTATATTTAAAAAGAAAAATCCTAGTGGGACGTTACGTTGTAATTATAAACATCGTTTTGGAGAACATACTACGTCACAAAAATATAAATTTTCTAATGATGAACATCGTCCTTTAATTACATATTATTATAACAATTTGTTATTCAAAGCCAATTGTTCTACACACAAAGATAGTTTTGGTACACTCATAACTATTTCATATAATGGTGAAACAATAACAGAAGTCAATGAGGTCGAAAAAAACGGTCAATCAATAGAAGAATTCATTTTTGATGAGAATTTTGCTACTTTAATGGACAACAATCCAAACGGAGAATTATCATGTATTTATAAATTAACTTATGGAGAAGTTGAAAAGAAGGAATCATACAAATACTTCAAGAATGAAACTTCGGCTTCTATTACATATCCTTATGGTGACCTGCCCGTTAAACCAGAATGTCGTATGGACCAAGGTAATTCCACCAATCTGAAAAGTGTTTCATTTAATGATGATTCAATCGAAGTGGATGATCTCAATAATGCAACTGGTAAAACAAAAGGTAATTTCAAGATGGAAGGGAAAAAGGTTATCTTTTTGGGGAACAATCCAAAAGGAAAATTATCTTGTATTTACAAATTAACTCATGGAGTATATTCTATAAATAAAATATTTAAATATTTTAAAACTCCAACTCTCCCTCCTATTAAGTATGCCACTGATCAACTGGGCTTTAACCCTAACTGTTCTCAGGAGCCAGAAAAAAACGTTAAACTTAAAACAATTATGTTTAACGATGAAAGCATAGAAATTGAAGATCTTGAAAATGCAAGCGGCCAAAAAAAAGGAAGTTTCAAGTTGGATAGAGGATTTGTTTCCTTTTTGCCTGACAATCCAAAGGGGAAATTTACCTGTGTTTATACGCTTTATAAAGGAAAAACTGAAACATCCCAAGTATATGAGCTTATTGAAGAAAGAACTCTCGATAGTGTTAGATATGCTCATGATCAATTGAACTTCAATCCAAACTGTTCAAAGAAGGTGAATGACATTACATCCCTTAAGGCCATCGAATTTAATGGTAAAACGATAGTGGTTGAGGGTCTCGATGATGCAGCAATAAATCGAGTAGAAAATCTGAAATCTGATGGAAACCTCTACACTTTTATCGTTAAGAATCCAGAAGGGAAATTAACTTGTACATACAAAGTTCCTATTGGTGAAACTAAAATATTCCAAGAATACAAGTCTATTTCTAATGAAACACTTCTTGTTAAGTATCCTTTCAATAGATTTGAATACAAAGCAAACTGTTCAAGACATCTAAATAGCTTTACCCATCTCAGAGGTATTCAATTTAAAGACGACAAGACAACAGTTGTAAGTCTTCAACGTTCAAGAGTTGGGGCATTAGGAAGACTTAAGTTGGAGAAAGACTTTGTCATCAACACGGAAAAAAATCCTAATGGAACACTGTCCTGCCTTTATGATGTGCCGGTTGGAAAGATTATGATAGAAAAAAAGTTCTCACCTTTTTTGGTTGCTGATGAGGAGGAAAATTCTACAAGTAAGAGTGAAGTTATAATGAGCGTAATTTTGAAATCCATAGTTCTAATTAATATGATGATTGCAATAATTTAATTTAATTTGTGATATAAAATTTTTTTAATGTATAGATTTTGAATACAAATATTAAATAATGTTTTAATTTGTTTTATATTTAAGAAAAACGAATAATACAATATTCGTGTACTGAAATGATAATGGTGTCTTCAAGATCCATTAATATTGAAATAAACATCTTTTAATTTTACAATTACTGATCATATACATAAAATTTCTGTAAAAGAAATACTCTTCTACTATCAAGATAGATCAATGTTGAAATATCGTATGGCTTCTCAATTACTGATCCATACACGTAACACTTCTGTTAAAGAAATACTCTTCTACCTCTACGTATTAAATAAAAAAACGATTTATAAAACACATACAAATTTTACCAATATCTAAATCGCAAAAATTTAAAAACAATGTTTCTCTATTGGACGTTACATAAAATAATTTACCTTCATCTGGTGAAGAAATAGTTAAAAGACTATCACAGGTCATCAATTGGATTACTCTAAATGTCTTTAAGAAATAAAAAACATGTGTGAAGGGAATTAAATGATACACACAAGTGCAAATTTCAAAACATATTGTTTTGAAGAGAGGGAACAAAGTCCACGATTTGGCATATTGTTCTTTTGCTATAAATAAAAAAATGTCAAAGGGCAGTTTCATTTTAACTTAGAAAAGAAAAAAGATTTTTATTCGATATGGAGCGCTATAACTTTAATGTACATAATACTTTTACAAAAAAACAGGAATACGTAAGTTTACAATTTTTATTGGTAATAATTTGTGGCAATTTTTAGGATCCATTAGAATCGTATCAGAATCGTTTAATGTCTTTAGTACATGATTTAAAAGAAGAAATGGAGGCTGGAGATCCTTATGAGCAAAGTATTAATGAATTTGGTACAGCCATTAAAAAGTTGCAAGAAGAATACCGCAGCAACCTTAAAAATCTAACTAAAAGCTTAAAAGAACAACTTTCTTCTCTTCCAAGAGCTATTGGTAGTGGTCTTAATATGTTACACGAGGCTCATTGTGATCAAAATGCAAAAATAGATACCAGTCTTGCCACCATGGAAGTTAAACTTGAATCTTCAATGGCGAAAATTGAAAGGAATCTTGATTTTATTATTGATAAACTGTCTGATCGTGTACCTATTTGCAACATAAGAAATGAAACTGGAGGTGACAATGACAGACATTCTTTGCAAAAGTCTGGATCGTTTTTTACTGCAAGAAGTTCACAAAGCAGTATCACCTTCACAGATGATGACGATACATTAATTGGACATCTTAATGTAGAAGTCGGCAATGATACTTCAAAGAATCCTAAAGAGATTAAATATAAACCAGTCCAATCCAATACCATTGGAGAAAGCAACATTCAGTCTTCTGGAATAACAAAGAAGTTAAAGGACACTTTGAAGGATGAGAATTTACGTAAAAATTACTGTTCCGGTCATGGCGCTGGTCGTATATCTCCTACAGTAAAGAAGGTACCATTCAATGAATCTCACAGATCCAGTAAAGAAACCGGGAAGGAGGATTTGGACTCAACTACTGCCATGATAAAAAATCAATCAAGTTCCCGGACCACACATAAGAGATCCAGCAATATAAAAAAGTTTATTATTGAGCCAAAAACGGAAGATGAAGAGGGCTACTCAATTATGTATATGTCCAAAACACCATGTACCTTACACTACTTCGACTGGATCCTCAAAAAATTTGCATTCATAGGAGAGGGAACCTGCAAAATAATCTATAATGTCGGCAAGGACAAAGTATACCACAAACTTATCTTTTCAAAGCCGAAAGAAACTTTCAAGTTCCATGGACAAATTGACTTCGGCAGAACATGCAAAAACCAATTTGTTTTAAATGTTCAGAACGGTGATGATATTGATATTTTCAAGATTATATTTAATATCACGTCTGAATGTGATAAGTTCACCGATAGTCTTGAGTCACTCTCCAAATTGTGTATGAATTACCCCAACAAGAAGAATATGGAATGGGCAGAAGTGTTTAAGAATACTCGTTAATATAGTAATTATGTATATACTTTCTTTTGTATAATAATTCTTTATACTTTACGTGTTTCATAGTTATTAAAAATTGAATAAATAAATTGTATGATTGATCTTAAGTCATGTTGAATTTCCAAGCAGATGCAGAAAAAATTTATTTTGTAATGTTAAAAATCAACTAATCTAATGAGTTATCCCCACACACTGTTGCACTATTTTTTGTGACACCTACTAAATCAGAACGACTCCAAGAAGAGGATAATTAAAAAGTAGATGTGCTTGAGAATATTTATTATTATAGTAATTATGTTACTTTTAATTTGTATCATTTCTACATATTATATGTTTTTCTTAACCATAAAAGATTTTATTATAGATTGGATGATACTCTCAAGCCACTTTGAATCTCCAGATAGATGTAGAAAGAGTTAGATTTGTAATGTTAAAAATAAATTTAAACCATTATATTATCCCCACACCTTGTTGCACCATTTTTTTACACCTAGTAAATCAGAATGACTCCAAGAAGAAGAATAGTGGAGTGGGTAGATATGTCTAAGAATACTCATAATTATAATAATTATGTTGCTTTTAATTTGTACCACATTTCTTTGTGTTATATGTATTTTTAACCATAAAAAATTGACTAATAAATTGTATGATTGTTCTCAAGCCACTTTAAATCTTCAGATAGATGTAGAAAAACCATTTCTGCAATGTTAAAAATTAATTAAACTATCGACTTATCCTCACACTCTGTTGCAGTGTGTTTTGTGACCCCTATTAAATCAATATTAATAGTTTCCATCCACTGTATATTGATATTGATACACAATTTCATCCACTACATAGAGGAAAGTATCCCATCTCGTCATCCTCCCAAAAAAAACCATCGAAATTTCTAGAACAAAAAAAAGATAAAATAGAAAAAATTAGTTCCTTCTGTGATAGCAACTGCATCCAACACCTCTCCCCTCAAAGGGTAAAACAATATCAAATGTTTCATTATTTGACTTTAAAGTAACTCTTATTTCACTAACATTACGCTACTGTGAAAAGTAAACTTTATCAATATCATAAAGTCCTCTTGTTATAAGTCGTGGTTAAAGAAAGTCAGGACTTTTAATTTGATCTATGATCTGCAAAATAATAAAGATGTTACTTATCATCAATTAGTCATGTTTTTTTCCACGTAATTTAGATGATATGGAATATTTTTATTACAAGGTTGTTGAGTGTGTGTGGAATTTATTTTTTTATCAATTATGTAATGTTTTGTTTACTGGAGATAAGAATTATTGTTGATTTTATGTTATTTTCTTTGTAATTCTATTGTCAATTACCTATAATTTTACTAACCATATATTTGATATAAAAAAAATGCGGGAAAAAGGTAAGACATATATATGCCCAGAGGTACATGGTATGCAACCATCATGTGACTCAGTCTATCTCATTTACCTAATTTTTTTGACATTGCATTCCTATAATTTCTAGCATTTTCTTTACGATCATATGTTTTTACTGTGAAGCCATGTTTAGTACTTCCCCTTTCTTGAATTTTCCTGAATCTTCTAGTACCTTACAATAATAATGACTTTTATATAATAACTCTAATTTTTCTTTGTTTCAGCATGTCATTCCACTAATATTAATATTAAGGCGGTGTCATCACATCTGAAAAGGGAGATGTCTTGATGGTATTTAGGCAGGTCAAAAAAGTATTCGATCTACTTTTTAGTGGATCGATATATATCAACAAAGATGTCGCAAAGATTGATGGAATGAAGCAGAGGAGGGCTGTGTGAGTGAGGTAGGTTTTTGTGTTAATAAAATGTTACTTCATTAATTGTGTGTATTTTTTATTGTTTTTCCATTTGTTGGTGTCTTTGTTGACGTGGATTGTTGGTTGTTGTGGCTGTGTACCGGAGATTTTAGGTCTTCTACTTACTTAGTTCCTAAGGTTATTTATGTGGTCATTAGTGTGGTGATGAATGTTTACTTGTAAACCGGGTTTCTAGGTATGTGGCCAAAAGTAAATATGTTTTCTCAGCATGGACATATATATGTATAAAATTAAGGTTTCTCCTACATTTTTCAATTTTCATATTCTTTTTACTCACATTCGTATGAACTTGGATTATTTCTAAATCTATCGTATCTATCTTTTTTTTAGAGATGTCAATTTGTTTGATTGTTTATAATAACCACAATAATGGAAGATTATTTTTTTGTTTTTGGTTGAAGAAAGTAATGTTTCTTTTTTTAACCATGTGTATATTATTCTAATTTTGTATCGAGGTATACGATATGTGTGAAATTATGAGGATAATGCTGAGATGGTGTGGGTTATTTGGATGAAGCCCTATTTTTTTCACTACGGATATGGATACCAAAGGATAGTTCTGAATGGTGGTAAGTTCTTTTAGTTGCATGAGATTCTATTGTTATTTTAAGGGTCAAAGATGTTATAGAAACTGTTGCAGGGCCGTAAGCTTATGCGTACGTTAGTGCGCCGCCGATTAGTGATACGTGGCGTGTCTGCCTTTAAAATAATCATCCATTCTATGATCTCAACGGCGGTGAAATCATCAAAAATGGTAGTTGAGAGAATGGAATGGCTATCGAGAGCGATAGGTGAACACGATGGAATGGATATCAGATATTTTTTTATTTTATATATTATTGGAAAATCGAAATAATAATTAAATAGTTATAATAATAGTAATAACCGTTATAATATATAACAATAAGGAATATTTACATTAAACTTTACATAGTGTCCTGTTGATTTTGAGGGGACCGTGGAAGTTATAGTAATGTATCATTAGATTCTCGCTCCTTGTGAAAACTTTGCCACATTCCTTGCAGTTGAAAATACTGTTATCGTGGGACCTCTTTATATGATCGCTGATAGCATCAACACCATCTAGCTTTACAGAGCAATTTGGTAGGGGGCATTCGAGACCTTGGTGACCCTGGATATGCTTCATTCCGTGGATGTTGAAGGTATCAGTCCGGGTGAAGGTCTTCGAACAGATGGCACACTTATAACATAGAGATCCTTTATGAAGACGGTTGTGTCTTTGGAGGGAGGAGGAACATCCAAACTGCTTCCCGCATATGCTGCAGATGAATGATTTTTCATTATTCTATATTAAGGTAATTAGGTTAAGAAGGTAGTTGGACTTACATTTTTACTGTCTTCGCAACCCTTGCTATATTCATCTTCTTCCCTAGTGTTGTTCTCATTTTCAAAGTATTTTAGGTTATATTCTTGATCATCAGTTTTATCATCACTGGGAATTGAGTCAATATTGATGCCGGCAATCAGGTTATCAGGATGAGTCGATGCATGGACTGATCTTAGCATCGGATCAATAAACATTTCCTCACAAGCGTAACACTTATACATGATGTCAAGGCAGGATAAGTAATTTTCAATGGTATGATGAGTAATACTTTTTCCTTCTTCTAGATCATTCATCATCAAACTTTTTTGCTGTATATTTGTAACTTTTTGGCAATATAGAAAGAAGGTACTGTCGTCAAACACACAAACAATTTATTTTTATTTATTTTTGATATCCTTCTTTTTCTTTGCTTTTCCTTTGGTATGTCCCCGACTACAGGATGTTGGAGTCCTTATTCTATCCCCTTCATCAGTCCATTGGTAGAATATGTACACCAAATATGTATTTAACATATTTTTTTATCAATATTAATTACATATTATAGGACAGAGTGTAATGTGATTATATTGTACATACTTTATTTAGGCAGTTGATTGTATAATAGGTAGGTTTACTGATATTTTATGTAATACCTTTAAGGTAATCTTTTTAGAGTTAATCATTTATTGGGAAGAGATACTTTGAGTGGTGTTCGAGTCTCCATTTTTCTCCTATTGGTACGGACTTGTGACAATTCTTGAAGCAGATTACTGGATTGGTTCACAAAAGATTTTTTTCTTCACTTTTGGTGGGTCCCAACATATTAACTGTACATGGAGGGTACTTGGAATGACGTAACTCCTGTTTGCAGTAGCTTCAATTTTACTGTCTTGATTGAGTTCTTGGATATGTTGTATTTGCAGCAAAAAGTAAGGATGGGATGAATGTAGTGTACCACTTCTGATTACCTCTCAATTTGCGACATGGAATCCTGGTGAAGTCCGTGAAAGATGTTTTCCATAGAAAATGGGGAGAGGAATCGTGTAATTATGTATTTATATTTTTGTATTATATGTATATATATAAAAATTTAAGTGTTAAACTAATAAACAATTTTTTCTTTGGCTTTGTATTAGTATCTTCCATTAAAGGTGGCTTCTTAGTATCAAATGGTTAGTGGGATTTTTGTTTCATGGTTAATGTTATCATTATATACAAAAGAAATGTCTTGACTTGAACGATAACCCCATTAATACCCAAAGAATTGATATGATAGTCTTTCTTTTTGGTATTCTGTTACTGGTAACTTTTATCTTGGGTGTAAAAGGACTGTAAGAATCAATGTTTTCAAGCCTATGTAATTGATACCTAAGAATCTTATCATTATTACTAGACATCTACATTTATCAAAAAAAATGCTAGAAATCGGGGAATTCATTATTATCTATACAAATCTATTTTAACGGTAAAAAATCAAATTTTCTTTGTTATTGTTATACACATTACAAACAGATATTTCGTAATATTCAAAGCGTAAGAAAATTTAGTTGCTGTTTTATATCAATAAATCATTATTTTATTCCTTATCTTTCGATATTTTAATTTTTCTTATTATCATTTGTTCGTTTTGATTTGTTATGTTGAACTTTTAAAATTTTCAGGTAACTTGTTATTTACAATATTTGTTTGATGAATTCCTGTCAATGGAGGTGGATGAAAAAGGAGAGCTACTACAAGGGAGTGCCAAAGTCGAGAGTATCCTCCGCAGTTTCTTCACTGATATAGCTGACATCGGGAATAATGACCATTGTACGTTTATAATAAAAGGAATAATAAAAATTTATTTAGTGGAAAAGTTTCTTAAAAAAGTGGGATGGGCAGTGATTCTTTCAATCAACACATACACTACCTGGATAGATGTTGAGAAAGGATACAGATTTCTGGAAGAAGGTTATCAAACCTAAATGATGGGGAAAGTATAGAATTGATATCGGAACATTTTTATGCCTTGAAAGGGACCTTTCTTCATTTATAATTTTATCAATGAGTGAAGAGGGTCCCACGCAATTCATCAATGGAGGACTAGCAACTTATCGATTTACTATCTATGGAAGTGAGATAGTTTTAAAGCCTCTTAAAGATTCAGAAAGTGACCTTGAATCATTCATTTACCAGGCCTTTTTGTTTCATATTTGTTATTTTTTGTCTATATATAGAGAAGATACTGTCTTCAAATAATGTATTTTATTTATTTGTGATACTCTTGTTTTCCTCCACATTTCTTTTGATATATCTCGATTAAAGGATGTCGGAATTTTTATATTATTCTCTCAATTAGTCCAATAGTAGAGTATGTATATTCAATATGTAGTTAGCAAAATTTTTTATCAATATTAATTATATGTAAGACAGAGTATATGTTTCATTTAAGCAGTGATTATAATTTGGTAAATTTACTGAAACTTTATATGATACTTTTAAGGATAATTTTTAGGTTTACTGATGTTTCGGAAAGAGGTATTTGGATTGGTATTCGAGTATGTTTTCCTCTTCTCCCTCCAAGTACGTGTGGCTGTTCTTAATACAAATTATTTGTTTAACTTATGGCGGATTTTTTCTACTTTTCCATATCAGTCATTTTTTTCTTATTTATGAAGGTGGATAGAGCACACACAGTTATGTTAGCAATTCTAATTATGTCTCATTTTGGAACTCGGAGTTCATATGAAGTCTATGATAAGAGTTTACTGGAAAAAGAAGAGAAGGGACTGTGTAAATATGTATTTTATTTTTGTATATATATTTGTAAAATTCTAACTATTAAACTAATAAATATTTTTTTTTGTTACCATTTACATTAGTATCATCTATTGATGTGGCTTCTTGATATATGTGAATGGAGGATTTTTGTTCTTGATTAAATAAAAGGAATGTTTTTTCTACAACAATAACACCACAAATACTCAAAAAATTAACAAAATAGTATTTCTATTGGTATTACACTACTGGCAAATGTTCAACTATCGAAAATTAAAAAAAAAACAACTAGCAAACAAAAAATACCACTTTATTTTTTTAGATATATACAATATAATACAATAATATATACATATAAAAATACAAATAAAAAAAATTTAAAAAATACAACTTCAACGGATGATGGCTCAGATTTCATCCCATAACACTCAACTGCCCTCATGGGGTCTTCACGTGTACAGCCCTAAATCTCAAGTCGAGTAAAGTGGGGGGGTTTGTTCTTTTCCATCGATCTCAGTGTCACCACAAATTTCTTCAACCCCTCCAACGAAGTATCCGTACTTTCGGTACGAGTAAGGCTGGTTTCCAAGAAAGCTCCATTACCGAAGACTATTTCTAAAAAAAAAGTTAATTCAATTGAATTCACTTGTACGAAAGACTTACCTTTAATGACAGGGGCTATGAATCCGTAAACATCATTGGACATAAATCTCCAAGCTGTGACCGTTGCTTCAAAGGTTGTCCGTTACGTCTTTTCTTGACATGCAGGCCACAATCGCGAAGAAATAATAATGACAGGTGAGCAAAAAAAGTACCATTTTATAAGGTCGAAAACGATGACATAATATCTTTGTCACAAAGACATCGTCTGATTAGTTAAGTTAAAATAACACCTTATGTCTAATAAGTTCAAATTACAGTTCAAAGATTATCGTATAAACTTCTACATAATACCAATAGATGTATGCTTCGAGATTCAGAAATTTTTTTAAAACTTCCAATGTTACTGGACATCTACGTTTATAAAAAAGATATTTAGAAGTCGTGGAATTCATGGTAATGTAGGAAGATTTAATTTAGCGGTAAAAATCAAATTTCTTTTATTATTATTATACATATTTCACCCAGGTATTTGGTAATATTCAAATCGTAAGATTATCTAGTCGTTTTTATTATATCAATAAATCATACTTTTATTTCTTACATTTCGATATCATAATTTCTCTTATTATCATTTTTTCTTTTAATGTGATTGTGAAATACTTTTATAATTTTCAGACAACGTATTATATACAGTATTTGTAATGGATGAATCCCTGTTAATGGAGGTGGATGAAAAAGAAGAACTGCTACAAGGGAGTGCCAAAGTCGAGAGTATCCTCCGCAGTTTCTTTACTGATGTAGCTGATATTGAAAATAATGACTATTGTATGTTTATAAAAAAAGGGAATAATAAAATTTTTTTCAGTGGAAAAGCTTCTTAAAGAAAGTGGTGTGGATAATGATGATTCTTTCATTCAACCACCCACACCAGCGGGAGTGATGTTGGGGAAGGATACAGATCTCTGGAAGAAGATAATAAAAATGTTATCAAACCCAAAAGATAGGAAAAACATAGAGTTGGTGTCTAGGGATTTTTATGCTTTGTCAAATGACCCTTCTTCGTACCTACCTTTATCAAGGAGTGAAGATGTTCTTACTCAATTTATCAGTGGAGGCCTAACGACTTATCAATTTATCATCCACGGAAGAGAGGTAATTCTCAACATTTTGAAGCCTGTTCAAGACTCAAATACTGACTTTGAAAACTTGCGCGGGATTATCAAGAAGTATACACCAAATATGGGGTCTTTGTATTTTTTGATAGCACCATCTAATTATTATGAAGTTTTTAAGGATTTGAAGTGTTTTGATGGGATAAAGACCGTCAAGTTTGACATTATATCTCTTATTAGAGCTGGTATAAGAATTTTCAAGGAATGCCCGGACCTGAGGCCAACTAATGTGCACATCAAGAGTTTGTCTTCAATTGAAACTGAGGAGGTACACGATTCTCTAGAGTTCCAGTTTCCTGTGACTGTTAAGAATATTTATTTTGAGAGTAATCCTGAGTACTTGGAATGGTTATTACCAAAAGTGTCTTACCATGGTCATGGACATTTTGATAGCCTCACTATCTCTGAGTGGACCTTTAGGGAGTTGATTAACTCAGAGATGAAAGAAACATTCTTGGAGATTATTGAATTTTTCAAGGAGATATCATATTACAATGAAGATTTCCATGCCTCTCCTTTTGATGTGGAAGTTGGGAAGATTCTTCTTGAGCACAATATTGCAGCTGTTGTCAATGTATATTTTTCGGAGGATAAACAGTACAAGGATACCCGTGATGGCTCAGAAATGATGGAACTTTCTGAACTTACTTATAGAAAAAGATTAAGAAAGAAGAATCGTAAATTCTTGGGACTAAAAGGAGTCTACTTAAATGTATATAAATTAATTATATCTGATAAGATAAGTGCGAGGAAACATCGCCCTTTCTCAAGTGATGAGTTAGAATCTCTAATAAAGAATCTAAGGAAAATGAAGAAATTACGAGAATTGGAAGTTGATCTATGCTTGTTCAAGTCATTCCCTGATTTCAGGGAGTTTTTAAATGGAATCAGAGGTGAAGTAAAGGCTTTGAAGATTGGAGGATGTTCCACTATTATGAATTACCATCTTCCTGTTATAAAGAGTCGTTGTAGCATGTTGGAGTTTCTCTATTTGGAGGATGTTGGTCCATATACCACAGTCACAATCAATAGTATTTTGGAGAACATCAAAGGCTTAAAGGGACTCAAAATTGTCTTCAACAACTTCTATAATTTCAAGCATATTCTTGGAGATTTGGAGAAGGAAATTGATGGGAAAAAATATTTGAATTGGCCTGACATTGATTTCCTTAACATCATATGTGCCCTTCCGCATATTGACTACCTAAAAAATATCCATGAAATTGAATTCAACACACCAAGGAAGGCTGGGAAGTTCTTTTATAAATATTTAATGAACAATGGGAAGAGTTTCCTTCAGATAGTTATACAACGTAGTACATGTATGTACGATCAATTTGAAGATATATTTGATAGGATCTTGTAATTATGTTATTATTTTTATCAGTTTTCTTGTTACAACATCGGGAAGTAAATAATTTTTGGTTGCATTCAGAGTTTATCTACAACTTGAAGAATGTGACTCGTAATTGTGTAAATAGCGTTTTTTTTAATATAATAATTGTATATACGAACATATTGAATTTAATAAAGGTTTATACTTGCCAATTTTTTGTAGTTATTTTACTTTTAAATTTTATGATAAAATGGGCTTTTTTCTCAGATATCAATAACAATCTCCAGAAAGTTCTAAACAACCATATCTATATCATTCACCAAGAACCATGTTAATTTTAATTTCTGGAAATATGTGTACCACTACCATATTACAAAACATAAAACGCGCCATAATAAAAATACGTATCTTCCCATGGAATTGTGGCCAACTAAAAATAATTTTTATCAATCACTAACTGTTACATTTCCCATATTTCCATGTGAAAAAAAACGATATTATAATTCTGGTAAAAATAAATATAGACATAACTTTTAACTGTACTTTTACCGTTATGATGACCTCTCTTGTGTATTGGTAGTCTCACTCTCAAAGGGATTCCTTTCGCGAACGATCCATTCCTTGATTTGATTTATTTATATATTAACTATTTTATTTAATTTTTTAGATTAAATATTAATCGTGAAATTCTAATTTTCAATCCCTTTTCATTATATTTATACTATATTTTTTTATTTTCAGTTCTAACCAAAACCATGTCCTCTTCTTCAACAGAGCTCGATTCTAGCGATTTGGATAACTTCGATATTGGCATTTTCGATGGCTACCCACGGATAAAAGAAGAAAACTTCACATCCAGTATAAAGAAAAAAAATGCTAGAGAAAGACGTGGTAGCAAACGCAGGAGTTCCAAAGGCTGCAGGAGCACGAGCTCATCTCTTACTAAAAGTAACAATTCAACACCACTAACTGAGGACCGACTAATCAGAAGACGACGAAGGATGACTATAAGCGACGTCAAGGATATCTTCAGCGCTTTCAACTCTGGGTCATCCGTCTACAAGGGAGCTAGGCATAACGTCTGTGCCTATATGGTTGATTCAACATTTGACCTGGGACTGGCCTTGGCATTTTCTCGCGACTTTGTGGATGATACAGACTTTGGTGCTGCTGAAGTTTTACGTATGCCAAGTTATACGGATTTCCAATCTTCCAACAACCTTAGGATGTTTTCTACTGAGACAATTACAACATCCCATCTGAAAAGAACTTTAAATTTGTCAAACTATGAACCATTTGACAACTTTCTATATCTATTCAAGGATATGGATATAGATGTTGTCAAAAAGTCCAGGATTTCATATGTAGAAAGGAAGAGAGAATCTGATGTAGGTTTTAACATTTATAGTTCAAATAACAAAAACTTTTTAGGCATACAAAGAGTACAACAAAGAAGAAATTAGCCGAAGAAGAGGAGGCAAAAAAGTCATTGACTGTCCAAATACAGATATAGATGAGCGCTGCTTCATGCTCACTCTTACCTTTAGGATCTTTGAAGATGAGGAAAGCATGAGGAGTTTTCGACGTTACAGTGCAAATGACGCCAAGGATGTATTAGCTGTATTGGAACCTTTGTTGGCTTCGTACACCGTGGATGCCGTTGTGGAGGCAATCGGTGTTTCAAGGGACGTCTACGAGAAAGGATATGAACTACTCCAGGAGCGTAGTGAGGGAATCTTCCCAGATGGTGACTCTGAAACCTCGCAAGAATCTTGTGTAGTTGGAGTGACTTGTGATTATCTCGATACTGATTCTTGTAAGGAGAATAACGTTCTAACCACTGATAGTGACAAGGAGGAACCATTACTTAAGAAGAAGAAGAAGATGGCACTACACGATGGATGTAACGTAGATGACGAAGGTGGTGAGGACGACTCCCCATTAAATAACACATTCAGGGGTGTCCCACCATCAAAAAATAACAACGCTACTAAGATTATTAAGCCAGATAACTACTTTACTGACGAATTTGAGGAAAAAGTCCTTCGTATGAATCCAGAAGAACTCAGCGAATGCTTTGAAAACTACCCTGATGGAATTTATTTAAATCTCAGGGACGAGGATGGTACAGTCTGCAAGTATGAATTGGATATAACCATTCGGGAGATAGCCGTTCTAGTGAGAAAGATCATCGCAAAAACCAATGGCCACAAAAAAGGAGATCTCAGACTCATTGCTGAGAACTCATTTTACAAGTGCCAATTAATGTCGAGTGAGAATGACTCTCTAGTCATCGAGGGAAGACAACTAAGACGGAGAAGTAGTATCAACTACTCAGGGGATTCAAGAAAGAAGAGATAGACTTTTTGTTATTTTTATTTGTATTTAATAGTTAGTTTGTTTATAATTTGTATTTAATATTTTTATAGTTTTTTATTTTATTAACTTTGCTATTATTTATCACTAATGGTGTGTTGTAGTTTAAAATTATAGATGTGACGTAAGGTCACAAATGACTAACCAATACCCTTTGATAAATACTGTACTGTTTTATTGTAAATATGTTTTAACATTTTGTATTATAATAAAATTTTTTGGTGCATCTTTGTTGTGTTGGTTTTTCCGAGGTCTTCCTATTTCAGGTTTCTCCAATCAAAGATGTACCTTCATATGCTTATGAATAAAACGGACACTTTAACTAGAAACAATTATTATTATCAAACTACACCAAGAACAATATATTTATTAAAAAATAAAATACTTATCAAATAATTTATCAGTCAAAGCACTTATATCAAATAATTAACACTTCAAGAGAAGCAATATGCTCCATCACGTCAATTTAAATCTCGGCAACTTAATATTATTAACCTTCAAAGTCCTCGGCACCGGGATATTCCTTTCAAACTCATCATTAACCCTTATTTTCGTTGATTCACTCTTACTTCTATTCATACCAACACCCTTAATCAAATCTCTACCCCTCTTCATCCTCTGCGGTAGGAGGTAAATATCAATATTATTCTCATCCTTCTCAACTTCAGCCCTCCTCAACCTCGCTGACTGGACTCCATACTTCTGGAGGGACTTGTTGCAGTAGGCCAGGAGCCTTTGCATAGAGGATAACAAACTTTCACAGTAACTAAATTTTATCTCAGCAAAATAAAATAGTATTTGGAGGAACCCATGAAATGGATATCCGTATCTTGCCTCCATACCACTACCTCCGATGTAGTATTCCCGTATTTCTTTTAACTTTTCGCTTAGTTCCTCCTCACCAACTAAGCCTATCAAATTGCATTTCCTGATAAAGTTTCTTATCCCAGATATTGTTATCCTTGTTCCTGTCTTAATGTTGATAAATTGCAAATAGAGATAAACTGCTTTATCAAGGAATAATAAATGACCACTGGTGCCACCATATCTATTAGGAAATATTTCACTTAAATGAGGTTTCTTTTCATGAGCTTTCATTGCAAGAACAATATCATCAGAGGACGATATACCAATATTAAGAGGATCTAATATCTTTGGTAATGGTTTAATAGTGGATGCAGTATAATCACTACCACAATCACTCTTGGAACTATACTCCTCCTCAAGGATATTCATCGCAAGGAGAAGGCAATCCCTCACCAGAGGAACTTTTATAACCTCATCAACAATAGACCTCACCGGTGGTATCCCATCAATAATGGTATGTTCAATCGTCAAACTGGGTGCAGCATTAACCTCCAAAAGGACCGGTGTCCCATCATCCTGGACCATGATATCAAAACCCATAATCTGAAAACATTGTGGTCCATCAATATCATGGAAAGTCTGTTCATAATTCAACATAATCTCAGGTAACATAGCTATAACCGTCTTAACAATAATAATTTTTATATTATGCCATAGCCTCCTCGTGTTCATGCCCCTTTTCTCCATTTGGTGGAAGACAGTCGATAGGAGTCTCTTACTTCCCCTTATCTGGTCTTTGAGGCTATTACTATGCTTGTATGATGTATGATTCTTGTTTAAGGAGTAATTTGTCAAGTGTGAGTAGAGGTTTAGGTTCTTATCTTTTGTTGGTTTTTTGTATTTCTCTGTACAAAATCTTACCATGCCCTCCCGGGCCACGTATATTGATAGGGGGTTTATGCTTCGGAGGACGGCATAGATGCGGAAGTCGAATTTTAGTTGATCACCCATTAGGAAGGGGTTGATGATGTATTCTTGGATTAGTTGCCTGTCCGTGTGGCTTTTGAGGTCCTCGAATTTGTTTATTAGGTATATACCACTACCCTGTGCTCCGTCGTCTGGTTTTGTGATGAACCATTTTGATTCATTGGCTTTTATGTATTCTTTGAAGTTTTCTAGTTGTGCTGGGATTATCCAAGATTGGGGGTAGAATGTGTACTCGGATGGGAAAAGTAGCTCCATCGATCTTAGAGATTTTGTTAGGCTAATTTTTTTTGCCAATTCTGTCATCCCAGGGAATTTGTTTACATACGATGTTGGGGATGTTATGACATTTCGGAGGTCCGAGTAAACGACATTATGCCAATATATATTGCATGGTTTTGGAGATGGTTCTGGTACCTATAAAAAACAAAATTTTTATTTACAAAATAAAATAAATAAATAAATACCTCAACAATTCCAAGATTTCTTGCGCACATAGAAACAACATGTCTATTACTTTTAGCTCTACTAGTATCAACAGTTATAACTTTACCATTCATTTTGTTATCAATAAACTTAACTCCTAATGATTGTCTTTTATTATTATTAATAATGTTCTTATTAATGTCTAATCTTTCGATAGAGGAGGACTCCACCTCGATTCTACTATCCTTTCTCCTTACCCCAATATATGGTAAACTAAAAATAAATAAGTAAATAAATAAATAAGTAATAATTATTTATTATCCATTTAAAATATGCATACATATAAAGGTATATAAGATATTGATATATAAAATAAATATCCCAAATAAAACTAACCTTTGATTATCATCCATCCGTTAACAAAAACCATAAGATATATAATTTCTTAAAAATTTCCTTACTTATCATAAAAAGGAGAAACAATGTTTAACGTTTGTGTTTAGGAGAAAAAGAGAGAGAGCGATAAAATTTGGTTAAAAAAATCTACCACTCCACATATCTTATCATTTGTAGGGTTAAAGATATTATCTATATATATATATAGATTTGCCTTCATATATATATATATTTTTGATAGTGATAAAGGTGATTAATTGATAGCTTCTAAAAATAAAGAAGCAAAGTGTTTTTTGTTATTTCTCTTATCAATCTGTTATATCTTCCCGACTGGTCAATGATTCTTTTTTCCCTTCTCTTTTGAGGCATATATTAATTTTTGTTTCCAATTTATGCACTTTTTTCGAGAAGTCTGTTTTATGTTTATTTTCTCTTTATATATGTAGTATGAAAGTGTATGTAGAGGTTTCCAGGGAGAGAGTGAAGACTATAAAGGTGAATATATATTTAGTAAATATGCTTATTGTTATTTGTAAGAATAAACTTATAAAACGGAATATGGTTTTGTGTTTTGTGATTAAAAGTTTAAATGAGATAATAATGGAGTTTGGGAAGTTTCTGACAATATAATGATGTTGGTTGTGTATGTAGTTGTTCTATCCTTGGGTGATGGATGACGTAGTCCTTACCTTGTCGTGGTTTTGTTGAAATTTTATTGTTTTTGGTGGTAGTAATTTATAGACAAAAAATATCTACTTTGTTAGTGTTGTTTATTATTAAAAGGAAAAGAGTTGTTATTTTTTAGAGCTTTTTTAAGTATATACTAAAATATAAATAATTATTTACATATATTAATGAGATATATTTATCAATTGATAAAATGATTAAAAATAAAGCAAAAAAGTGTAATTCACTTAGAAATAATACCCATCCCCTGTTCAGTAAATCAAAGAAGATTTATAATCAAATTAGTATTTACATCAAAAAGTTAGTGGGGTTAAAAAATATAATTAGAAGAATGTTGTCTAAATCAAAGTAAATAAAATAGAATATTAATCAACCATATATCAAATACTCCTAGTATACCATTTTAAAATACCTACACCAAAATGATTATTGTATTTTGGAGAAATTTCTCTAGAAATCGACAAAAACCATGTATACAATTAACATCCTCCAATCTATGGTTCCTCCATCCACGACTACGTCACTAATAGCAACGCATTTAATACATTATAACAAGATTTATTACACATAAATATCACATTAAAAAAGAGAGAATTATTTATTCTAAAAATAATAAATAAAATTTTTTAGTTTAAAAAATGAGTAAATATATAAAATTATCCATGTCTATATGTGAGAGGAGTTGAAAAAAGGATATTTAATATCATGTATGATAAAAAATAGAATAAAAGATATCAAATAATTTCTTAGACACATTTTTTGATGGACCGCAAAGAGAAATATGATACATTAAAAAGAATATGTTTTAGATAAAAGATAGCCTAGGAGTATAAAAAAAGCCTATAATATTTTTAGTTTGTACTAATATATCTGTTAAAATATTAAACTATAACAATATTTATTTAAGAAAATACCAACGTTTAACAAAAATATATCGCTCTCTCTTTTTGTTGGGTAAAATCTTAGTCATAATAATAAATATATATGTTTTGAGGAATCGTATATCATTTTAAAAAATAAGTTAGATGTATAAATATTAATAGGAGATTAGTTAAAAAATAATTTTTAAACAATAGTGTTATTAAGATAAGTAATCAAATTATGTTTATAGATACATATCAACAAATGTCGTGTGGTAAACTGAAAAATTATTTTTTGCGTGTATGGAGATATGTTAGAAAAATATATAATATGTGTAAATGAAATAATAATAATAATAATAAAATAATAATACAGCGCTAATAATGGTAAAGGGATAACAAATTAGTAATCATTAATAAGGGAAGTGCGGAAAATACTTATAAGTTTTTATTTTCTAATCTCATTTCAGAGAAACAGGAACTGTCTCTTGATGTTATGGAAAAATGATAAAAAAACGCATTTAATTTTCATATTTCAACCAATCCATTTATATGGAGGGAATGTCAATTACAATAACTCTTTCTTCACAATTTTTTTATCAAAACGTTTTAATAACAATACACATTTACATACAACAACATAAAACAGTTTAAAAATTAACTTTAACATATTAATATTATTCCTTTTAATAATAATATATCTACACCCTTGATACAACTAAAATTATGCACAAATATATCCATCTAACAGGCCAAAACTACAAAACTTTTACCATCACAAAAAGAATATTTTTATTTGTCATATCACAGATATACATTTAAAAATTATTGGTTTAAAATAAAAATTGATGGTTATTTAAAGTTTAAATAAGTGTGTCTTTTTAAGAAAAAGATGTAGTTCAGATGATTGAGAATGAATTGTGGAAAAAATAAGAAGTGAAAAGAATTTTTTTCTTGTTATTATGTTATCTTTTTAAAAAAAAGTTAAAAAGATAATTTATGGGTTTTGTTGGTTGTGTATGTGTGTGCATCCAAAGGATAATGGAAGAGGAAAATTTTTGTTGATTCATTTTTTGCCCCTTTACTTCCTGTTATAAAAAGTAAGATTAAAGTTTTCTCTCCCATATCGTTAACATTTCTCACTTCCTCTTAATATAATAAAATTAAATTATCAAAAACCTTTTTCTCCATCTTTAATAATTACCGCATATATCAAAAAATGTGTCCTCCACCTATTTTAAATCTAAAAGATCAGGTATCTTTGATGGCTTAACAATCAAATGATATGTTAAAATATATTTTTAGGACCTATCATATTAAAATTTCAACAAACTTATAATGTAGTTAAAAAGTTAGAATGATCTTTTGTTATAAAATAACGTGACTAGAGGAATTTTATTTATTTTTTAATATATATCTATAACCTCTTCCTCATTCTATATTGCGTTATTAATAATTTTAACATGTGTATTAAGGTTATGATATTGGTAATATTAATCTTAATCTTGATACTGTTGAAGTTATTTAAAAGGAAAGTTAACGAGAAGGATATTTATGATAGAAGGAGGAGTGAGAGGGCTATTGTTGTTACAGGTTGTGATACAGGTATATTAATATGTTTTTTTGTGTAGTTTTCTTTTTTTTATAGATATAGGCCATGAATTGGCATTAAAATATGCCTCCAAATCGATGACGGTATTTGCTGCATGCAGGACCAGAGAGGGTGTCCAGGAGCTGGAGAGGGAAGGAAAACAATACAAAGGAAAAGTCCATGCTTTTCTCATGAGTGTTGATACCATGAAAGTTATTAGGAAAATTATAAATATGTCTAGAAAATATTGAAAAATTTTCTAAGAAAAAGCCATCATTCTTTATGAATATTTATTTATTTAATTAACATCTTTTTTACCATTTTTTATCAATATTTTGGTATGTAATTATATTTTATTAAAATAAGTTGATAACATTATAATTATTGTCATTACTTTAATTTTTAAATGATAATAAAAACAAGCTATTAATACAACAGTTAATATATTATTTTTAAAGAAAAATAAACTTTTCCTTTCCAAATAATACTCTCCCCCTAATCTAGGATAAACCTAGAAAAACTAATCCCCCTAATTACATAACCATCTAAACAACAAAAAAAGCAAATACCCACCTCAAAATAATCAAAAAACAAACAAAAAACCCCACCATATCAATAAAACTTCTCCAAACACACTAAACAGAGAATATATATCAAAAACCTGTCATACACCTAATAACCTTCAAACTTTTATCAATAAAATAATAACATTAATACATAATACACATAAATAACATCAGAACATCATCCATAAACATATTTATATGCTATTAATATTATATAAAGGCGAAGGAAATAATTTGTATCTATTATTTTTACCTTTTTTGTGGTAAAAAATTATTATTGTAGTATTTTTATTATTTTTTTACTATTAATTGGTGTTATATATAGGAGTGCAGGAATGTGGATTTATGTCATAAGTTTGTGCTTTGTTTTTTATTTGATAAGGAAGATTCTTGAGATGGTGACGATTAATGAAATATCGGAGAAGGGGGTACTTATTACTGGGTGTGATTCGGGTTTCGGTAGGGAACTAGCCATGAAATGTATAAGAAATGGAATGGTTGTTTTTGGTACCTGTATGACTGATAGGGGTAAAGAGGATCTTGAGAATGAGAGTAAGAAATATGGATCGAAGTGCTTTCCTTTTTATATGGATGTAACTGATGATAAAAGTTGTGAAGATGGTTTGGAGTTTGTGAAAGAAAAATTGAAAGAGGTCAATTTACCTGGTCTTCATGGGATTGTGGCTAATGCAGGGATTACTGGAGACCCTGGTCCCTTTGACTGGATGAAAGTTGAGGATTTCAAGAACGTTTTTGAAGTTAATACTTTCGGGGTTGTGAGAACTATACAATATTTCAAGGAAGAGGTCAAAAAAGTCAAGGGAAGAATGGTCTTGACATCATCACTATATGGTAGAATTGCGCTCCAAAATCTAAGTGCTTACAGCGCCTCAAAATTCGCCATTCAAGGTTTAGCAGATAGCTTGAGGAGGGAAATGAAACCATTCCAAGTCCAAGTTATGTGCGTTGAACCAGGAGTCTTCAAAACAAACATGACAAATGTCGAGGCAGCAGAAAAGCTCATAAAAAAAGTCTACGACCGCCAGGATGAGGTAACCAAAAAACAGTACGATCAAAAATATTTAGAAGTACTCCTAGATAGCATGAGAGATCTATTTATCAATAAATCTTCAGACACTCCAGATCAGGTCTCAGATACGTACTTCAAATGCCTAACAAGTTACTGGCCTAAACCACGTTACCAAGTTGGTGTTGATTCTCAATTCATCTTCGCCCCGTTATCACTCCTCCCAACAGAGGTTCAGGATGCCGTTATCAAACTCCTTTCATTCTTTTCTCTAGAACCTAAACCTAATGTTGTATTTTAATTATTAATAAATGTGTAATAAAATCTTATCAATAATATTTTTATTGCAATATTTCCATTTTGATTGATTAATCTTCTTATCATTCTCCCGATAAAAGAAAAATAAAATAATAGGTGTATGTGTATTTAATTAGAGAAGGATCGTATTTTTTATTCCCATAGAATGTGGTGGAATTTAACATCAAACAAAAAATACCTCAGATAATATTTACTTTTAGATGTATTAAGTATTTCTTTAGATGATGATAAATCCACATCCACCTCCATAAGTTACTGAAGTACCAAAGGAGGATGATGATGGTAATAATAAAGATGGACAGGAAAAAAGAATCTTACATAAAAATAATAATAATAATACAGATTATGGAGGAGAGGAAGAAGGAATGTATGTACAAAATTGAAATAAAGTAAAGATAGATATAAATATTTGATAATAAAAATACTATATAAATAACACAATTTTAAAGGAAAAAATTATCTAATAATCTTCTATTATTTATTATTATTGCTTACATTAGTAAATAAATAATGTGGTTGATTATTGTGACAGTATTTTTACTAATTATTGGGATAAGAAAGTTCTTGGAGTTGTTAACTATTGATAGTGTTAAAGGTAAAGCTGTTGTAATTACTGGATGTGATTCAGGTAACTTTTTTTTTCATCTCATTATAAAACATCTTATAATAACCTCTTTTTAAAGGATTCGGTCACGACACCTCAATAAAATGCTGCCAAAACGGGATGATAGTCTTTAGTGGGTGCCTGACTCGAGAGGGAGCCACTGAACTGGAGAAGCGTTGTACTAATATGGAAGGAAAATTATTTACCTTCATAATAGATGTTGGGGATGACGATAGTATGAGGAGTGGTTGTGAGAAGGTGAAGCAAATAATGAAAAAAATAGGAATATATAGTATTTATGGGTTAATCGTCAATGCAGGTATCCTTGGTGATTGTGGGCCTTTTGATTGGATCTCCACGAAGGAGTATAAGAGAGTTTTTGAGGTCAATACCTTCGGAGGGATAAGGACTGTTGAGTATTTTAAAGAGTTAGTTAAGAAGAGTAGAGGTAGGATTATTATCACGACTTCTATATGTGGGAGACTTGTCATTCCCAATATTGGACCTTATACCTGCTCAAAATTTGCTATGGAGGCTTTTTGTGATACTTTAAGAGTTGAGATGCAACCTTTTGGTGTTAAAGTTATCTGTATAGAACCGGGATTCTTTAAAACACCACTAACGAAGCCTGAAACAGTAGTAAAAATGCTAGAACGCGTATATAATAATTGTGGTGATAACATAAAACAACAATATGGTAAAGAGTATTTCAATTTTATTGTAGAACAAACTAAAGGCCACCTATATAATAGATCAAGTTCTAATCACCAGTTGGTTGTTGATACCTATTATAGGAGTCTCATAAGCAATCACCCCTATCCAAGGTATCAGGTTGGATTTGACTCAAAATACATTTATATACCATTATCTTTTATCCCAACAGAGATTAATGACTTGTTTGTTAAAATTTATATGCTCATTACTGGTGCTCCAAAGGTAATTGGAGTTAATAGGTGAAATATATCTCTTCAGCATCAAAGTTTAAGTTAAATAAATAAAGTATTATGGATGGTAATTAGTTAAAAGATAAAAAAATTAAGTTTATTGCCTTATCTTTTTTTGCTTTTCTCTCGTTTTGAAATTGTGTAACAATATTTGTGGAAGTTTTTCCTTTATTTATCTAGAGATAAAATATAATTTGGTAAAAAAAGTTATATTATGTAGATATAAATATAAGATGTTGTAAAGATGGTGTAATTTAAGAAAAATCAATGGAAAAGGGTGAATTTTTTTCTGAATCTTACATGTAATTTGATTCCAAATTCCGGGGCAAGGGAAATAACTTATGAAATAGGGCAAATTTTAAGGAATGCATTTAAAATACAACGTAAAATTATTTGCAGATAACTTTTATTTGAATAAATATTCTAAAAATATATGTATTTGGGTATATTTTGTGGATGCAGGAAGTAAATATAATATATTAAAGTAATCTTATCAAGGCTAATCTTTATATTTTATTAGTTTTTTTTGGTTTGAAGTAAATTTTTTTATCTTATCATGTTTAATGAGTTTTTTTCGGGAATTTTATAGTAGAAATTTTGATAAA
This sequence comes from Strongyloides papillosus, assembly GCA_005656395.1. Lineage (NCBI taxonomy): Eukaryota > Metazoa > Nematoda > Chromadorea > Rhabditida > Strongyloididae > Strongyloides > Strongyloides papillosus. The sequence goes on from SRSI01000049.1 coordinate 443,610, forward strand.
GACGTAAAGAGGATTCATTTTTTTGTATTAAAGTAATTTTAAAATGTTTTTTTTTTGTGTATCAGATATCTCAATGATTTATGAATCATCGCATACATATACCATTAAAAACATCTCTCAAGATCAATAGTTTTTTTAATAACTTTCTAGTTTCATAAACTAAGTGGAACAAACATTCTAATCATATCTTCTCTCCCAAATATCATTAGCTTTTAAGATCATCATCAGATTTGTATTTTGTTGGAAAAATATTGGCAATTAATCCTAGTATATTATACTTTATTTGTTATTGGTATTATTAAATCTTCTAATCCTGAAATTAATTTGTAAAAATTTTCATATACGACATGGATGAGCGATAATATTACAAAATAAACTTTTTTTTTCATAGTTTTTCTAATTCTTAGAACTGAATCTCAATAATTTTATCCTAAAAAAGTGGTATCAAACATTGATATTTTCATTAAGAAAATAGCTTCAATTACATTTCTTAATTAAATTCTGAGTCATCCTCTAAATACCTTCAGTAAAAAAAACTATTGCAACGGAATTAGCAGAAATATTTAATCTACCAAAAGAATATTAAATATTCATAGTGGTAAAAAAAAACCTTTGCCTAGTAATACTATATGTAAAACACTAACGAAATAGTCATGAATTATCAAAACATATTTTTCTCCACTTGCACTTTCTCTCCTCCAAGTATCAAAATAAAACATAAACAATTTTGTTGGCAATTTCGGTAGTTGTTAGTGAAACTTTATTATTAAAGAAGAAGACATGTGTAAATTCAGTTTATATAGATTGTACCTGAAATTTAATTTACCAATTATCTAATATGATAAACAAGGGGGGTGATGGTAAATTGAGTAACAATATGTACAAAGAATTTATTTATACTTTAAAAATAATTCGAATTGCATGATAATCATATTTTTATTTTAATTCAATTTTATATCTTTTTTCAAGATTCATCGGTGTTGGACATATTTTTTATGCTAAATAAATATTTTTATATGCTTATATGGCGTTTTAGGGTACAATGCCGATTAATGAGAGACACTAAAAAAAGGAATTTCACATTAAGATGGATTATTTATAGTCATTTGTAATAAGAATCATCATAGTGTAAGAAATTAAAAATCTTGATACTAATAAATTTTTATTACATTTTTTCTCCTAATCTCTTAAACTTTATTTTTAACGATGTACATAAAAGAGAGCTGTAAACATTCATATATTAATATTTAAATAAGGAGAGTTTAATAAACTATTTCATATCATATTCTCGTTGTTTCATGTAAACTTCTTTTTAAGTAACCAAAAATCAAATAGACTCTCAAAGATATGGTGATAGAAATAGTATGACTCTCCCCGATAAAATAATGCTTTAATAATATTTTTTTTGTATAAACATAACGAAATTAAGTCTCCCAAAAAATGTTGTCAACAGCAATGATTATCTAATTTCCCGATATCAATTTATTTCTAATTATTTTAAACTGCTAATAAATGTTCATAAATCAATATAATTATTTATTCTATCATTTATTAGAATTTTGCCTTTTAATTATCTGAATATGATATGGGACTAAATAATTGATAGGGCCTTTTTTAATTGAAATTTTTCTCTTTCTTTTATTTTTTATACTACTTTTATCCCTTTATCATTAATAATAACAAGCATTTAAAAATATAAACATATTCGCTTTCTATTGCGTTATTTTATGTATGTTTAGAAGGATATTTTATTTTTGTAGAATATGAAAATGCATATTTATACTATGCTCCTGAATTTCCTCAGGCCATGCTTATTCTTCCCATAAAAACATTTTTTTTTACCATTTTTTATAACAACACTATCATATATTAACATATGTACATGTGCATAATAACATTAATAAAAGCTCTGAAACATTTGCATTTTAGGAGATAATAACATCAATTTCACCACATCATTTCACCTTCAGTGAACACATATATCCATTATCAAGTATATATTTATTAAAAAGTGCAAATCTAAATATATTTTTTCAAGTACCATCCATTTAAATGGAGATATGCTAATATTTTTGAGATATAAAATGGATATCAGATGTATAATAACCCATACCACAGGAAATGATAAAAGTTTTATAATTTTTTGCAATTTAAACTAAAGTTAAACATTCCATTGCAAATAGACATACACATAAGTGTTTGTGGGTTTTTTAGGATCTATGATTCTTTAAATAAGCAATTTTATTATTCCTGGTGATTGCATCATTTTTATAGCTAAAATCAATTTTGTTTTTATGATTACATTTATCGAGGTGATGTACTTTTAATTTCCTTAAAATGATAAATATAGAATTTCTTCCCTTCTTTTGTTTAAGTTTTGATGAATCATAGGGTGAATTTTATTTTTATCTCTTCTTACATCATAAACATAACCTTTAATAATACTAGTTATTATTTAAATATTAAAGTATATATATCCTGCCTCCATAAAAAAAAACAGAGACAAATAAAGAAGAAACTATTAATTCTGTTTTCAAATAAAAAATATTTATCCTTCTTTTAAGGGTATTGGAAGGAAAAAAATTAATCACTATAAGATTAATAACATGTTATGGCATTTAATTTTCCCCCTCTGTCATTTATCAAAAAAAAATGTGTTTATAAAAGGTAAAATTATTTTACGATATGTACTTTTAAGCTTTATTTCCCCTCTATTAACGTAAATTCTTTTTCTATTTTTGCAATAAATAGAACAATCATCGTGATAATATAATGTATATTTGTCCTCATTATAATTTTTAACCTTTCCATCTATTATATTTATGTATAATGTATGAAAAAGTACTCTCTCAAGGTGCATTTCCCTACCTAGAGTGATATTAATTATTTTTTCTATCTGAATTCCATCACACCTCTAAATACTTCATAATTAATGAAAACATATTTACCTTTTCATATAAAACTTTACCATTTCAATGTATATTTATTATTCTTCTATCCAATCTATAGCAAAACAACAGAACTAATTTTATTAAACATCTTTAAAACACCTCGTTTACTTAGGTCCCCTCTAGCTTTTGTTGTAAAAATTGTTTAAAAGTATAAAAAAATTAGTTCACTATCAACATTCCTTACTTCTTCTATCAAATATACTATTGAATAACGATATACTATTATTTATTTAACTTTCTCTTTAAACAAAACCCTTTTTTTGAAGATGGTAATTATATTAAGCTCTCAAATCTTCAATTTTATTTTTTAATTTAATGTAAATACAAATTTCTGTAATTAAAATATCATTTCTCATTAATCATACCTACATTTGATTGTTTTTGTACATTATTATATATCGGAAGATAAATATTTAGAAGTACTTTTAATTGCTAATAAATGTTTAATGTTATGGAGTTTGTTCCACCAACTGTTGATAATAATATTAAACCAGATGAAAAAACTATTAAATATTTATTAATTTCTATGGTTAAAAGCAGGAGATAATTATAAATTGCATACTTTAACTCTTTTTACAATTTTAAAAGGCAATAACTCTTGTCCTATTAATCTTTTATCTCTCTCTCACTTTGTAAAATTATTTATCTCCTACACTTTACAAGTATACAACATTTCTATATATAGGCACCCCCGCTCCAAAAACGAGATATCCATCTTTCAGACATTACAATTAATTGCACATTAAAATTCAAGACAATGATACATTACCAAAAAAATAGTAGTAATTAAATATTATCGCTCTAAGACCCTCAAATGTTTCTCTTTCTAAAAATAGACAGTTATATATATGTGTTGTAACAATCACTATCTATTCATTTTGTTATTTGCGATGATTAACTGTTTTCCCCTTTTTACTAACACTACTAATCTATTATTTTAATCTCATACTACTCCCCTTATGCTATTTTTTTTCTTATCTCTTCCACCTAAATAATACGCGATTTTTTTCTTTTATTCTTAAGTACAAACAACTTACAAACTAATGTCCTTTCTCTCATATATACATATTTTCAGAGGTATTAATATCAAAAGGAGAATCTACAAACTTCTACTCAAATGGTTTGCTTTAAAACTGTTATCTCATCATAAAGCAATCATTTAACGATTTTACGGGTTATCTTTTTTATTTATCTACTATCTCTTGGTGTATACACAATTATTAAATCACAAAAAAAGTACTTCTTTGAAAGTTTTTTTTTCATATTTTTATAATCAAATAATATATCACTTACCTGTGAAAAGAGTATATATATCGGATATTGAGACAATCCGGAGAGAACAGATACGTTAAGGAGAAACTGTAGACTTTGAAAATATATATAAACATAACAATACTACTATATTAATTGTCTGATTAACTACTAGATAAAAAAGATATCATTTATCTCTCATCCATATTAGTATAAATAGAGGGAAAAACAAAGAATGGTCTGGACGAAGAGCAACAGCATCTCCTCAGAGGAACCAGGTCTCCCATCTGAAAGACCCAGAAAAAACTACCAAACAATCCAGGAGGAGGAAATCATGGTCCTGGAGTCAATGTACCCCGACAACATAATATCAGTCAAAACCATGACAGCCTGGAAGACCTGGCAACCAACAGATATTTGCATGTTAATCAAGCCAACCGAGTCAACGAGTAGACATGAAATGGAGAAGAAGGAGAATGTTAACGGGAAGGTTGGGAGGAGTCTGGAGGAGATTAATAATGAGGTTTATGTTAAGGTGCAATTTTTGTGTAATACTGTTTACCCTGATAAGTAAGTTATCTTTTTGTGGTAGAGTTTTGTGTTACTTGTTGCTTTTGTAGTGTCCCAACGATAAGGATTATTGAGTCTAAAGGCCTTCAGGAGAGGGATAAGGATAAGTTGTTGTGTAAGTTGGCTAGTAAGGGAGCTGAAAGGAAGGGTGATCCGATGATAGCTGATTTGTATGCTGAAGCAAGTGATTTTTTGTATGAGCTAAAGAAACCACGGACAAAGAATTTACATGAGAAGATGTTAGTTAAGGAGGCTGAGAAGAGTATGCAGATGTCGATGGAAAACGACATAATCAATAAAGCCACCTATGAGGAGGTTGAAGCAGAAACCAAGAGGCGTGAAAAAGAACGAGAAAAGATACAAGAAGAGAAAGAGTTCTATGAAAGAAAAAGACTTGAATCTCTCAACAAACCAAAAACTCTCGGTGCTGTTGGTGAAGGTGAAATGATAACATGTCTTGATGGGCAAAGCAGAATGTTCTACATCCAAAAAAGAGAGGGTGATGAAGTCATATCAACGAGAAGGAAGGTGACTAGTAATCATGTCAAGGAATTCACGGTCGTCGATCAGGTCTCTCAAGTTTACGTATCAGAATGGACCTTCCAATGGAAGGACCACGCCAAAAAGATCCAACAATTCGGGAGGAAAAGCAACAACATCCCACCATCTCCCTCCAAAACACAACCACCCGACTTCAGTACCTTCTTCAACGACCTGGATCGATTCATCCACTCCGCCAACGTGACCCTCGTCAACGTCAGCAACACCGACCAATCACTCTACCCATATATCTTCATAACAAAAAAAGAAATAGTAAATGAATCCAATCACGTCCATGCAAAAGTTATCGTTGGACAGTTAATCAATCGTGCTGATAGATCGTTAGAAGATGTCTTTGATCACCTTGAACAATCAGAGTACGGAGAAATATTGATACCAAGAGTTGCCTGTCAGGCTGTGTGTGCTTTGAAGTGGTTGCATGAGGAGAAGTTAATTCACGGTAGATTGGGTTTGGATTGTATATGGTTGACTTCGAATGATTGTATAAGGATTAGTGACTGGTTTATTACGGGAAGATTAGCGAAATTTGCTGAGGAGTGGGATCATTTGGTGAAGGATTGTAAGCCGAAGGTCTTGAGTAGACATGGATCTTCTACAGAGACCGAGAATGGTGGCGGGGATTGTCAGGTTTATGGTAGGAGTACTAAAGCTGATTTGGTCAATCTTGGGCGAGTTCTTCAGGTTATGTCAACGAGGATACAGGAGATTAAGAATAGGAAGAATGTTCTTCAGGTACCTAGCTCGGGGACCTTGCAACAAAAGGAGGTTGATTTGAATAATTTTATTCAAGAGTGTGATAAAGTTAAGTCTATAGATCAGTTGTGTAATCACAATTTCTTGAATCATAATCTTTTGACGATGCCGAGATCATGGTTTCCTGGAGCTAGTAAGAAAGAAATCGAAGATTTGACAAAGTTTGATAATGATAGGTTAACGGATTTCTTCTTGGTCTCCTATCTTGGTAAAGGTGGTTTTGGTGAGGTTTTGTTGGCCAATAACAAGTTGGATGGTAACAATTATGCTATCAAAAGAATTCCTTTATTCTTGAGTTCAAAGGAGATGCAAAAAAAAATCATTAATGAAGCAAGATTGTTCTCAAAGCTACACCATCCTAACGTCGTTAGATACTACAATGCCTGGGTTTCTAAATGTGTCATTTGCAAAGACGATAATAATAAGAATACCCCAGCAGATAACAACGATAAGGACACAAACATTGTTGACGTTAACAGTAAATCAAAAAGTCAAGAGAACCAAGATAGTTATGCAGACTGGGAGCCAAGTTATGCATACAAAGACAATGACTACTCATCCAGTGATGACAGTGACAACGAGGATAATGATGAGGAGTCTGTAGGAGATAGCTCCAGAATAACACCAGTCTCGAGGAAGTTAACACTCCCTATTCAGACGCAATTCAATGGTAATTTCAGGAAGACATCGAGAACCATCTTTGCTACACCACAAGGTTTGAATATGACTAGTCAATCTAATTTGAATAGGTCTCATGATCATGATATAGTATCGGAGAATGAGCATATATCTGAATCTTCTGATTTTGAGGTGTTGTTTGAGAATGATGAAGTTGAGGAGGATGATTCTGTTGTCAACGATCACCTATCTACATTAAGTCAATCAACTATGGGAAGAAAAAGTGTTGGGAGTACCTTATGCCCTTCAGAAAATGGAGGTTTAAGAGGAAGCAGTGAAGATGTTGATGATACATCCTCTGACAATGAATGTGGAAAAGATAATGAGAAAGGTGAACGGACATTTGAAATACTTTTCATTCAGATGGAGTATTGCGAGAAGCAGACATTAAGAAATCTTATTGATTCCGGTAATTTGATGACCAACCCCGAGGAGATATGGAGATTATTTAGAGAGATGTTAGCTGGTTTGGATTACATACACAAGAAAGCTATGATTCATCGTGATATTAAACCGTTAAATATATTTATTGATGCGCATAATAATGTTAAAATTGGTGATTTTGGCTTAGCAACTATTGATGTTAATGGGAGAAGGAATCAGGTACAGGTTAATTTATCGGACCATAATGGATCAGCAACAAATCCTGACGAGGTATTGTCTCAGGGAGGTGGTGATTTGACTCAAGATGTTGGGACGGCTTTGTATATAGCTCCAGAGTTGCATGCGGATTCTGGTCACAGTGGCAAACCATATACCTCAAAGATTGATGTTTACAGTCTTGGTGTTGTTTTGTTTGAGATGTTCTATCGACCACTACCATTGGGTATGGAGAGATTAGTCATACTACCAAAGTTAAGGAATTCTCTTGAGTTTCCAAAAGATTTTGGCTGTGAAATAACTACAAACCAAGCTAAGAAAGGTAAAGATGTAATCAATTGGATGCTCCAGAAGGATCAAAATAAACGACCATCGATTAGTGATTTAATCAAATCAGAACGTGTACCATTGGTTGGTGTTGAGGAGAATGAATTCCAGGTTGCTGTTAAAGAGATACTAAGAAACAGGAAATCAACATTGAACAAATGGATGTATGATACAATTTTCTCTGTAGATTCTTCTTTTGCTATGAGGCACATATTTGACAAGAAGACCTGCCTGTCTTTGAAGGATGTTAATGGACAGAGGGTTTTGGAGTTTATTAAGAAGCAGATGTCTGAGTTTTTTTATCTTCATGGTTTTACGCCGTATGATTGTCATACGTTGTTGCCGGAGTACTCGGATGGGAAGAATAAGACGTCGAGGACGAGGAGTTATAAGGTTCTTGATAGATCGGGATTATTGCTGAATTTGAACTCTGATTTGAGGAGGAATTTTGTGCGTGTATGCGCGAGAAATGGGATTGATAATGTTAAGAGATTCTGTTATGGTAAGATATTTACTCATGTTGATGATTTACCAGGTACACACCCTGTTGAGAGGATAAATTGTGCTATCGATATCGTTGGTAGTCAGGAAGCCTCAAATGAATTGTCTGGAGAGTTACTCTTTATGATGGCAAATATTCCTAAGCAGGTTGTTGTTTTAAAAACAATGAAGACTATCCTAAGAGTTGGTGATATAAGGCTATTCCATGCTATCTGTAAACATATTGGTATCACTAATGATCAGTTGATTAATTCTGTCAAGAGTACTTTAGCACAATTTGCTATGCAGACAAAGGAAATTAGTCATGATGAAAAGATTCGGAGATTGCTTGGTGCTGGTTTAACAAAGACTGTCGCTTCATCACTTCTTAAGTTTATGGAATCTTATTTGTCACTTGATTTATTGAGGAATGGTTTGATAAAGCAGTTACAGAATTCGAGGTACCCAGAGGTACAGGAGATAGCTAAGAATGTGATAAATGATTTTGTCAAGATAATGGAGTGCTATGAATTGTTATCAGCATCCTCCAAGAGGCAACAATCAACGATAATTTTCGATCCATCAACGATAATCAAATCAGATTTATACTCAACATCCATATCAGCAATCGTCTCGATATATGTGCCAAAATTCGATGGTCATGAAAGTTACAAACCATGCCACTTAATCACTGGAGGAAGGTATGACAAGTATTTAGAAAGCAAAAGACAGGTAGATGACAAGAAACCTCTCCAACCTGTATGTGCAATGGGATGTTCTATAGATTTATCTGTTATTTCATATATTATTGTTAATAATTTGTATAAGACGGGATTTTGTATACCATCATTCTCTACACTTGTTGGGTATACTGATACGAAGTCATTGAAAGGTGAGGCTTACAAATTGATAGGTGAGCTATGGAAGAATGGTATTTCGAGTGATGTTTATCACCAACCGATATCAAATACTGAGGATGCTATAGAGATTTGTAAAGAGAGGGGGATTAAGAATTTGTTGTTAGTTGTTGATAAAGATAGTATATTGGTGACGGAGAATGAGGGTCTTCAGTATGGTAAGAACAGTCCGGAGTATCATTCGATACATCAGCAGAAGTTTTCAATAGAGGATGCTGTTGATTATATTGTTACGTGTGAGGAATATTCTTTTGAGCAGATTAATAATGGAGTATTTCAAAATGTTGTTGGTACACCATCTTCAAATGGACCAAGGAGACAGAGGATAAGATCAAGGAATAATTCGAATCAAAATGATAGAGAATCAATAGCTATAAATGATGCTGGAAGGAATACAACGACAATCACAACACCATCACATGTTACAGCAACATTTACTAATAATGCTGACATAATATATGCATTACCGGAGAAACCTTCACATATCTTGAAAAGGAAGATTGAATCATTTGTTAGGAATAACTTCAATGAAATAATAACAACATTTTCCTCAAAACAGCGTATAATAATAATAGTTTCGGATGTCAACACAGACCTTCTCCGTAACATTGTAGCTAATATAGATGTCCACTGTAATGCAGATTACTTCGATTCTGTATACGCTGAGATATTAATAAATTGTAAAGTTGGTAAATCAAAACTAAAACCCTCAGCTGATGTATTGGGAATGGAGTTGAAGAAATACCTCTACACAACAAGCTTCCAGAAAGTAATCGTACTCTGCAGTACCCAAGACGAGAAATTTTATAAAATTCTTTGTTAAATGATGTTCTTTTTTTTTAAATTTATACTAATTTTTAATTATTTATATTGGAATGGAAAAAGAAATATCTTGTTGGAATGTTTGCGTGTTTGTATATTTAGGGATAATTTTTTTATTATTGAATATTATTGTAAATTGTATTTTAAGAAGATGTAATGTTATTTATTTTACTAAGGAAATGATGATTTAAATTTTGTTCTTTTTAGCTTTTTTAATAACTTTTTGAATGAGAGAGGTTAATTTTGAGTTTTTTAGAATAAATTAAATTTTACATGGGTTGTTTTATCTTTTATTAGATATATTTATTAACAAAATAACGTACTAATATTTTTTGTGTGGAAAATATGAAATAAATTTATGTTATTGATAAGTTATATAGTGATTTAACTTTTTCAATTCTATCATAGTAGTAATCTACCATCTGCTTGAAGTTATTGAATATGTTGTTGGTTCCAAGAGGTGTCTGGACGATGTACAGTTTTCCTAGAGATGCCTGAGAATCATTACTACGTGAATTCCCATTCCTAACAACCGGCAGGTGGACTGAATTTCCTTCAATAGGTCTATACACTAAATACATCTTCTTACTCCTTTTCTTTACCTTCTTCGAAGATTTACGGAGATAAAAAGCAAAAGTGAATGGCTTCTTTATCATCTTGTTGACTTCCTTCTTAGTTACCTTTCCAAGATAGTAACTTCTGTAAAATTTACCATTCCTGAGGACAACTGAGTCACTCTCATTCATCTTAATCTCAAATTTTTGAAACAATTCTTCTAATGGATCACATGACTTTATTGAAGCACATGATGTTGTTGACAATATCCTATCACTGGAATTTTTACTTCCTTTCTCCAATTTCTTGATACTACTCTTTTGGGATGAGAATGTGTTTGGTTGAGTTGAATTAACTGAGCTATCTCTAGTATATTTCTCCTTGTCGTTACAATTTTTCCTCAATATACTCCTTTTAACATTCATATATTTATCATCCTTTTTGATGGACCTTCTTTGAGGTTTAGATAATGTAGAGGTATTGATAATAGTACAGGGACCATCATTAGATGTAGATTTACCAAATTCCGTCCCGTAAATCTTATCAACCTTCATAATCCTTTTGCTCTCCTTCACTATCTCTGATGTAGGTATGTTTTTATAGTAATCAACTAACATGTTGATGCTTTCAAACTTTTTCTTATCACCAGTTAATGGTCCTAATGAATAGTAATCTTTTGTTTGCCTACAGTTTATGGTGTATCCAGATTTTTTGATGATTGGTATGTGTCTGGAGAAGGTGATAAGAATGTACTTTAAGGGGTTAATGAACTTACATTCCGATGTTTGGAGTTAACTTTACGAAGGCATATAGTTTTAGAGTATCCTCCAGATTGTCTATGTCGTTGATGTGATTGTTGTAGAGATGGTATAGATAGAAATGTCCATCTCCTGCTTTTTCTAGAGCTTCATCTTTTGATATGATACCAAGGTAGATAGGAACATTTGGTGAATTTGGTGGAGCTTGGCTTCCCATATTTGGAGAAGATATTGAATACTTACAATTATCGTCGACTTTATGAGATATTAAAACACTCTCTTCAACTAGCTTTAAGGGTTCAACAACTTTTGGTGTGTTTTTAAGAGGAACTTTATCACAACATTGGAGAGATGTTGAAACCATTTTGCTAAAATAACTGACTTGTTCCATATATTTATGTTGTTATATTCACAGATATTTCAGTATTAATACTTACTGGTAGAATGATAAAAATTTGAATAATATACAAGAATTTATTATAATTTTGACAACATTCAAAATCACATTTAAAAAAACAATTATACAAATTATTACAATAAAATACAGAGGAATATACATAAAATAACTTTGTTTCCATATTACTATCTAGAATTGGTGTGTTTTTATGAAATAATTTTCGGTCTCAGTTATCATGTTCAAATATGGACAATTCTTTTGAAGAAACGGGCTCCGTTTCATGGGTACTAACCGAATATAGAACGAATTCGATTGTGATCATTGTTTTCTGAATTTCTATCTTTTTTATTAACAACGTTATTTATCTAAGTGATATTTGAGATATAAAGATATTCAATAGCCATTTATCTTCAAGTTATCTTTGTAAAAATGTTTTGACTTAATATAGTTAAAATGTTTTCTATTCCCCCAGTAAAACTTATGTATGGTGGAGAGTTATTTGTTGTAAGTTTTTAACAGAAAAGATATATATATTTTTTTTTATTTATTACCAGATCGAAAAGGATATTTTACGTGCTGATGCTTATTCTGTTCTTAGTAATTTAGAGAGATACGCATATAGATATCCTACTAATGCAGATTATTGCTTAAATTGCGATCCTAAGTTATATCGTTACATTTTAGCGTACTTTAACTGCAAAAAATATGGGATTTGTAACTGCTCGTGCCTTGCCTTCAAATATTGATGAGTTATCAAGATTGTCCGCAGAGTGTTCTCTTCTTAATTTTAACGAATTAAAAAGAATGATTCATGAAATGTTATTAAATTACCAACGTTCAGGAGACAGTAACTATGAAAAAGTATATCTTGATAGAATCATGTCTGAAAATGAACGTCTGCCTTGTCTTTATCAAAGAAGTAAATTTGGTTTAGAATGGCGTGGGGCAGAGGGTAAGATCTGAAGATATTTTAATTGTAAGAATAAGGTGAAAAAAATAATTTCTCTCGTTCTATAGCTTCAGTTTAAGTGGTTTGTTTAAAAAGAAACCATATATGAAAAAATCCAAGATTGACACCAAGAGTTTCTATAACATTGATTTTATGGTTATTGGAGACAATCTCATGAAAAAATTTTAAAACAATCAATAAAAAATATTGTAAAAATAATATTGAAGTTTTCACTGTCTCTAAAAATAAAATATTTTTCGTTTCTTTAATTTCTTAGGACTTTCTGATCTAACTTTTTTTAAAAATTACTAATACCAGTCGGTGTGAATGCTTCCGCAAGACATTGTTTAAGCTTTCAACGCGCTCTGCTTTAAATTTTTTTAATAAAAATTACATCGATTCTTTAGTTTAGCGTTTGGTCAAATATTAATCAATCTTAAAAATATAGAATTTCCACTTTATCATGGTGTTGGGTTCTTTAAAAAAACAACAAAATTACTTTGCTTCCATAATTTTTAGAAGTTTTTCAAGAGGGACAAAACTATAGAAATGGAGATGTTTTTAAAGATGACTAGGCCAATTCTGGACAAAATGTTTGAAACAAATTTTCTCTTTTAACTTAGGAAAATACACATTTTTTTGCTATTTGCTTATAAAAATCAATCGAGTAAAAAAAGACTTATGGTCAAGGCATTGTCTATTTTCTTATTTTTTCTTTTATAGATTTCCAACGATGTGAAATAAAATTTGATTTTTATAAATAGTAATTTCCATCACTAACAGTTGTAGTATATTGATAATGAAGTAAATTCTCCACTCAAGCAAATATTGGAATCAGACAAAATATATATTTTGAAGATAAAGTATCAGATCACTCTACTAAACATTCTAAAATACATATAACATTATTTAAAAAATAGTTAATAAGTAATAACAATCTTTTTACATATCTAATAGTAAGATTAAGAAATTAGAATTTATCCCTTTTCAACATTGCTTTCAGAAGCTTTAACAATTTCTTCCTGTCCTTCATTCTTTCTTCTAAAAATTAAAATAAAAACATTAAGAATCAACCACAATCGAGGAACCTACTGAACCTTTTTACATTTATAAGTTGATCATAAGATTGATTCAAATTAATTGTAACCATCCTTTCACTAATTGATCTCATAGAAGCAGCTTCCAACAGAATTTTTAAAACAAATGATGCCTTACCAGCTTTTACAATGAACGAAATTGATCCTTTAAGAGGGTTCACTGATCAAATCTAACCTTATAACAAGCAATCATTTACAAATTTTAGATACAGAGCTCCAGACGTTGAATTTTATGTTCACAACCCATAATCTCCATATGCCTCCAAGATTTTACCTCTTTAATTATATCATATTGAGTTGCCTTGGAATAGTTATCTTGAAAAGCAATTTCAATTCTAAAATACCTTCATAAATTTGAATTTCTCTTTTGGGAAATATAGAAACCTACCTATGCTTTTATTTAACCATTTAGTAAGGAATTTAAATTTTTTCGTGAGTAAAGAAATTTAAAATCTTTTAGTTTTCTATTTTGCAAAACAATCTTGTCGGTGGTATGCATTTAGGCTTATTTTGAGATGCACCATTTTGTTGGCAGCTGACTATTTTTTTCCACATGCACTTATCACATATCATCTTATAACATCAATGGCGTTTGCTAACATTATTTTAAAATTCAAATTAGAATTGTTTAAAAAAATCGCTCTTAAAAACATCAGAAATTGGTTAAAGCCAATTTGTGAATATGATACAAATTGAAAGTGCAAAAAGACCCCTAATTCTAGAGTTGATAAAATTTAAATATTATAGGTGTGACAAATCATCGATAAATCACCCTAATTATTGTTCCATTTCTTCTTTCCTATACACTTTAATGTAGCTTTATAACATTGTTAGTTCAAATTAAAAACTTTTGAATATAAAATTGTATCAATTGTAATATTTATGATAATTTTACTGAATATTTGAATATAACGTAGTGTAATATTCAAATTTCGTATATAAAAAAATATGATTTAATGAATAGATTTTTTACACAAATCACCTACAATGTTCTTAAAGTTATATTGGTTGGGTGCTGCTTTGGCTCTGATGCCACTTCCAACACAGCCTAATGAAGTACATCGTCAGGATCTGTTTCCTTACATTACTGAGGATATCAATAACACGACGTTTCCGTTTAAATTAGAAGTAACGACTAACTCTGATATGGTGTTAGTTAAATGTCCGGATATTAAATATCGTCATAAAGATTCTAATGAAATTTTTTCACAAAATCTAGAAGTTTTTATATCTGAAAGTATCTTTAGTCCTAATGCAAGCTTATTTTCATGGGTACCCATATTAAAAACAGAATCTGGACTAACACATTTAAAATGTGGAACAATTAATTTAAGAAGTCAAGGAAATCCTTACTACGATTGGACTTATAATGTTATGTGGAAAAATGGTACTACCAATGGGAAGTTCATGAAACGAGAGTTAAGAACTATGAAAATTTCACAAGAACATCAAAGTTGCGATCATTCAGTTGAAAATCGAACAATTTTCGGTAGTAAGAAAGAAGGTGGCTTTTTATTAATGAAGGAATTTCAAAACATTCCGAATCTTTATGTTAATCAAATGTTTTACTATTTTGAAAAATTCAATAGTAGTGAAAGAACTAAAGCGCCGTGCGGAATTATAAAAATATATGGTGATCGTCCAAAAATTAAATTAGAAAGTCATGAATATACTTCGGTGCCACCGAGAATTGACGAGATATTTAAAATAAATTCAGATGGAAAAGATCAACAAAAAATTGATGTAGTGCTTGATATGGATGGAAATACAGGATATTATCGGGGAGAAAAAATAATTTTAACAAGAATGAGATATGCTGGTGAAAAACCTCTTGTTATTGAAAACTCCACTACTTCAATAACGTCCAACTTTGTTATAAATGGATATGAAATAATTAAATTAGTATATAATTATATAGATGAAAATGGGGATCTTGACATATTAGAAAAAAAGTACTATTTTGGTCCGTCCTCAAAAGACCACATAATAACTGAAAAAACCATAAAATACTCGAAAAACAATACCTTCATAAAGCCAAATTGTTCTATTCACTACTTGAACGTTGGATACCTGGATAAAGTCGATTATAATGGTACTAAAGGTGATTATCAAACTTTGAATGCTACTGATGGCATAAAAGGAAAATTTAAAATTGATAAAACCTCTGTAATCTTTGATGAAAAGGAAGATGGCAAAACAACAATAAGTTGTACATATAAAACTCTGGATGGGAACATCACAACTACAACGAAGTTTGTTAATGAGGACACGATTGCTTCGATTGAAAATAAGAGAAGAAAAAAAATTTTTGAGGATCAAAAAAGAAAAAACGAAAGTATTAGGTTGAAATTTGATGCATTAGAAAAAGATAAGGAAAAAAGACAGAAAGAGAAAGAGGAGGTGGAAAAAAAATGGCAAGAAGAAAAAGATAAGATCCATAAAGAAAAGCAGGAAAGCAACAAGTCTTTGTATGAAAAATTGTCGGATAAAGTTGGAAACTTTTGCGCTATCTTGTTAATTATTGGAGTCATCCTTCTTGTCTTATTTATCCTGTTTTTTCCACTAGAAATGATGTACGTCAAATTATTAAGTCCATTCCTCAAAATGTTAACAAACAAGAAAAAGTACCCTAATGTGTACGTCTTCTGGAATAATCTTACGAATCAGTCATTTGATAATTACTGTATGGCTATAAGGGACAGAGAGTACTTATCTTATAAAACGTTACATCCAGCTTTTCTTAAAGCCATCGAAACAGATGATGAAGTAGACTTTATAGTTAGTAATATTTTTGATGATACACTAGTTGACTGCAATAAAAATTTACCCAGGAAACTGCAGGCTCACTATGTCTATACTGATGCACAGAGAAGAAGATATATCCTTTCTGAGGTAAGTTTAAAAAATTGAATAACATAATTTTATCATTTTAGGGTCCAAGGAAAGATAATGAATGTTCATTCTGGCAAATGATTTATGAGGAGAATATTGCAGCGGTAATTGCGATCATTTATGACAAAAAGTCTGAAGAGAATGATGGAATTTCAAAGGATCTATATTGGAAGTCAGAAAAACGTACATATGGAGACATTACTATTGCCCATCACAAAAAGATAAAAGTAAATGTTCTTTCGGTCACAGGATACCAAATATTGTTAGAAAGAAAAGGAGGTAAATCAAAAAGTCTGAAATTATACCATGCTTTCAACTGGAAAGAAAACGATATACCTCAATCGGACCTTCAATTTGTCAGTATATACCGAGAACTTTTAAAAGTTGCTCCAAAGAAGAACATACTGATTCACTCATCACAAGGAACCGGAGCCCGTGTATACATGCTCACCTATTTTGCATGTATATACGATGCACTGAAGTCTAATAATGACGTTAGTTGCCCTTTGAAAGTCATTAAGGATATCCGAAATCAACGCTATGGAGGAAACTTAGTACCATACGAGTTTGCATTTATTATTAAAGCTCTCGTAACAGCATTCTTCAATAACAAGATCCTAGTTGACTTCTCAAGTCGCCGTTCTGACTTCATATCCAGTTATGATGACTACTTTTATAATTACTTAAAACGCAGAGAACAAATGGGTGGTAAATTAGAGGAGTTCCTTAATTTTGTCAACATCGTAGATAAAGGAAAAATATACGAATGTAAATCAAGCATCTATACGCTAGGAAGATTTGACCCTTTTATAATCTCTATCCTCTGCAGTCGATTCCAAAATGCAATTGATAATTTTGAAGGAGGTAAAGACAAAAAGAGGTGTCGCTATAAAAGCGTTCATTGTCTTGACAAAACTGGGATCACTGTTAATGGAAAACCCGAAGCGGATAAAGATAGTTTTATTCATGCTAATAAGTTTGAATATACCACCAAAAACAACAAAAACAGAAAAATGATTTTATGTCAGGTAGGGTTTAAACATTAATAACATTAAAATTTACTTTGTTTTAGGCACCACTTGTTGATACAATCGATGACATGCTTGACATGATCCTAAGATATAAAGTAACTGTTGTTATTATCTTAGTCAAGCCTGAAGAAGCCGATGCTTCGCAAAAAAAATGGGTCCCTTATTTCCCTGTGGAGCATCAAGTTTTTGAAACTTCTAATTTCTGCGTTTCAAAAATAAATTCCAAAGGGTTGGATAAGGACTTTACCACTGAAACGGAATGTCACCTTAAAAATAAAAAAGATGATTCCGAAATGAAATTCACCATTCTCCACTACCAAGGATGGCCTGAAAAGAGTAAGTTTAAATCATGAACAATGTTTTTATTAATTCTTTTCTTTTAGATATCCCATCCGAACATATGAGTATCTACTCGCTATATAAGAGAATCATCAGTTTGCGTACTGATGATTATATAGCAATACATTGTAGTGCAGGAGTTGGAAGAACTGGAACTCTTGCACTAATAATATATCTGATTGATACCATAGATTATTTCCCGACCTTCGATCCTGTTGAAAGATTGAGGTGTCTTAGGGAACATAGGTATCTTGCTGTCCAGAGATTTAGTCAATTTGTCTTTGCTCTTTTGGTAGTTTTCGAGCATCACAAGAATGAAATTATTGATATGGATTCAGAGGCCTATGACAAATTTTTGGAAATAGCTGAAAGTGTGTTTAAAAAAGAGAAAGAAATTGAAAACAAACAAACAAAATAATTTATATAATGCCAAGATGTAAAATTAGTTTACTTATATTAAAGATCATGTATAAGCGGTTTCATAAATAAATTATTAGTTATACGTATTTATTTTTTTTTAATATGATAAGATCCTTCTTGAATAATTTCCTGGACAAGGTTCTGTTAACGTCAGTAGAACTTTCTATACTTGTTATTTCATATACTTATCAGATCATTGTAATATAGATTGGAGATCATACATTAATATTTAAATTAATCAGTATCTGATTTACCGGAATGAAACATAATTCTCTAATCATATCATTTATTACTTTTATTCAAATCAAACAATAATAGACATGAATTACAAATTATATGCAAGAGTTGATTAATTTATCACCACCAGCATAAACATAGCCTTCATCTGCCATTCTATTTATTTTTTTTTATAAAAAATACCACTACACTCTTGTTTATTACTTGAGTAGTTATAAATTAATGTTACTGATATTATATTTCATCCCTATTCTGGTATATTGGATTCTTCTAATGCTATGTAAACTATCTTATTCTATCAATATTAAAAATAACTTGATTAATTTTGACCACAAACGTCTAAAACCAATTCACCCCTCTATTTAAAATACATCTTTTATCCATTTGTTCATAAAAATTCGTTATGTTAAAAAAGTGTTATTGTGAAAACAAAGTTAATTTTCATATTTTTACTATATATTAAGCAATCAATATTTCATTAAGATATACAATGTACAAATAAATTATTGGAGTATTTAAATCATTAAATACTAAGTAAAGAAGATGATCCTAATTATTAAAATTTTTATTAGATCATAATTTCTTAGAAGTTTAAAATTTTTTCTAATCTCGGCTCCATGTATGATGATTTACCTATATACCAAAGATGGGTCCTATTGGACAAGTTTAAAGCTTGTAAAACAAGTCCACATTTTCATTTTTTGGATTTCATGAAATTCATGGACATTCTAACTTCTTGAAAACAACCTGAAGAAGTCTGGAAAACATTTATATATGTCTATTTTAGTTAATATGGTCCGAGATTGAATTATTTCATAAAATATTTGTGACCATAAATTCCCCAGAACTGGACCTCAAGATTTGAACCCCAAATAAATTCTATTGGATTTGCCTTTGTGGATTACATATACCCAGAATCTAATATCCCTGTCAAATATATACTTCTTTTAATTGAAACAACGATTTGTAGAATTAAAAATATTTTAAGGACGGGTTCTGTTATATTTACACCTGGGCATGTTTGTCCATCGCAAACATTATGACACTTTAGTATTTATACTTACTGGTAGAATGATAAAAATCTGAATAATATACAAACATTTATTACAATTTTAACAATACTCAAAATCACAGTTTAAAAAAACAATTATACAAATTACTACAATAAAATACACAGAAATACATATAGAAAAAAATTAAGGACATGAAAGTCCTTTGTAGACTTTTGAACCAGCAACTCCATCAACAAACTTAAGGAGTATACTAGCAATCCCAGCCATAGAATAGACAAGAGCACCGGTCTTGATCCTGATGACGATATAACCATCTTTCTTCTTAACTTCATACATTGACTGGCCTCCAACACCGCAAATGATTTGGAGATCATCACCAGTCTCCTTGTTAGTGACTTCAAGGATGTACCCTGATTTGACTTTCATAAAGGCACATGTGACGGGACCACGCTTCTCGATTCTTCCGTCCTCGTTAAAATAATATAAGGTACATGGGTAATCCGCTCCGATCTTCTGCTTGAAATCCAAGACAGTGGATGGCAAAGCTTGAGAGGCATCTTTGAAGTCGTCTTCACTGTCACTACTATCCGTAAATGACAAGCCATTGGTAGTGAAGACTTCATTATTATTATCACCGATTTTTAACGTTGACGTTTCAGTGTCAGAAGGTGGTGGGCTATCATATCTATTTTTAACTAAAATTTCTAGTAATTAACAGCGTTGGTTGTAAAACTTACCTCTCATTACACGAATTCTTCCTTCTAGTTCATCAATCCTGTCAGCAAGATGTTCTTGCTTCTCACTTATATGGAGGAGAAGTCTATAGTTATCCTTTACTATTCTCAATGTCTCCCGGACTGTCTCTACCCCCGATACAGCACTCATTAAGATAAATATACAGAACTTTTTTGAAAGTTTAATATAAAATAACCACTGCAACACTACTTATAAAATGATATAAAATAGAGGCTTAGGATACCAAAAAAAGAATCTCTCGTCACTCTTTTATCAACACAGTGACAATTACAATTGCGACGTTAACGATACTGATAGAAAAACAAATTCCCAAAAAAATACAATAAAATAATGAAGTAAAATTAGATGATATTACCAATCTAACATACTTATACATAGTGAATATTTCGTAATTCTCAACTATCATTTTTAGAAACAGCAAAAAGAAACCTATCTAATGTCAAATATCACTCCAAGAGATGAAAGATTAAATCACATACAAACAATTTAGCGTCATTTTCCCTAACTTTCAAACATACCATTTCTTAATACCTCTCTTTAAAGTAACCAAAATAGTTGTGAAAGATTTATCTAGAAAATTCGCCCTGTAACCAGAAGGAAAAAGAATGTTTGGGTATACCTCTATATAAGCGACATTTTTTCGTTGCAAAGTCATTCGTGATTGTCGTGTTGACAATTTTTTGACGTGCTGTATTGATCCTATATTTCACTATGTTCAACAACTGGTTAACTCCATACGATCGTAACCCAATGGTTAACACTGTTGCTCCATGGGGAGGATACTTCAATGAATTCGATCGTCTTGACCGCGATATGAACCGTATGATGATGAACACCATGAACTGGGCTAACAAGACTCTTAATGAAACTCACAGATTCGGTGAATTGTGCCCAGAGGTCGTCGACAACGACAAAGAATTTAAAGTTAAAATGGATGTCTCCCACTTCAATCCAAATGAACTTAAAGTTACCGTCAAAGACAACTATCTTCAAGTTGAGGGAGACCACGAGGAGAAATCCGACAAATACGGAACAGTAAGTTTTATACTATTGAAGTCATTGTTTTAACAACCTAAATTTCAGATCAAGAGAAGCTTCGTCCGTAAATATGCCCTTCCAAAGGGACTCAACGAGGAGAACGTCAAGAGTGAACTCACCAAGGACGGAATGCTCACTGTTGGAGGATCCAAACTCGCTCTTGAGGAAAAGAAGGGAAAGAACGTCCCAATTGAATTCAAGAACTAAGTATGTGGACGTGTCAGTTACCCTACTGTGCTGAATGTTGGTAAAAAAATCTTACTGTGCTGCGTATATCACCAAAGATGATGTTTTATAATTTTATTATGATATTTGTAATATTTTATTTGTGTTGAATGAAATAAATTGTATTGCTTTAGTGTTGCGTACTTTCTTTTTTTGACCTGTCTTCATTATCAGATTAGATATTTCAATTTCTAGAAGATTGAAGAATGTTTAGATTAGGTGTATATATAGTAGTGCATAGATTTGGTTTTTCTATCACTTATTTTTCTATCTTTTTATTGCTACTAATAACCTACTCTACTAATTATTGCAATCATGGCTGGACGTTTCTTAACACCATTTATGCGCGATCCTCTCGTTCGTTCAACATTGAAGGATGTCAAGAAGTTATACAGGGACATGGACCGTGCTTTCATGATGCCTCAATATTGGGCTGACAAGACTTTAACTGAAGCCCATAAATTTGCTCAGCAATGTGCTGAGGTTGTTAATACTGATAAGGAATTCACAGTTAAGGTTGACGTCTCTCATTTTACTCCTGAAGAGCTGAAAGTTAGCGTCAAGGACAAGTACCTTCAAATTGAGGGAAATCATGAAGAGAAATCTGATGACTACGGAACTGTAAGTTTATTCTCATCTATCGAGTTTCTAATTAAACATTTTTAGATCCAAAGAAAATTCATCCGCAGGTACGCTCTCCCACCAGGCTTGAAAGAGGAGAATGTAACAAGTGAACTCAACGAAGAAGGAATCCTTACCGTTGGAGGTATGAAATACTTGACTGACGAGGATACCGTCAAGAAGATTCCAATTGAATTTAAGTAAATAGCCATTGTCTATGCTACCATTTTTGTATTTCCCTTATTCTATACTATCTTAATATTATAGAATAAATATTTGCTTTCCCTTTTTTGATTTTTTCTTTTGATCTTTGTTGAAGAGGGTTGTGTGAGTCAGTTTCGGTTATGTTTAATTGTGGGTATTTACAAAGGATCTATTAAAAGTGCATTGTGTTTTGTTGGATAATTGTTTTTGATGAGGGATAATTGTTGAAGGCGGTTAAATGGTTGGTGTGTAGAGGGGTGAGAAATTCAGGAGAGTAGTGAAAAAGAGATTTTGCAAAGTTTTGGGGTGAATGGGAATTTGTTGTTGAGACTTTTTGCATTGTTTGCAATTCTTTTTACTTGTTTTTGATTTGATTTATCAAAAACAATTAGTCTTTACAAAATAACAAGATTATCGTTGTATAAATTTGATAAAATAAGAAGAAAAGTTGATTGATAAATACAGAACCACAAGAAGTTAAAATTACCTAACTTTCCCATTTATAATAGCAGTTTATTTTAATGTATTACAAAATTTCTATAGACTTTCAAATAAAAAAGGTGTTAATAATTCAAATATACACATTTGCATAGTAATTAGAACTTTCATATGAATGAAATCTCTTTTCAAAAGTGATTATATATTTTTAACTTTCTGAAACAGACAATAAAATTGTTGTAAACTACCAAATACCTTAACCATAAAAAATCAATTCCCTTATAAGTGATTAAATAATTATAAAAATCTCTCTCTTTTTGTTGATAAAAGTTGTTGAGTGTCTCAAACGAGATCCCTATCCCCATTAGAGAGGTGACAATTGACAGAATCAAATTAATACCTCAAATAATTATATGGAGTTAAAATATTCACATACAAAGTATCATTTAACAAAGTAATAATAGGAGTCTCTCCCAACAAAATACTTTTAATTTATTATTCCCTCTATATGATTCTTTTTTCTATTTTTTTATACTCAAAAATTTTGTCTTTTGTAAATGTTTTAATTGTCTAAATAGTTGAAGGAAGTATGGTGAATTCTGTTAATTTTTTTTACTGTTATAAAAGTTTTTAATTAATTTCATTCGAAAGAGAGAAGGTTATTTCTGGTTTTGCCATGTAAATAATATATCAATCTCCTTGTATACATTTCTTATTACTTTTTAATTTTGAGGACACTTTCTAATACTTTTTATGGTATAATTTATTTTTATCATTTTATGATTCTAAATATATATACACGTTTCCTTGAATACTTTACTTTTTGATTTATCTTTTATCAATTAAAAAGATGAGATTTAAATGAAATTAAAGATTTTAAGGAGAGAGAATGTTAAAAATGATGAATGAGGTTTGGTGTGTAGGAAAATAAATTGATGGTAATTATGTTTTTTATGTTAGAATAAATATTAATTATAAAATTTTTTGTGTAATTTACCTTAATAGGAGGAGGATTATGGAAATGAGTAGGTTAAGGAGAATTGAAAGTCACAAAAGTATAAATAGTATTGATAAAATATACCAAGTAATGTATTGTAAATAAATATAGTAAAATCTTCGGTTGAGGGAAGACGTAAAAAGTTATTTAATCAATGTTCTTATATATGTATTATTTAGATCTATTGTAAAATATTGTATATTTGTAAAAGGTATTATTTCCATTAAAATGAATGAAGAAAAAGATAAATGAAATACATTGGAAAAAATTCATTACCCTTTAAGTTTACATTTTTATATTATATATTTATTAAAAAAGCCTTTTTTATTGTATATTTACTTTTAATTTAAATGTTTAATAATAATATATAACCTTAATTGCCATATAAATGTCATTTTTATTTTATTAAATCAGGAAGATTAATATTTTTTTCATTCTATTCAATTACAATAGAATCTTATATTTTTATAAATCTCATGAATGGGCTATTTTAATAGTATAAAAAGTTAAAAGGGGAACCTCTCCCACGTAATGACTACAATCTTTTTATGAATACTCTAAAGATACCAATTTTTATAAGTTTCTTCCATAATAAGATAGTCAAATTATATTTTATTATGATGCCTTTAATATTTATTTTGTTTGTACATATCTTTAACAAACATTACTCATTTGAATATATTAAATAAATGTTCTTATTGTATAATATATTATTATTCATACGGTAATCTAATATTTACGATTATATTTAAAATATTTTACTTCATTACAATCTTTTTTTTTGTATAAATAACTTTGAAAAATTATAAAGTATTATAGTATAAAATGGTATGTAATTTTCTTATCACTAACAATATTATAGAATTTTTTGAAGCAACACACCTTTACGTAACTTTAATTTTAATACTTTTTTGTTAACTAATATAACATAGACTCCCCCACAGGTATGAAGAAAGTTATCATAGATGGTTAGGATAATCTTAAGATCAAACAAACTTACCATAAAACTTGCTTCTTTTTCAAATTACCTTTAAATAATAGAATAAATGTATATGTATATTATATACAATTCTTAACTAAGAATGATACTTATTTAAAATTTTAACTAACCACATTTAATAGAATCTATACATTTAACAATTACCTAAAGAATTTACCATTCATTTTTGTTTTCAAAATATATTAGTTTTAAAAGAAGATTTTCTTCAATGAATTAGGATTAAAAGTTTTCACTCTCTCCCTCTCTCCTTCTTCAAATAGTAAAACCTCCTAAGTGTTAAGGGAATGTTTCTTTAAATTATTATATACTTTTAAGTTGTGAAACATTCTAACAAATTTTTATTTTGTCTTCATATTTCACCTGAGAATTATTAATTTTTTCTAGATTTTTATTTCTTTATATTAATAGCCATATTTAAAATGCCTATCGGATCTCTACCAGCAGCTAGGCAACCACTTGGTGGAAGAAGTGTCGGAAGGGAAACTAGTAAGTTTATCAAATTTAAAAAATCAAATCTATTATCTCGAAAACAAATAGTAAAAAACATGAACCACCATTTTTTCGATTATCTCCGGTGGATTTTGACTATCCCATCTATCCTCAGTCGGTAAACAAAACAACAACATTTATAGTATTTACACAGAATTATTACATTCCTATCATTAGATGATCCATAATTATAAAATTAAAAATCTCCCATCCATATTGTTCTCCTCTCCCATAACTGGAGTTATTACTTAAATATACATGTCATAGAGAATTATAAGAAACAATTGAAGCGTTTACCTCTTCATATTTTTTTAGCGTTATCAACAACAGATCAACCATATAATATACAAATCTAAACAATAAACATAAATATGACTAAAAAAATTACCTTTTTTGATGGTTATGTTTATTGACAAAGAGACAAACAAAAGACCTTGTATGAATTTTTATTGTACACAAAAATGGTATAAAAATATATATGCATAAAAACTTAAAAGTTTCTACTCTCCTTTTATCAATACAAATAAATACCTATATATGTATATATGGAAGAATTTTTATACCTAAAACTAGTGTTGTTTTTGAGTTACATTTATTTTTATACCACGATCAGGTAGATTGTCTACTTTTCTACACATTAATATAACAACCATTCATAAAGGTATATAATATTTATGTGCACATTATCAAAAGTTGATAATAATATAAAAGTTTTGGAAATTGAAAAGGGATAGTATTGAGGATAATCATCACTGTAATCGGTAATTGTAAAATCATCTTGCCAAGGGGTAGACAATATATATATGCTCGTTAAAAATGGGGTGATGATAACGTCATTTAACATATATTTTAAAAATAGAAAAAAATTGTTATTATTATTATTTAAATATTATTATTTATTACTAACTATATCTAAATAAAAGGGAAAAAAAAATATATATATATATATAAAACAATAGGAGATAATTTCCGCTGATTATGCAGGCTAGAACATATGAATTTTGGGGAAATAGACGTTAGTTAGAGTATATATTTTTTAATCATAAACATTTTATAAAATATTTCCATATTTAAATTTTAAAAAGATAAAACTTTTTAATATACTTATTTTTAGCCTCTGGAGCTAGAATGCTTAAAATAGTAACTGAATCATCCTCATCAAGAATAGGATCAGGTCTTTCACCATTTGGCCAGAATGCAGCATCAACAATAAGAGATTCACGGGAACGTGAAAAAAAGGAGATGTCAGACTTGAATGACAAATTAGCTGATTACATAGAAAAGGTACGTTTTCTTGAGGCACAAAACCGTAAGTTGGCTGCTGATCTTGAAGCATTAAGAGGAAAATGGGGAAAGGATACACATAACATCAGAAATATGTATGAAGGAGAGTTACGTGATGCTCAGAAACTTGTCAGAGATACAGATGCACAAAGAGAGGAACTTGAAAAAAGTATTAGAAAGATGATGGAGGAGTTAAATGATTTGAAGCAGAAGTATGGTGATGCTTTGAAGGGAAGAGAAAAGGATAGAATTACTATTGATAATCTTTTGAAACAACTATCTGATATTGAAGCTGAAGTTAACTACCTTAAGAGGAAGATCTCCGATCTTGAGGAGGAGGTTTCATTTATTAAGAAGGATAACCAAAATTTGTTACATGAATTACAAAGAACAAGAACTGACTTGGATCAAGAGACATTAAATAGAATCGACTACCAAAACCAGGTACAGACTTTAATTGAAGAAATCGAATTCCTAAGACGTATCCACGACCAGGAGATCAAGGAACTCCAATCTCTTGCTGCCAGAGACACAACCCCAGAAAACAGAGAATTCTTCAAGAACGAACTTTCTGCTGCTATTAGAGATATCCGTACAGAGTATGACCAAATCTACAACCACAACAGAACAGATATGGAAAGCTGGTACAGATTGAAGGTTCAAGAAATCCAAACACAATCCGCCAGACAAAACATCGAGCAAGGATACGCCAAGGAAGAGGTTAAGAGATTAAGAACACAATTAACTGACTTAAGAGGAAAACTTGCTGATCTTGAAGCCAGAAACAGTTTGTTGGAGAAACAAATTCAAGAACTCAACTTCCAACTCGAGGACGATCAACGAAGTTACGAGGCCGCTCTCAATGAGAAGGATGCACAAATCAGAAAGATGCGTGAGGAGTGTCAAGCATTGATGGTTGAACTTCAAATGCTCCTTGATACCAAACAAACTCTTGATGCTGAGATCGCTATATACAGAAAGATGTTGGAGGGTGAAGAGAATAGGGCTGGCCTTAGACAATTAGTAGAACAGGTTGTTAAGACACATGGTATCACACAACAAGAAGATACAGAAACTTTAAGAGTTATTAAAGGAGAGACAGCATCAAGAAGTTCCTTCCAAAGATCAGCTAAAGGTAATGTATCAATTCAGGAGTGTTCTCCAGACGGTAAATTCATCATAATCCAAAACACCCACCGAGCTAAAGATGAACCAATCGGTGAATGGAAATTGAAGAGAAAGATAGATGGCAAGAAAGAGATTGTTTATACATTCCCTAAAGATTTCGTATTGAAGGGTGGTAAGACAGTTAAGATATTTGCCCGTAACCAAGGCATCTCATCCCCACCATCACAACTCGTCTTTGAAGGTGAGGAATCCTTTGGTAGTGGTTCAAATATCCAAACTATTCTTTATAATAAGGACGCCGAAGAGAGAGCCACCCACATCCAAAGAAGTAGCAGTACCTAAACACAACTTAATGTAAACTTTTTGAAGATAATACTACTTATTAAAGATTATAATTTTATGGTTATCTGTGATAAAAATATGAAAATAAAAAAAAAGAATAAAGTTTTAAATAATGAAAATTTTATTTTGTTTTAACATTTACGATACGTTTTTATATAAATTTTTATAATCTTATTAGCAATATGTAGAATTAAGGAAGGGTATTAGGAGAAAAAAAATCTTTGAACACTTATTCTACATGGAAAAAAGAGAGGTTACAAAAACCATGTAAATACGAGCGATTTTTACTCACCCAAATACAAATATGTCTGTTTGGGAAGCGTAAAAGTAAGCATATCAAAGATTACCATAAAAGTAACGTTCGAATTTCGATGTTTCCACAAATACAAAGTACAAAGGCAGCGAGAAAAGCGATGGATTGTTTCGCGTGGATTGACGTTTTCCAACACAATCATGAAATAGCATCTTGAAACGAAGTCCTTTGGAAGGCATAATAATACCTTTGTTTGATATCTACATTGTATTAAAGGGAATTTCCCACATTATTCACGTTATATTTTGTCATTTAAAGCACGCACATTTAAAAAAATGAACCCAATTCTTGAGATGAATCCCGTTCCAAGGGCGATTCACAAAATTCTTGGGAAAGTTGAGCTATCTGTAGAGAATAGTAGAGAAGTTGATAGCTATTTCATCATCCAATGGGATAACAATACCGGTCCTATTACTATCCAGAATCGTGCATCCATCATAGATGTAAGTTATTATTGTATAGTAAATTTTGATGTATTAATTATTCATATTTTTAGGAGTTTAATGGAGAGATTGGTTCATTCGATGACAGATCGACGATGAATTTCTTCTTTGACAGGTTGGTTCTTGTTTTTGCCTAGTCTTTATATTGATAATTTTTATACTTTAGAACAAGAGAAAGATCTGGTATTGATATCATAAAGAACGATCAAGCTACGTTCCTGATTGACATCCTCAAGAAGTACGGGAACGATAGTAGCACCTTTGGTAGTTGTGAAGGATCTCCTCGTTTGCAATCGCTTTCTTTTCGTTCTTCTGGAGTCAAAAAGAAGCGGACGAGTCGAGGAAAAAAAGGCAAAAAAGAGTGGTTAAAGCAAGTTAAAGCCACTGGCAAGGCATTGATGGAGTGTGATATGGATGAAGAGGATTCATTGGATGAATTTGAGGATGTCCCCCATTATGGTTTAATCAAGGATGACGGATCTACTTCTGAGAAATCTTCGGATGGTGTTGCCTCTCCTGCCTGTAGCGGTAAAAAAACAAAGCACGGGAGTGCTCCATCGCCTAGAAGTGTTGAAGTATCAATGTTAAGAAGCGACGATGATGGCGATGATGTTACTGAGGAAAGTTCTGACTCGGATTCATCGCAGGACTCTGATGACATGGAGGTATCTGTTGAGGAGAGAAGTTCTGAACCACCTTCACCACAATCGTGTACCGAGGAGGAGAAATACGCCAGATGGGAGAAAGGAATCGTCGACAGAGTCAGAGCCGATGAGGAGACACCAAGTGAAAATCGGGACTGGAATGAATTGGAGGTAGTAACATCTGTCTACTCAAGTGAGGATGCCAAAGAATACTACCTCGTCTACAATACCAACAACAATTCAACCTGCCTCGTTGAGACACACGAGATTCCGGACTCCTACAGATACAAGCTCTGTGAATTTAAGGAGATGGTAACCCGAAGAAAAAGAAATGTCTAATTTCCTGTTATTACTTTTTTTTATGTGTATTTTATTTGTATATATTTTTTGTACTTATTGTCGTTGTTTTTAATAAAACACTAATTGTGTTGTTTGTCTTTCGTGTATTTTTTTATTACGGTTATAAGGTGGTGTTTATTTTATGTGATGTCCTGAGAGCAATATAAAGCTAGTTTTTTAATATTTGCCTTTCTTCATAATTAACCAAAAAACTCTATAACTTTTACAAACACACTCTAAAAAGGACTTAAAAAAGAAAAACCTCTCTATAAAAAAATTTTATGTTAGTAAATCATTACTTCATCATTCATTGTTTTACAAAATACAAAAAAAAATAAACTAGAATTAACCTAATCATCCATTGAACTTCTTTGCATAACAGGTACCGGGAATCCATGTTTGCAATCCTTCTCTGGCCAAGGGTAAATCTTGTTAATCAACTCATCATACTCAACATCATACACCTGAGATCTTATATACAATTCTATATCTTTAGGCTTAGGATACAATGAAGCTACACCATCCTTATAAGCTTCCTCAGCAATCTGGACAGCAATTTTCACTGATATCTCACGAATCTCCTTCAAACGTGGGTATATTCTACCCTCATCGAGGTGTTTCTGGGTTACGTACTCTGCTACACAACGTGCTGCAACGAGGAAGTATTTTGATTTGATGTGGAGGATTTTGAATAGGCATACGGCTAACCCGATTGATGGGAAGATGTAGGCGTTGTTTCCCTGGCCTGGTTTGTATATTTTACCGTTATACTCAACATTCGGGAATGGAGATCCACTGGCGAAGAGAACTTTTCCGCTGGTAAGTTTGAAGGCATCCTCAGCAGTGCATTCTGCTTTAGAAGTTGGATTGGATAAAGCGAAAATAATTGGTCTTTGATTAATTTCAGCCATTCTCTTGATTACTGCTGGTGAAAAAGCTCCTTTAACGGTTGAAGCACCAATAATACCACTGGGTTGGACGGTATTAATAACATCAAGTAGTGACTTTGAATCAGGGAGATCTTTAGCAAAAGGTATATGTCTCTTACCAAGATCATTAAGTCTACTCTTAGTGATTAAACCTCCGATATCCATGAGGTATATTCTATCACAAGCCTCTTGATAAGATAAACCTTCACTCTCCATTTGTCTTACAACCATCTCAGCAACACCAGTAGCAGCTCCTCCAGCTCCGAAGAAGACAAACTTCTGCTCGGATAATTTCTTTTTTGTTACACGTGTTGTAGCAAGGAGACCAGCCAAGACGACTGATGCTGTTCCTTGGATGTCATCATTGAACATTGTGTACTTATTTCTGTATCTATCAAGAAGTCTGTAAGCATTTTGATTACCGAAATCTTCAAATTGTATAAGAACGTTCTGACCATACTTCTTAACGCAAGCATTCATAAAATTGTCAAGTAATGTATCATATTCTTTTCCTCGTATTCTTTTATGTCTTAAACCAATGTAGAATGGGTCTTGTAACAATTTTTCATTATCAGTACCAACATCAATCAGAACTGGTAGACATTGTGATGGCTTAATACCAGCTAATGCTGTATACAAAGTAAGTTTACCGATAGGAATACCCATACCATATGCTCCTAAATCACCAAGTCCAAGAATCCTTTCACCATCAGTAACAACGATAGCCTTAATGTCATCATGGGGGGAGTTAGACAAAATTTGATGGATTTTTGATATTGAATTGTCATTGGGTGTGATGTATACTCCTCTTGGGTTTCTGTAAATGAAACCAAATGCTTGGCATGCCTGTCCTACTGTTGGGGTATAAACGATTGGCATCAACTCTTTGATATTATCACAAAAGATACGGAAGAATAGTTTCTCGTTTCTGTCGAGAAGTCCAATTAGTTGAATATATTTTTCTAGGTTGTCATTAGTTTGTCTTAACTTGCTCATAACTCTGTAAGCTTGTTGTTCCTCTGTCATGAATGCTGGTGGGAGAAGGCCGTGCATACCGAGGTACTGTCTTTCATACAATGTAAATGCCATACCCTTGTTGTATGCTGGATCTTTCAAGATATCATAACCTCTCTTGGTTGGTGTTACCCTCTCTGGACGGTACAATTTGTGTATAGCTATCGTTTCTTCATCACTATTCTCCGGCAACTTTATACGACCACTCAAATTCGGGGTTGATGACAATGAACGCCTCCAAAAAACTGTCCTCCTAACAGCTTCATTACGCAATAAATTTAGATAACTACCAGACGTAGGGAAAAATAAGGGAATCCTCATATCGTTTAGTATGTAGAAATACGTAGAAAATAAAATGAAAAAGAATAAGTTATGTGCTATGTTAAAACGATGACAATAACGCTATATGTACTTTAGTATATCCTCTCTGTTAAAGTGTCAAAAAACACAACAGCTATTATCATCCAAAAATACGCAAAAGTCACGTATCATAATGAAAATAAAAGAAAGTTACATATGTCGGAGAAGAAAGTACTAGTTGTTGAATTGATTTTCTAAAAATAATGATAAGGAGATAACAAATTGTTTTCATCATTCCAGGGACAGTGATAAATGGGAAGGAAAAGTTTATTTATGATATAGAGAAATGGAAAAGTTCGTTTTTTTCCATAGGGACAGTTTCATAGGGAAAAAAGGGTTCATATGTATAGTAGAAACTAACTTCAATCTGTAGAAATATCCAGAAAATTGTTGTTATTTAGCCTATTCAAGTACAAGTGAATTAATTTTTTGGCTAACACAACAATGTACACATTTCTGATGGTGTCTCTCACTTACTCTAGTTGTTTTTTACCCTGCTTAAAGTAATATTTCACGCTATCCTGTCTCTTCAAGACAATAGATACATAATCGTTATGGAGAACTACAAAATAAAATCTCTTTCACCATGACTTACAATACTTTTGTCTACCAACTCCCTTGGATTGTTGGAATAAAGAAACTATTCCCACTGTTGGCAGGAAAAAATTTATAATCACAGTTTTTGAATATAAGGTGCTGATATGACAACATTCAATTCTACTAACATGTTGACATTATTTCATCATAAGGTATTGTAAATTATCACCATTTTTTTTAACAAATCATCCCCATCCTCACACTTTATCATCTTATTTTATATCGCAACATAAGAAGTATTATATTTTTGGTCATCATAGTTGATAAAAAACATAAAAAAATTGGTCTTTTTTCTCAAATTTCGATGATATTTATAACTTGTTTAATAACTTTTATACTTACAGTACGCAATTGGACATATATTTATCAGTGAACTTTGGTTGTTTCTGATAAGTCAACAAGGAGGTTTCGAAATAATGGAGGATACTGATGTTTCCAGGAGGCTGAAAGAAGGTGTAATGGATGACATTAATAACAATCACAGGTAAGTCAAATATCCGTAATCAATGTTGTAATTTTCTATTTTTTGAGTTTCAGGAAGATGGTTCCGTTCAGTGAGTGTCGTTATGAAAACTTCGCGGTACGTAAACACTTCGACACCGACAGTAAAAGGATAAAATCAATGGATATATCACCGTGTGGAGATTTTTTGGCCACCTCAACAGGTAGCGAGAAAATCATACTTTTCGATGTACCGAGTGGGTGTGAAGTTGCTAGGGTAAAGTTTGCTCGATTATTTCTAGTAATTACTGTTGATTTTTCTAGATACCAACAAAGAAGTATGGATGTAGCCATGTAGTTTTTGCTGGCGATGGTTTGAAGGCCTTACATTCGTCGGAGAAGATTAATGACGATATAAGGTACCTGTGTTTGGAGAAGAAGAAATATATAAGGTACTTCAGTGGACATAAGGATGATGTTCTGTCTTTATCAATGTCACCTGATGGTCAGACCTTTCTATCAAGTAGCAGGGATGGTGCAGTGAAAATGTGGGACTTCAGGAGCGATGAAACTTGTATGACGTCTACATACTTTCATCTGAATCCACGGGTAGCGTATGATCCCAAAGGTACAATATATGCTGTGTCGGATGAGAAGAATCTAATTAAATTCTACGACTCAAGGTACATAAACCGCCGTCCATTCAAGGTGATGTCCTCTAGATCCTCTACATGGAATGTCAACAATATCAGGTTTTCATTGGATGGAAGGAGTATTCTTGCCAGTGCCGATGGGAACTATTTTTACACGTTTGACACTTTTACTGGTGAAAAGATGTCTTTTGGAGGGATAAGCAACTGTAGGAGATTAAATTTTGGTGTTGATTTCTCACCCTGTGGCAGGTATATTATTGCTGGGAGTGATTTTGGGGAGCTTCTTTACTATGATGCTGTTAAGGGAAGGCTTTTGAAGACATTTAAGTCACCACATAGTGGTCATGTTGAGAATGTGCTCTTTCATAGGAAGTACCTGATGCTTGTCACCGGAGTGGATGATCTCATCTTCTGGACACCTGATTATGATGGTGATGAGGTCTTTGATTGGGTGGATTTGTGAGTCCTGGTTGTTGCTGTGCTTTCATGTGATCGTTTAATGTAAAGCAAGGAATTGCGATTCAGTTAACTGCAATAGTAGTTTCAACGATAATGTCCAGTTACAATGTATTTTTTTTAATAAAATTGTAAATAATGTATTTTTTTGAACAAAATATGTAAATAGTGTATTTTTATTGTTTAAATTGTAAATAATGTATTTTGTAATAAAATTGTAAATAATGTAGTT
The DNA here is from genome assembly GCA_005656395.1 of Strongyloides papillosus. Taxonomy (NCBI): domain Eukaryota; kingdom Metazoa; phylum Nematoda; class Chromadorea; order Rhabditida; family Strongyloididae; genus Strongyloides; species Strongyloides papillosus. The sequence continues at coordinate 478,151 of SRSI01000049.1, forward strand.
AAAAGTACCTCAGTTAGAGGTTTTTCTAATAAAAGCAGTCCTTTTAAATATGATTCAAACACAGGAAAAAAATAAATAGTCTTCTAAGGAATGGCAACACTGTTGGTAAGTCTTTAGTCACAACATTCAAATTGATTTTAAAATATATGTCATTCCAGATGGTGTATGTAAATCAAGAGGAAAATTTATAAATTCAGTTATTTATTATCAACAGAAGATTCTTCTCTTCGTTCTGAAAGAATGAGTGAAAAGATCTCACTATTATCTTTTGTTGTTAGAATTAAGGAGGAATCAGAACAGTTCTTCATACTTGATCTCCTTTTTTCTGCAGTATTTTAAGCAGTAAATTAGAAGAATTACGGATAAATGTTATTTAAACAAAGGGTTTTCGTGTTGAAGCCGTGAAGAAAATACTAACATGCATATGTCCACAGATTAAGTTTTAGTTATAAAAAGACGGTTTTTCAGAAGGAAAATAAGATAATTTAATTTTAAAACAAGTAGATATTTCAATTTCTCGTAACTTTATTCAAAATAAAAATATACAATAAAAAATATATACAACCAAAAAAATACTTCAAAAAAATTCTTTCCTGATATAATACATACATTTCTGCGGCTACTTTTTACTATTATTTTGTGATTGTTGAGTTTTTGATATCGTAAAACCAGTATCAGGGTTTGACAGAACATAACCCGCAAACTTATATGTTATATCTTCCTCCTTATCCGAATTATTGTTTTTGGGAGCTCTCTTCTTTTTATCCACAAAATTACCGTTAGCTGATGCCTTTAGCTGGTCAAATATAGATTTTTTGCTCATTTTAGTAGACGTAAATATGATATGGAAATGTTGCAATAAATTCAAAACACCAAAGTAGTTATGTACCAACGTGTATACCATGCAATCGTTTCGGGAGATATATTTTTCTCCATAAATTAAAGATGAAATATTTTAGTGGAAAAACTTTAAAAATGAGATATTGTGATAATTTATTGTTAATAGTTTATCATATGATCGTCAAGTTATTTGAAGATAGTAAAAATATCAATGAAATGTTTAGTGTTTGTGAAAAAGTGATTTCTACTCGTCTAGAGTAACTATCAAAAATCATGAATTCCTTTAAAAGTATACTTAAGAAGGTGGTGTAGATGATTTTCAAAGATTACAAACCACTGTTTACGAGGTTTTTTACACGAATCGTGATAAAAAGATAAATTATTACATTTACGATATGTTTCATGGAAAAACCTTCTTTTTACAAACCAATCAACTACTTTTATCATATGAATCGTAAAGAAGGCAACTTTTAAAAGTGATCCCATACATTCTACCTCCAGATTCCTAAAATAACAATTAAAAATTCCACATTTCCCTACATACAAAAATACCATTTCCATAATATCAACAAAACATTACAAAAGAAAAAAAATAACTGTAATCAAAATGTCCTTCATCAAACCTGCTTATCAGCCCTTTTTTAAAATAAATTAGCAATACAATAATATTATGTATAAAATTAATTAACTAATTTTTATCACATCAAAACAAAACTGTAAAATCTTTTTATTATATAATGGTTTGATATTATAAATATTTTTATATATATTTTATCCTTTAATGATATATTATTATTTGTGGTGAAGAATAAGATTAATATATATATGGGTAATTTTGTGTCATGTTGTTTCATTATCATTATTTTATAGTCATTTTTTGGTTATTTATATCAGTCTTTGAATTTTAGTTTTATCTACTATTTATTCGTAATCTCCATTTTTGATATATTTTTAATCTTTTTTTCTCTACAGTTCTGGTAAAAAAACCTTATGAAGTAGGATGAAATTTCTAATTTTATTAACCTTTTTAATTACTCTTTTTAATGTAAGTGCAAATGATAAAACAACTTTATCACTATTGTTTCTTTTTCATTTTGACAGTCTACGAACCAATCGGGAATTTCACATGGTGGATGTCATAAATTAGCTGTTTGTGCTTTAGATAAGTGTATACCAACATTAGAAAAATTACCACCACAGGAGAAGTTGATATCTATCCTCCTGGATAAAACAAACTTCGCCTGTATCCTTGGACCAACATGTTATGAATATTGTAATACTTGTGACTCATGTAAGTATGCTCAGGAACAGATGAAAAGAATAATCCTAGGAATGGAACTGGAGGGACAATGCAAAAAACTTGAAGAATGTGCTGGAACATGCATAGCAGATGGCCTTAAAGACCCATTCAAATGCGTCTTCCATGCCAGGTGTGCCAACTACTGCCTTGACAACATAGACTGCCCCAAATGCTACGACATGGTTAAAAGAGTCTTCACTGGGTACTGTGTAAGATCAAACTTTATGGACCACTATAAAACTAAGTGTCGGGAACTTTTTACTCAATTATCTAATGATTTTGTTAAAAACTTTAATAAAACTAATTAATTTTGACAATTAACATACAGAAAAAAGTTTTATTACCCTATTTTTATAATACTCTACTGGTTTAACAGTCTTTTTTAACATTAATTAAAATATTTCTTTATTTTTCTATAGACTACAATATAAAAATTTATTTGATGGGTAATTATTTTTTAAGACTACTAAAAGATGGGTGAGCCTTATCCCTTTCACTGAAAATTATTTTTTCCTTATCTTTTATTGGCCAATCGATGTTTAACTCCTCGTCGAAGGGGTTGATACCATATTCGGAGGATGGATCGTAGACGCCGGTGCATTTGTATGTTACGTGAGCACCCTCCTCGCTGAGGCATTGGAAACCATGTAAGAAACCATCTGGGATCCAGAATTGGTTTTTAGATTTAGAATCAAGGATTGCTGACTTCCATTTACCGAATGTTGCGGAACCTGGTCTTGCATCAACGGCTACGTCGAAAATTTTTCCAGAGATTACTGAAACTAGTTTTCCCATTCCTGGTTGTGAATGGAGACCACGTACTACACCATATTTTGAGAATGAATGGTTATCCTTAAAAATTGGGAGGGAAGTTTTGGTAAGAATAATGTTTTTTAAAAGTTACCTGAAGGAAAGTTTCATCAAAGTTTAATTTTTCCTTCCATTCAGTTTTATTGTAAGTCTCACTAAAGAATCCCCTGTCATCAGGGAAAACTTTTGGATGTATAATCTTCAAATCAGGAACTTCCTCAAAGCTCTCAATCGTGGCATTGAATCTTTTATCAACTGGTGGTATACCATTATCCATTGTCATATTTAACTTTCAAACAAAACACCTTATATAGCAATTACAGAAATATAAAGAAACAAAAAATATAAATATATTTTTGTAAAAATGTTAAACTAAAATATCATTTCCTAGTAGGTACTTTATATATAATTTATGGCAAAATGTGTATCTACCTAATTATCATTTCCTTGACCTATAAATTTTTTCTTAACTGATGTTTCTATATATTCCTCTATATAGGTGTTGTTGTTGTCATCTTTGAAGTATGTTGTGATGGAGATCAAGAGAATAATCTTTTATCTCCCCAGTAGCCTTGTACTGTACGTATATATTCCCCTTTTTTTAATGATAATCATCAACCAAAAAACTACAACACCAATGAAAAATATTTTATTTTTAAAAATTCCTTTAATTAATAATTTTTTCCCATAAAATATATTAGTAATAATAAAAAATAATTACAAAATCTTTAAAAACAACCCGATTGTATAATTACACTACTTCTCCCTAAAAGTATAAGTACTTTTGTCATTACAAAATATGTTTTCTCATTTTTATTATTATTATTATCATTCCTGAAAGGGTTATGTGTTATGAAATAAATTATATATTGATACAATGTGTTTGTTCTTATCTTTTTGTATCGTTGTTCTTTTTTCCTGTTTTTTTCAGCCGAAGAGGTTGAAGCCGTTGAAGGGATTCATGTTGAATAGATTTAATAAGGATGGCTGCTGGTTATTTTGGGATTGGTAGTAGTTTCTGTTATAATTATTATTGTTGTTGTAGTTATTATTGTTGTTGTTATTCCAATTCCTATTATAGTTATTATTATTGTTGTAATTATTGTTATAATTATTGTTATAATTATTGTTGTTATTGTTTCTGTTATTGAAATTGTTACCATTATTGTAATTGTTGAAAGGTGTCCCAGTAGTTAGCTGCGAAGTAGGTACCCGACCAGTATTAGTATTTTCAAATGGAACCAATTTTTCAGCGGAATTTGGATATACATTACTTGTTTGTACCTGAGGGAGTGGTGTTTGTTTCCTGTACCCAGGGAGATTCAATTCCAATTGTGGTGGGTTAGTTAAAACAAATTCATCTGATGAAATATCCAAGTCTGCTGCTGGGACCTGAACAGGTAATTGTTGAGCTCCAGATGCTCTTGAATGTTGTTGTTGCTGCTGCTGTTGTGGTTGTTGATTTGGAATATTTCTCCACATAGATGGTGTAGAAAAATGATTACTTGGACTTACAGCAACTGGCGCATGATTGAATCTCTGTCCTCCATTACCATTGTTATTAGAAACTCCTGAATTAGCCAACAAAGGATCAGCAACCAAATTAGGTGGCAAAAACCCTAAACTCCTTCCATTCTGGTACATCTCCCAATCAAACCAGTCTACATCATTCGTAAACATACTATCAGTAGGATTCCTTATATCAATTTGTGATGTCCTTATAACTGTTTTCGGAATGTGACTTCTTTGTTGTTGTGATACAGCTCCATTCCTAATAAAATTACCTTTTCTTTGTTCTTCACCATTTCCTAATCTATTAACTAATGGTGTTGGTAGTGATATCAGTGATGGTAAATCCAATTTCCCTGGTATTTTGGATTTTTTTTTACTCTTATCAGCAGGATTTTTTTCATTAGGTATTGAAGGATTATCAACTGGTGGGATTGGGGGGAGATTTATTTTTGTGTTTTGCCTGTTTTTTATGATCTCTTCATTAATCTTGTTTCTATTATTTCTGGATGGGGTAATTGAAAAAGTGTTAGCTAAACCCTTCCTGGTGGTTGGTTGTTGAATACTTGTTCCTTTACCAGAAATGTTATCACCACCAATAACTTGAAAATTATTGTTATTTTTTTTGCTATCATTACCAGTTGGCATTGGTAAATCAAATTGTGGTTGTTGTGTGGGTGATGGTCTTTTTTTCATAAAAGCATTATTTCGGATGTGGATGTTGTTATTGTTGTTATTTGTTAAATGGAAGGAATGTTTTCTAAAGTTTGGTATGACTCTTGATCCAGTATTTTGGTTTATAACTTGTGGGTGGAATTCTTGATTTTGGTTACGTATCGTTAGTTTTGGAGATAATGTTGTTCTTATGAATTGTTGTGTCATTGGGGATGTCCTTCCTCCGTGGTGAGGTCTTTGGGCCGGTGATACGAAGGAGCTTTGGAATTGTTTCTCTAAACCGATTGGAGCTATTGTTACACTTGTTGATGAGGGGGGAATTACTGATTGATCACTATTATTACCATTATTATTCCCATTGCCTCCTTTGATTTTGACTTCTGTTTTTGGTTGTGACAAATCACCATGATCTTCAATAAGTTTAGGTGGTACATGTGACACGACAACATCTTCTTTAGTACTTTTTATTTCCTCATTTTTACCATCATTCTGACTACCAAAACCATCAACAAAAAGATTCGATTTCGAGACTATGAAATCTCTCTCAATAGAATCCCTCTCATGATTATTTTCATTCTTCTTTATCGGTTCAGGAAATATCTCTTGCGGTATATCTTCATCAACATTATGAGATTGATCTTCTTTTGTCGATACAAAAGTTGCTGCAGCTGCCATCTAAAAAAGTTTTTTTTAAAACACATCTACCGGTCAGTACAATAAATATAATGTGAAATAAATTATTTTTTATCTATCATAAAAAAACTGTCACTTTTTTCATTCATTCACAAAATATCTTTTTAATTTAAATGTTGAAATATGTTAGTTAATAAGAAAGTGATGAAAAATGTTTCAATGAAAATGTGTGTTGAAGGTACCTTCTCAACACAAAGAAAGGGCAGAGTAAAAAGAAGTACACTTGAAGTTTAATGATGAAAAGAAATTGTTAAAAATATTTTTTAGTGTAGCGTTACCTGATTTTTTGATAAAAGATGGTGTGTTTTGTTGTGTTCCACTTCTTTTGGTTGATTTGGGACGAACATTCCATCGGAATCGTAGTAGCCATTTAATGATGATTCAGGTAATGGAGGTAATTCAGACTTCATGTTCGCTTCATTGTACCTATCGAAGAGTGGTACTTGTGGGAGAGGGAGTTGAAAGAGTGGTCCTAGTGGTTGATGAAAAAGGGGTAATTGTTGTGGAGGGATATTATTATTTAGTGGTTGCTTTTTTGGTGGTGATGCAGTGGAGGGTGGAGGTGAGTTAAAGGTGTAGTGAATCTCCTCATCAGGTAAGGGTGGTAAATTGTAAAGTGTCCTTGGTCTTTCTTGTGATACCGATAATGATATTAGAAAAGCTAATACTATATATAGAGGGAAGAAATTTTTTAATATTCTTGATATAGAGGGTTGAAGCATTATTATGAAAAGGTTATTTTGAATACCTTTTTGGAATAAATATTATTAAATAGTATGAAAACTTCTTCCACAATATGATATAGCTATAAAATTAGATTATTTATAATAGAAAGAACCGTTAATAGAATTAATAATAATATTAAAACAAAAAAAACTTGTTTAAACTATTTGTAAAAGAGATACAATGAAAGAAGTTTTTTAATTATATATATTTAGAAAAGGATGCTAATTGATGGCAAAAAAACAAAACACAAAAAATGTGAGTAGTCCAGGGAGGGAGAGGTCTACAAATGGATGTCAGAAGAAGGAAAAAGATAAGAAGTATCTAATACATATTAAAAATATAGATATTTATATATATATCTATGTATCTTTAATCATACATTTAGTATTTGTATTGTTAGTAAATAAATGAGAAAAATTAATGAAGTTGATAACTGGTTTAGGGGGGGGGGGAAGTAGAAGACGAGAAAGAATTAAGTATATATTGATATAGATATGAAATAATATCCATATATGTTTTCACTTTTTCATCATCTTTTATCTTCAATATCTAAATAAATACGAATCAAGATTATTTCATTATTATACGTTAACCATGTTAAAATAACATGAATAAGAAGTCATTGTGAAGCTTGAGTTATCTTAAGTATTTAATATACTGTGAAATTATTATAAAAAGGGGTATAATAAAAACGACGGTGGCAATGTAAAATATAACCTACGGTGATTAAAATAATATTCGGATAAAAAAAACAGTTTAGTGTAGGAGTTTTAGTGAGATAAAAATATGTTGAAAAATTGGATAAAAGAAAAGCAAAAACAAAACTTGTATTTCTAAAATATAATTTTTTTCTATCATGATAAGATAGGAATACAAATATTCCTTGATATATATATAATGTTTATTTGTTTTTGGTTTTAGTAATAATTAAATGATATTGAAGCAGAAGTGAAAATCATGAATTTCTATTGTAGATAATAATTTTCGGAGGGGGAATTGCTATTGGTACCAGATTAAATGATTTAGATGTTTTGGATAAGAATGACAGAGAGGAGATAAATAGTTTTGAAGGAATGTTGTAAAAAATTGTGAATGTTTGATCAAGTTTTTTTTTGCATTGATATGGAGATAATTTGTTTAAATTACTGGAAAGTTTATGATTTAAATGGAATATTACTATACGTTTAAAGTTAATGGTTAATAACTTTATTGGTAGACTAAAATTAATATAAGTACATACAAAATATAAGTAAAATAAACCTGATAAAGGTTTAATATAAAATTTGGAGATAAAGGAAAACAAATGAAGTATATAAAATATATTTTGATAAATCCTTTGAAAAAAAGGATTGGCATTTGAAATATTTTGACTTTATCCAGTATATAATAAAAATATCAACTTAAAAAGGGTATAACTTTCAAAGGTAAAAAATCTTTTAACAAATCATAGTTAATGTAGTGAAATGGAAAAGATAATTAGTTTGAAAACAATATGAGTAGATATTATTAATGAGATGTTTGGTAAAAAATAATAATAAACAATATACAAACAATTGTAAAGGTTTATAGACATGGAAAGTTTAATAAATAATTATGAATAGGTATATATACTTACATACCGTCTCATAATAAGAAGTCTTTAATAGACAATCATTATTAGTGGTGATGAGTAATTGAGAGTACCGAAATCTGGATATGTTTAATAAAATAAGATAAACTTTATAAATCAGAGGTAATAATTAATATGTGGGATATGATAGGCATTTGAAATAAAGGTAATAATTATGAATTTTTAGTTAGTAAAATATTATTGGTTTCAATGAAAAATACATTAATTTTATTGTTCATAAAAAGTAAAACCATAAAAATCGAGTTGTTATGGATGGTGATAAAAAATTAAGTAGTAAAAAAATATTTACAGAGAATAGGTAAATTAAAATGATATGGTTTAATGTGTATAGTTAATAAAAATAATAAATAAGTTTGTAATTATGATGTAAAATCAAACAATATCTAACAACTTGATATAAAATAAAACTTTTATGACACTATAATTACAGGAAGAATGGTATAAAAAAGTTTATAAAAATGAAGCTTAAAACAAGATTTGTGTTCGGTGAGAAAACCATGTTTGTTACAGAAATTTAACAGATCCTTATCCTCAGTATGTAATTCTCATTGCACTAATAAGTATAGTTTCACTCTCAATATCCCATACAATTTTATTCATTTCTTCCTCCTTCATAGAGTTTTGTATATCTGTGCCTTTTGTAAATCAAGGTTATTAAATATAAAAACACTACAAAGACATTTTTCATTTATCTTCTTTAAGGTAGTCCTTGAAATATCCAAGGTACATCTATTTAACAGTTTAGTTTAATTTCATAATATTTAAAAAGTATACATATACATCAAAAATCTTTGGTATTCCTTTGATAAAGATCAACATAATGAAAAATATTCATTTATCATGGTATTATTAAATAATTCTATTGTCATAATGTTTACATTGGTTTATTAAGGAAAAATAAAAAATGAATTGAAGGGGTAAATGGAATCATGACTATTACATATCTAAATGATATGTTGAATCTTTTTTTAATATTAAAAATATTTATCTTTGTCTGGGGTACATCGTTTTGCTCGATTCTAATTTAAATAGTAAGTTGTTTTAATTAAAAATTTAATCTATATTTATTGACAGATGTGCTTTTTTCTTTTGATTAGATGATTAAGTTTTTTTGCCATTAATTTTAAAAATAAATAATTTAATTATATTTATTGTATAGGTTAAAATTAATTAATTACTAAAAACTATGATAATAAAAAAGTAACTTGATTTAACGTCGTTAGCAAAAAAGTTGTTTTGGTAAGATGACATCACTTTAAATATCAAAAAACGAAAAATTCTCGAATTTTCTTGACCCCTGTATTTTATTCCATCTACTGTTAAAATATTTCATGTACCATAGAAAGATATGCCGTTTTTAATTTATTTTGTAAACTTTTTTAAATACCTTATGTATCTTCGTGCTTATTCGTTTAGAAAAAATTATATTCAAAACTTTTGTAAATTTCATATGTACCTCAAAAATTTAATGACTAGTGATATTTCCTAATCATGTAGATATAAGTTTTGCAGAAAAATAATGTTCATGAGATACAATCTTTTAATTTATGATAAATGCATTTGAGTCCTAAAAAATGTTGATTACCACATAAAATGTACAATTTTTTGCTCCATTTTTCTATATTTAATTTCAAGTGAATTTAATCATTCAACCAAAAGATACTTTAGTAGGATAGAATTATAAATATCTTTTTATACAGTAGTCTTGTGAATATAAACTTGCAAAAAATTTCAGATATGCATACAACAATTATTACAGAATTGAAATGAATATCTATTAGTATAAAATAAAGTTTTATAAAGTCTTTGACTTTTCATAGTATGAGTATTTATTATATAAAATAAGCTTTTTTAACATATCCCGTCTAAAAACGGATTAAAAATGAATTAATAGTTTATCCCTATCAATATTTAATAAAAGTTTTAAGTATCTATTTTTTTAATATCATAAAAGATATATGTATAAACTTTTCTTTTATTACTTTTATAAATAGAATCATATCCAAAATTACTTCAATTATACTTAAACAAAGATATGTAACAAAACACTACATTTATAATCAAAAATATTTCCTATTTATTACATGAAAGTTCAGTGATCACCAAACATTTTGCAGTTTCCACTAGAGTTCTATGTATAACAGAAATCCTAAAAGTAATATTGTACAGGGGTTAATTTCATGAATTATAAAATGATATGCTGCTACGGAAAAAATGTATCCTTTCGATGGCAATATCATCATAACAAAATGATGAAATAATAATCAAAAATAAAAGTATCAAATAAAAATAATAAAAAGACTTTTATTGAAGTTAGTGGTAATTTAATTTGTATATAGTTACATTACAATTAAAAAAATATGAATTTTAAAATATATCATTAAAAATAGAACTACAATTTATATCTTTTTGGATCGTAATTTCCCATGCGTATATTTTGTTAAAATAGTTAGTAAGATCCCGTCTTAATAAGAATTGTCCTGGTCTTCTAGGTGTATTTTTATCCATTCCATTTAATAGAATTTTTTCAAATAAGTTTGGTAGACAAAAACGAACACATAAAAAATTTAGGTTTGGCCAATTTAACATATGAATTCCATTTGTTTTATCTGTTTTAATTAAATCATTTATAACATTCCTGGTAGAATAAGAACGTGTAAATTTAAGATGAAGTCCTTTTAGCTTTTTGAACAATGAGGTTATTAGTCTAATTGTTATATCACGTCTCTCTATATCATCCAAATATATGTTCTCAATAATTGGGCAATGTATTGATAGTGTTTTCAAGTCATTCACTTTTAAATTATTACTGCAACCAACCAATTTGATATCTTTTAAATTCAGATTAAGTATACAAAATAATTTTGAGCAATCATAATATTTAGGCATTTCATCTAAATAAACTTCAAGTGTTAAAAGATTTTTCATTTTTGATAAGCCTCCTTGAATAAACCTCATTTCAATCTCTTCCAAACCACTGGAAATAACATCTATGCCAGGAGAAATTATTTTAACACTCCTCATATGTAAATATCTTTCATCTATTGAGACATTCTCATACAAGTTATAATTGAATCCATTATTCTCTTCTTCAATTGGGGGATTATGAGTCGTCCAAACATCAACATCACACTTTTGAACATTGAAATCAATGTTGGTTACTATGTCGCAATTTAGAACTTCATCTAGATAACCCAAAGTTTGTCTAAAATATTCATTCGAAGGTAGAATCCCAGCGTAGTGTAGTGAAAATTGTACTTTTTTGAAATAACGTATAATCGGAGCAACAGATCTCATAAAGTCTGTTGTTAGAAATTCCAAGGAATCTTCTCCAAAAATTAATTTTAATGAATCGAGTTCATAATGACTAAAATTTCTTAGTGCACTTGCAATCCAATCAATGTTTTCTTCTTTACAAATTAAATGAACGTTTTTTGTACTTTTTGGGAAAGTATAAGTTCCATTCCAATGCAGCGCTCTTTCTGAATCCCTGTAGTCAGAATCAGATCTATAAACATTTCCAAATATTAAGGTATCAGGTTTCAAATTTTCCCATATATTGAATATTCTCAGAGGAATATGGTCCCAATTTAGCACATCAAAGTTAACTGTTTTTATGTTTTCAAAACAATCCAGTTCTTTGAAAAAGTAGAAATATTGAATAGGTAAATTTATAATTCTTAGACCTTTTATAATATGTCTATTCATTATAATTTGGTTCCTAATCATTTCCAATTTTTCTGTCATACTTCTAGAATATCGTGAAATATTTATGACAAGTATTTCACCAAAAATTATAGATATTGGTATGTTCTTTGAATATTTAATTTTGTAATTTCTGCTCATTTTATCTTTGTACGATTGCACATATGATGTTTTACTGTTACACAAGATGTTGAATTCTTTACATGATTTTGCTATGTTTTTTCTTTCCTTAACTTTATATATGTTTCTTACAATTAATTTCATGAGATCCATATTTCTTCCAACTGTTTCTGCAGCAGTTAATTGACCAGAAGCTTCTTCACCATTTTCTACTTTTTTTTCTGTCCCTAGTTCTAAAAATTCAATAAAAAAAAGATATTATTTATACTTACTATTTTCTTCTATAAATTTTATTTTTTTACTAGGAGGTTGAAGATGTTCTGATTTACAAGATCTTCTTTTGGTCATCTTCTTCTTGTTATTAGACAAAAGTGGTTATTTTTTTTTGATGACAATAAAATTAAAAAACTTATAAAATATATTCGATATGTTAGTTATTGTTATTTATATACTAATTAAGTTTGTTATGGAATGGCTGTGATGTCTTCGTATCCTGAATAGATAAAATGTACGTATACAGTTGCCGAGCCAAAACTTTCTTTTAATTCTATCATTATGAGCAAAAAATATATATTTGAATATTCGAAATCATCAACTAACGACAATTTGTTGGATGAAAAGAAGAAGGTTCTTAGAAGTAAAAATTCAGACAAGGAAGATGATATAAAATATAAATTTGCGTGTTCAATCTTTTCAAATTGTGGTAATGGTTCTACAGTATTGAAAACTACGAAATAGTAACAAGAAGTATCCTTATTTAGATATTGTATAACATAAGAATGACTCTTCTTGAGTATTTATCTGTTGCATAAATAATTCTTATATATATTTTCTATTTTAAAGTTTCGAAAATAAATTTAAATATTAATATACAACATTCTTTTATCAATAAGCTCAAGGGTAAAATATAGCCCTTCCGAAAGAGAAAAACATCTAATTTAACTATATTTATTGTATAGGTTAAAATCAATTAACTACTTTTTTACTTTAGTTTTTAGGAGATGTCTTTAAAAATTCTAGTTACATCGGTTGTGGGGAAAAATTAATTTGTTTTTACAAATGGATTTTTGAATTTGCTTCGACTTTATAGTTCTAAATTGCTCTAATGTATTTAAAAGTGATACGTAATGAATCTCATATAGATAGATCCGTTTACGTCATTTTAGTGTTTGAAAAAAATCAGGAGATGGTGTTTAATAGTAATCAATCTCAAGAACGGAAATATAGATGTTTATTACAAATATTTTTTTATATTAATTGATATTAAAAGTTCAAATTCAGCAAATAATTAAAGCATTTATACTTGTTTTAAATTTTGCAAAATTAAAAAAGAAGTTTTTCTACTGAAAAATAAGTTTTGTTGAAGTAAATAATTTTTAAATTGAAGGTTCCTTAACCATAAAAGATAAGGTCGATCTTATTTGGGACGTTCTCATATAAATCACCTTTTTATAGCAACATTTTTATTTGTACGTGAAAGTATCCATTCACCATAAAATAAATGATTTTTTCCGTTCAAAACATTATCAATTTTTACCTGTTGAAATGATAATCATTTTATTAAAGCAATTGGTAACTGATAATAATGATAAAATAACTAAAAAAAATTTTACATACATGAATCTTCTGAATTCAACGTTATTCATCAATGAATCTTCTTTAAGCTTTAGAGATCAAAACATTTTATCTATAAATCAATTGAAAACTCATGAATCAAGAATTTTTAATCATTGAATTCCATGAATCCTATGTTTTTCACCCATGAATCTACTATGAAACACCTGAATTCGATTTTTTTACTCATGAATTTCGGAATCCTATGTTCCCATTCATAAATCTTATGAATCCTCAACTTTTCACCCATAAAACCCATATGAATAACCAAAATCTGTCAAAAAAAAGTTTTGAAAATTCTGAATCCTATATTTCATGCATGAATCTCATGTAAAACCACTGAATCCAGTATAATTGCACAATAAATCCTTAATTATCATAACACTAAACAAATTAAAGTTATCATTTATAGCTTTATCAAGTATTATGTTTAGGTTTTATATATTCTTAAGAAAAGTTCTAAATTTAGCAAAATATTGCTACAATGCTCGAGAAAAATTTAAATTTAGCAAAATGTAACTAAGAAAATTACATTATTATTTGAGCGAATTTTTAAAATAAGCAAAAAATGACCAAAAACGTTTGCGCATAAGGGTGCTCAAACTTGTCATGATTTGTTCGTACTCTTCAAAAAGTATATTTGACAATCCTTGACATTTTACTACCCCCTAAAATGATTCATGTCTAAAACCTATTTTTTTAAATTATGATTTCTAAGTAATTACTGTCTTGATAAGCTGATAAAGTCATTTTTTACATCATTAAGATGATTCAACCTCCTTAAAATAAGCTTTGATCTTTTTAATTTTTTAACTAAATCTTTTTCTCTGTATAATTAACTGTTCATTCTTAAAATGCGATTTGAATATTATGAAAATATCTCTATGGTTTGTAATCTTTAGAGTGGGATCTTGTTTTTTTAAATATTAATGTAATGGAAGGTACTTTAAGATGATGGATTTAAAGAACTTTTCAAAATTATAAGTTCATAAAAATATCTATTAACTGATAAATATAAGGTAATTTTTTTTGTACTAAAAATAAATTTAAATTCATCTGTACTATCTAATATTATTTACTATAACTTATTATATACTATTTTTAAAACATTACTAATTAATAAGTTTGGTATCTATATAATGTCAAGTATAATAAACATATATTCAAGAACAAGCTATTAATAAATACATTTTTATTACCAAATATCAAATAGATAGTCTATCCAGTCCAAATATAGAATAAATGTAAAAAATTATACTCTTTTTTAATAATTTTTAGGAACATTTCATTAGTTGCACACTCAAGTTACTTTAATATAAGGATTATCATCTTCTTTCTCCACCATCAAACTTAATTAAAATTACATGTTAAAAAGTTTTATAATCCTAAAGAATATCATTTTGTATTTAATTTTTAAATTAATGTAACCGGATACATATATTTAGGAGTCATTTTATAAAATAATTATTATTTTTAACTACTTGTTCTCGGTTATTTATTTATTTTTTACTCAAGATCTTTGTATACTTAAACTTTGAGGGGGATAGGTTCTCAATATAATTATATGTTTTTGTTTTTCACCAGAAAAAAAGTAATTTAATTCAATAAGTTTTGTGTAAATTAATGAAAAGAACTAAAAAAAAACTACATAATAATTATTAATAACATAATTTTTCATATTCTTGGTATACACAAGTATATTAATAATAATCAAGATTTATATTTTACATTCTAACTGAATATAAAGATAATAAATAACAATTTATCTGTCCCATTCTTATTATGTCTTGATAAAAGATTAATAATTTTTATAAAGAGATTAGATTTATATTTACCTCATTCATTACAAAATTTCTTTTTATTTTTTACAGAAAATAAAATTATTTATATTTACTTATAAGAATAAGTATAATGAATAGTCTTGAAATTTTCCAATTACTCTACCTGATTCCATCTTTAATATTTATGGGAATTATTGGATATTTGTTGCTTAAAAATATTTTGATGGGTACCCCAACGTTTTGTAATGAATTCTATCCATTCCTTTGTTATCGTATTATTAATGATCTTTTTTACCATGTTAGTATGTTGTTTATGTTAAAATTCCCTATATGGGGTTTCTTTTTGGATACATTTACGGATAATACCTTCCTAGCACAGATTGGATTCTTAATTGGTACCTCAACATGTTCAGTACCATTTATTCACGGATTAATTATTAGTTTCATACGGTTTGTAGCCATATACTATCCAATAAAGTATAAAAGTATTTTTACGTCAAGGAGAATAAAGCAAATGTGTATCGGGATGTTTCTTTGTAGTTTTGGGATTGGACTTCCAACAGTATTCTTTGAATCAAGTTATTTATTAAAAAATGATACGTTTACCCTTACACCGTCATACATTACATCATCAATTATCTTCTATCAAATGTCTTATGGCATCTTTTTTTATGGTTCTGCTATTGTATTATCATTTTCGCTTAATGTCTTGAATATAATTGGATTAAATAGGAAGAAATATAATAGAAATATAAGGTATTCTGATAAGTATTATATAATTTATTCATTTTTTACACTTTTTACGTCAATCCTAATGGAGATATATATTGCTTTTAGAATTGGTGGAACATACTTAAAGAATATTAACGTGAATTACATTGCTAATACCGTCCTTTCATGGTCTGCTGACATAGTAACATTAGGCAATTTTTATTTTATCATTATTATATCAAGAGATATCAGGAAATTGTTGGCTGAGTCATTTAGAATAATGTTTAGTAAAGAAAATTATTCTTATTCAAGTGGACAATATGTACAGACTAAGAATAATGGGACAAATATTTAATATAAGTTATGATACATTTTTAATATTTTTTTAAGTTTAATTAATAAAGATAAGTAATTAGTCATTGTAAGAGTAGTTTAAAGTTTAATATATAATGTATACATATGTCATAAGTATGTTCTTCTGTCTTTAACCTTTATTTTTAAAAAACATATGAGAATTTAACGTTAATAATTTTATAGTTTCTTTTATCAAAAAAATCACGTTCCTGGAATGAATTTTTTATTAAACTTAACGATAAGAAGTTGATACTTCAAATTGCATTATTATTTTCTTATCTTTACTTTGGTCAATGCTTTTGTGAATATAAAAATATTTCTTTGTTAAAAATAAACTTTTATAATTAAAATTATTATCATGAAAAGAGTGTTTAAGTGTGAAATATTTTATTTATCTTCAAGTATGCTAATATTTAGCACTTCATTGTTAGAAATTGAAAAGAAGTATTTTGCAGAGGTGTTTCTAGAACAACGGTTAATGGAGAAAATTTAATATTGTTACTTTATTACATATTGGTAAAGCTATTATATGAGGGGATAAGGAAATTGTTTTGTAACTTTAAATTGCTGTTTTGTTTAAAAATAGTTTTATTAATCGAATTTGTTATTAGAAGTTATCATTAAAAATTCATCCGGACTCATTATCATTAAATCACATAAAGTAAATGCTCTTTATACAAATACATTAACGTTAATAATAAAATGAATATTTAAATCTCTAGTTTTTTTTTAAATAATTAACAATTTCCTTATTTATCATTAAAGAGCGCACAATATAATGTGCTACCCTCACCTGTTTAAGTAAACTTTTTTTTCAAAGCATTTATCTTTATAATTAAGCAGCAAAATACATTTATAAATACAATTTTTTTTGTTCCAAATAGTCAATTATAATAAAAAAGAACAAATATTAATTCATATAAGTTCCTATAATAAATTATAATCTTACAAAAATAAAAACTTTTATAATTATAAAAATTAGCAATGATTTTGAATCTTTTGCATGAGAATATTCTTTATAAGTATTATTTTTATGAAATATAAACTATATTACAATATTCTTAACTTTCGTATGTGGTGAAAAAATCTTTATTCTATTATTTATTCTTAAAATCTATTAAAATGGTTATGTGAAATGTATCTAAAATAATTAAAAGGAGGTAAAAAATTATTTTATTACTCAATTAGAAGGAAAAGTAATTTTCTATTTAGATTTTCTTTTTTTGTAGTGGGATAAATATTTGGAACTACAAGTTTTCCTCCTCCTCTTGGTGGTTTATAAATTGTTTTAAGTAACTTAACATTTTTATTAGAATAAAAGAAGTTATTTGATTGTATTTAAAGTTCTATATAAATTTTGAGATAAGTACTTTCTAATATTTTTAATATGGTTGTTGCTATTGTCGAGATATTCCAATTGGCATATTATATTCCATCAGTGATTCTTATGATATTTGTGGGAACATTATTACTATATAAAATTCTAACAAAATCAAAAGCATTTCAAAATGAATTTTATCCTATGGTTTGTTACCGGACTTTCAATGATCTTGCATATCAGATTAGCATGATAGGTTTGTTGAAGTTACCATCGTGGTCAATTATGCCACAAATGTATCTTGACAGCATTTATTTAGCAGCAGTATCTTATGTTTTTGGTGCTACAACATTCTGTGTACCATTTATACATACTTTTTTCTTATCAGGATTAAGATATATGGCCATTTACCATCCTGTAAAATACACAAGAATCTCATCACCAAGAACATCAATTATTCTTTGTAGTTTATTGCTTATTATTAGTTTAAGTATTGGTCTTCCATCATTAGCATACTCATCAAGATATGTTTATAATAATGTCACTGGTATCATTTCATCAACATATCTTGATAAATCAGTTGCTTATTATCAATTTGCATATGTAACCTTTTTTTACTTGCCAATAATTATAATATCAGCTATTTTTAACGTAGCAAATTTTATTGGTCTATCGAAAACTAATAAAAGAAATAAAAATAAAAGATCAGAGACTCTTTTTGCAGTTTATAGTCTTTTTACATTTTTTACGACATGCCTTATGGAGGCTTATCTTGGTAGCAGAATTATTGGAAATTTTTTGGGAAATCAAACGATTATATCAGTAGCCAATTATTCATTACAATGGATTGGTGATTTAGGAACATTTGGAGACTTTTATTTTTTTATTTTTATTAAGTAAGTAAAAAATAATTATGATATTTTAGGTATAAAACTTTTTCTTTTTTAGTTCTGAGATAAGAGCGGCAATTAAAGAGATTGTTTGTAAGGTATTTGGTATCAAATATGCTCCTTCATTTGTTAAAACAACGGAAATAAAAAGTATTCATGATGGTAAGAGTATTCGTGGTAAACATATTACTACAACATAGAATGATTTTCAATATGGAAATAAACTGTTAATTTTTTTAAGTAAGAAAACTTGTTATAATTGATCTCCTATCTTTTGAAGAAAGAATATATTAGGTTGGTGCATAAATAATGGCCGCGGAGAGAAAAAATGAATTAAAACAATATTTCTTCAAGTTTATGCTAAGTAAATTAATCAAAAATATATTCGTTAAAATCTACACATTTTTCTCAACATTCTAACAGCTTTTGAATCCCCGTTTTTAAAAATTCAGAACTTTTAGATTTAATGAAAGTCACTGAAATCGCTTCTTACCGACTCCTGATTCTTAAACAATTTATCCTTAAAAAATACATCCAAATGCTCAAACAAATTGGAAATTGTAAGAAAGAGATCAGGGAAGTATGAAGTGTAAGATAGAGCCCCATATTTTTATTCACCAAGTTTTTTTAGTACTAGTTTTGAAAAATGGCATCTTATCTTATCAATCTATAATATTGAGTTATTCCTATTTTTAAAGTCGGATGATTTTTTTTAGTTTTTCATTCACTTTCTTAAACTCCTGTCAATATATTTTAACTCTCTTGATCACTGCTTTAGATTTAGCTCGACAATCTTCCATTAATTCTGAGTATTGGTAGTAAAGGGTTCTCTTTTACCCTCTTCGTTATTGAGGTCAAAATTAACCCCTTGGAATTTCTCAAACCACTAACGCAAATAGCGTTCAGAAGTTGACCATTCCCCCTATACATTCACTTTGTTTCAATATGCTTCAACTCTATTATATCTAAGTTTGAACTTATGTAAGAAAATTACCTGTAATTTCTTTTTTGACAATATCTTTAAGATTGGGCATAACTTTTTTAAAATTAATTTAAAAATCGAGGTAATATGCAAAATATTATCAGGGCAAGTCTCCCTACATTTCTATATGAAGACTGTTTTAATATGAATTTATTTATTTTAATTTTTTACAATGAAAAGTTGTAGTAAGAATTTGCGGCCATTATTTATGCACCAACCTAATATATCACGAAAAGGAATAAAAATTCTTTACCTGACTTAAAATGAAAAATTCAACATGCAGTGATTAAGATCTCTAAAATAAAAAATTATAAAATGAAGATTGTAATGATTTTAAATCTTTTGCATGATAATAATCTTTATTCTCTAATTTATTTTTAAAATCTATTAAATAGTTATGTGAAGTGTATCAGAAATAATTGAAAGAGGTAAAAAATTGTTTTATTACTCAACTTTATTCAGATTTTCTTTTTTTTTGTTGTGGGATAAATATTTGGAATTCATAGGTTTTCCTCTACCTCTTGGTGTTTTATGAATCGTTTTTAATAATTTAATATTTTTTATAGAAAAAAGTTATTTAATTGTATTTAGAGTTATATATAAATCTCGAGATAGGTATTTTCTAATTTTTTTATATCGTTGTTGCTGAAATAATCCATCTATCACATCTTACCTCTTCATTGATTCTAATAACATTTGTTGCCTGTATATTACTACATAAGATCCTAACGAAATCAAAGGCATTTCAAAATGAATTTTATCCTATGGTTTGTTATCGAACTTTCATGGACATTTTATATCATGCCGGTATGCTACTTATACTGAGGTATCTATCATGGCCAATTATGCCACAATATTTTCTTGATCGTGATTATGTTCCTCTGATTTGTTATGTTTTTGGTGCTGCAACTTGTTTTGTAAAATTTGTACATTCAATCTTTTATCAGGGATAAAGTATATTGCTATTTATAATCTTTTAAGCTATCCGAGAATGTCCTAAAGAAGAACATCATTGATTTTTCCAGCTAATTGTTATTATTCATTTTGGTATCGGTCTTACATCGTTAGCATTCCCATCACAGTACATCTATAACAATGTCGCTAACATTATTTCACCAGTTTATACAGTTAAATAAATCTCATACTATAATTTTGGTTATGCTATTGTTTTCTATGGATCAACAGTCATATTATCAGCCATCTTCAATGTAGCAAATTTAATCGGTTTGTCAAAGAATAATAGAAAAAAATAAGAACAAAAGATCAGAAAATGTTTTTGCATTTTATACTCTCTTTACACTTCTTACAACATCTCTAATGGAAGCTTATTTTTGTTGTCGAGTTGCTGGTAATTTCTTTGATAATCGACCACTAATAACGATAGCTAATTATTCTTTAACATGGATTAGTGATATAAAACTTTTGAAGATTTTTATTTTTATTAAGAAGTAAAAAATAATTATGATTTTTTAAGAATAAAACTTTTTCTTTTTTAGTTCTGAGATAAGAGCGACAATTAAAGAGATTGTTTGTAAGGTATTTGGTATCAAATATACTCCTTCATTAGTCAAAACAACGGAAATAAAAAAGTATTCATGACGGTAAAAGTCTTTATGCAAAAAATATTGCTAAAACATAGATTAACTTTTAATAGGAAATATACTATTAATTTTTTTAAGTAAGAAAACTTGTTATAATAGATCTATAATTTTTTCAAGAACGAATATATCCAAGGAAAAAAGAATAAAAATTACTTTATCTAACCTTCTATGATAAAATAAAATATTAGGTTGTTCAATTGAAAATGTCGCTTTTTAGATCATCAAAATTTAAATGATCTTAACTTTCTTATACATTCACGTATCGCTACAAGATATATACCATCTTGTAGAGCAAATCGAGGACTATCATTGTCATCTTTTTGCATTTTGTTCGAAATTATTAAAAAGTTTCTATTACTCTAAAAAGAAGTTACGTCAAAAATGGATTTCCGATCAATTTACTTGTAAGAGTTCGAACTTGGCCAAGCAGCAACCAAAACTTCAAGGAAAATAAATAAAGCATTTGGTCAAAGATCCACTAACAAACGAACCTTACAACGTTGGTTCCAGAAATTCCGCAATAGAGATATAAGTCTTCAATGATTGGAGGGTTTTCATGGAATAAATGTTCTTGAGAACGAAAAAATAAAAAGAATGGTGGAACATAATCCAAGAATAACTGTTTGGAAGCTCATAGGGAAATTAAATGTCAGTGTTGAAACTGTATCCAACCACTTAAAACCCATAAATATAAAGAAAAAATGGATTCTTACATACTTCATGAGTATACTCCCGACCAATGTTTTAGAAGCATGAAAACTTGTTATTCTTTGATTCACAAGAACAAAAATGATCCATTTTTAAAAAAGATTGTAACGTGCGATGAAAAATGGATCATTTTTGACAATTGTAACAGATCATTGCAATAAGTGGGCAAAAATGAGAGCCCTAAAAACTTCTTGAAACTCAGGAATTCAAATAAGAAGGTAATCTTAATTATTTGGTGAAATTGTGATGAAATCATCCATCATAAGTATCTAAATCCTAGAGAAACTATAACTGTAGACAGATGCTGTAAGGAAGAAGAAGAAATGCGCAAGAAATTATCTGTTCTGAAGCTTGCATTGGTCAACAAAAGAGGTCCAATACTACTCCATGATAATGCTAAACCTCACGTTTCAAAAACGACGGTGCAGAAGCTTAAAGAATTAGAATATGAAACTCTGCTACATCCTCTTTATTCACCGGACTTGTCTTCAACAGATTATCATTTATTCAAGGAATTAGAGCTGCATTTGCGGCAGAAGAAATTTACCAAATCTAATGACCTGAAAAATGATGTCTTGGATTTTTTGGATTCTAGAGACCGGAGTTTTTTTCCAAATGGCATAAATAAACTTGTATCACGTTGGCAACAATGTGCTGATTCCAACGGTACTTATTTCAAATAAAAATATTAATTTTTGACTGAGTTATGACATTTTAAAATTGACTGTCAAAAAGCGACATTTTCAATTGAACAACCTAATATAACGTGATTAAAATCTCTAAAGTAAAAAAAAATAAAATAAAGATAGTAATGATCTGAGTTTTCTGCATGAGAATAATCTTTATAGGTATCATTTTTATAAAATATAAGTTATATTACAATATTCTTAACTTTCGTCTATGGTAAAAAAACCTTTATTCTATTATTTACCCCTGAAATCTATTAAATGGTTTTGTGAAATGTATATAAAATATAATTAAAGGAGGTAAAAAATTATTTTTTTTCTCAATTACGGGAAAAAAAATATTTTATTCAGATTTTCTTTTTATAGTGAGATTAATATTTAGAATTCATAAGTTTTCCTCCTCCTCTTGGTAGTTTATGAATTGTTTTTAATATCTTAATATTGTTATTAAAAACTATTTAATTGTTTTTAAAGTTATATATAAATCTTGAGATAAGTATTTTCTAATATTTTTAATATGGTTTTTGGCGTTGTTGAGATAATTCAGTTATCATATCTTATCCCTTCACTGATTCTAATGATATTTGTTGCTTGCATATTAGTGCATAAGATCCTAACGAAATCAAAGACATTTCAAAATGAATTTTATCCCATGGTTTGTTATCGAATTTTCAATGATATTTTATATAATGTTTGTATACTACTTATGCTGAAGTTTCCATCATGGTTAATTATGCCACAATATTTTCTTGATAGTGTTCATACTGCTCCAATATATTATGTTCTTGCTGCTTCGACTTTTTGTGTATCATTTGTTCATTCCATTTTTTTATCAGTGATAAGGTATGTGGCCATTTATCATCCTGTAAGATACGCAAGAATCTCATCGCCAAGAACATCAATTATTTTTTGTAGCTTGTTATTTTTAATCAGTTTTGGTATCGGCCTTCCAACATTAGCATTCCCATCAAAGTACATATATAATAATGTTACAAACACTGTTTTACCAGCCTATACAGTTAAATCAGTCTCATACTATAATTTTGGCTATGGTATTGTTTTCTATGGATCAACAGTCATATTATCAGCCATCTTCAATGTAGCAAATTTAATCGGGTTGTCGAAGAATAATAGAAAAAATAAGAATAAAAGATCAGAGATAGTTTTTGCATTTTATACTCTCTTTACACTTTTTACAACATCTCTAATGGAAGCCTATTTTTGTTGTCGAATTTCTGGTAATTTCTTTGGTAATCTAAAACTGTTAGCAATAGCCAATTATTCTGTAATATGGATTGGTGATATACAAACTTTAGGTCATTTTTATTTTTTTGTTTTTATTAAGTAAGTTTAAATATCATTATGGTATTTTTAAGAATGAAATTTTGTCTTTTTTAGTTCAGAGATAAGAGGGGCAATTAAAGAGATTTTTTGTAAAGTATTTGGTATCAAATATGCTTCTTCATCAGTTAAAACAACGGAAATAAAAAGTATTTATGATAGTAAGAGTCTTCGTAGTAAAAATATTACTAGAACATAGAATGATTTCTTAATAAAAAATGTATTTTAATAATTAATTATTTTTTGAAATAAGAAAATATGTTATAATGGATCTCCAATCTTTTCAAGAACGGATATATTTCAGAAAAAAAGATAAAAATTACTTTACTTAATTTTCTATGATAAAATAAAGTAAGAAAGAGAAGGTAAAAGTCTAAAGATTAAAGTCTAGATAAGTTTTTTTATATATAAATAAGAGTTTTTTTATATTTTACCATTCATCCCTTTATTCATTTATTGTAATAATCATCTTATATATTGTAGACCGTAAGTCACTATTTTTTATATGTAATGTTTTTATTATTAATGTAGGTGGCCACGGTGTTGTATCTTATATTGTTATTATTACTGTATCCTTTCTTAAGATTCCAATAAAAGTTTATAAGATTAGTACACTCAGAATTGAAAACAAGTTTAATTCGTATTTTAATTATACGAATTTTAGGAATCGTACTTTATTGTACGAATTTTTCATGATATTAGATGCCTAAAACTATAACAATAAAACGTATATTAAAGTACGAATTAATTGTGCTGCAAAACACTAATATATAGTGCACATGAAACACAAATATATGGTATACATGAAGCACGATATTATCGTATTAATATCTGCACAAATTTTAAAAAAACATATTATTAAATAATTATTTCTATTAAAAAAAACACAATTTTAAACAAATATTTTTATTAAAAAAACATTAATTCTTAACAATCTTCTTATTAAAAAAACAATTTCTAACAGCCTTTTTATTTTGAAAATAAACTTACTAAATCACAACTATGTATGTAGTATTAATTGATTTCTTAAAGTTTTTTCTGAATCACAGGAATCCCAGCAAACCTAAAAAAGCTTTAGTAATTATTGTAGATAAATAGCTTACATTTCCACTCTCTCTGAATCCCAGAAAAACTAGCAAAAATTTGGTTTTTATTATAGTTTAACTGAAATATATATAATTAATGAAATAAAAAAGATTTTGGATAGAAGTTTCTTTAATACGAATTCGTACAGTTATAAATACGTACTTTAAAAATTCGTATAGTAAAAGATTTTTTTGAATTCGTATTTTATGTCAATTCGTACAGAAATACATACGTGTTCATCTAATTCGTGTTTTTAACTTTGAGTGTATAGTCATCACTTATAAAATTTACTATAAAATAAATCGTGATTAAAATCTCTAAAACAAAAAAGTATAAAATAAATTTAGTAGTGGTTTGAAATTTTTGCATGAGAATGATCTTTATAGGTATCATTTTTATAAAATATAAGTTATATTACAATATTCTTAACTTTCGTGTATGGTAAAAAAATCTTTTTTCGATTATTTATAACCGAAATATGTTAATTGTTTATGTGAAATGTATTTAAAATATAATTAAAAGAGGTAAAAAATTATTTTATTACTCAATTACAAGGAATAATAATATTTTATTCGGATTTCCTTTTTTATAGTAAGATAAATATTTGGAATCATAAGTTTTCTTCCTCCTTTTTGTAGTTTATGAATTGTTTTTTATATATTAATATTGTTATTAAAAAAATATTTAATTGTATTGAAAGTTATATATAAATCTTGAGATAAGTATTTTCTAATATTTTTAATATGGTTATTGGTGTTGTTGAGATAATTCAGTTATCATATCTTATCCCTTCACTGATTCTAATGATGTTTGTTGCTTGTATATTACTACATAAGATCCTAAAGCAATCAAAAACTTTTCAAAATGAATTTTATCCCATGGTTTGTTATCGAACTTTCAATGATATTTTATATAATGTTTGTATACTATTTATGCTGAAGTTTCCATCATGGTTAATTATGCCACAATATTATCTTGATAGTGTTCATATTGCTCCAATATATTATGTTCTTGCTGCTTCAACTTTTTGTGCAATATTTGTGCATTCCATTTTTTTATCAGTGATAAGATATGTGGCCATTTATTATCCTGGAAAATACACAAGAATCTCATCATCAAGAACATCAATTATTCTTTGTTGCTTGTTATTTTTAATTAGTTTTGGTGTTGGCCTTCCAACATTAGCATTCCCATCAAAGTACATCTATAACAATGCTACAAACACTGTTTTACCAGCCTATGCAGTTAAATCAATTACATACTATAATTTTGGTTATGCTATTGTTTTCTATGGATCAACAGTCATATTATCAGCTATCTTCAATGTAGCAAATTTAATCGGCTTGTCAAAGAATAATAAAAAAAATAAAAACAAAAGATCAGAGAATGTTTTTGCATTTTATACTCTCTTTACACTTTTTACAACATCTCTAATGGAGGCATATTTTTGTTGTCGAATTTCTGGTAATTTCTTTGGTAATCAAAAGCTGTTAGCAATAGCCAATTATTCTGTAATATGGATTGGTGATATAGGGACTTTAGGTCATTTTTATTTTTTTGTTTTTATTAAGTAAGTTTAGATATCATAATGGTATTTTAAGAATGAAACTTTTTCTTTTTTAGTTCTGAGATAAGAGCGACAATTAAAGAGATTTTTTGTAAAGTATTTGGTATCAAATATGCTCCATCATTAGTTAAAACAACGGAAATAATAAAAAGTATTTATGATAGTAAGAGTCTTCGTAGTAAAAATATTAATAGAACATAGAATGATTTCTTAATAAAAAATGTATTTTAATAATTAATTATTTTTTTAAACTATAAAACGTGCTATACTGGATCTCCTATCTTTTCAAATACGAATATATTGGAGGAAAAAGAATACAAATTACTTTACCTAACTTTCTATGATAAAATATATATTGATTAAAATCTCAAAAATAAAAAATTATAAAATAAAGATAGTAATGATTTGAATATTTTGCATGAGAATAACCTTTATTGGTGTCATTTTTATAAAATATAAGTTATATTTCAATATTCTTAACTTTCGTTTATGATAAAAAAATCTTAATTCTATTTTTTTTACCTGAAATATATTAAATGGTTATGTGAAATGTATATAAAATATTATTAAAAGAGGTAAAAAGTTATTTTATTACTTAATTACGGGAAAAAAAATATTTTATTCAGATTTTCTTTTTTTTAGTGAGATAAATATTTAGAATTCATAAGTTTTCTTTCTCCTCTTGGTAGTTTATGAATTGTTTTAAATAGCTTAATATTGTTATTATAGAAAAAAGTTATTTGATTGCATTCAAAGTTATACATAAATCTTGAGATAGGTATTTTCTAATATTTTAAATATGGTTGTTGGTGTTGTTGAGATAATTCAGTTATCATATCTTGCCCCTTCACTGATTCTAATGATATTTGTTGCTTGTATATTACTACATAAGATCTTAACGCAATCAAAAACTTTTCAAAATGAATTTTATCCCATGGTTTGTTATCGAACTTTCAACGATATTTTATATCATGTTTCTGTGCTACTTATGCTGAAGTTTCCATCATGGTTAATTATGCCACAATATTTTCTTGATAGTGTTTATATTGCTCCAATTTTTTATTCTCTTGGTGCTGTAACTTGTTGTGTACCATTTGTACATTCCATTTTTTTATCAGGGATAAGATATATGGCTATATATCATCCTTTACGATACACAAGAATCTCATCGCCAAGAACATCAATTATTTTTTGTAGCTTGTTTTTTTTAATTAGTTTTGGTATCGGTCTTCCAACATTAGCATTCCCATCAAAGTACATCTATAATAATGCTACAAACACTGTTTTACCAGCCTATATGGTTAAATCAATCTCATACTATAATTTTGGTTATGCTATTGTTTTTTATGGATCAACAGTCGTATTGTCAGCCATCTTCAATGTAGCAAATTTAATCGGCTTGTCAAAGAATAATAAAAAAAATAAAAATAAAAAGTCAGAGAATGTTTTTGCATTTTATACTCTCTTTACACTTTTTACAACATCTCTAATGGAGGCATATTTTTGTTGTCGAATTTCTGGTAATTTCTTTGGTAATCAAAAGCTGTTAGCAATAGCCAATTATTCTGTAATATGGATTGGTGATATAGGAACTTTAGGTCATTTTTATTTTTTTATTTTTATTAAGTGAGTTTAGATATCATTATGGTATTTTTAAGAATGAAATTTTGTCTTTTTTAGTTCTGAGATAAAAGCAGCAATTAAAGAGATTGTTTGTAAAGTTTTTTGTGTCAAGCGTAGTCCGTCATTAACTAAAATAACGGAAATAAAAAGTATTTATGACAGTAAGAATCTTCGTAGTAAAAATATTACTAGAACATAAAATGATTTCTTAATAAAAGATGTATTTTAATAATTAATTATTTTGTGAAACTAGAAAAGGTATTATAATGGATCTCCTATCTTTTCAAAAACGAATATATCGGAGGAAAACGAATAAAAATTACTTTACCTAACTTTCTATGATAAAATATACATTGATTAAAATCTCTAAAATAAAAATTTTAAAATAAAGATAGTAATGATTTGAATATTTTGCATGAAAAAAATCTTCGCAGTTGTTATTTTTGTAAAATAAAAATTATATTGAAGATTTTTATATTCATATACGGTAATGAAATCCTTTTTCTATTATTTATTCATAAAATATATTAAATAGCTATATAAAATGTATCTAAAACAACCAGAAAGCAGAAAATTTGTTTTACTACCTAAAAATGACGGAAGAAAAATTTTTATTTAGTTTTTCCTTGTTTGAAGTACGCAAAAAATCTAAAATCGTTGCCACGTGTTGTGAAGCTAATCCTAAACCAACAGATAAAATTTTTAAAAATATGATTTTTCTATAAAGTTTATTTGGATGACTTCTTAGGGAAATATTACAAAGCCAAAAATCTACTAACAAAAATTAATAATCTAAAATAAAATCTACTAATCCGTCCCTCTTTTTAACACCTTTTTTAATTTCATCAAATTTTATAATTCGCTTTAAGATAAATAAATATAACATTCTTTCTTTCTCAACGGATATTACGTAAATCCTACAATGCGCTTTTTTACCAAAAATCACACCTTGATAAAATATCAAATTTTTGTATCATAGCGTGTAAAAAATTTTAGATAATTATATAACAATATTTTAACAAAATAATTTTGCAACAACTCACTAGGCATAATTATTAAGCCATCTTTTTAAAAATAGTAAGTTGATTATTTTTATATTACATAGTTATACAATAAAATTTTTCTAGTATACTACATGATAAATCATATTTTATTAATATTTTTTAATAGTGTTATCTTATTAATTAAAATGTTTGTAATTAGGTTTTCCAAAATAATTGACAGACTAAGTAATATATGGTTATCTACCGTAATTATTTTAATATATTACACACATTATAAATTTTTTTGAAACTTAAAAAGTCGTAATTAACATAAATTTTTATCGTTATTTTTTTGATAGATATTGGAAATATTAATTACAAGATTAATTTTTTTTATAAAATAAGTTTAATAAGATATTCAAATTATATAATTTCATACTTGGAAAATATTTACATTACAGTCAGTTCCCAGTATCTGTAATTTCGTTATCGGCGGTAATCTCTGAAAACAATCTATCAAGATACAGAAGAGGGGGGAGGCAACTTTAGTTCCAATATGTTATTAATTTCATTAATCATTTATATAATTAATGTTTGTGTTTGTTTTATGCAAATTGCATAATTTTTTTATTAAACTACCTTTTACATCTTTATTAAATTTGGCAAATTGTTACTTAGAATAAACTCGTTGATCAATATTGTTATGCATGGTGGTTGGTCGAAATGAAAGAAATAGGTTTTGTATGCAGGATAATA
The DNA here is from genome assembly GCA_005656395.1 of Strongyloides papillosus. Classification (NCBI taxonomy): domain Eukaryota; kingdom Metazoa; phylum Nematoda; class Chromadorea; order Rhabditida; family Strongyloididae; genus Strongyloides; species Strongyloides papillosus. The sequence goes on from SRSI01000049.1 coordinate 508,160, forward strand.
ATTTTAAAATTCAGAAATGTTTCTCCTCCTATTAATGTGAAAAGCTGTTTTAAGTATTTTGATATTTTAACTAGAAAAAAAAGAATCTTCTTGATTCTATTTTAATATTATAGATACCCTTGAGATTTACTTCTCTCAGCACTCTTAAGATGGTTTTTACTGTTGTCGAGATAATCCAATTGGCATATTTTATTCCATCAGTGATTCTCATGATATTTGTGGGTACTATATTACTATGTAAAATTCTAACAAAATCAAAAGCATTTCAAAATGAATTTTATCCCTTGGTTTGCTATCGGACTTTCAATGATATTTCATACCAGATTAGCATGATGGCTTTGCTGAAGTTACCATCGTGGTCAATTATGCCACAATTCTATCTTGACAATACTTATTTAGCAGCATTATCTTATGTTTTCGTTGCTACAACATGCTGTGTACCGTTTATACATACTTTTTTCTTATCAGGATTAAGATATATGGCCATTTACCATCCTGTAAAATACACAAGAATCTCATCACCAAGAACATCAATTATTCTTTGTAGTTTATTGCTCGTTATTAGTTTAAGTATTGGTCTTCCATCATTAGCATACTCATCAAGATATGTTTATAATAATGTCACTGGTATCATTTCATCAACATATCTTGATAAATCAGTTGCTTATTATCAATTTGCATATGTAACCTTTTTTTATTTACCAATAATTATAATATCAGCTATTTTTAACGTAGCAAATTTTATTGGTTTATCGAAAACTAATAAAAGAAATAAAAACAAAAGATCAGAGAATCTTTTTGTAATTTATAGTCTTTTTTCATTTTTTACAACATGCCTTATGGAGGCTTATATTTGTAGCAAACTTATTGGAAGTTTTTTGGAAAATCAAATGATTGTATCAATAGCCAATTATTCTTTACAATGGATTGTTGATTTAGGAACGTTTGGAGACTTTTATTTTTTTATTTTTATTAAGTAAGTAAAAAATAATTATGATATTTTAAGAATAAAACTTTTTCTTTCTTAGTTCTGAGATAAGAGCGACAATTAAAGAGATTGTTTGTAAGGTATTTGGTATCAAATATGCTCCTTAATTTGTTAAAACAACGGAAATAAAAAGTATTCATGATGGTAAGAGTCTTCGTGGTAAACATATTACTAAAACATAAAATTATTTTCAATAGGAAATATACTGTTAATTTTTTTAAGTAAGAAAACTTGTTATAATTGATCTCCTATCTTTTCAAGAACGAATATATCCAAGGAAAAAGAATAAAATTACTTTACCTAACTTTCTATAATAAAATATAATATACAGTGATTAAAATCTCTAAAGTGAAAAAATATAAAATCAAGATGGTAATGATTTAAGTTTTTTGCATGAGAATAATCTTTATAGGTATCATTTTTAAAAAATATGAGTTATATTACAATGTTCTTAACTTTCGTGTATGGTAAAAAATATTTTTTCGATTATTTATAACTGAAATATGTTAATTGTTTATGTGAAATGTATTTAAAATATAATTAAAAGAGGTAAAAAATTATTTTATTACTCAATTACAAGGAATAATAATATTTTATTCGGATTTCCTTTTTTATAGTAAGATAAATATTTGGAATCATAAGTTTTCTTCCTCCTTTTTGTAGTTTATGAATTGTTTTTTATATCTTAATATTGTATTTAAAAAAATATTTAATTGTATTTAAAGTTATATATAAGTCTTGAGATAACTATTTTCTAATATTTTTAATATGGTTGTTGGTTTTGTTCAGACAATTCAGTTATCATATATTATCCCTTCACTGATTCTAATGATATTTGTTGCTTGTATATTATTGCATAAGATCCTAACGAAATCAAAGGCATTTCAAAATGAATTTTATCCCATGGTTTGTTATCGAATTTTCAATGATATTTTATATAATGTTTGTATACTGTTTATGCTGAAGTTTCCATCATGGTTAATTATGCCACAATATTATCTTGATAGTGTTCATATTGCTCCAATATATTATGTTATTGCTGCTTCAACTTTTTGTGTACCATTTGTACATTCCATTTTTTTATCAGTGACAAGGTATGTGGCCATTTATCATTCTGTAAGATATTCAAGAATGTCATCAAGAAAAACATCACTTATTCTTTGTAGTTTGTTTTTTTTAATTAGTTTTGGTATCGGTCTTCCAACATTAGCATTCCCATCAAAATACATCTATAACAATGCTACAAACACTGTTTTACCAGCCTATACAGTTAAATCAATCTCATATTATAATTTTGGTTATGCTATTGTTTTTTATGGATCAACAGTCATATTATCATCCATCTTCAATGTAGCAAATTTAATCGGTTTGTCTAAGAATAATAAAAAAAATAAGAATAAAAGATCAGAGAATGTTTTTGTATTTTATACTCTATTTACACTTTTTACAACATGTCTAATGGAAGCTTATTTTTGTTGTCGAATTTCTGGTAATTTCTTTGGTAATCAAAAACTGTTAGCAATAGCCAATTATTCTGTAACATGGATTGGTGATATAGAAACTTTAAGTCATTTTTATTTTTTTATTTTTATTAAGTAAGTTTAGATATCATTACGGTATTTTAAGAATGAAACTTTTTCTTTTTTAGTTCTGAGATAAGAGCGGCAATTAAAAAAATTTTTTGTAAAGTATTTGGTATCAAATATACTCCCTCATTATTAAAACAACGGAAATAAAAAGTATTCATGATGGTAAAAGTCTTTGTGCAAAAAATATTGCTAAAGCATAGAATGATATTTAATATGGAAAGTACTCTAATAGTTAATTATTTTTTGAAATAAGAAAACTTGTTATAATGGATCTCCAGTCTTTTCAAGAACGGATATGTCTCAGAAAAAAAGATAAAAATTACTTCACTTAATTTCTATGATAAAATAAAATATATCGTGAATAAAATTTCGAAAGTAAAAAAATGTAAAATAAAAATTAGCAATGATTTTGAATCTTTTGCTTGAGAATATTCTTTATAAGTATCATTTTTATGAAATATAAATTATATTATAATATTCTTAACCTTCGTATATGGCGAAAAAATCCTTATTCTATTATTTATTCTTGAAATCTATTAAAATGGTTATGTGAAATGTATCTAAAAAAATTAAAAGGAGTTAAAAAATTATTTTATTACTCAATTAGAAGGAAAAGTAATTTTCTATTTAGATTTTCTTTTTTGTAGTGGGACAAATATTTGGAATTATAAGTTTTCCTACGCCTCTTGGTGATTTATGAATTGTTTTAAGTAACTTAACATTTTTATTAGAAAAAAAGAAGTTATTTGATTGTATTTAAAGTTCTATATAAATCTTGAGATAGGTACTTTCTAATATTTTTAATATGGTTGTTGCTGTTGTCGAGATATTCCAATTGGCATATTATATTCCATCAGTGATTCTTATGATATTTGTGGGAACATTATTACTATATAAAATTTTAACAAAATCAAAAGCATTTCAAAATGAATTTTATCCCATGGTTTGTTATCGGACTTTCAATGATATTTCATACCAAATTAGCATGATGGCTTTGTTGAAGTTACCATCGTGGTCAATTATGCCACAATTCTATCTTGACAATACTTATTTAGCAGCATTATCTTATCTTTTCGGTGCTACAACATGCTGTGTACCATTTATACATACTTTTTTCTTATCAGGATTAAGATATATGGCCATTTACTATCCTGTAAAATACACAAGAATCTCATCATTAAGAACATCAATTATTCTTTGTAGTTTATTGCTTATTATTAGTTTAAGTATTGGTCTTCTATCATTAGCATACTCATCAAGTTATTTTTATAATAATGTTACTGGAATCACTACAGCAGCATATCTTGATAAATCAGTTGTTTATTATCAATTCGCATATGTAACCTTTTTTTATTTACCAATAATTATAATATCAGCTATTTTTAACGTAGCAAATTTTATTGGTCTATCGAAAATTAATAAAAGAAATAAAAATAAAAGGTCAGAGACACTTTTTGCAATTTATAGTCTTTTTACATTTTTTACGACATGCCTTATGGAGGCTTATCTTGGTAGCAGAATTATTGGAAATTTTTTGGGAAATCAAACGATTATATCAATAGCCATGTATTCTTTAACATGGATTGGTGATTTAGGAACATTTGGAGACTTTTATTTTTTTATTTTTATTAAGTAAGTTTAGATATTATTATGGTTTTTCAAGAATGAAATTTTTTTTAGTTCTGAGATAAGAGCGGCAATTAAAGAGATTGTTTGTAAGGTATTTGATATCAAATATGCTCCTTCATTTGTTAAAACAACGGAAATAAAAAGTATTCATAATGGTAAGAGTATTCGTAGTAAAAATATTACTAAAACATAGAATGATTTTCAATATGGAAATAAACTGTTAATTTTTTTAAGTAAGAAAACTTGTTATGATTGATCTGCTATCTTTTGAAGAAAGAATATATCTCACGAAAAGGAATAAAAATTACTTTACCTGACTTAATATGAAAAATTCAACATGCAGTGATTAAGATCTCTAAAATAAAAAATTATAAAATGAAGATTGTAATGATTTTAAATCTTTTGCATGATAATAATCTTTATTCTCTAATTTATTTTTAAAATCTATTAAATGGTTATGTGAAGTGTATCTAAAATAATTGAAGGAGGTAAAAAAATTGTTTTATTACTCAACTTTGTTCAGATTTTCTTTTTTTTGTAGTGGGATAAATATTTTGAATTCATAAGTTTTCCTCTTCCTCTTAGCGGTTTATGAATTGTCTTTAATAATTTAATATTTTTTATAGAAAAAAGTTATTTAATTGTATTTAGAGTTATATATAAATCTCGAGATAGGTATTTTCTAATTTTTTTATATAGTGGTTGCTGAAATAATCCAGCTATCATATCTTACCCCTTCATTGATTCTAAAAACGTTTGTTGCCTGTATATTACTACATAAGATTCTAACGAAATCAAAGACATTTCAAAATGAATTTTATCCTATGGTTTATTATCGAACTTTCATGGACATTTTATATCATGCCGGTATGCTACTTATACTTAGGTATCCATCATGGCCAATTATGCCACAATATTTTCTTGATATTGTTTATATTCCTTTGATTTGTTATGTTTTCGGTGCTGCAACTTGTTGTGTACCATTTGTACATTCAATCTTTTATCAGGGATAAAGTATATTGCTATTTATAATCTTTTAAGCTATCCGAGAATGTCCTAAAGAAGAACATCATTGATTTTTCCAGCTAATTGTTATTATTCATTTTGGTATCGGTCTCACATCGTTAGCATTCCCATCACAGTACATCAATAACAATGTTACTAACATTATTTCACCAGTTTATACAGTTAAATAAATTTCATATTATAATTTTGGTTATGCTATTGTTTTCTATGGATCAACAGTCATATTATCAGCCATCTTTCATGTAGCAAATTTAATTAGCTTGTCGAAGAAGAATAAAAAAATTAAAATAAAAGATCAGAGAATGTTTTTGTAAATTATAGTCTTTTTTCATTTTTTACAACATGCCTTATGGAGGCTTATCTTGTAATCCAGATGGATCTGGGGAACCCCTAAAGGGGTTCCAAATATAATAAATTACACTTGAGGTTTTATTCAAACTTTTATTTAAGATAATTGTATAATATAAAATAATATATGTTGTCTGTTACAACATACACAAAAAGTAAAGATAATGATATAGTTAAAAAGTATGCTCTTTATATATTGTGCCTCCTAGTTATGTCCTCCTCTTTCTTTTGGTATTCCTTTGACTCATACTTCTCTGGGGTTTACAATCTTGGTAGCAGAATTATTGGAAATTTTTTGGGAAATCAAACGATTATATCAATAGCCAATTATTCTTAAACATGGATTGGTGATTTAGGAACATTTGGAGACTTTTATCTTTTTATTTTTATTAAGTAAGTTTAGATATCATTATGGTTCTTCAAGAATGAAACTTTTCTTAGTTCTGAGATAAGAGCGGCAATTAAAGATATTGTTTGTAAAATATTTTGTATTAAATATACTCCTTCATTAGTCAAAACAACGGAAATAAAAAGTATTCTGAAGGTAAAAGTCTTTGTGCAAAAAATATTGCTAAAATATAGAATGATTTTTAATAGGTAAAGTACTTTAATAGTTAATTATTTTTTGAAATAAGAAAACTTGTTATAATAGATCTCTAATTTTTTCAAGAACGAATATATACAAGGAAAAAGAATAAAAATTACTTTATCTAACCTTCCATGATAAAATAAAATATATTGTGATTAAAATCTCTAAAGTAAAAAACTATAAAATAAAGATAGTAATGATTTAAGTTTTTTGCATGAGGATAATCTTATAGGTATCATTTTTGTAAAATATGAGTTATATTACAATGTTTTTAACTTTCGTGTATGGTAAAAAATCTTTATTTGATTATTTATACCTGGGATATGTTAATTGTTTATGTGAAATGTATATAAAATATAATTAAAGGAATCAAAAAATTATTTTATTACCCAATTACTGGAAAAAATATTTTATTCATATTTTCTTTTTTATATTGAGATAAATATTTAGAATTCATAAGTTTTCTTTCTCCTCTTGGTAGTTTATGAATTGTTTCTAATATTTTAATATTGTTATTAAAAAAATATTTAATTGTATTTAAAGTTATATATAAGTCTTGAGATAACTATTTTCTAATATTTTTAATATGGTTGTTGGTTTTGTTCAGACAATTCAGTTATCATATGTTATCCCTTCACTGATTCTAATGATATTTGTTGCTTGTATATTATTGCATAAGATCCTAACGAAATCAAAGGCATTTCAAAATGAATTTTATCCCATGGTTTGTTATCGAATTTTCAATGATATTTTATATAATGTTTGTATACTATTTATGCTGAAGTTTCCATCATGGTTAATTATGCCACAATATTATCTTGATAGTGTTCATATTGCTTCAATATATTATGTTTTTGGTGCTGTAACTTTTTGTGTACCATTTTTACATTCCACTTTTTTATCAGTGATAAGGTATATGGCCATTTATCATCCTGTAAGATATTTAAGAATGTCATCAAGCAAAACATCAATTATTCTTTGTAGCTTGTTTTTTTTAATTAGTTTTGGTATTGGCCTTCCAACATTAGCATTCCCATCAAAGTACATCTATAACAATGCTACAAACACTGTTTTACCATCCTATGCAGTTAAATCAGTTACATACTATAATTTTGGTTATGCTATTGTTTTCTATGGATCAACAGTCGTATTATCAGCCATCTTCAATGTAGCAAATTTAATCGGTTTGTTAAAGAATAATAAAAAAAATAAGAACAAAAGATCAGAGTATGTTTTTGCATTTTATACTCTCTTTACACTTTTTACAACATCTCTAATGGAGGCATATTTTTGTTGTCGAATTTCTGGTAATTTCTTTGGTAATCAACAACTGTTGGTAATAGCCAATTATTCTGTAGTATGGATTGGCGATATACAAACTTTAGGTCATTTTTATTTTTTTGTTTTTATTAAGTAAGTTTAGATATTATTATGGTATTTTTAAGAATAAAACTTTTTCTTTATTAGTTCTGAGATTGTAGGGTGGGACAACCCACCCTTTATAAAATAATATAAAAGAAAGATATACTTATAATATACACATTATTGTTAATCAGAGAGCTTTTAAAATAAATTTAATATATATTCCATCTACCTTTTATCAAACAGATTACATGGAGGTTCCACGAACCATAAACAATATTTAATTCTCAAAAAAAATCAATGCATTGTTTTTCCATATCTATAACCGATATTCTGCATGATGTTAATTTTTATTGTACGTTATTATCATTTTCACAATACTCATGGTACTTTAACATTTAGAAATTCAGCCTAGGTATATATGTAGTTTGCAACATATAGGCATTTTTTGCCTTGCATCCTACGCTTCTCATTAATCTTAGTTGTTTATTGAGTTGTAACGTTGATTAAGATAAGTATAGTTGTGCACAACATAGGATAGAATTACTGAGACATTTTTTAAAACAATCAGGTACCATCAGAGTTACTAAGTAGAAGATACATTCTTGAGTATTACACTCTTTATCTACAAATGTTATATAATTCCGTTATTTGCTAAATTTCATATCATTTTTAGTTTTCGATATCAACATGTCGTTTAATTATCGTTCAAGTAGTTTACCTACAAAGCAAAATACTTCCCTCCACGTAAGTGGCGATGCTCACGCAAGTGAGACCAAGCCTGTCAACATAATGCTACAACCATCACAGGTTGTACCCATTATGTTACAAGCACGACCCCCAATCCACGAAAGTGGCGATCATCATGTTAGTGAAGTCTTTCCTAATCATGATACTACGTATGCTTCAAAAGCTACACCATCCAACAAGGTTGTCTCTTTTCAAGAGCATCCTAAACTATTGCCCAACGTGGACACGTCATTACCTGCTTTCAAGGGATGGCGTAATTTGTTCCACAAAGGCAGCACCTCTATATTATCTCAAGTTTCGCATTTGAGATTACCACGTCAGGTTGACGAAGCGAAACCAGGCCAAAATGGTATCCCATTGGCTGAGCAGTCGACTATTATGAAAACCGTTATTGCTGAATTGCTTAACGAACAGCAGCAAGTACTTGATACAGAGCCTCACAAGTACGATGCTCTCCGTGCCGAACAAACCAACCGGTTAACGGAGGTTTTGAAAGAATTACATATTAGTAGTGACTATTATGTTCCCGACTTACGAGCATCTTATACTCCCAAGAAAAGATCAATTCGCACTGTTAGCGAATTGGAAAATGCTCTGTTATTAGCCCAAACAAAGAAAATGTTTGGTACATTTAAAGGAAAATCAATTAACGGTTATACCAATTTTATGCAACATTGCATTAATACACTCAATCTTTTAGCCCATAATAAGGATGAATTCCCGGTAATTGTTAAAATAGCAGCAAAGCTAGTCAATTACATCATTCCTTCGGATAGCAAAATTGCTAATGCCCGAAACATCGCTGTTACCAAGAAAAGCACTGTCGATGGCTTTTCAGTTAGTTACAATTTTACATTGACAGAAATATTAAATGATATAAAGGACATTCTGGCTAGGCAAGGTCTGCAAAGTTATGAAAACTTCTATGCCGTGCCTCCCATGAATGACGCATTAGATGTTTCCGCTCACGAAACTAAATTCTCTGAGTATATACGAAAAAAATTCTCGGTCACCAATCCTAATGCCTTTTTCCGGACTTCTAAGGATCTTAAAAGAGATCAATTAATGTTGTTTACAAAAGGGTTACATCCGTTGTTACGCCTTAACAACATTACCCCCAATCTGTATGAGTTGGAATATGATGATTTTGTTGCATCATATATAGAAACTCAGATTAGAATGCAACCGGCAATTGATGTAATTCGGCGCCCTCATTTATCACGGGGAATGAAGCCTAATGCTAATAAAATACAGTCTTCTGATCGTAGATCTAGTCGTCATCCTAATAATTCTCATAGTAAGAATAATCACAATCACCAGCATACTTATAAAGGGAATAATAATAATACTTTTAACAACAATAATAAAAACAAGTATAATAATCAGGCTAATACATCTAACGGTCACATATCACGTCAATTAACGAAACATGCCGATGTTCGTAGACCTAACACGACGTATAATACAAACAAGGCTCCAACAGGTGGAACTACCAACCGCCGTGGAGACCATAAGACCTATCCTAAGAGTAAAAGCACCACTCGCTATTCACAGCAAAGTAAAATCAACAATGTACAGGCATCACATGACGATCGTACAGATGCACAATCCACTGGTAAACTTGATGGCATTGTCTATGATCTAAGTAATCTTGTCAAAGAGTTAAAACTTAACACATTGACTATTTGCATGTTAATACTAGCTTTTCTAATTCCATTCGGAGCATCAGCACCTATCGGTAAATGTAAGCTGGCTCCCTCACAATATGGTGCTTATTACAATCAACGCGATTTTGGCGTTGACAATATGGTAAAAGTACATTATAAACAACTACTACCCAATTGTAAAATTGGGAGCATAATAGAAAATAAAGGTATTAGAGTAAAAGATGTTTTTCTTGATTACCACTTCGATCTTGATAAGAAAATAACTACAATTGCCAATCCAAATTGTCATAATGTAAAAACTGTTCGCTTCGATAACAATAATAATGATTTTGTCGAAATATCAGACGACACAGTTGATTCATCTTCTATTCTTAAGAAGGTACATGCAGCCATATCAGATTATGAACAATCTTGTGAGCTTTCCAATATGGTAGCTCCAATTAAGGAAGCGCCCCCAAAGGTAATACAAAATGCCGCGACGGAAAAGGGTAAAACACCCGCTTCCAGTAATACAAATAAGGCACCTGAAGCTACAACTACACTTCGTGCCAGCACACAAGATAAAACAGTTGTATCTAAAATAGAAGCTGAGTTACGTAATTGTGAGGCTAAATTGAAAAGCCAAACGAAGGAAGTCGAGAAATTAAAGAAGTCAGAACGCATTTTGGCAGACGATAAATCTAAAATACTCGACGATATTAAGACAGTTACAACACATATAGAAGGCATACCTAATGCTTTAACGTTGACTATTCCTCCAATATCAATGAAGAAGGAACTTCAATCCCTCACCACCGTGGTACAGTCGGTTATTGCGGGTGAGCGTCAGAAAGCTGCATTGCATGAACAGCAAATATCTTCTATCCGAGAGCTCGAAGACAAGTTATTAGAATGTCAAAACGAGCGAAAAAAGTTGAAAAAGGAGCTGGAGTTAAAGAATAACGAACTTCACCTCCTCAAGGGTGATAATACTAAATGTATGAGCGATATGAAAATCGTGCAACAGTATGTAGATAAGACGATTGATGAGAGAGAGGAGCTTAACCAACTCCGTGCCTCAGCCTCGTCTTGTACCAAGAACACCAATGATCTGCAGCACTGTCTTCAGGACACGCTGCTGTTGAATAGTGAAGTTCAACTTCTTCATAAGCAAGTAAACGAGAAATCTACACAAACGGATAGTTTACAGAATGAAATCGACGAATTAACAGCTCGTATTACTTCCTTAAACGAACTATTAGAGTTGAAAAATAGTGAGTTAACTACCTTTCGTACTGACTATATGAAAAAGACTGAACATCTGTCTACAATTGAAGCAATGGAATTCGATATTAAGGCATTACGCGTAGAATTGGCTTCCCTCAAAGATGTTCGCGAGCAATCACGTGAACTTAAAATACAATTGCATGATGCTCTACAACTGGCATCATCTAATATTGTCTGTAACACAACCACATCGGTTGATCAGGACAATGTATCTGTAAACAATGACATTCCACAAGTTGTCACTAACGTTACTTGTGTAGATGCACCACAATCGTCCGTGCCTTGTGATGGCATAATGGAAAAGCATGAGATATGTTTGAACAGTAATATTAACCTTAGGGTCGAGAATGCCCAATTAAAAGGACAATTACACGATGCCGTCAAGCAGACGGGGGATGTGCAGCAACATCCTGTTCCATCTAACCCAATCACATATTACAGAATTCGTTGTTTGGACAACGATCCTGATATGTACACCTCGTTCATGAATTGGATTAAGTTGATACGCGATCAACAATTTGATACAGCTATTCATGAAATGCCAAACACAGTAGCAAGCGCAATGACTTTGATCGCTACCATCCTTACAAAGTACGGCTTTAATAAAGCCGCTAAAATGGTACAAGATTTCCGATCTACAGATGCACCAAACAATACATTGTTTGTGAATGAACCATTGTTATCCACACATCATAATGACTTGCTGTTAGGAAATCCCATTCGTGTATCACGGAATGGCGTAGTTAATAACATTGCTGTTGAAGATGCACCGTCTAAACTGCCTATCATTAAAATTCAATTCCCTTCATTTACGATGAATGCCCTATTAGACACGGGTGCAAATATAAACGTCATATACAAGACAATTTATGACCAATTACCCAAAAATATAAAGTCTAACATTGTATCCAAAAGTAGTGGAGCACAGTTAGCAAACAATACAGTTATGAAGTTCTTAGGCTCCACGATAATAACCCTTAAAGTAAATAATAAAGTATCAAAAATTAAAACTCACGTTTCTGATACTATTCCTCATGACATGGTAATCGGAATACCAGGTCTTCGAGCTATATATGGTAACGAATTAACTATCAACTTGGTTGATTCTAATTCTCATGAGGAGCAATTTTTCACAGTTAAAACCATTGATAATATCACTATTCTTCCCATGACTACCAGAGTAGTACATGTCACACCTAACGTAAAAACCATGCATAACAAAGTGAATTTCCTCTTCCAAAGTAATAACCATTGGAAAAGAGTAAATCACATAATGACTTATGACCAAATAGGTCCGGTAATTGATAACAGATACGCTGTTATTATACAAAATAAGGGATATAATCCGGTAAATATACCCAGTAACACTGAAATCGGTAAACTCTTTTCAATTGAAGAGCTAGATGAAAATACTATTCGTATATCTGGAGAAGAGATAATTCCAGATGATGCTTATTGGGAGAATTCTCTTCCTAATTATCCGCATCCTCACCCACCTCTAACTAGAGAAAAGTTATTTGACTTGATTGAATGGGAATCATGCGTGTTATCAGAAAAAAGTAAATCCCAATTAAAAGAGATAATATGGGAGAATAGAGAAGCTTTTTTCGAATATGACGGCATAATCGGGCTATATAATGGCCCAGAACGTCTTAATATAGAGCTATCTTCACATTCCTTGCCTCAACGTATCCGGCCAGGCCGCCGATCTAAAGAGGTAGAGGAGGAAATTGATAGACAAGTTCAAGATATGCTAGAAAAAGGTATGATTGAAGACAGTAGATCACCATACTTGTCTAGAGTTGTTCTTGTACGCAAGAAAGATTCAAAGTGGCGATTTGTTGTTGATTTTAGAGCTATCAATAAGTTAATAAAACAACAATCCCACATAATACCACGAATTGATCGTTTAACAGAAGAAGCTAGCGGTCATCGTTTCTACAGTGTATTTGATTTGAAACAAGGGTTTCACCAAATACCCCTTGATGAAGCTAGTAAACGTATTGCTGCATTCGTGACACATAGAGGAATATACCAGTATAAAGTTATGCCTATGGGCTGGACTGGTTCACCCGACAAATTCCAAGATATCATGGACAAAGTTCTTAGTGGTATTGACAATTGTTACATATATCTCGATGATATATTGACATGCACTAACGACGAAGATGAACATCTGGAAAGGATTCATGATATCCTATCCCGTATTCGCTTATACAACATGAAAATAACCCTTAATAAGTGCCAATTCGGTCAAAATTGTGCACATTATTTAGGCTTCGTGATTGATTTCGAAGGAATCCATCCTAATCCAGCTAAAGTCAAAGCAATATCTGATAAAACTGACCCTAAGAACGAGAAGGAACTTAAATCCTTCCTAGGTGCCGTCTCTTACTTTCGAAAGCACATTGACAATTTTTCAGCAATAGCTGAACCTTTATATCGTGTCATTAATCATTTTCAATGGTCAGATGATCAGAAAAAGGCATTTCACAAAATGAAAGACGCACTTATCAATGCTGCTGTTCTGGCACCACCAGACCACACTATTCCATATACCATATTTACTGACGCCTCCTTTCAAGGATTAGGTGCAGCACTAACACAGAAGAGTAAACCTATAGCTTTTGCTTCGCGTTCTCTCAAACCGGCAGAAAAGAATTATCCGATTATTAAACTCGAGGCATTGGGGCTTGTCTATGCTCTCAAACAATTCCGACCTTATATTTATGGTAAACACACAACGGTGGTTACGGATCATAAGCCTCTGTTAGCGCTGCTCAAAAACAAGGAGCTGACAGGTATTCTTCAGAGGTACCAAATGGCCATAATGGAATATGATATTACTATAGTCTATGTTAAAGGAGCCGACAACAATGTTGCCGACGACCTTAGTAGAAATGAATTTAATGCTATCATAGCCAATGAATCTCTACAGGGTGGCCCACCTAAAACTCCCCAGACATTTGCATATATATCTCCACGAATAGATAAGCTACAAACATGGTATTATAATCATTTTGTAGCTGAAATATATCCCATCCTAAATCTATTGACAATTTAACAAAATGTGGATTCTAGATGGAGTTATGGGCTTTTGAAATTTAGGTACATTTTTCAATTTTCATCAACTGTAACTTTTTTATTTGGAAAGATTTTTTAATTATTGTTGCAGATTCTGAAAGAACAAAGTCTTTTGTACTAAATCCCAAAATTACGTAAAAATTGAAGTCAGGAAATTTTGTTTAATTTTTAAATAAAAGTTAAAAATCTTGAGTTTTGCCAAAAAATCGATGTTTTTTAAGAATAACATTTTAATCAGGTGATTTTTAAACAATTTTCTTTAATATTCTGATAGCGTAAGCGAAGCTCTATCGAATGAGTATATGACCGTTCTGAGTGATTGACTCTGAAAGAAGTTATGATTTGCCAAAGTCGACTTTTTGACACTTTCATTTGAAATTCAAAATACAAATAATACTTTCCCCGATCTTTACGGTATCCTAATAGCAATAATAGCACTACCTATCCATATTAGTTTACAAATTATTACTTGTTTGTTCATAGATTGTCTAAAGAACTGAAATATTTTTTATCACCCAAATTCAAGAAAAAAGTAATTTTTCTAATATTTTCATACCTTTTACAATTATTTTATACTATTTTGTATAGATATTACTCTGTAAGAACAATTATAATATGTCTTTTAAATTTTTTGCACATCCACTCATAATCTCATACCTTCTATTTTTAAAATATAAGCAAGTATTTATTAGATTAGAACAATATTTTAAATACTTTTGAAAACAAAACATAATCCCTACCCAAAAATTTGAAAAAGATTGACATATTTCCTTTTTTTACTAGAATTACTGTAAAAAAATGTCAATTTTTGACTATTCATAACATTCTTCAAACTCAATCAAATTTATTGGTACTATACTTATTTGATAGAGCTTTGCTTACTCTATCAGAATATTAGGAAACCTTTTTAAAAAATTACCTGATTAAAATGTTATTCATAAAAAAACATCGATTTTTTGGCAAAAGCTAAGATTTTTAACTTTTATTAAAAATTTAACATAGTTTCCGGACTTTAATTTCTACGTAATTTTGGGGGTTAGTACAAAAGACTTTGTACTTTCAGAATCTGCAACAATTTTTAAAAAATCTTTCAAAATTAAAAAGTTACATTTAGTGAAAGTCGAAAAATGCACCTAAATTTCAAAAGCCCACTACCCCACCTAGAATTCACATTTTGTTGATTTGTCTATAGATTTAGAATGGGATATATCTCAGCTACAAAATAATTATAATGCCATGTTTGTAGCTTATCTATGCGTGGAGATATATATGCAAATGTCTGGGGAGTTTTAGATGGGCCACCCTGTATATGAGGATGCCTTCCCTATCATGAAGGACATCCGAGATAAACCATTTGAGATATCCCAATTTGCTAAGTTTCTTGACGACCAAGAAAAAGCTATTCTCCAAGACGATGGCATAATGATAACTATTAAAGGAAAATCTCGCGTTTATGTCCCTCGAGTATTACGGGACGAACTGTTGCGAAGATTTCATGAACACCCCGACATTGGTCAACACTGGGGATATGCTAAACTAGCTGATAAATTTTGTCTTATATTTTATTGGCCTAAGATGGCTAAGGACATGCAGCGAGTATGGCAAGATTGTGAGGTATGTTGGAGAACCAAACATCAACCTTCTAATCTTGTTCAAACAAACACACATTCAATTCCTCGACCAGCTGAAGTCTGGGAAACATTGAATGCCGATTATATACAACTTGAAGATAAGCTTCATGTTCTTGTTATTATCGACGAATACAGTCGCTTTGCTTATACTGCCATAACTAAAAAACAAGACCAGCACTCCACATTGGTACAACTAATGAAATGTTTCTCGACTTTCGGTTATCCCAGAACACTTCGTACAGATGGTGGAGCATCTTTTATTGGCAATAAAGTTGAAAAGTACCTTCAGACAATGCATATCAAGCATTATATTTCATCACCACATAACCACAAATCGAATGCGTTTGTAGAAAGATTCAATCGTACAATTCGTGAATCACTTCGTGCTCAAACAGAGTTAACTCCAATCGAAACGGTTTATGCCTTAACCTATGCTTACAACCGTACTAAGCACATGTCCACAGGATATCCACCAAGTTACTTTGTTCTCAACACGGCTGATCGTGTATTAAAGGATATTCCTATGCATGGCATCACTAGCGGACTAACGGATGTTCTAAAATACGGTATGGAGAAGTATTCTGATACTCCAACTTCAGTTAGTCGTCAGGGTAAACATTTACTACCTGGTCACATCGTTATGAAACGAGTAATGCATAAGAAGTTGTCTCATACCTCTCACAAAAATCAAGACCAATTTGACGGTCCTTACACAATCATATCTCACGTACATGGAGACACATTTATCATTCGACGCTGCACTAAGGCAGGTCGTCTAACCGGAAAAGAAAAAAGGGTTACAGCGGACAGATTTAAAATCGTTCCCGTACACCCATCTTAAGACGAGTACTCAAACAATTATAATGATTAACAAAGTTTTATTATACTATATATACGCTACAATATAAGCATAAAATGAAATAATAAAACTGGAAACTAGACATCTTGTGTATGTCTTATTCTGGATACACCAGAATTGTCTCCGAAACACAGAAAGTCCTCCTTTGTCTTGAAATACAGACTAGCTGGTCCACCAATAACATTTGGTCCACATTTGACACTATATGGCCTCTGCCAGCCTCGTATCTTTCCCAAGTTACATTGACATATACGGGTGCAACATATTATTATCCTTATGCTACCAAGGAGTTGTACGTTTCTCATGTTTCCTCTATCACTTTGATGACCGTCTGAACCATCAAGAAGGTCACTATCATCATCTCCATCAGTTAGATGTTCGTATGATTCTTCAAAGTTATCGCTGATATCTCCTACATCATTGCGATGTTCGACTGATTCATCAATAGTATCACTGATAATACCTTCCCCACGTCCTTGATCGTCGGATTCAATATTGTCCATTACTACAGTTTCACAGGAAATTAGCTAAAATAATGAAATTATTATTATTTAATAACAGATAATGTAGACGAATTAATTGTTACGTTAATATATAATCACAATGTGCACGCTACATAGCACCAATTTTTTGATGATGGCATATTTATATACACTTCGCTTAATATACTTTTATACGACTAAACCACAGATGTTTAGTCTGAAAAGGGGACAGACTGATAATGAAAAGTTTCATTAATCACTTAACAATTGCAACAAAAAGTACATAGTACTAACTATATTTCATTTGATCAAATAATAGCTGGACACAACCGACATAATCTCTAAAAATACGTTTAACAATTTCAAATATCACGTCAAATTCAACAACAAGAGAATCATCAGCAACAACAAATCCAACAATAGCTTCAACAAATTCAACAACAACAACAACTCCAGCAACTGCGACAACAACGTCAAAATCAACTACTAGTATCTAAAATTCAACTACAAGAGACTATACAAAAATTACATGAAGAACAAAAATTCCAAGAAAAACTTATTCTACAACAGAAAATAATTGAACCAGGGACTATTGGAAAAATTGTTAGTTGAGGAGGATAATCTTTTATCTGAACAACAAAAATTTATCCTAGATCAAAATAAAGTTATAGAACAACAATCTGATACTCCAACAACAATTTTGTACATACCATAACAAGGATCTGTTCAAACAATTAGCAATGTTTCAGCAAATATTTCTCATCAAAACATTCCTAGTTTTCAAATTAATTCAACACTGTTTAATGACTAGCCTTTTCATACCATGAACTTTTGACTATCAATTCAAAAAGAAAAAAAACCTAGTTTACTTAATCCCTACCTGTATAAAACAGGCAG
Organism: Strongyloides papillosus; assembly: GCA_005656395.1. Taxonomy (NCBI): domain Eukaryota; kingdom Metazoa; phylum Nematoda; class Chromadorea; order Rhabditida; family Strongyloididae; genus Strongyloides; species Strongyloides papillosus. The sequence goes on from SRSI01000049.1 coordinate 526,327, forward strand.
AAAAGGGGATGTAGGGTGGGACAACCCACCCTTTATAAAATAATATAAAAGAAAGATATACTTATAATATACACATTATTGTTAATCAGAGAGCTTTTAAAATAAATTTAATATATATTCCATCTACCTTTTATCAAACAGATTACAAGATAAAAGAAGCAATTAAAGAAATTGTTTATAAAGTTTTTGGTATCAAGCATACTCCGTCAATAACTAAAATAACGGAAATAAAAAGTATTTATGATAGTAAGAATCTTCGTAATAAAAATGTTACTAAAACATGAAATGATTTTCAATAGGAAATGTATTGTTAATTATCTTTTGAAATAAGAAAATTTGTTATAATGGATCTCCAATCTTTTCAAGAACGGATATATCTCAGAAAAAAGGATAAAAATTACTTTACTTAATTTCTATGATAAAATAAAATATATCGTGATTAAAGTCTCTAAAATAAAAAATTATAAAATAAAGATAGTAATGATTTGAATATTTTGCATGAAAAAAATCTTTGCAGATGTTATTTTTGTAAAATAAAAATTATATTGAAGATTTTTATATTCATATACGGTAATGAAATCCTTTTTCTATTATTTATTCATAAAATATATTAAATAGCTATATAAAATGTATCTAATATAACCAGGAGGCAGAAAATTTGTTTTATTATCTAAAAATGACGGAAGAAAAATTTTTATTTAGTTTTTCTTTGTTTGAAGTACACAAAAAATCTAAAATCGTTGCCACGTGTTGTGAAGTTAATCCTAAACCAACGGATATTACGTAAATCCTACAATGCGCTTTTTTACCAAAAATCACACCTTGATAAAATATCAAATTTTTGTATCATAGCGTGTAAAAAATTTTAGATAATTATATAACAATATTTTAACAAAATAATTTTGCAACAACTCACTAGGCATAATTATTAAGCCATCTTTTTAAAAATAGTAAGTTGATTATTTTTATATTACATAGTTATACAATAAAATTTTTCTAGTATACTACATGATAAATCATATTTTATTATTATTTTTTAATAGTGTTATCTTATTAATTAAAATGTTTGTAATTAGGTTTTCCAAAATAATTGACAGACTAAGTAATATATGGTTATCTACCGTAATTATTTTAATATATTACACACATTATAAATTTTTTTGAAACTTAAAAAGTCGTAATTAACATAAATTTTTATCGTTATTTTTTTGATAGATATTGGAAATATTAATTACAAGATTAATTTTTTTTATAAAATAAGTTTAATAAGATATTCAAATTGTATAATTTCATACTTGGAAAATATTTACATTACAGTCAGTTCCCAGTATCTGTAGTTTCGTTATCGGCGGTAATCTCTAAAAACAATCTACCACAGATACAGAAGAGGGGGGAGGCAACTTTAGTTCCAATATGTTATTAATTTCATTAATCATTTATATAATTAATGCTTGTGTTTGTTTTATGCAAATTGCATAATTTTTTTATTAAACTACCTTTTACATCATTATTAAATTTGGCAAATTGTTACTTAGAATAAACTCGTTGATCAATATTGTTATGCATGGTGGTTGGTCGAAATGAAAGAAATAGGTTTTGTATGCAGGATAATAATTTTAAAATTCAGAAATGTTTCTCCTCCTATTAATGTGAAAAGCTGTTTTAAGTATTTTGATATTTTAACTAGAAAAAAAAGAATCTTCTTGATTCTATTTTAATATTATAGATACCCTTGAGATTTACTTCTCTCAGCACTCTTAAGATGGTTTTTACTGTTGTCGAGATAATCCAATTGGCATATTTTATTCCATCAGTGATTCTCATGATATTTGTGGGTACTATATTACTATGTAAAATTCTAACAAAATCAAAAGCATTTCAAAATGAATTTTATCCCTTGGTTTGCTATCGGACTTTCAATGATATTTCATACCAGATTAGCATGATGGCTTTGCTGAAGTTACCATCGTGGTCAATTATGCCACAATTCTATCTTGACAATACTTATTTAGCACAAATATCTTATGTTTTCGTTGCTACAACATGCTGTGTACCGTTTGTACATACTTTTTTCTTATCAGGATTAAGATATATGGCCATTTACCATCCCGTAAAATACACAAGAATCTCATCACCAAGAACATCAATTATTCTTTGTAGTTTATTGCTCATTATTAGTTTAAGTATTGGTCTCCCATCGTTAGCATACCCATCAAGATATGTTTATAATAATGTCACTGGAATCATTTCATCAACATATCTTGTTAAATCAGTTGCCTATTATCATTTTGCATATGTAACCTTTTTTTATTTACCAATAATTATAATATCAGCTATTTTTAACGTAGCAAATTTTATTGGTTTATCGAAAACTAATAAAAGAAATAAAAACAAAAGATCAGAGAATCTTTTTGTAATTTATAGTCTGTTTTCATTTTTTACAACATGCCTTATGGAGGCTTATATTTGTAGCAAACTTATTGGAAGTTTTTTGGAAAATCAAATGATTGTATCAATAGCCAATTATTCTTTACAATGGATTGGTGATTTAGGAACGTTTGGGGATTTTTATTTTTTAATCATTATCAAGTAAGTTATATAATTACGAATTTTTCAAGAATGAAATTTTATCTTTTATAGTTCTGAAGTCAAAACGGCAATTAAAGAAGTTGTTTATAAAGCATTTGGTATTAAAAATATTACTTGGATAATTAAAATAAAGGAAATAAAAATCTTGCAAGACAATAGGAATATTCGTAACAGAAATGCTACTAATACATAATTTGATTCAAATAGAGAATATTTTTTAAAAATTAATATAAAACTTTCGTTAGTTCTTCATTTATTAAACTCCATCCACTCAAATAAAATAAAACTATCATTTTCCATAATTTCTCAAGAACCTGACAACCCTAAATACGCCCTTAGACAAAACTATAAAAAATAAAAATTAATGTCTAATGTCTAAAATGAAGAATTATTCTCATATAATTTATTATCAAGCACAAAGAAAAATACAAAACATTAATTTTTTTTTATATTCTTGAAAAAATTACCAGCTATAATATATATGCACCAATCTACCAGGTATATTAATTTAATTGGAATAAAAAAATAATGTTTATTATTGTATTAAGGAGGAAGTTCTTTTTACAAAAGTGGAAGGAGAGAGATTTGAGGCAATTATTGTTTCAATTATTTCCTTGAGACTTGTAAGTTGTTTTGAATTAAGGTTTGATAATGAATTCTAATTTAATCTATGCAGCACAACTTATTATTCTTTTTTTGTGTTCTTTTATGATTGCTGGAATTTGGATAATTATTTGTGTCAAGCTTTATAAGTTCATATATGATTTACTTGAAAATGATGGAGAAGATATGTCATTGAGGAGGTCCTAATCATCTCAAGAAAATAAAATATATTTTTATCAACTTTCCTCCTAAAGAAAACATGAAAATCACTATTATATCTCTTTTAAATAATTTCAAAAACAAGAACTACATTTCTAAATTAATTATTACCATTTATTACCATGTATTATTATATTAAAGAAAAAAAAATAAAATAATATAAATTTATCTTCATTCTTGAACCATAAATATGTAGACATAATTTTTTTTATTAATTTGACAACAAAATCATCTGATAACAATAGATAGAAAGTGGCTTGATAATAAAATAGTAAGAAGCAAAAAAAATTGATAACCAAAAAGATTCAACAAAAATCATCCTACTCCATGGAAAGGATACAGGACGTGCTTTGGTATTTGGGAATGTATCGTGTTTATAATAATAGTCTAATAATTTATCTTTTTCTTCATAACATTTGTATAAAAATTGTTGAAGGACATCTTCGTTACACATATCCTCTGTTATTTTGTGGATTTTGAAGTGAATACCAACTTTACTGTTACCGCGTGGCCATTCTTGGAGGAGGGCATCTCTTATGTCGGGGACGATTCCTTTTGGGTATCCTAATGTACAATCAACAAGGTATTCTATGGGTTTTCTTGAGCTATCGTCTTTATCTACATTCTTTGGCCCTACAACATCAAGAATAGCTTTAGCAGCACCCGTTCTTGGGTATGCACAATTTGTTAGTGGTTCTAGATTATTTTTAAGTGCAAATTTCGCTCCTGATTCTTTTATTAAATAAAAACGTGACCCTTCTGGGTACATAACTATATATCCAAGATCATTCTTCCAGTATATACTATTTAAATGGTCCCTAAAATCCCTTAATACTTTCTCTCTCTTTCCAGCACCACCATTGATAAAGAAATTCCCATGTGCTGTCCACATGAAACCGAGTGGTGTCCATTTCCATATATTGAAAATAACCCAAATATACCTCCCAGCGAGAGTGTTTTTATTGAAGAAAGATGTCATAAGAATAAAATGATCCAACAAACCAAGATGATTAGGCAGAAAAAGAACTCTCTCATCTTGAATCTTTGATAAATCATCACCATACTCAATAACCTGAAGACCAGCAAATGCCCCAGCTCCAACCCAATGATCATTGACGAGGTGGCAAACTTTATGTTCAAGGTAATTAAACCATTTGTGACTATAAAAATGTGGATGAAAAAAATTTAAAATATTTTTGTTAATAGGTTAAGGTTTAAAATTTTAAGATTATATATGTTATCGTGAGTGATAAAAATGTAATCTATTGGTGATGGAATACCACTCATCTATGGTGTTAGAATGATATTAAATTGAACTATCACTTTACGATCACCTGATAAATAAATCAAACTATATTTATTTTAGACTTTGATCTGTTGTTAATGAAAAAAACTCACTTTATCCATCGAATGGGTTCGAGGAAGATGTACCTTATAAGGACCACACAAATAGGGACAATAAGAGCTGTCATAGTAAGCCACATAATAGCAATAGAGACATTAATGAAATTAGAAAAATTGGATAATGGAACATATTCTTCATCACTTCCCAAGGTATCATCGGTGATGATTTCATTTGTTTTAGTGGTACCATTATTGCCATTACCACTGCTTCCTTGTAACATTGTTGATCCTCCCTCAGTGGTTTCTTTTCTAAAAAAATTGATAGTAAAAAATGAATTATGATAATAAAGCAAAAAGTTAAATAAATAAAAAACAAATAATGAGTCATAAAAAAATTACTTTGAATTCAATATTATAGTAGAGGCTCCGTCATGTTGGTGATGATCATCAATGGTCTTGGTAATCATTTATATATCACACGAAAAAATAACTTTTCTTCTTTGTAGTGTGTAGTAGTAAAAAGTTTTAAATAATTCCTTTATTAGAAATATTAATTTTTCCTGGTATAAAATATTTATACGTGTGTATATGGAGCAAATAACAGTTATAAAATTTATCTATTATCTCTCTTTTAGATTTAATGAAAAAAAGGAATATTTGATAGATTTTTATATTGATAATAATTATAGTGAGAGATGTATTTGTACTGAAAAAGTTTATTTATTTAAATGGTTTATTTTTTGGGTATGTAGTATAAAAAAGTATGATAATGAGTGTTAACGTAGTAGAACATATAAATAGGAGCAAGTGGTTTAAATTATAACAATTGTAATATTAAATACATATATTTTAGGGGGTTGTAGAGGAGTAATAAAATGTTTCAACATTATTATTTACCTCTTAATACATATTTTATATAGAGGTATTTTGAATTGTAAAAAAATAATATATCTACATATACATTTGATGATAAGAATAAAGTGTCATTTAAATGTGATATAAGATTAATATAATAATGATAAAAGTAAGACAGAAGAGAGAGAGAAATAAAGCAAATGCAAGAATAATGATATGTTTTTTTTTCATGGAAAATGATATTAAAAGAAATATAGAAGAAAAATTGTAACCTTTAAAAGGTAGCATTATAAAGTATTAAAAAGATTTGGCACTTTGTGCTAAAGTGCATCTGATTATCTAAAACGTTTATATGATGGATGGAAGAAATTGTAAGTAGAAAATTGGTATGTCAATGAAAAATGATGAGAAATGAATGTGCTTTGTGATGGTAAAATTTTTATCTTAAAAAAGATTATTGACATATATTAAAATATCTAAATATATATTATTAAAATTCTTATATTATGTCGAAAAGGACGGTTATAAAATTTTCCGACAGAAATGTTTAAAAAACGAATAATAAAGGAAATATTCAAGGTATTTTGATATTTAAAAATAAATAAATCAGAAAGTGTGAACAATAAAAAGGGAACATTCAAATATGATAAATCACCGATTCTTATTTAAAGTAAAATATTTATTTTAAAAAATATTGGAGATCTAATAACGGATGAGGAGTGAATTATAATAAAATATACATCAAAAGATGCATATATACATATATTTAATATTAGCAGCAAATAGCTATATATATTAATAAAAAAAAGGAGTGTAGATAATTTGTGCAAATAGATAGTTGCTTAATTTTTAACAAAAAGTAAACACCCTAACAAAAAGATAAGATTAAATACTACTTGTAACTATTTCTTTTTTTTATACTTTTTTTTCTCAATACCTCTTTCCGTTTTTGAATGGAGAGGAAAAAATGAGACATATTGTAAGAAGTATTTATAGTTTGTATAAACTCTATATATGGAATATTCTTTTTGGTTTATTATTGAAAATATTAAATATATTTCCAGAAAGTTAATATATATATGTTACTTAAACTTTTATTTGTTAGAACTTATTATTAAAATGAATCTCATTAACTAAATGGTTTGGTCTCACTTTGAATTTTAATGTTAATAAATTAATAGTAAAAGTTATTCAGATGCAATACTTTCATAAGTAAATAAAATATATATATTCTCCTTATATATACATTTATCTAAATATGTATACAAATAAATGTATCAATACAATTTTACATTCTCAAGCATGGTATTAAATTAAAATATATGAATAGATTTAATATTAAAAGTTATATACTCAAGTTATAGGACAAAAAAAATATATAACCATTAGAAACCCATTTTTTAATGGATATCGTGACAAAATAATATTTTAATATATTTCTATATAGATGGAAAATATGAATCTATTATTATTTTGCTACTTTCTATTAATAACTACTATTTAAATTTTGACTGTTTTATAATAACTCTTGATACCGACCAAGACAAGAGAGTGTTCTTAGAATAAAAGTGAAAGAGAGAAAAAGTGATAATGGAAATTGTGTAGTGGAGATTATGATGATTTGATTTGTTAATTACATTTTAAAACGTTTAACGACAAGGAAATTAAAATAAAAATAAATGAAATGCTTTAAATATAGTTAACCATTGTATTTATGATGAGAAGTAGTGAATAAATAATTTAAGTTAAAAGCAAAAGTGTTTGATAGGCCAATTTAGAAACAAACATTTTTATATACATTTAAAATAAGAGTTCAACATTCATTTTATTTAGTCATTCTCATCATCATTCTAAAAACATATAATACTATCCTTAACGACCTTTTTATCACCCCTTCCCCCCATTTTTTCCACAGCATATGTTTTTAGTTAAAAAATAGGCAAAAAAAGAAGATGAAGAAGGAGTAAAGATGGTTGGATGAAAATTATAAGTCAAATTGATAACTTTTAAATATAGTTTATAATGAATATTATCAAATAAAAATACCACATTATAATAAATCATAACAAACAACTAATAATTGCTTTTTGTTATATTATATGAGCATAATAAAAAAGAAATCTTTAAAAAATAATTGTTTTCGTTTTAATTCCTCTAATTATTTTTGATGTTAACTGTATAAAAATATTATAAAAAACAATTTTTAATTAATAATAAATTATTTTTATTTTAACAATTATATTCCCTTCCTTGAAATGAAAAAAAAGAAAAGGAAAATGCCAAAAAATAAGATATAAATATTGTTCAAAATATTTTTTTATAAAATTACATCTAAATAAATATTTATCTACACTAAGTTTCTCGTTTTTTATGATAAAAAAAAGACCAAATCAAACAGATAGTATAAATAGATACAAATGAGGATTAATCTATATACTACTTCATTTATGAATGTTTATAATATCCTCCAAAAACATTTTTTTTAGTTATAATCATATAAAAAATGGAATTAAGCTTCTTTTTTATTTGATTATTTGTATATACATGTATTTTTTTATGTGCATTAGTGATATAAAAATAATAATAATACCTTGAGTAAATATGGTGAGGAAAAAGTTAATGTTTAGACGGAGGAAGGTAGTTATTTTGTTGGGTTGTTGAGTTTTAATGAGTTAAATAATATTTTTTATTTTTTAGTGCATATCAGATGAAGTTGAGGGTAAATGAGGGATACCTCAAACTTTTATGCAATTAACTTCGTTTATAGGCCTTGAGAATCCAGCGGCTGATTGGTATACCCATTGATTGTTTATTGTATCGCACTCGAGAACTGCCACAACTGTTGGTAGGAAATTACCATCCGGTCCTCCCTGATCAACGTTAAACTAAAATGAACAAAAGTTTAAGTATTTTTTAGCCTATTTTTTTAAATATATTACCTGCATAAAAATTGTTGAGCCAACCTCGTTTGATGCATCACAAGTTACTTCTATTTTGTATATTCCGTTATCATAGATACCAGAACTCCTTGTCGGTGTTGCTGTATTTTGATCAACTGCAGCAGTAATTGTTAAGAGAGCTGTTGAGCAAGGCGGTGGTGGTGCTAGAATGTTTAATGATGGTTAAAAAATATAATAATATCTTTATAAATTTTTTTTATCATTTTAAACATTATTATTTTAAAACATACTTGTTGTTGTGGTTGTAGTTGTGGTGGTTGTTGTAGTGGTGATTGAGGTTGTTGTTTGGTCATTTGTTGTGGTTGTCGTTATGGCACCTGTTGTAGATGGATATATTGTACTTGTAGTTACAAGATTATAGGCTGTAATAAATAAAAATTAATGTTAAATATAATTTTGTTTATTATAGTTAAGAAATATTGTTTGATAATGGTGTAATTTAATAAAAAAAATGGATAATACAATGATTACTTGTTGTGGTGTCTAAGAAAAGAGTTGTTGTTTCGGGATCCACATTTGGTAGAATAGTCGTTGTGCTCCCAGTAATAACAACATTTCCATTTCCATTGTTAATGAAGCAAGAATGTCCCTTATTAATCATAATATAAAACAGCAATAGTTGAAGAATCAAAAAAATAATCATAGTGAAATCATTTATTTTACATAATAAAACTTTTGAATGAAAGATTTACGATATTTATACCTTTTTCAACCAGGATGTAACTTTTTACCTAAAATATTTGTTGACCTTAATTTTTAATTAGTAATTTTACATTCCCTTTCCTCTAAAACAGAGTGAATATTGTATTTTAATACTTGAAACAATTTAATATTTTGATAAATGATGATTGTTTAAATATTAAAGATAATATTTTACAATATGAAGTAGCGGAAAGATTGATTATAAATAATGTTTCTGGTTTTATTTTGTTTTATAAAAATTTTTTGTGTCTAAAATTGTTCATCATTATCTTTTCAATTGGAGGTGTATTTGTTCTAAAATGTATTGATAAAGTCAAAGTGAAATTATGAAATAGTTTAAAGTCATCCAAAGTGTCAGATATGTTTTGTTTTCTTCAGGAGAAACATTCGAGCTTCAAATATAAACCTTTCTAATTATCATTTAATTGCATTATAAATTTTATCGGATTATACTAAACTATGGATACTAAGAAAATTTCTTTCATAAATATCATGGAAGTTGGTTTGGTTAGAAAGAAGATTCTTGGGTACCTTCCAAATTTCAAGGACATCTATTGTATTGCTTCAACATGTTGGGAATTAAATCAATTTATTACAAATGAAAAGATTACTAGAAATATACTTTATGATTATTGTCAGTTCAATATAAAACTTGTGAAGATTAATGATAAAAGAGAATTTATAAATGTTCAAGAAGATTCTAAATTTGAAGGTTATGTATTTGAAAATTTAGATGTTCTTTTTGCCTTTAAAACAAAGGAGAGTGAGCAATATAGGAGAAAAAGATTTATTTGTAATGATACTGTTGAAATTGCATTCTTGACTGAAGAGAGAGAAGATTTCAGACAGAAATATGTACCATTTATTAAGAAACTAGCTCAGAAATACAAGATAAATTTTGAGGAAAGAAAGGATTTAACAATTCTTAAGCTACATGACAAAAATTATAATAATAGTTCTATTCGTCTCCTACATGTCTTGCCATACCTATATCATGAAAACATAAACACTATCATAATTCCGATAAATTACTTTTCAACTTTTATTAACAAATACAATGGATTGTTAAACAATTTATTTAATGGTTTTCCGAAACTTTACAAACTTGAATTTCATATATCGTTTTGTTACATAAAAATTAGAAACTTGATCTTTAATAAGGATGCTATAGGTGAGATATTGAGACAATTATCAAAGAAAAATAACGCCACAGTACATTTTAAGTATTTTGATGATTTTGATGATATTTCTCTTGTAATAAAATGCTTTCTGCTATTCCTTGAATTTGCCATGAAATATGGAATCAAAATAACAATTGATGATGAAACTTTACGCGTGTTGAAATTCCATAATATTCCTAACATTTTGAAGCGCTATAACTATTCAATAGAGCAACATGTAACAACTTGCATGGATGTTATTGGTTCTTTACATTCTGATTTACATAATTGTTTTAAAAAAATGAGATATTATGAAAATTTGGAAAAAGTTTGTTTGATATTTAACTATAGTTTGTATGATTGTTCGTTGGAAGAGAATTTTAAAGCGTTTAGATACATACAATCCTTGAATAATCTTAAGAAAGTTGTAGGACTTGAGTTGACCTTCGTAAAACATAATACTGGAATTAGTGAAGATGAAATTAAAATTTTCCATAAAAATTTTAAGTATCTTATTCGATTATTACCAAGTTCGGTTAAAAGACTATACTTATATGGCATTCCAAAGTTAACTTATGACATCACAAAAACTATTGAAAGATATATGCCAAATATTGAAGTCTTGTCTCTGTATAATATATCATTTGAAGAAAGTGATTGCCTTAGTGTTTTTAAAAAATTACAGGCTGTCGCCATTCGTAGCGATATACCAGTAAAAATTCCAGATAGTGTAAAGTTATTTGCTGTTTATACCAGAGAATCAGCTGAAAAAGATATAAATCAAAAACTTACTAATGAATACTCAAAAAAGTTTTCAAAGAGGTTGATTGTAAGAAACGTTAAAAATATATTTTTTAATGACATCAATGATTTTAGACTTTATAGACATTTAATTCAAATAGAAAGTATTCTTAAACATAAAAATTACTTTAAATTAACATAAAATTTGAATGTAACATGATATTATTGTCAATTTCCGAATTTTAAGTATTATATAAACATTTATTTTTTTTGATAGATTGATGTTCTTATAAACATTACAAATTTCGAATGAATTAAATAAATTTCTCTCTTGTAATGTAATGTAGTTGTAATATTTTGATTTATAAAAATTATTTTTAAAAATTTTATTGTGATATCTAAGATAAATAAGATAAGAAAAATAGATTTTTCTTCATAATAACTCATTAAAAAAGTAATTGACCTTTGTGAAACAATCGTCAAAATATGTCGTTTTACCTAACATTGTGGAGACAATCCCTTTTAAAAAATTCTGATCAAAATACTCTTTTACTCTACTATTTTTAAACATAGTTTGTTCAAGATAATAACCTTATATTTAAAATGATAAAAAAATAGTTAACAAAGTAAAGGCATGACAAACATCTGATTATCCATAAGAATGATGAAAAAGATTTAAAATTCTTCTTATACGTTTTAAGGAAACGATACATGATTATATTATTATATTACCTATTTCTGTAAAAAAGATCCTTACTTCAGTTAAAAATAAAATATTAAATTGTAGCCCCTAAACAAGAGTTTAAAAAAATTATACTCACGACTTATGATAGGTTAGCTCATTCAGATATACGATAAATTTAATTATCCACCCAAAAAAAGATTATAATTAAAACTAATAAAAACGAATCGTTATTTCTCAAAACCTAAAATAACAACACTACAATTCCTCACACTTTATATACTACATTTAAATTTTCCTTAAGATCATGATAAAAAAAACAGTATGATCTTCAAACAAAAAAGTTTAAAATTTTATTGTATCTTACTTAAAGTTGTTTATCATTCTCTTTTCAATTGAGAGTTTATTTATGTTATAACGCATTGATAAAGTGATGCTTAAATTTCGTAATAATTTAGCATTCTTCAAAACGTCATACGTGTTTGTATTGTCGATAAGAAACATTCAAGCTTCAATAATAATGTTTTTTAATTCTCATTTGTTGACATTCTAAATTTTTTTGAGTAAAGATGTTACCGTTGCGAAATTTATGAAAAATTCTAGAAAGCAGCTTTTTGTTATGTAGAAGTTGGATAAAATAAGATCTATATTACATGCATGTTGCGTTTTATTTGTAAATTTACAAATTGATTAATAATAATTTGTTTATTGTAAAGGTTTCCATTGTATGATAATCGAATAATTACTATTGTATTATACTTAACTATGGATGCTGAGGAAATTTCTTTCATGAATATAATGGAAGTTGGTTTAGTTAGGAAGAAGATTTTTGAGTACCTTCCAAGTTTTAAGAATATCCATCATCTTGCTTCAACATGTTGGAAGTTGAATCAAATTATTAAGAATGAAAAGATTACCAAAAATCTATTTTATGATTGTGGTGAAATAACTATAAGATTTACAATGATTGATGCTATAAGAGATTTTACAGATGTTCAAGAGGAGTCTAAATTTGAAGATTACGCATTCATAAAAACCGATCATCTATATAGTAATGTAATAATAAAGGATGAAAATTTTGATAGAGATAGATTTATTAGTGGTAATACTGTTGGAATTTCATTCTCAAATGCAGTGGGAAGACTTTCCAGTGAGAAGTATATACCATTTATTATGAAACTAGCTCAACAATACAATATTAATTATGAGGAAAGAAAGGATTTGACATGTCTTCAGTTAAGTGACGAAACTTTTAGTCAAGGTTGTAGTGTTCTCTTAAAAGTTTTGCCATACTTACATCATGAAAATATAAACACAATCAAAATTCGGATGACTTTTTTTCCAACTAATTCTTACAAATACGATGGATTGTTAAATGGCATATTTGATAGATTTCCGAAACTTTACAGACTTGGGATTGATTTATCAGGTGGATCCATATTCGTCAGTGACCTCTCTTTAAATAAGGATGCTATTTATGATATAATGGGACAATTATCAAGAAAAAAGAATGCCACAATACATTTTTATTATAAGAATGATGATCATTACTATTATATTAATAACTTTTCAGTTTTCTTTGAAAGTGCTATGAAACATGGAATCAATGTAACGATGGATGAAAGCACTTTACTCCGGATGGAAGAACGTGGTATTTCTGACATTTGGAAGCATCATAATTATTCAATAGACCAACATGTAACGACATGCAAGACTTGTATTTATTCTTTAGATATTATCTCACGTGATCGTTTGAGAAAAATTAGATATTATGAAAATTTGGAAAAATTTTGTTTGATATTAAACTTAAATTTGAATGATTGTTCATTGGAAGAGAATTTTAAAGCGTTAGGAAATATAAAATCCTTAAATAATCTTAAAAAAGTTATAGCAATTAAGTTAACCTTCGTAAAACCTCATGATGGAATTAGTAAAGATGAAATTGAAATTTTTCATAGAAATGTTAAATTTCTTATTCAATTATTACCAAAATCTGTTAAAAGACTACGATTATATGGCGTTCCAAAGTTAACTTATGACATTACAAGAACCATTAAGAGGCATATACCAAATATTGAAGTCTTATCTCTCTGTAATGTATCAATTGAAGAAACTGATTGCCTTAGTGTTTTTAAAAAGCTACAAGTTCTCGTCATTCGTGGTGATATAACAGTAAAAATCCCAGATAGTGTAAAGTTATTTGCCATCAATACTATGGAATCAACTAAAAAAGATATAAATCAAAAACTTTTTAATGAATATTCAAAAAAGTTTTCAAAGAGCTTAACGCATAACAAAGGAAGAACTATTTTTTTTAATGATATCAATGATTGGAGATGTTATAAACAAATGCTTCAAATGGAGAGATTTTTTTAGTGGAAGTGCGTACAATGATGTAGATTTTACAGATTTATTTTCCTTTGAATAAAAAAATTATTTTTAAAAATTACCTTATGATATCTATAATAAATAAGATAATAAAAGTAAATTTTCCTTTACTATAATTCATTTAAAGCGTATTTGATTTTCACTAAACAATTGTTAAAACATGTCTTTTAGTCTAGCTTGGTGGAGAAAATTACTTTTAAAAAATTCTACCTACAATTGAGGACATTACCTTTTGAAATACTCTTTTAATGGACTATTTTTAAGAATAGTTTAGCAAAAAGGGTAACTTTATACTAAAAATAATAAAATAAATAGCTACTGAAATAAAACAGAAATGTGACATACTTCTGATTATCCATAAAAATGATAAAAAAGATTTAAAACTTTTTTAAACCTTTTAAGAAAACGATACATAATTAGATTATAGTATTACTTATTTCAGTATAAAATCCTTTACTTCAGCTTGAAATATTAAATTGCAGTCTTCTAAAATAGGAGTAATAAAAAAATCATACTTGCTACTCATAATATTTTATCTTGTTTAGAGATGCGATATATATGTAATTATCCACCCAAAAAAAGGTTACAATTAAAACTATAAAAAGAATTCGGTACTTCACAAAAAAATAAATATACAACTCTACGATTTCACACACCTTGTTTATTACAATCATATCTCCCTTATGATCATGAATAAATATACAACATGATTTTCAAACTAGAAAAATAAAAATTTATGTTATTAAAAGTTGTTTATCATTGTTTTTTCATTGGAAGTGCAATTGTGTTAAAACATATCGTAGGCGTTGTTTAAAATTCACAATAATTTAGGATTCTCCAAAACATCATACGTGTTTGTTTTCTCGAGCAGAAACACTGAAGCTTCAAATATAAAGCTTTTTAATTTTCATTTAATTACATTGTAAATTTTATTGTATTACACTAAACTATGGATGCTAGAAAAATTTCTCTCATAAATATCATGGAAGTTAGTTTGATTAGGAAGAAGATTCTTGAGTACATTCCAAGTTTCAAGGATATCATTTGTCTTGCTTCAACGTGTTTGGACTTGAATCAAATTATTAAGAATGAAAAAATTACTAGAGGAATAACTTTTGAATTTTATGATAAAATAGATATAATATTTGCAAAGACTGATGATATAATAAGATATATTGGTGAACATATAGATTTTGAAGAAGAATCTAAATTTGAAGATTGTGCATTTTTAGAAAACTTTAGTTTTATTAATAGTGAAGGAAATAATGATGAGAAATTAAACATAGATAGATTTGTTTGTGATAATACTGTTAGAATTTCATTCACTAATATGGCGAGAGAAATTTCCAATGAGGAGTATGTACCATTTATTAGTACACTATCCCAGCAATACAATATAAATTATGGAGAAAGAAAGGATTCAAGAACTCTTAAACTACATGACAAAGAAAGTAGTGGTAATTGTCTTCTTCTCATACATGTTTTGTCATACCTATATCATGAAAATATAAATACCATAATTATTCCGGTAAATTTTTTTTCAATTGATATTACCAAATACAGTGAATTGTTAAATAACTTATTTGATGGCTTTCCGAAACTTTACAAGCTTGGGATTCATTCATCATTTAATTACAACATCAATCATAACTTCTCACGTAATAAGTATGCTATTGATAAGATAATGAGACAATTATCAAGAAGGAAGTATGCCACAATACATTTGATTTGTTTTAATGGTCAAAATCCCCGTACTATTGATTACTTTCTGGTTTTTTTTGAAATTGCCATAAAATATGGAATCAAAGTAATAATGGATGAAACAACTTTACTCATGTTGAAAAAACGTAATATTTCTGACATTTTGTGGCACCTTAACTATCCAATAGAGCATTGTGTAACCCATTGCGTTGGAAAAATTGGTTTTTTAAATTCTAATTTACATGATTGTTTTAGGAGAATGAGACGTTATGAAAATTTGGTAGTGGTTTCTTTGATATTTAAAGATAGTTTGTGTGAATGTTTGTTGGAGGAAGAACTTAAAACATTGGGAAATATACAATCCTTAAATAATCTTAAGAATGTCATAGCATTTGAGTTAATCTTCGTTGAACACTCATCTAAATTAAGTAAAGATAAGATGGAAATTCTTCATAAAAATGTTAGATATCTTTTTCAATTACTACCAGAATCTGTTAAAAGCCTACGATTATATGGCATTCCAAGGTTAAATTATGGCATCACAAGAACCATTGATAGATATATGCCAAATATTGAAGTCTTGTCTCTGTATAATATATCATTTGAAGTAAATGATTGCCTTAGTGTTTTTAAAAAACTACAAGCTCTCGGTATTAGTAACAATATACCAACAAAGATTCCAGATAATGTAAAATTCTTTGCTATCCATACTACGGAATCTACTGAAAAAGATATAGATCAAAAACTCATTTACAAATACTCAAAAAAGTTTTCCAAGAGGTTAATAGATAACAAAGGAAGAAACATATTTTTTAATGATATCGATGATTTTAGACGTTATAGACATCTAATTCAAATGGTGAATATTATTCAAAAATATAAAAATTACTTTTGATTAACATAAAATTTGAATATAACATAACATTATTGTAAATATCCACTATTTTAGGTATTATGTAAATATTAATTTTTTGATAGGTGCATGTTTTGTAAAAATTATAAATTTTGAATGAATTAAACAAATTTCTCTTTTGTAATTTAATGTAGTTGTAATATTTTGATTAATAAAAAAATATTCTCAAGAATTATTTTGTGATATCCACGACAAGTAAGGTAAGAAAAAAAAGTTTTCCTTCTCTATAATTCATTTAAAACGTATTCATTTTCTGTGAAAAAATTGTCAAAATATGTCGTTTTATCTAACATTGTGGAGACAATCATTTTCAAAAAAAATTCTGGTCAAGATACTTTTTTAATCGGCTATTTTTCAACATATTTTGGTAAAGAGAATAACTTTATATTAAAAATGATAAAAAATAATAGTTAACAAAGTAAAGGCATGACATACTTCTGATTATCCATAAAATTGATAAAAAAGATTTAAAACTCTTCTTATAAGTTTTAAGAAAATGGTATGTGATTAAATTATTATATTACTTTTTCATTAAAAAATCTTTTATTTCAGCTAGAAATATTGAACTGTGGCCCCCGATACAGAAGTTATATAAATAATAAAGTTGTCATATTTTTTTAAAATAATCGTGCAAAGTATACGTTTGGTATTGATGTTAAAAAGTGTATAAATATGATAGCATGTTCACATAAGTAGTCATTTTTTATTTTTATCTTTAGTTGTCGTACGTCCATTTCTTGACTGATTAAGAGATACCTTTTTAAATAAATATGTTGACCCTTTTATAAAAACATTTTACTTATATAAGAAAATTATATCTACGACATACAATAGCTTAGCTTAATCAGAGATACAACATATTTAGTTATCTACCCAAAAAGAGGTTACAATTAAAACCATAAAATAAATTCGTTACTTCACAAATGCTGAAATGATAATTCTACGACTTCTCATACTTTATATATTACAATTTTAACTTCTTTAGGCTCGCAAATAAAATTACGATGTATTCTTTAAACAAAAAAAATTAAATTTTATCTTACTTAAAATAGTTTATCGTTGTTTTTTTCATTGAAGACGTATTTTTGTGTTATAACGCATTGATAAAATGAAATAATAAAATACTTTTAGGATTCTACAGATTGTCATACGTGCGCGTTTTCTTGAGAAGAGGAATTAAATTTCTGGTACAACGTTATTTAACTGTCATTTTATTAGTTCTAAATTTAAATGTATTATAATAAACTATGGATGCTGAGGAAATTTCTTTCATAAATATCATGGAAATTAGTTTGATTAGGAGGAAGATTCTCGAGTATATTCCAAGTTTCAAGGACATTACTTGTCTTGCTTCAACATGTTGGGAATTGAATCAAATTATTAAGAATGTAAAAATTACTAGAGATTTACATTTTTATTTTAATGATAAAATAGATATAGCATTTGCAAAGATTGATGATATAGTAAGATTAACAGAAGGACATATAGATGTCCAAGAAGAATCTAAATTTGAAGATTGTGCATTTATGGAAAAGTTTAATTTTCGTAATAATGGAGGAAAAAAGGATGAAAAACTTAACATAGATAAATTTATTTGTGATAATACTGTTAGAATTTCATTATTAAATATATATGGAGAAGTTTCCAGTGAGAAGTATGTACAATTTATTACTAAACTAGCTCAGCAATACAAGATAAATTCTGAAGAAAGAAGAAATTTAACCATTCTCAAGCTACATGACCAAAGATATGGGAGTAAATTTAATGCTCTCTTATATGTCTTGCCATATCTACATCATGAAAATATAAACACAATCATAATTCCGATAAGGTTTTTTTCAATTGATCTCATCAAATACGACGGATTTTTAAATAATTTATTTGATGGATTTCCGAAACTTTACAGGCTTGGGATCGATTTATCATTTCGTTCCAACATCTACAATAACTTCTCTCATAATAAGAATGCTATTGATAAAATAATGAAACAACTATCAAAAAAAAAGAATGCTTCAATATATTTTTACAAATATGATGGTAGTTTTTTCCGTACTGTTTATTACTTTCTAGTTTTCTTTAAAATTGCTATGAAATATGGAATCAAAGTAACAATGGAGGATAGAACTTTACTCCAGTTGAAAGAACGTGGTATTTCTGACATTTTAATGAATCATGACTATCCATTAGAGCGATGTGTAACGGCTTCCGTGAATCGTATTGATTTTTTAGATTCCAGTTCATATGATTGTTTTAGAAGAATGAGATGTTATGAAAATTTGAAAATGGTTTCTTTGGTGTTTTCTTATAATTTGTATCTTTGTTCATTGGAAAAAGATTTTAAAGCGTTCGGAGATATACAATCCTTAAATAATCTTAAGAAAGTTATAGCAATTGAGTTAACTTTCGTTAAGCATCATGATGGAATTGATGAAGATGAAATTGAAATTTTTCATAAAAATGTTAAATATCTTATTCAACTATTACCAAGATCTGTTGAAAGACTACAATTATTTGGCATTCCAAAGTTAAACTATGATCTCACAAGAACCATTAGGAGGCATATGAAAAATATTGAAGTTTTATCTCTCTGTAATGTTTCAATTGAAGAAACTGATTGTCTTAGTGTTTTTAAGAAATTACAAGTTGTCTCCATTCGTAGCGATATACCAATAAAAATCCCAGATAGTGTAAAGTTATTTGCTATCTATACTAGGGAATCAGCTGAACAGGATATAATTAAAAAACTTACTAATGAATACTCAAAAAAGTTTTCAAAGAAGTTAACAGATAACAGAGGAAGAGATATATTTTTTAATGATATCAATGATTGGAAATGTTATAATCACATGCTTCGAATGGAGTATAGCTTCTATGATGAATATATGTACTTTGATCGTTGATAAGTAAAATTCTAATATTTTTATTAATAAAAAATTGTTTTTATAAATTGTATTGTGTTATCTATAATAAATAAAATAATAATGAATTTTCCTTCACTATAACTCATTTTAAAACGTATTTAATTTTTGTGAAACAATTAACAAAATATGTCTTTTGACCTAAAATGGTGGAGACAACTGCTTTCAAAAAATTCCAGATAAAATTAGTCAAATTACCTATTAAAAAACTCTTTTAAAAGACTATTTTTAAAGAATAGTTTAGCAAAGAAGGTAACTTTTTATTGAAAAAAATAAAATAATTGGTTAACAAAGCAAATTAAAGACATAACATATTTTCAACTAGCCATAAAAATGATGAAAAAGATTTGAGACGTTTTTATACGTCTTAAGAAAACGATACATGATTAAATTATTTCTTTAAGTAAAAAATCTTTTGTTTCATTTTGAAATGTTGAATCGTGGCCTCCACACCAGGAGTTGTATATAAAAAAATTACACATACGATTTGTAATAGGTTAGCTTGTTTAGAGATGTAATATATTTAGTTGTCTATCCAAAAAAGATTACAATTGAAACTAATAGAAATAAATCGCTACTTCACAAAAACTATAATCATAATTCTACAATTTTCCACACTTTATTTATTACAATTATATCTCCCTTAGGATCAATAATAAATATACGATATGATCTTAAATTAAGAAAAATTAAAATACATCTTTCTTAAAATCATTTGCCATTGTCTTATCAATTGAGTGTTCATTTGTGTTATGACGCATTGACAAGGCGATGTCAAAATTTCACAATAATTTAGTATTCTCCAAAACGCTATACGTGTTTATATTCTCGAGAAGAAACATTGATGCTTCAACTATAATGCTTTTAAATTTTCATCAAATATCATTTTAAATTTTAATGAGTAAAGATGTTTCCATTACGAAATTTATGAAAAATTTTAAAAAGCAGCTTTTTGTTATGTAAAAGTTGGATAAAATAAGATTTATATTACATGCGTTTCGTGTTTTATTTGTAAATTTACAAATTGATTAATAATAATTTCTTTTTTGTAAAGGTTTCCATTGTATAGTAAAAGAATATTTACTATCGTACTACCCTAAATTATGGATGCTGAGAAAAAATATGTCACACATATTATGGATATTGGATTGATTAGGAAGAAGATTCTTGGGTACCTTCTAAATTTCAAGGACATCATTTGTATTGCTTCGACATGTTGGCATTTGGATCAAATTATTAACAACGAAAAGATTATTACATATATATTCTATGAGAAGTGGAAAATAAATATAGAATTTAGATGTATTTGCAATAATTTAAGAAACTTAGATGTTCATGAAGAATCTAAATTTGAAGATTATACATTTGTAAAAAGTGTTTTTTTAACTAATTGTGAAGAAAATAAGTATGAGAAATCTAACAGAGATATACCTATTTGTAATAATACTGTTGAAATTTCATTCATTTTTCAATTATTAGCTCTGAGAATAGAGTTTTTAATAAGGAGTCTGTACCATACATTAGGAAACTAGCTCAGCATTACAATATGAAGTTAGAAAAAAGTAATGAATTAATGATTCTTAAACTACAAAACCATGATATTCATAGTGTTATTTTTATTAATATCCCTCATGTCTTGCCATACCTAAATCATGAAACATAAATACTATCATAATTCCGATAAATTACTTGTTAATAAATATTGACACATATAATAGATTGTTAAATAATTTGTTTGATGGTTTTCCGAAATTTTATAAACTTAAAATTCATTTATCGTTTAGTTTCAACAAATTTGAAAACTTTTTCTGTAATAAAAATGCTGTTGATGAGATAATGAGACAATTATCAAATAAAAATAACGCCACAATACATTTTAAATATTTTGATGTTCTTGATATTTCTCTTGTAACTGGTCGCTTTCTGGTGATCTTTACATTTGCTATGAAATATGGAGTTAAAGTAACATTGTGTGAAGAAACTTTACTCAAGTTGAGATATCGTTATATTTATGATGCTCTGAGAATTCGCAACTGTTCCATAGAGCAATGTGTAAGATATTGCCTTGGAAATTTAATTTTTTATATTTTCGTCCACATGATTGTATAAAAAAGAGTGAGATATTATGAAAATTTAAAAAACACTAATTAGGAATTTAATTATAGTTTGTATGATTGTTTGTTAGAGCAAGTTTTTCAAGTATTTGGATATAGACAATCATTGAGGCATCTTAAGAAAGTTGTAGAAGTTCAGTTAATCTTCACATATCATTATAAAGATAGTAGAAACAAAATATAAATTTTTAAAAAAATATTAAATATCTTATTCAATTATTGCTAAATTCTATTAAAAAACTACAATTATATAGCATACCATATTTAAATTATGACATCACAAGAATTGTTGAGAGATATATGCCAAATATTGAAGTCTTGTCTCTGTGTAATGTATTATTTGAAGAAACTGATTGCCTTAGGTTTTTACAAGATTGCGAGTGATCAGTATTTGTACCTTTTCACCAATAAAAGTTCAAGATAATGTAAATTTATTTGCTATCTATACTGTGAAATCAACTGAAAGTGATATAAATCAAAAACTTATTCACAAATACTCAAAAAGTTTTCAAAAAGGTTAGCAGAAAACAAAGGAAAAACCATATTTTTTAATGATATCAATGATTTTAAGTGTTATAGACACTAAATTCAAATGGAGAATATTTTTTATATCTATGAAAAAATATTTGAATTATTATAAAATTTGAATGTAACATGATATTATTTTAGATTTCCACTATTTAAAATATTATATAAACATTAACTTTTTTATGGTGCTTGCTCTTATAAACATTACAAATTTTGAAAGAATTAAATAAATTTCTCTTTTTGTAATGTTATGTAGTTGTAATATTTTGATTAATAAAAAAATATTCTTAAGAATTATTTTGGGATATCCACGACAAATAAGATAAGAAAAATAAATTTTCCTTCTCTGTAATTCATTTAAACGTATTCATTTTCTGTGAAAAAATTGTCAAAATATGTCGTTTTATCTAACATTGTAGAGATAATCATTTTTAAAAATTCTTTATAAAATTGGTCAAACTACCATCTAAAATACTTTTTTAATCAACTATTTTTAAACATAGTTTGTTCAAGATAATAACCATATATTTAAAATAATAAAATAAATAGTTAACAAAGTAAAGGCATGTCAAACATCTGATTTTCCATAAGAATGATAAAAAATATTTAAAACTCTTCTTATACATTTTAAGGAATTAATAATGATTATATTACCTATTTCAGCAAAACAATTCCTTACTTCAGCCAAAATATTGAATTGTATCCTTAAAACAGGTGTTATAAAAAATTAATTTTACGATTTATGATAGATTAGCTTATTCAGCTATCCGATACATTTAATTATCCACTCAAAAAAAAGATTATGATTAAAATTAAAAAAAGGTATCGCTACTTCTTAAAAACTAAAATCATAATCCTACAATTTTTCATACTTTATTTATTACAATTGAATCTCTCTTAGAATCATGGATAAATAAACAATATGATATTCAAACATGAAAAATTAAAATATATTTTTCTTAAAATCGTTTATTATTGTCTTTCAATTGAGAGTGTATTTTTGTTAAAACGTATTGATAAAATAAAAGTGAAATTACAAAATAGTTTAAGATTGTTCAAAATATTATGTGTGTTTTGTTTTCTTAGAAAGAAACATTAAATTTCTAATATATAAGGTTTATTAATTATCGTTTATTTGCATTCTAATTTTTGTTGTATTGTACTAAACTATGGATTCTGGGGAAGTTTCTTTCATAAATATTATGGAAATTAGTTTGATTAGGAAGAAGATTCTTGAATACCTTTCAAATTTCAAGGACATCAATTGTCTTGCTTCAACATGTTGGAAATTGAATCAAATTATTAATAATGAGAAAATTACCAGATCTATAGATTATGATTTTGGTCAAATAAATATAAGATATGTAAATATTGATGATGAAAAAAAATTGATAGATGTTGAAGAACAATATAAATTAGGAAGTTATGCATTTATAAAACAATTGTATTTATCTGGAAAAGAAATAATTGAAAGTGAAGAATATAACAAAAAAAGATTTAATTGTAATGATACTGTTGAAATTTCATTTCGTAGAAATGTAAATTTATCTCCCAACGTTTTGAAGTCTGTACCATTTATTAGGAAATTAGCTAAGCAATACGATATAAATTGTGAAGAAAGAAAGAATTTAACAATTCTTAAGCTACAAGACGTAGGATGTAATACAAGTTCTTTTTTTCTTCTACATGTTTTGCCATACTTACATCATGAAAACATGAACACTATAATTTTTCCGATAAGATTTTTTTCAAATGATGTTAAGAGATACAAAGATTTATTAAACGGCATATTTGATGGTTTTCCAAGACTTTATAAACTTGAAATTGATTTATCACTTAAAAAGGGCTATTACGGTGGCTGTTCCATGGAAAAGAGTGCTGTTGATGAAGTAATGAAACAATTATCAAAAAAGAAAGATGCCACAGTACATTTTACGTTTTTTGGTGATCGTTATTCCCGTACTACTGATTATTTTCTAGTTTTTTTTGAAATTTCCATGAAATATGGAGTAAAAGTAACATTGTGTGAAGAGACTTTACTCCAGTTAGAAAAACACAAAATTTCTAGTGTTTTAAAGCTTCATAATTGTTCAATAGAACATTGTGTAACACATTTCATTGGGAGAATTAATTATATGTGTTTTGATTTCCATGATTGGATTGGCAGCATGAGACGTTATGAAAATTTGGAAAAAGTTACTTTGATGCTTAAGATTAATTATTATGATAAAGTATTAGAAAAAAGTTTTCAAGCTTTTAGAAATACACAAGCACTAAGGAATCTTAAGAAGGTTGTAGAATTTGAGTTAATCGTCCTTAGGAGTCCGATACCATTACCAGGAAAGGAAAACGAAATAGAGATTTTACATAAAAATATTAAGCATCTTGTTCAATTATTACCAAATTCAGCTAAAAGATTACTATTATATGGCATTCCGAAGTTAACTTATGACATCACAAGAACCATTGAGAGATACATGCCAAATATTGAAGTCTTATCTCTGTATAATATATCATTTGAAAAAAGTGATTGTCTTAGTGTTTTTACAAGATTAAAAGTGGTCACTATTTCTACCTCTTCTCCAATAGAAATTCCAGATAATGTAAATTTATTTGCCATTTATACTAAAGAGTCAACCAAAAATGATACAGATCAAAAACTCATTGACGAATACTCAAAAAAGTTTTCAAAGAGGTTGATTGTAGGAAGCATTAAAAATATATTTTTTAATGACATCAATGATTTTAAACATTATAGACATCTAACTCAAATAGAAAGTTTTCTTAAATATAAAAAGTACTTTCAATTATTATAAAATTTGAATGCAACATGATATTATTTTAGATTTCTACTATTTAAAATATTATATAACCATTAATTTTTTTATAGGTGCTTGCTCTTATAAACATTACAAATTTTGAATGAATTAAATAATTTTTTTTTGCAATGTTACGTAGTTGTAACATTTTGATCAATAAAAAATTATTTTTAAGAATTATATTGTGATATCTAAGATAAATAAGATAAGAAAAATAGATTTTTCTCCATAATAACCAATTAAAAAATAATTAATTTTTGTGAAACAATTGTTAAAGTATGCTTTTTACCCAAAATAGTGGAGACGAAAAACATTCAAAAAATTCTGTCCAAAATAATTTTTAAATGGGCTCTTTTTCAACATCGTTTAGTAAAGAGAATATCTTTACATTAAAAATAATAAAGTAAATAGATAACGAAGCAAAATAAAGATGTTATCTAATGATAATTATACATAAAAAGGATGGAAAAAATACAAAACTCTTTTCATACATTTTAAGAAAATGACACATGATCAAATTATTATATTACTTATTTCAGTAAAAAATCTTTTACTTCAGTTCGAAAGAAAATATTAAATTGTAGCTTCCTAAACAAGAGTTACAAAAAATATACTTACAATTTATAATAGGCTTGGTTATTTAGAGATGAAATATATTTAGTTGTTTACCCAAAAAAATTGCAATTCAAACTAATAAAAATGAATTGCTATTTCACAAAAACTAAAATTATGGTTCTACAATTTTTCGCACTTTATTTTTCTTACAATTGAATCTCAGTTAGGATCATGAACAAATATACAATATGATCTTCAATTAAGAAAAACTAAGATACATCTTTCTTAAAATTGTTTACTGTTGTCTTATCAATTGGAAGATTATTTGCGTTATGATTCATTGATCAAGCGATGCTGAAATTTCACAATAATTTAGCATTCTCCAAAACGCTTTATATGTTTGATTCTTGAGAAGAAACATTGAAGCTTCAACTATAATACATTTTAATTTCCAATGAATATCATTCTAAATTTTATTGAGTAAAGACGTTACCGTTACAAAATTTATGAAAAATTCTAGAAATGAGCTTTATGTTATGTAAACGTTTGATAAAATAAGATCTATATTACATGCATGTCGCGTTTTATTTGTAAATTTACAAATTGATAAGTAATAATTTCTTTATTTTAAAGGTTTCCATTGTTTAATAAAAGAATATTTTTTATTGTACGAGACTAAATCATGGATGCTAAGAAAAAATCTTTCATAAATATCATGGAAGTTGGTTTGGTTAGGAAGAAAATTCTTGGGTACCTTCCAAATTTCAAGGATATCTTTTGTCTTGCTTCGACATGTTGGCATTTGAATCAAATTATTAACAATGAAAAGATTATTAGAAATATACTTTTTGAGAGAAGGGCATTAAATATGGAGTTTGGATGTATTGGTATTAGAACTAGTGATAGCTTAAGATATATTGATGTTGAAGAAGAATCTAAATTTATAGATTATGGATTTATAGAAAGAGATGATTATTTTCGTGGTGAAGTAAATAGGAATGAGCAATCTAACAGAGATATACTTATTTGTAATAATACTGTTGAAATTTCATTTTATAATCGTGAGAGTAAAGTTTTTGAAAGGAACCGTGTATCATATATTAAGAAACTAGCTCAGCATTACAATATGAGGTTGAAAGAAAGAAAGGAGTTAACGACTCTTAGGATACACCACCAAGATTTTAATACTTTCATTTCTATGTACTTCCCTCATACCTTGCCTTACCTACATCATGAAAACATAAACACTATCATAATTCCAATAAGTTACTTGTCAACTAGTATTAGCACAAACAATGGTTTCTTAAATAATCTTTTCGACGGTTTTCCCAAGCTCTATAAAATAGAAATTCATATAATGCATAGTCGCGTCAATATTGAAGACTTTTTCCGTAATAAAGATGCTGTCGATGAGATAATGAAACAATTATCAAAGAAAAACAACGCTACAATACATTTTCAATATTTTGATCTTCATTGTTTTTTAACTGAATGCTTTCTGTTGTTCTTTACATTTGCCATGAAATATGGAATCAAAGTAACATTGTGTGATGAAACTTTATACAGATTGGAATATCGTTATATTTATGATGCTCTAAGGGTTTACAACTGTCCTATACAGCAGTGTGTAACGTATTGCGTTGGAAAATTTGAATCTTTACATTTTTATTCACATGATTGTTATAAAAGAATGATATATTATGAAAACTTAGAAAAAACAGTTTGGGAATTTAATTATAGTTTGTATGATTGTTTGTTAGAGCAAGTTTTTCAAGTATTTGGATATAGACAATCATTGAGGCATCTTAAGAAACTTGTAGAAGTTCAGTTAATCTTCACACGTCATTATAAAGATAGCATAAATAAAATAGAAATTTTTCATAGAAATGTTAAATTTCTTATTCAATTACTACCAAAATCTGTTAAAAGACTACGATTATATGGCGTTCCAAAGTTAACTTATGACATCACAAGAACCATTAAGAGATATATGCCAAATATTGAAGTCTTATCTCTGTGTAATGTATCATTCGAACAAAATGATTGCCTTATTGTTTTTAAAAAATTACAAGCTGTGGCCATTCATAAAGATATACCAGTAAAAATCCCAGATAGTGTAAAGCTATTTGCTATCAACCCTAAGGAACCAACTGAAAATGACATAGGTCAAAGACTTAATGACGAATACTTAGATAAGTTTTCAAAGAAGTTAACAAATAACAAAGGAAGAACTATATACTTTAATGATGTCATTGATTGGTGTTATCATAGAGACCTACTTCAAATGGAGGATAATTTTTATATTGAATCTGCGTAATTTTATAGTGTATTTTTGTTAAAATATTTTGATTAACAAAAAAATAATTTTAAGAATTTCCTTGAGATATATATAACAAATAAGATGAGGACAGTAAATGTTTCTTCACTATAACTCATTTTAAATACTACGGATTTTGAGAAATAATTTTCAAAATATGTGTTTTTACTTAAAATTAAGGAGACACCTACTTTTAAATAAATATGGTCTAATTACATTTAAAATACTGTTATAATCGTTTATTTTTATGTCTAGTTATCAAATAAAGTAACTTTTTTTAGACATGTTAAAATAAATAGTTAATGAAATAAAGTAAGCGCGTGATCCACTGGTGATTATACATAAAAACGATAAAAATATTTAAAACTTTTCTTATGTATTTCAAGCGAATAATACAATATTTAAGATATACTACGTTGCGTATATTTTAAAGAACAATCCCGTAGACTATTATTAAGTGTATGAAAAACTTGCAAGGGTTATTTGGAGATTAATTATCTCTTAAGGAATCGTTTTTTTACGTTTATATATTTATCATTTGTATGAATACATCCTATTTTATCTACACACTATTTACTTTTTCTGATTCAATAAGTTTAAAAAGCAAAAAAGCTTAAATTTTTACCTTTTAGTAAATCAGATAATTAAAAAAGATCAATTTATTTTTTTAATAAGTAGAAATACATTATATTTAATAATTTTAGACATTTAGTTGATTTTTTTTCTGAAAAAATTATAAGTCTTAGAATAATCAAGAAATAAGATAACTACAGATATCAATTACATTTGTATACATGTTTCTTTAAATATCAAATTTTTTTAATATTATCCAACAAAATGTTTATAAAATATTTTTTTTAAAAACAGAGCTACTTGAAGATTAAACTTTGACCAAAAAACCCTGATTTTTAAGAAATGTATTACGATCATTTCTTTATAATTAACTATATAATATTCGAAAATTATTTTAAAAATTTTGGGATGACACATGATAAAATTATTATTGCTTATTTCAATAAAAAATCTTTTATTTTAGCTCAAATATTAAACCGTGGCCTCCGACACAGGAGTTATATAATTAATAAGATTATCATATTTTTTAAAACAATCGTGTAAAGTATACGTTTGGTAGTGGTGTAAAGAAATATGATAACATGTTTACATGAGTAATCATTTTTTATTTTTATCTTTAGTTGTCGTACGTCCATTTCATGACTGATTAAGAGATACCTTTTTAAATAAATATGTTGACCCTTTATAAAAATATTTTACTTATATAGGAAAATTATATCTACGACATACAATAGCTTAGCTTATTCAGAGTTGCAATACATTTAGTTATCTGCCCAAAAAGATTATAATTAAAACCATAAAAAAAATTCGCTACTTCAAAAATGCTGAAATGATATTTCTACGACTTCTCATACTTTAATATTACAATTTTAGCTTCTTTAGGCTTACGAATAAAGTACGATGTAATCATTAAACAAAAAAAATTAAAATTAAATTATATCTTACTTGAATTTGTTTATGATTGTCTTTTTCATTGAAGACGTATTTGTGTTATAACGTTTATTGATAATGTAAAAATTACACTATCGTTTAGGATTCTCCAAATTGTTATACACGTGTGTTTTCTTAAGAAGAAGAATAAACTCTAAATATAACGGTTTTTAATTGTCATTTTAATTGCATTATAGATTTTATTGCATTAAACTAAATTATGGATACTCAAGAAATTTCTTTTATAAATATTATAGAAATTGGTTTAGTTAGGAAGAAGATTTTTGAGTACCTTCCAAGTTTTAAAGATATCAATCGCCTTGCTTCAACATGTTGGAAATTGAAGAATATTATTAAGAATGAAAAGATTATAAAAAATATATTTTATGATGACGGTCGAATAAATACAAAATTTGCAAAGATTGATGTTATAAGAGAATTTACAGATGTCCAAGAAGAATCTAAATTTGAAGATTGTGCGTTTATAGAAAACTTTGACTATATTTATTATGGAGGAAAAAAGGACGAAAAGTTTGACAGAGATAGATTTATCTGCAATAATACTGTCGAAATCTCATTTTTAACTGGAGAGAGAGAAGTTTCCAGTGAGAAGTATGTACCATTTATTAGGAAACTAGCTGAACATTAAAAAATAAATTGTGAAGAAAGGAAGGATTTAACAATTCTTAAGATAAATGACCAAAGATTTGGCAGTAGTTTTAGTGCTCTTTTACTTGTCTTGCCATATCTACATCATGAAAATATAGAAACAATCATAATTCCAATAAATATCTTTTCAAATAATATTAACAAATACAATGGATTGTTAAATAATTTATTTGATGGCTTTCCGAAACTTTACAAACTTGAAATTCATTTATCATTTGGTTTTAACGTCTACAATAATTTCTACCATAATAACGATGCTATTGATGGTATAATGGAACAATTATCAAGAAAAAAGAATGCCACAATACATTTTTACTATTTTGACGATCGTTTTTCCTGTACTGTTGATTACTTTCTAGTTTTCTTTGAAATTGCCATGAAATATAGAATCAAAGTAACAATGGATGATGAAACTTTGTTCTTGTTGAAAGACCGTAATATTTCAAACATTTTGAAGCGTCATAATTATTCAATAGAGCAACATGTAATTACTTGCATGGATTGTATTGATTCTTTAGATCCTGATTAACATGATTGTTTTAGAAGAATGAGATATTATGAAAATTTGGAAAAAATTTGTTTGATATTTAACTATAGTTTGTATGATTGTTCGTTGGAAAAGAATTTTAAAGCGTTTAGAAACATACAATCCTTGAATAATCTTAAGAAAGTTGTAGGGCTTGAGTTAACCTTCGTAAAACATCATACTGGAATTAGTAAAGATGAAATTGAAATTTTCCATAAAAATTTTAAATATCTTATTCAATTATTACCAAGTTCTGTTAAAAGACTATACTTATATGGCATTCCTAAGTTAACTTATGATATCACAAGAACTATTGAAAGATATATGCCAAATATTGAAGTCTTGTCTCTGTGTAATGTATCATTTGAAGAGACTGATTGCCTTTGTGTTTTTAAGAAATTACAAGTTGTCGCCATTCGTAGCGATATACCAGTAAAAATCCCAGGTAGTGTAAAGTTATTTGCCATCAATACTATGGAATCACCCGAAAATGATATAGGTCAAAAACTTATTGATGAATACTCGGATAAGTTTTCGAAGAGGTTAACGGATAACAATGGGAAGCATATTTATTTTAAAAATTTCAATGATTGGAGATGTTATAAACACATACTTCAAATTGAGAATACCTTCTATAGGTTTAATCCATACTTTTAATGATACAGTGAATAGTATAAATATAAGGGATAAACGAAACACCAAAAGGAGTTATAATTAAGTAATCAAAAATATAGATGACATCATTTTGTATAATTAACTAACTAATTATTTAATTATTGTGAATTCTAGGGGTTTTTTTGTACAGTTTGTTTTATTTGGTGTTCTGAATAAAGTTTGAATAAGCTATCTATTCGCCACTAAAATCTAAAATTTACTATACACAGTTGTAATATTTTGATTAATAAAAATTGTTTTTAAAAATTTTCATGATTTTTTCATTTCTTACTAAACAAATATTATATATGATATCTATTTTCTCATTATCAGGGTTCACAAAAAAAGCTGACAAGCGTTTAGGCTGATGAAGCCTATGTTTAAAACGTTTTTTTCATTTTCTAATAGCATTATGTCGCTAATCTTTGAACATGCAATTAACTTGCTTTTATGAGTGCTTCACATTTTCTATAGGTTTTTTTCGTAATTGTAAATCATCGCTCCTACCAACGAACTGCTGCAAAAACCAAAAACAAACAAAGGTAGTAAAACTTCTAACATAGTAGACAATCAGCAACCCATTCAAAATAAAAAACAACAAACTTCTAAAAAACGTGGTAGACGAAAAGTTTCTCAAGAATGTCGTGAGCTTTCCAAGTAGTGTTTTGTGCAATTTCTTGAGACATTTTAATGTGTTAGAGGCAAAAGAATGTTTTGCTTACGTCAATATAAATCAGGCATCTCAAGATTCATATCCTTAAAACATTTATTCCACAACTTTTTTATCTCAAGGAAATTTATTCTACCCGGTGGAGAAGAATCATTCACAGTAATAGATCAAGGAATATTTACAAAAACTTTCAAATCTCAGAAAGTCATACAAATCAGATGTAAAAAAGATTTACTATCAACTTTGACAACGATAGAAGATATTATGATAAAATATCTATTGATAATCATGTAGAAGAAGTACTTTCTGGTAGGGCTGTTCGAGCATCTTTTTTGCCATATATAATTTACAGTTAAAAAATGTTTACTTATTTTAAAAAATCGTTTATATGCATATATTTTTAAAAAATAAAGCTACTCTATTTACTTTCTAAAGTTGTATTTTGAAAATTGTCTTATTAATGCTAACTTCTTATTAACTTTCAATTTTGTGTAGATATTATCACTACTCTCCATCCTATTCAGTCTTGAATTTCTTCCTATTACTTCCATATGGTACAAAAAAAACTCTAAAGCATACATCATCTCACCCCTAACATAGTGAAAAGTTATTGGAAAATCAGCCACAGCATTCATTGAAGTATTGTACTGAAACTTTGCCATTGCAATAAATCCCTGTTTGAAGCCATCAACTGCAGGGGACAGTGCTCTTGGAGGATCCAATACATTGAACAAAACTCTATCCCTACTATCAAGACTCTTACTTGGTATCGCACCTAACTTTTCTAAACATAACCCAACTTCGAGATCATCAAAAGCTTCATCTGTCTGTCTACAATACTTTGAGTCACTAAAGCCCTTTTCAACTAACTCCTTGACGCTTCTCCTACTCATAACATAACCAGCTCCACCACTATTGTAAGTATGAGGGTCGAACTTACCACCAGCGGCAACTCTAAAACCGTGATAACCATGCTTGTTTGGATCCTCATTCAACAGGAAAGCCCTCAAGTTTTCCATAACAACGTATGTATCGTCATCTGCCTTGATATACCAATCGTACTTGTTGCCATATTTTTTCCAAACATATCTCAAAGTATTTTTCATCTTCCCAAAAGAGAATGAATATCCATCGTTGTGATAAGCCTTGAAAGTTGGGATATCCTTATTTTCCTCTCCAGATCCAAAGATATAATTGTTACATCTTTTTATCCATGTCTGCTTTTGAAGTATGGCTCTCTCCCTGTTGACTTTTGATGTTAAAACGATGCAGAATACTTTCACTGTTTTTGTCATTTGTGAGTTTATTGTGCTAAACACTAACAAATAAAAAGTTGAAGTAAATATCAAAGAAAGTAACTTACCTGAATCATCAAAAGAGTTGTTAAAAAGTTTTTCATACTGTGGTTGATTAATACTATTCTTCTTTTTCCCACAGGAAGCATAGTTAAGCAAAAAGAAGATTAAAATAATACAGAAAGGGCTGTTAATACTTATCATTACACAAATAATTTACTTATGTATCATTAATTTGTATTTATATCAATAAGAAATATCCTCCACCAACAATGTAACAACGATATAAAATGAAAATGAAACAAATAGTTGATAATTGATACTTGACATAAAACTTTCTCTATGTTAATAAGAAAACACCATCCTTTTGTGTAACTTTATGTTAAATACCTCGTTATTAGGTCAAATTTCGAATATATGAATAAAGATCTGATTTTTAGGTAGTTTATTATAATTGTAATTCCCACGACCGCCAGACATTGTCCTTGAAGTCTTCATGATATTAAAATCCATATATGAATGCAGTAAAAGGCAACTTATGAGGAAGTTCACCATACGGTGGTTTCAATCTTCCGCTATCAATGAAAAAATTAGCAAAAATATACCTGTAGAGGATAATGATAACCAATACTCGACAGATCTATATCATGAAGTTATCAGAGTATAAAAATTCCTAGTTATCTGATTGATCGAAATGATATTGAAAATTATATACTTCCTCCAATGTACCGAGTACCAGCAAAAAGTAAGAAAAAGACATATGTATATATTCTTAGATGAACATTCCACACAGAAAGAAAGATATTCATGAAGGCACCGATATACACTCTTGTATATCATAGTGAAAGAGAATTTAAAGATAATCGAATGCCATATTGAAACTGATAATTACTACCAAGTGACAGAAAGTAAGTAGATTAAAAGAAGGATAATATTCCATTCGGAGGACTGGTTCAAAATATAACCATATTACGTACAATAACTCATTGATAAGAAAATAACCGAATAAAATATTAAAATTTTTGACAAATTCAATATACTTCTATAATGGGTTTTATCTTATGCGTGAAAAAGGAAAAAAAATAATTTTTTATTATTATATTATCACTACACCCGTCTTTATAAAAGTACCGTCGTTTCAGGCATTTAAAAATTCTTCGAAAAAAACTACAAAAAGATATCATTACATATGAATAAAAAAAAACTTTGCCCATAAAAAAAATGTAATTATATTTGATTCATCATTTTTTAATATTACAAGTATCTACAAAGAAAATATTTTAATTTCTAAAAAACAAAAGCAAAATGTAAATAATTTTTAAACATATTTTCTGCAATTATAACTTAATCGAAAGTGATAAATATCCGAATACCTGAGATGACACTACTTTTTTAATTGACAGATAAAATGACAATATAAGAATCAAAATTTATTTTCATCTTTTAACGCGTACATAAGATAAAATCTATTAAAAAAATACATTGAATTTGTCAAAAATTTTAATTTTTAATTTAGTTATTCAAATTAATGTAAAACGTAATTTTTAAATATTTTTAATTTGTTTATTATATCACTATTTAATACGTCTAGAAAAATGAATTAATTTATATAGATTCTTATAAATTTATTATTTGTTTGGTCTAACTACAATGGTTGCAACAGAATTTAATCCACAAAAAATTTATGTAAACGAAGATGGTACAATAGGTAATTTTTATTATTGTCATATTTTAATTTTTAAAATAGAGTATTTAAAGACCAACAGACCAATTAAAATATATGCTGATGGAGTATTTGACTTATTTCATATTGGACATGCAAAATTATTTGAACAAATTAAAGAAATTTTTCCTAATAGTATTTTGTATGCAGCTGTTGTAAAGGATGAGGATACATTTAAATATAAAGGAGCATACCCAGTAATGAACTATCGTGAGAGATGTGCTGTTGTACAAAGTTGTAGACATATTG
The DNA here is from genome assembly GCA_005656395.1 of Strongyloides papillosus. NCBI lineage: Eukaryota > Metazoa > Nematoda > Chromadorea > Rhabditida > Strongyloididae > Strongyloides > Strongyloides papillosus. The sequence continues at coordinate 561,724 of SRSI01000049.1, forward strand.
ATAAATTTATTATGAATCCACCTTTCTACCCAACAATAGAATTTATTGATAACCTCAATATTGACATTGTTGCTCATGATGGTATCCCTTATCCAGTTGATGGGATGGAGGATTCCTACAAACCATTCAAAGATGCGAATAGGTTTTTACCAACCCAACGTGAAGATTTTATTTCAACAACTGACATTGTCAAGAGGATTTTGAATAACTATGAATCTTTGGTTAAATTAAAAAAATTCCAAAATATTTAATTTATTATAATATTAGCACTTAATCATTCTATAACTCTTTTTTGTTTCTACAACATATTGAAAATATGGTTTACAATTAATAAAATTTTTGAATATTAAAAAATGGTATTTTTCTTTTAAAATCTTTATTTTCACCAACATTCGTTATAGTCAATTTAATATTATATTTGGTTATGCAACAATAATATGTTTTATATTTCCAAAGGAACAATTTTAAAAATATTTTTGGTATAATAAAAACATTACAAGTTCAGTGTATAGTTTAGGTTGTCTTACATTTAATCACAAACAATTATTCTGTCTGCTGGAGAGAATCGATCACAGTAATAGATCAAGAAAAATCCACGAAAAGTTTCAAATCTCAAAAACTCATAGAAACCGGATTGAAGGAAGATCTACTATCGACGTTGATAACGATATAAGGTACTATGGTAAAATATCTATTGGAAATACGAATCAGAAGTACTTTCTAGTAGAATTAATTCAAAATTTTTTTGTCATATGTAATTTCCAGTTCAAAAATTTTTTATTTATTAAAAAAATTGTTTATATGCATATACTTTTAAAAAATAAAGCTAATTTATTTACTTTCTAAAGTTGTACTGTGAAAACTGTTCTATTAATGCCAATTTTTGATTAACTTTCAATTTTGTGTCGATATTATCGCTACTCTCCATCCTATTCAGTCTGGAATTCCTTCCTATTACTTCCACGTGGTATAGAAAATACTCCATAGCATACATCATATCACCTCTAACGTAGTGAAAAGTTATTGGAAAATCAGCGACAGCAGTCATTGAAGTATTATACTGAAACTTTGCCATCCCAATAAATCCTTGTTTGAAGGCATTAACTGCAGGAGACAGTGCTCTTGGAGGATCCAATACATTGAACAAAACTCTATCCCTACTATCGAGACTCTTACTTGGTATCGCACCTAACTTTTCTAAACATAACCCAACTTCAAGATCATCAAAAGCTTCATCTGTCTGTCTACAATACTTTGAGTCACCAAAGCCCTTTTCAACTAACTCCTTGACGCTTCTCCTACTCATAACATAACCAGCTCCACCACTGTTGTATGCATGAGGGTCAGATTTACCACCGACTGCCAATCTGAATCCGTGATAACCATGCTTATTTGGATCCTCTTTCAACAGGAAAGCCCTCAAATTCTCCATAACAACGTACGTATCATCATCCGCCTTGATATACCAATCGTACTTGTCACCATATTTTCTCCAAACATGTCTCAGTGTATTTTTCATCTTCCCAAAAGAGAATGAATATCCATCGTTGTGATAAGCCTTGAAAGTTGGGATATCTTCGCTCTCTTCTCCAGATCCAAAGATATAGTTGTTGCATCTTTTTATCCATGTCTGCTTTTGAAGTATGGCCCTTTCCCTGTTGACTTTTGATGTTAAAACGATGCAGAACACTTTCACTGTTTTTGTCATTTGTGAGTTTATTGTGCTAAACACTAACAAATAAAAAGTTGTAGAAAATATCAAAACCGTAACTTACCTGAATCATCAAAAGAGTTGTTGAAAAGTTTTTCATACTGCGGTTGATTAATACTATTCTCTTCACCACGTAAAACACAAACAAATAGAAGAAAAATTAATAAAGTGCAAAGAATTAAAATAACACAGAAAAACTTTTGAATACTTATCATTTCACAAGTTGTTTAATTTTTCAAAATCATAACAAGTAAATCTATAATAAAAAGAAATAAGAAAAAAAATTTGTCTTTATCATGACTCTCTTCAAAGTTAATCATTTTTTATAGGTAAATAGCCAAAACGTGTGTTTTTTCTTATGTTAGTAGGGAAAATAGGTTTCAAAACTTTTAATCCATTATTGGTCAAGTTATTTTTAAATACACTACTATTTTGGACATTTATTTGTATAGTTTATGAAGAGAATAACTTTCTTCGAAGTTAAAAAAATAAATTGCTTAATTAATCATTTAAAAGGCTTACATCTGGAGTCCTGGTGAAAGACAATACGATAGAAATATATAGAAAAGTGGCCAAGTTATAGACCAAAGAATGGTCACCATTTTTTAAATAAAAATTAAAAAGTCCTAAGATTGTAACTTAAATAAAAAGTTGTTCAAAATAAATAATTCCAAATTATTATGTAGATCAATGTCTAACTTAAAAAATAAAACTACAACGAATTATAGTCATTAGCAACATAGAGAGTTATATTTATTTACGTGCCAATTATTCCACATTTTCTTCATCTTTTTCACAAAAATCAATTTTGTGATTAACATAACTTTCTCAAACTTGGTCAATTTTTATGATTAAATAGTCATTAGATGTATTTTTTTCTAAAAAATCTTTTTAGTCACTTTTTTGTAGAGTTTTGTCTTTTAGACGACTTTTGTAAAAGTAAATAGAATTTTTTGGTTTATAAAAAGTTCGAAAGATACACGTTACGAATAAAGGGAAAACCTAATATTGTTAAAATCGAAAAAAAGCCGATGAAGTTATAGTCCAAAGAGTGCTAACCATTTTTTCAATAAAAATTAAAAATTAGATATCTCTTATTTAATTAAAAATCAAAAAATTCATGTAGACATGATTATTTTATATAGATCAAAATTTATCTTAACAAATAAAACTAGTACGAAGTTTATAGCTTACCGGCGAGACGAGTAGCACTTATTTTAGTGACGATTTTTTCACATTTCATTCGTTTTTTACACAAAAATCGGCTTTATATTCAGCATAACTCTATCCAAACTTAATAAATTTTTATATTTAAATAGCGAATGAACGTATTTTCTTATAATTTGAGAGGGAAAAATAGCTTCAAAACTTTTGGTCTATATGTGGGCAAATTATGTTAAAAAAACACTAGTTTTTTGGGCAAATTTTTGTATTGCTTTGTTTTAGGAGTTGTTCTTTTCAAAGTTAGTGAAATGTTTTGGATATTGACTCGTTTACAATGTGAAAGTATGTAATATGGAGGAAACTCAATATTTTAAAGATTCATAAAAAATTAGTGAAATTATAAATTAAAAGATGAGGACTTTTTTTCGGTAAAAATTAGAATTTTTTAATGCTGCAACTTTATGAAAAGTTTGTTTAAGTTAATAAAACTAAATTTAGTACATAAAGTTTGACTTAAAAATTAAAACTATAACGAAGTTTTGAGCTTTAAAACGAAAGAAGTTATTTTAGGTATTAATTTTTTTGCTATTTCCAATTTTATACTTGTAAAACTAAGGTAAATATGTAGTTAATAGAAGAATGATATTAAATAGTATATATCAATTTCAAAAATATAATGGGAAGACACCTAAATAAATACTTAGAATAATTCAAATATTCATGTTTATTCACCTTTTGGATATAAAAAGATTCTTTTTGAAGCGTAGATTTTTTAACTTAACCAGTTTCAATAAAGGCAACGTTATAAAATGATTCTCAAACTCAGAAATATTTCCTACACTAATATTTTATAACAATATATTGTCGGTTATTTTACTTCTCCATAAATATGTAATTCAATGAAACAATATTTATACAAACATTTTGATCATTAATTAAAAATAAAAATGTATTTTAAAAAATATGCTCTGCGAACCAGCTCTGACCTGCCGAAGGCGGTATAAGGCTGATTTAATAAAATGTTTTAACAATTTAGTAGATAAAACAATTTTTGAAGTTAAAAAATCAGATCACTTGTAGCCTTTAATACAACCAACAATTTTTTATTTTGCTTTGATTAAGCATAAAGAGGTGTTTTCTATCTTTACATAATTATACGGTAAAAACCGTATTAATTGTTTATGAGAAATTGATTATTACATCAATTAGTTACTTATTTAACAACTAAAACCTAATTAAATAAAACATTTGTCTATATTTAAAGCAAAAGATGAATCTGAAAAAAATATACTTTAAATGTTACAAACTACCTCTAAATATTTTTTTTATCCATTATAAAGATGTTCATTTTAGCAAACTAATTGCATCATTTAACTAATTAAAGTGGCTCCCTATTCTAAAATTTAGTCCTAGCTTCAATTGAAATGTTGTCAGCTACAACATTTTAGATTCAAGGCGACTTTAGTTTATACTCCTTTCAGGGTTGTTTAAACTTCATTTTTTAGAAATATTATTCTAAAAATAAAATTTGTATTAAAAGTTTTTTATATACGTATATTTTTACATCAATCGAAGCACTTTAAAATTTTTGCCAATTTTTTTTGCAACTTACTAACTATTAATAATTAATGACTGGAAGTTTAGGAAGATAATTAAAAAAGTAAAAGCTTTATACATTATGCACTAATATAATTAATTAAATTTTTTATTAATTTTAAAAATAGACAATAATAGGCAAAGTAAATAAAATTAATGCTTAATTATCTATATAAATTTTTTGATACTTTTATCATTTAATCTTCTATTTTTGTTACATTACTTTCCTTAATATATTTCATATGTTTATCGTGGGCACGATCAACCTGAACTTTAAGTTTATCATTTATAGTTTTACAATCCGTCTTGAAAGACTTATCACAATCCCAAAGTTTCAAAAAATCGGAATTTTTACATATTTTTTCATCTGCTAAAAATTTTCTTTTAAATAAATTTTTACGAAGTTCAATTTTTTTTTCTTTCAAACCATGATGGAATAACTCATCATCACAAAATGTATAGTCAGAAAGCCATGAATCCCTTGACCACCTCTTTTTAGATAATTTTCTAACAATTTTTATTTTTCCTCCTTCATATGTATGATAATTAATATCATTTGGAGTTTCATCTATTAAATTTAAAATATATCTCATACACGAGACAAATAACATATTCTCCTCAAGTCCATTTCCTATACTATTGTATATTTCCATACATCGCAAATATTTGTTATGATGTTCTACAATTCCTATGAATTCAGCAAAAACTGCATGAAGAGCAACGTTATCTCCAAAAAAATTCTTCTTAGGTTTTTTGTATTGATAATCAGCAAAAATTTTCAAAAAATTTCTTGTGTAAAGCGTATTTTTTATTATATAACTTCCTGCCATTATTTCACTATTATGAGTTCTATCATAAAATAGAATATCTTCTTCACCTTTTGGAAGGTAATTTTCTATTCTATGTACTGGGTTAACTACCATAATATCAGCATCAATTATTACAATGTACTTTATTTCATTTTTATACCTTTGTGCATAGTTAGCAACTATACAATGTCTTCGGAAAAAAAATTCAGGCTGATTGCAGTTATAAGTAAATTCCGGAAGTTCTTGCGTATTTAATATTGCAAAAGTATAATTATGATGCCAAGAATAACATTTAACGGTTGCTATTGCTTGTTTATACTTGTATTCAACGGCACCATCAATTACTGTAACAATAGCGATTTGATGTGGTTGTAATGTATCCTTTATTGAGTTATCAGTAGTTGTTATATTATTTCTGAAATTGTAAAAATGTATATCCTTAGAAGCAGTAACCATTATTTGATATAATATAAAAAATGATAACAAAATTAAGAAGCATGTTGAGAAATGGCGAGCAAACAAAATCATAGTTGAGATGTCTTTATTGAATGACTCGAAATTTCATAAAATTTAAACAATTCTATACTAACCAGCTTTAGGACCACCTTCGGCAGGTCGGGGCTGGTTCGCAGAGCATATTTTTTAAAATACATTTTTATATTAAATTAATAATCAAAATGTTTGTATAAAAATTGTTTCATTGAATTACATATTTATGGAGAAGTAAAATAACCGACAATATATTGTTATAAAATATTAGTGTAGGAAACATTTCTGAGTTTGAGAATCATTTTATAACGTTTGCCTTTATTGAAACTGGATAAGTTAAAAAATCCACCATCAAAAAGAATCTTTTTATATTCAAAAGGTGAATAAACATGAATATTTGAATCATTCTAAGTATTTATTTAGGTGTCTTCCCATTATATTTTTGAAATTGATATATACTATTTAATATCATTCTTCTATTAACTACATATTTACCTTAGTTTTACAAGTATAAAATTGGAAATAGCAAAAAAATTAATACCTAAAATAACTTCTTTCGTTTTAAAGCTCAAAACTTCGTTATAGTTTTAATTTTTAAGTCAAACTTTATGTACTAAATTTAGTTTTATTAACTTAAACCAACTTTTCATAAAGTTGCAGCATTAAAAAATTCTAATTTTTACCGAAAAAAAGTCCTCACCTTTTAATTTATAATTTCACTAATTTTTTATGAATCTTTAAAATATTGAGTTTCCTCCATATTACATACTTTCACATTGTAGACGAGTCAATATCCAAAACATTTCACTAACATTGATAACAATAATTTCTAGGGAAAATCAATTCAAAAACGTACACAAAAAAGTGGTACTTTTTAAAGATAAATTTGCCATTTATGGCTAAAACTTTTGAGATCTATTTTCTTCAAAAAGTTAAAAACACATCTTTTGGCTATTTACTCATAAAAATCGGTTGAATTTGAAAAAAAGTTATGAGAGAGTCAAATTTTTTTTCTAATTTCTTTTTGTTATTGATATTTTGATAGTTTATCTTCGTTGGTATTTGAAAAAAATTTTGTGGATATTTTTATTTCTATCTGATAAAAAATAATAATTTTCATTCTATCTTTAAAAAATATTGAAAAAGGAATAAAAGTATTTTATGATATGCGACAAAATCATGAGATGATAATCCCCATAATTAATATTGAGAAAGATCTTATGCAATTTCAATTTGGGGCAGAAAATTATGACATTAAGATTTTTTGTGTAAATGTATTTGTGTGTAGCGTTTGTGAACTTGTTTTTGGTATATCTTGACGCCAGAAACTTTAAAAAATTTTACTCCTAAGCCAAAAAATTAACTCAATTTATTTTTAGATTTATTGTATGTTATAAAGTTAATTGAAAAAAGTGAAACATCTTTTTATCGCAAAATTTGACTACTAAAAAATTTAAATGTGACATATAAATTATGAAATTTTAATATAAATTATTAAATTTAAATATATATATCTTGTAAGTGTAAAATACATATTTATTTTATATTATATAAGTCGTTGTTTTAAAATAAATTTTAAGATGCTTTGTTGGTGACAACACATATAAAGCGATAGAATAAGGAAGAAATCTACTTGATGTCAGTTAGGAATATCTCACTTTGCCTCGATAACTTTAAAAGGATTCTATTCTTCATATTAACTATAGTTTTACTCAATGCCAATATAAGTGTATGTTTGTTTTTTATCATTAATATTTTCAAATTTTAGAGCTCTGTTAACAGTAATACCAACGAACGGTTATTTGACGGTGGTTCTTACCAAAAAGAAGAAGAATTAACATATAAACTTTGGAATTTTGATTCAACAAAAGGAAGAGCTTTTAATTTATCATTATATAAATATCTTGCAGAATTTAAATTAAGAAGTATTGATATTGACTATATAAATATTACTTCATCCACTATTCTAGAACCCATTATTGTTACGGCTTTTTCACAAAATCATTTTACTGAATCATTGAGTCTATTTGAATCTATTCGTAAATATCTTCCAAATACCAAAATTATTGTTTATGATTTAGGATTAGATGATGAAACTATAAAGAAAGTGAAAACAATTTGTAATGTAAAATACAGAAAATTTAATTTTGACAAATATCCTTCTCACGTAAGAAGTTTGTTTTTATATTCATGGAAATCTATAATAATAGCGGTAAGTAAGACAACTTTTTATTACTGAATTTTTTCACATTTATTTAGGAAACACTACGTGATTTTAAATCCATATGGTATGCGGATTCAAGTGTCAGATTTAAAAGTTCTGACCTTTCACGAATTCATTTCTAGTTACATGTCGTAGTAGGCATCCTAATTACAATAGATCATTAGAACGATTAAAAAGAAATCTGAAAAATGATAATAAAAAAAAATCAGAACTTTTTGATTGGAAATTAAATGTTGAACATTGCCAAAAATCATCATATCTCCTTCATAGTTTCACTGGACATGGAATATTACCTGCAACACATAATAGTGTTTTTAAATACCTCCCCAGTAACTTTTCTTTAATTGGGACAGAAAAAAATAAAATGTATGAAGCTGGGTTTGTTTTTGCTGTTAAAACAAAGGATACAGTAGATAAAGTATTAAAATGGTATTTATTATGTTCTTTAGAAAAAGATTGTATTTCTCCACCAAAGTCAAGTTTTAGACACTGTAATTTAAAACATATTGCTTATGATAAAATAAGCTATGACTGTCATAAGTACGATCAAAGTGTTTTAAATGTTTTGTTATCAAATGCAAACAATTTTGATACTTCTAATTATGTAAGTCAACTCACGTATTTTTTTAAAATAAAACGTAGAGTAAACAGAAAATGGGATGAAGATCTTAAATGTTCAGTTGGTAATTCTCCACAAATAAATGTTTAAAATTATATAAATCTTAGAAATAAAATATTTTTTGTATCGACTGCTGAATTTAATAATAATATAAAGTTAAAAAATTTTTACTTTTTGCTGCACCTATATAAAATTTATACAATAAAAATACTAGTATAAAAAATTTACCTTAATATTAATGTTTCCCTATAACTTAATTAGGTTTCCTAACCTTACAAGCTTTAAAAAAGATAACCATTAGTAAATATAATGATATTTCCAATTTAACATAACATCTTTTTCTAGAAAATATAAAATATTTTAAAGTGTGATTTATACCATGTCAAACACTATCAAAACAACGAAAACAATTCAAATTTTAAAATCACCATAGTTTGACTAGAAAAACACATTTTAAAATACAATATTAGAATCTAACTTTATATATGATCACAAATATTTTTAGAAAGAGTATTTTTTGGCATTTGATAATATTTTTTTAAATTATTCTTTAATTGTTTGAATCACTATAAATTAAATTTTTATACAAAGGTTTACGCATCTAATGACTCTACTTTTTTATACTGTTTTTCAAGATTATTTTTAAAAGTTTTAAAACATTATGTGTTTTGTTCAGAATGAAAGCAATTTTTAAGTAGTTTAATTTAAATAAGAAAAATAGCAAATACTAAAATAATATACTTAATTAATAACACTTTGTACTATTAAATTATTATTGCTTCTCGTTATTATTTTTGTGAAATTTTAAAATTTCTATAATTATTGTTAGTAGAATATTTGAAGTAATGATTTTTGCTAAAACGTTAACAACTTCAAATAAAATTGATTTCTAATAAAGTATTTTATAATATATTATAATAAAACAAATTAGATTTTAAAATAAGTATAATATTTTTAAAACTTTTAAAGGTTTATAAATGTTTCATTACTTCGAAATATTAAAAGTATATATTTTTGTAAAAAAACGACCAAACTTATGCAAACATCTAACATTTTACATCATTTAGAACTTTTTTTTGTCATTTAATATATTAAAATTTGAATAATTATGAAATTTTAAAATAGGGGGACATTTTTATTGCATTTTACGTAATAATGTGAAATTTGTCCAATTTTTTTGTGTGAAAAAATGCTTTTTTAATTTACAGTATCCTGACAATTTTTAAAATGTTCTTATTACTTCTTTAAAAAGAGATTAACTTTACGTTTACAATGAATAAAATAATATTGACAATTACAAGAAGCAATATTACCAGTTGTTTGCATAATCAAACATAGCACCTTTTGAAATACGTTTGTTTATATCCTCATATATTGGGTTAATTTTTTCTATAATCTTCTTATCCTCATTGTTTTGACGAATTTTTGAACATAAAGCACACAATCCATTGTTTAAATCATTCTCACTGTCTGGTACCACAGTAATATTTTTTTCCTGTACTCAAAATATTTTAGATATTCTGATGGATTTTTTATTAAATAGTGCAAATAATCAGTCATTTGTTTACTCGTTTTAAAATCATCAATAGCTATAAACGAGGAGTTAGGAATACCAACGTCTGTGTAAATTGTTCTGTTTAGAACAATAGGAACTGAATCAAAAGTGTACCTTTTTCAATATTTTTCTGTTATATACCCAATGCATTGTAGATAGGGTCATCTTGTGTAGATCTGCACAAGACGTATCTGTTCTAGACATAAAGATATATAAAAGATGACCGCAGATCTGCACAAGATAGCCCATCTTACGACCATCTTACAGATGATAAAAGTTAAAACAATAACTGGCATTTCAAGCATTCTATCAATCCTTTTTCACCTAATCCCTACAATCTTAACCCTCCCATTCTACCTAATCTATATTGTTATCACTGTCATCTTACCTCAATTGACATTTAAACCAAACTACTCAGGGAAGGAATAGAACTCATCTCAAACTAATTGTAAACATACTCTTACCTAACTAAACTTCAGAAGTTAATTATTATTACTATAATTTAAGTACCACATTTTTTATGGTAAAAATCTAATTTTTACTAGTGTTTTTAACAATTTTATTTTACAAAATTAATGTCAAATGTTTTTTTTTAAGCACTCACAAACATTAATATCGTTAAATGTTAAAAAAAATTAGTTATATTCCTTAAAGTACTATTAGACTTTTTTTTTGCTTTGTTAATTTAAAAAAACAAATTTTATTCAATTTTGTGCTTTTTCTACTTTAAAAATTAAAAAATTACTATTCTCAGAAGACGGTCATCTTGTGGCAGATCTGCAAAAGAGAGACCTCTTGTACAGATCTGCAAAAGACAGCCATCTTGTGTAGATCTGCAAAAAACAGTTTTATCTTAGACAGATCTGCACAAGATAGTCCTATCTCAGGCAGATCTGCACAAGATGACCGTCTTATCTCAGGCAGATCTACACAAAATAATCAGTCTACTATGCGCTGGGTAAATAAATCTCTAAGAATACTATTAGACATTTTTTTTGCTTTGTTACATTAAAAATCAAATTTTACTCAATTGTATGCATTTTTTACTTTTAAAATTAAAAAATAACTATTCTCATTAGACGGCCATCTTGTGCAGATCTGTGTAAGATAGACGTCTTGTGTAGATCGGCAAAAGACAACATTATCTTACCCAGATCTGCAGAAGATGGCCTTTTCTTACGCAGATCTGCACAAGATAGTCGTCTTATGCAGATCTACACAAGAAAATCTGTCTACAATGCATTGGGTAATTATTGCATACAGCATTTTCTAAAGCAAAATAAAAATAATAACTATTAATCAAATTTTTTTCACATTAATAATCCAAAACAGCACACACCGATTTAGAGATAGTATTGATATGACAATTACCATAAACATTTACTTTAATATTTTTTTCTAATTTTCTAATAATTAATTCACGAGCTGAATTTGACCAACAATTTTATATGTATCCTACAATTTCTTTATATAATTTCTTAGGAATTATTGTATCGTAAGTGTAATTTAAATTTAACCGTTCATGGTTACCGTCAATTTTAATCCATTTACTTCTATATTCAAATAAAACATCCGATTTGTTGTTATAAGACATAATCCAATTAAATAGTTTTTTGGAGAAGATTCAGGTAAAATGGAAAATGGTGCTTCTTCTGTAAAATATACAAATTTTTGTAAAGGGAAAGCTCTAGTAGGAAGATCACTTTTATTCATATGAAGAAAATGAAATACAACTGCATCAGAGGTTGAAAATAATTTTTTATCTTGTGTAAATTCACAATTTATGGGTTCACATTTATCAAATAATTCTGTCTCGTTTGTGGAATAATATCGTGTATACAATAAAATTCTTTTTCTTTCTAATTTTGATGTTAAATTAAATTTGTTAACATATTCTTGAGTAAACACATTATTAGAAAATAATATTGTACCAAATAATGTTGGAAATATAAGAACATAGTGCAATGCTTTACTTGAATAAGCAAACATCTTATTATTGGTGACTAATCGTAAAAGAAAAAAGATAAGTTTAATAACATGATGATTTCAACTATATAATTCAACATATTTATATTCTTTTATAGTTTCTAATATTCAAATTTTTATAGGAATATTAACATTTTATAATTAAAATTAATTTACTATGAATAGACTATATATTAATTAAGATAAATTTGAAATAAAAATTTGACAATTCTTCAAAAGATGCAAAAACATTCCCTACCACTTAAAAAATTTAATTTTATTCGAATTTTAAAAATATCAAGTGGTAAAAAAATGACGTAATAGCACAAAATATTAGGTTGGCACGTAAATTTAACCATTTTTTAAATATATTTGTTTGCCATCTTTAATTTATCTAACCCTTTTTAAATTTTAATATTTTTCTACGAAATTATCCTCATCTAAGAGTATAACTTGATTTTAAAATACATTTTAAAGCACATTACTTGAAGGAAATTTCGTTTAATGTTGTTAAGTTTAAACAAAAATCATTATTTTAAACAATCTACTGCCGACAATGAATTTAGAAATTTAAAAATTTTATAACAATAAGAACCAAAAACAGTAATTATTTAACTACACAAAGGATTAATAATCAAAACATTATTTTTGTATTTGCTTCTATTTTATATTAAAATATTTAAATGTTTTTTCTTACTATGAACAAAAATGTATAGTGTTTTATAACTCATCATACGTTTGATTTCATAACATAATCTTAAAAGAAGTTATAGATGAAAGTTGGGCTATCATATGAATATAACTATATGAAAAATATAGATTATATGAGGTCAGCCTAATGAAACATATTTAAAAAGATACAGTAATATGTTAATAAATGTTATTTATTAAAGCATTTATAATTAAAAATAATAAATTCTGATTAAATGTTTTAAAATGTATTGTAAAAGGAACTTAAGCTTGAAAATAAAAATAATGTCACACAAAAATAGCGAATTATTTTAATAATCTTTTAATTATAGCTTTAATTTTTATATGCGAAATATTTGAATTTTATAAATTAGAACAAAATCTACTTCATTTTAGATTGATCTGTGTTTTTTTGTATGTAGGCATACAGTAAAAGCTTTAAATCAGTTAGAAGATGGATAAATGTTTTTATAAAAACTATAAGATAATGAAAAATGTACTGTTTTATTCTATAAAGAACAATTAATAATTCCAAAATCAATTTTTTTTAACATTTTTAACCTTTCAATCAACAGGTGTATTGATATATTTGTTTTTAATAATTTAAATCATAGTGGTATTAATAAAAGTGTCAAAAAGGTTTGTAAAATGATTAAGAATACTTAAAATAAAGAATGATAAATCAAGCATTGTATTAATATATTACGAAAATTAAAGAGATTTTCAAGACCTATTTATATGCTTTGCTTTATCAATAAATTCTTAGTTGTTATAATTGGGTATTCATCATTGATAGTGATTTTTTGTGAGGATTTTCAAAGTTTTACAGAAGAATAACCATATAATGATGAAAAAATATTAATTTTAAAAAATTATTAAAATTTTTAATAAGGTAATAATTTTCTATTATTCTATTATCTATTATGTTCAATATCAGATTCTTTTGGTATGATTTTTAATAGAATTTATATCAAAATATTCTTGACATTTTTAACTAAAAGAATCTTAACTAGTCACAAATTTAAAAATAATATTTAACTTTTTGAATGAAAATTCGGAATAAATGTTTTATTGAAAATTTCATTAAAATTATCATATTAACAAAATTTGAAATTTTTGTTACTTTAATAGTCAAATTTTTACCATTGTAGAAATTATTTAAAATTTGGAATTCTAAATGAAATATAGATATATTTATCATCTCCAAGGCTGAAAATCAAAAATGTCTACTGAATCATCAATCAGCCATGAGGATAATACAAATACTGAGGATGAAGTTAACAGAAGCATGAGTTAGTCCACTTTGTTTAATTAAATAAAAACCTTTTCATCATTTCAGGGTTAACTAAAAAGGAATGTGTTTTCGTTGGACGTGCTAGTGTAGTATTTGCAATAACGTTGGTGGTTCTATATATATATTTTAATCCAGATATAGACCTGTCTTGGTTAGGACCGCTTATTTATAGTTTTTATGGTTTGATAGAACACAATTGTGATAAGATAGTTGATGCTAAGTATAGAATTAAAAATAATGATTTATCTTGTGATTTTAATGAGTGTAAACCATGGCCAAAGGATTATATACTTTGGTTTAATAGAAAAAAAAAATCTCCACCATGCAAACCTGTTAACAAGAATTTGTACTACTATATTAAAGATGACATGATATTCGTGAGAGATGAGGTGAAATCCAAAATTAACTGTAATTATACATGTTATTCTAAAAGAAATTACGAAAAACTTGATATTGCAAAAAATGTAACAATTAATGGTAAAGCTATTTTGGAGTGTGACGTTCCTTGGGTTAAATGTTATAATGAAGAAAACGAAAAAGTTTATGAAAATATAGAATTAGTATTAAAAAAATTGAATGCAACATTTGAGGAAAGAAGAGATTTCTTAAAACCAGGATATTCACTGCCAAATGATGTAAAAAAATACAGTTTTCATGTCATAGTAATTGATTCATTATCATATTACAATGCATTAAGAGCACTTAACAAAACGAGAAGTGTACTATTAAAACACGGTGGTATAGAAATGAAGTATTTAAATATTCAAGGTGAAAACAGCATGCCAAATGCTTATGGTTTTCTTTTGAATAAATTCAAAGACAATGTTGAAGATAATTCTTTTGGTAGACCAACAAAAATAAATGATTGGGGTTTAGAAGATCCATGTTATGTTCCATTAGACAATACAACATTCATATTTGATTACTACAAGAAAATGGGTTATTTAACTTTGTATGCTGATGATTTCTTCCTTGAAACATTTGAGTGGCCTGATTGTGTTGGCTTCACCACCGAATACACTCATCATTCCACCAGAGTTCGTCAGCTTTTTAATAGTAATGATACCAAAAAAATAATTCGGGGTGACTTCAAGAATAAATGTTACTTGTTCGGTCAGGATCTTTTTAAATATCATGAAGATTTCCTTCAAAGGTATTCAAATCAACCTACAGCATCGTTGACTTGGCAGACTAATTTGGTACATAGTGATATAGATAACATTTTTGAACAGGATGAATATTTATCAGAATACTTTGAAAGAAATTCTAAATATTACAAAGATTCATTTTTAATTATTATGGCAGACCATGGTTTTCGATTAGGTCGATTTATGAATACAGAGATTGGAAGATATGAATATTTAAATCCATACCTTCTTATCAAACCTCCAGCTGACTTGTTAGAGAATGAAGAATTAATTGGTAATCTTAAAGCAAACTCAATAAAGCATATCTCACACTTAGATTTATATGCTACCTTTCTTGATATTCTAACTGAAGGTCCTAAAAATAATTTTACAAACCTTAAACCATATGATTTATCTAATGTTGTAAATGATAAAATTAAGGGATTGAGTTTATTACGTCCATTACCTGATGAGAATCGTTCCTGTTACGATATGAATATCCCTTCTAGATATTGTTTATGCCAACCAAAATATACAAAATTGGTTAGAAGACAATCTACAGAAATTTTTAGAAAATTAGAAGAAGTTTTTATCAAAGATATAAACAAACAACTTGAACACGACAATTTAAAAGAGATTTGCTCTCAGTTAACACTCCAAAATGATGTGAAAGATTATTTTGTAGTACAAAGCAGTGAAGGAAAAAACACAATGTTGTATGAAGTTAACGCCATAACGAAGCCAGGGCAAGGATCATTCAGAGCATATTATAATCAAAATTTTACCTTACTAGATGATATAATAAGGACAAACATGTATAAAGGTCAAGCAGATGTGTGCGGTAAACCTTCCAAATATACCAAATTTTGCTACTGTAAAATCTTGCTTAAGAACTGATTTCAAAATGTAATTTAGTAAACGAAAAAAACTTTTTTAATGTTATTAAAATAATTGTATCATATTATATTGTCATCCATACGAGTTTGTAAATTCTTAGTTTAGAAAAAACAGTAGAAATTATCTCTAGATATATTGTAATGGTATGAAAGATAAATTTAAATTTCTTAAACTTTATTTATAGTTACTTTATTTTATACGATTTATCATAACACTACTTTTTTAATTTTTATATATGAGAAGATTTTATGAACATAACAAGATAATACTTCATATCTTTTTAATTATAAATGCATTTAAAAATCATATTTCATATAGATAAATAAATTATTTGAGCATTTTAATTATCAAATAGTGAGTAAAAAAATGATCCTAACATTACAATTATTAAAATTGTAGTTAGCTCATAAATTCCTAGAAGTTTAACATTTTTTTATGTTTTTTTTCAATCGCAGGCTTCATATACTATGATTGACATATGTACCGAAAATAGACTATATTGAACAAGTTTAAAGCTTATAAAACATGTCTGGATTTTCATTTTTAGGATTTCATGAAATCCATGAGCATTTAAATTTCTTGAAAACAACCTCGAGAAATCAAAAAAAAATTTATATATGTCTATTTTAGTTCATACAGCCCAAGGTTGAATAATTTTAAAAAATATATGTAGCCAACAATTCTCCAAAATTAGAACTCAAAATTTGGATCTCAAACATATCCCGTTGCACTTGCCTCATTAGATTACATATACCAAGAATTTATTATCCACGTTAAATATATACTTCTTGAAATGGAAACACCGATTTTTAGAATTAAAAATATCTAAGGATGAATTTTGTTGTATTTATACTCGGACACGTTTGTCCATTGTAAACATTAGGATAATTGTTGAGAATATTTCAATAGTTTATCAAATACAATTTGATAATCTTGATAACAAGTTTAAAATAAAATTTAAACAGATAATTGTCGATATATTCACTTATTAATATTGAGTAAAATAAAGTTTTATCTATGGTTGAGATTAGATCTTTCTGTGTATACATTCAAGATTATTGTTACGAATAAATTTAAATTATGAAAAAATTTAAATTATAGAAGACTTAAATATTGTTATGAAAATTTTTATTATATTTATTATTATATAATTGTTTAAATTTTATGGAATTTCGAGTTATTTAATAAAGACATCCCAACTATGGCTTTGTTTGCTCGTCGTTTCTCGACATCCTTCTTAATTTTGTTAACATTTTCAATGTTATATCAAATAATGGTTACTGCTTCTAAGGATATACATTTCTACAATTTCAGCAATGTTAATACAACTACTGATAACTCAATAAAGGATACATTACAACCACATCAAATCGCTATTGTTACAGTAATTGATGGTGCCGTTGAATACAAGTATAAACAAGCAATAGCAACCGTTAAATGTTATTCTTGGCATCATAATTATACTTTTGCAATATTAAATACGCAAGAACTTCCGGAATTTACTTATAACTGCAATCAGCCTGAATTTTTTTTCCGAAGACATTGTATAGTTGCTAACTATGCACAAAGGTATAAAAATGAAATAAAGTACATTATAATTATTGACGCTGATATTATAGTAGTTAACCCAGTACATAGAATAGAAAATTACCTTCCAAAAGGTGAAGAAGATATTTTATTTTCTGATAGAACTCATAATAGTGAAATAATGGCAGGAAGTTATATAATAAAAAATACGCTGTACACAAGAAGTTTCTTAAAATTTTTTGCTGATTATCAATACAAAAAACCTATAGGTAATACTTTTGGAGATAATGCTGCTCTTCATCCAGTTTTTGCTGAATTCATTGGAATTGTAGAGCATCGTAACAAGTATTTGCGATGCATGGAAATATACAGTACTCATAAATCGGGAATTGAGCCGTATATGTTATTTGTCTCGTGTATGAGATATATTTTAAATTTAATAGATGAAACTCCAAATGATATTAATTATCATACATATGAAGGAGGAAAAATAAAAATTGTTAGAAAATTATCTAAAAAGAGGTGGTCACGAGATTCATGGCTTTCTGACTATACATTTTGTGATGATGAGTTATTCCATCATGATTTCAAAGAAAAAGAAATTGAACTTCGTAAAAATTTATTTAAAAGAAAATTTCTAGCAGATGAAAAAATATGTAAAAATTCCGATTTTTTGAAACTTTGGGATTGTGATGAGTCTTTCAAGACGGATTGTAAAACTATAAATGATGAACTTAAAGTTCAGGTTGATCGTGCCCACGATAAACATATGAAATATATTAAGGAAAGTAATGTAACAAAAATAGAAGATTAAATGATAAAAGTATCAAAGAATTTATATAGATAATTAAACATTAATTTCATTTAATTTGCCCATTATTGTCTATTTTTAAAATTAATAAAAAATTTAATTAATTATATTAGTGTATAATGTATAGAGCTTTTACTTTTTTAATTATCTTCCTAAACTTCCAGTCATTAATTATTAATAGTTAGTAAGTTGCAAAAAAAATTGGCAAAAATTTTAAAGTGCTTCGATTGATGTAAAAATATACGCATATAAAAAACTTTTAATACAAATTTTATTTTTAGAATAATATTTCTAAAAAATGAAGTTTAAACAACCCTGAAAGGAGTATAAACTAAAGTCGCCTTGAATCTAAAATGTTGTAGCTGACAACATTTCAATTGAAGCTAGGGCTAAATTTTAGAATAGGGATCCACTTTAATTAGTTAAATGATGCAATTAGTTTGCTAAAATGAGCATTTTTATAATGGATAAAAAAATATTTAGAAGTAGTTTGTAACATTTAAAGTATTTTTTTTCAGATTCATCTTTTGTTTTAAATATAGGCAAATGTTTTATTTAATTAGGTTTTAGTTGTTAAATAAGTAACTAATTGATGTAATAATCAATTTCTCATAAACAATTAATACGGTTTTGACCATATATTAATGTAAAGACAGAAAACACTTCTTTATGCTTAATGAAAGCAAAATAAAAAATTGTTGGTTGTATTAAAGGCTACAAGTGATCTGATTTTTTAACTTCAAAAATTTTTTTATATACTAAATTGTTAAAACATTTTATTAAATCAGCCTTATACCGCCTTCGGCAGGTCAGGGCTGGTCCACAAAGCATATTTTTTTATAAACAATTTTTATACTAAAATATTAATCAAAGTCTGTGTATAAAAAATTGTTTCATTGAATCACATATTTCTTGAGAAAAAAAACCGAAAATACATTGCTATAATATATGAAATATCTCTGAGTTTGAGAATCATTTCATAACGTTTAATTTATTGAAGCAGTTTAGTTAGATAAAAATTTTACCCGTCAAAAAGAATTTTTTTATATCCAAAAGGTGAATAAACATGAATATTTGAATCATTCTAAGTATTTATTTAGGTGTCTTTCCATTATATTTTTGAAATTGATATATACTATTTAATATCATTCTTCTATTAACTACATATTTACCTTAGTTTTACAAGTATAAAGTGAGAACTAGCAAAAAAATTAATACCTAAAGTAACTTTTTTCGTTTTAAAGCTCAAAACTTCGTTATAGTTTTAATTTTTAAGTCAAACTTTATGTACTAAATTTAGTTTTATTAACTTAAACAAACTTTTCATAAAGTTGCAGCATTAAAAAATTCTAATTTTTACCGAAAAAAAGTCCTCATCTTTTAATTTATAATTTCACTAATTTTTTATGAATCTTTAAAATATTGAGTTTCCTCCATATTACATACTTTCACATTGTAAACGAGTCAATATCCAAAACATTTCACTAACTTTGAAAAGAACAACTCCTAAAACAAAGCAATACAAAAATTTGCCCAAAAAACTAGTGTTTTTTTTAACATAATTTGCCCACATATAGACCAAAAGTTTTGAAGCTATTTTTCCCTCTCAAATTATAAGAAAATACGTTCATTCGCTATTTAAATATAAAAATTTATTAAGTTTGGATAGAGTTATGCTGAATATAAAGCCGATTTTTGTGTAAAAAACGAATGAAATGTGAAAAAATCGTCACTAAAATAAGTGCTACTCGTCTCGCCGGTAAGCTATAAACTTCGTACTAGTTTTATTTGTTAAGATAAATTTTGATCTATATAAAATAATCATGTCTACATGAATTTTTTGATTTTTAATTAAATAAGAGATATCTAATTTTTAATTTTTATTGAAAAAATGGTTAGCACTCTTTGGACTATAACTTCATCGGCTTTTTTTCGATTTTAACAATATTAGGTTTTCCCTTTATTCGTAACGTGTATCTTTCGAACTTTTTATAAACCAAAAAATTCTATTTACTTTTACAAAAGTCGTCTAAAAGACAAAACTCTATAAAAAAGTGACTAAAAAGATTTTTTAGAAAAAAATACATCTAATGACTATTTAATCATAAAAATTGACCAAGTTTGAGAAAGTTATGTTAATCACAAAATTGATTTTTGTGAAAAAGATGAAGAAAATGTGGAATAATTGGCACGTAAATAAATATAACTCTCTATGTTGCTAATGACTATAATTCGTTGTAGTTTTATTTTTTAAGTTAGACATTGATCTACATAATAATTTGGAATTATTTATTTTGAACAACTTTTTATTTAAGTTACAATCTTAGGACTTTTTAATTTTTATTTAAAAAATGGTGACCATTCTTTGGTCTATAACTTGGCCACTTTTCTATATATTTCTATCGTATTGTCTTTCACCAGGACTCCAGATGTAAGCCTTTTAAATGATTAATTAAGCAATTTATTTTTTTAACTTCGAAGAAAGTTATTCTCTTCATAAACTATACAAATAAATGTCCAAAATAGTAGTGTATTTAAAAATAACTTGACCAATAATGGATTAAAAGTTTTGAAACCTATTTTCCCTACTAACATAAGAAAAAACACACGTTTTGGCTATTTACCTATAAAAAATGATTAACTTTGAAGAGAGTCATGATAAAGACAAATTTTTTTTCTTATTTCTTTTTATTATAGATTTACTTGTTATGATTTTGAAAAATTAAACAACTTGTGAAATGATAAGTATTCAAAAGTTTTTCTGTGTTATTTTAATTCTTTGCACTTTATTAATTTTTCTTCTATTTGTTTGTGTTTTACGTGGTGAAGAGAATAGTATTAATCAACCGCAGTATGAAAAACTTTTCAACAACTCTTTTGATGATTCAGGTAAGTTACGGTTTTGATATTTTCTACAACTTTTTATTTGTTAGTGTTTAGCACAATAAACTCACAAATGACAAAAACAGTGAAAGTGTTCTGCATCGTTTTAACATCAAAAGTCAACAGGGAAAGGGCCATACTTCAAAAGCAGACATGGATAAAAAGATGCAACAACTATATCTTTGGATCTGGAGAAGAGAGCGAAGATATCCCAACTTTCAAGGCTTATCACAACGATGGATATTCATTCTCTTTTGGGAAGATGAAAAATACACTGAGACATGTTTGGAGAAAATATGGTGACAAGTACGATTGGTATATCAAGGCGGATGATGATACGTACGTTGTTATGGAGAATTTGAGGGCTTTCCTGTTGAAAGAGGATCCAAATAAGCATGGTTATCACGGATTCAGATTGGCAGTCGGTGGTAAATCTGACCCTCATGCATACAACAGTGGTGGAGCTGGCTATGTTATGAGTAGGAGAAGCGTCAAGGAGTTAGTTGAAAAGGGCTTTGGTGACTCAAAGTATTGTAGACAGACAGATGAAGCTTTTGATGATCTTGAAGTTGGGTTATGTTTAGAAAAGTTAGGTGCGATACCAAGTAAGAGTCTCGATAGTAGGGATAGAGTTTTGTTCAATGTATTGGATCCTCCAAGAGCACTGTCTCCTGCAGTTAATGCCTTCAAACAAGGATTTATTGGGATGGCAAAGTTTCAGTATAATACTTCAATGACTGCTGTCGCTGATTTTCCAATAACTTTTCACTACGTTAGAGGTGATATGATGTATGCTATGGAGTATTTTCTATACCACGTGGAAGTAATAGGAAGGAATTCCAGACTGAATAGGATGGAGAGTAATGAAAATATCGACACAAAATTGAAAGTTAATCAAAAATTGGCATTAATAGAACAGTTTTCACAGTACAACTTTAGAAAGTAAATAAATTAGCTTTATTTTTTAAAAGTATATGCATATAAACAATTTTTTTAATAAATAAAAAATTTTTGAACTGGAAATTACATATGACAAAAAAATTTTGAATTAATTCTACTAGAAAGTACTTCTGATTCGTATTTCCAATAGATATTTTACCATAGTACCTTATATCGTTATCAACGTCGATAGTAGATCTTCCTTCAATCCGGTTTCTATGAGTTTTTGAGATTTGAAACTTTTCGTGGATTTTTCTTGATCTATTACTGTGATCGATTCTCTCCAGCAGACAGAATAATTGTTTGTGATTAAATGTAAGATAACCTAAACTATACACTGAACTTGTAATGTTTTTATTATACCAAAAATATTTTTAAAATTGTTCCTTTGGAAATATAAAACATATTATTGTTGCATAACCAAATATAATATTAAATTGACTATAACGAATGTTGGTGAAAATAAAGATTTTAAAAGAAAAATACCATTTTTTAATATTCAAAAATTTTATTAATTGTAAACCATATTTTCAATATGTTGTAGAAACAAAAAAGAGTTATAGAATGATTAAGTGCTAATATTATAATAAATTAAATATTTTGGAATTTTTTTAATTTAACCAAAGATTCATAGTTATTCAAAATCCTCTTGACAATGTCAGTTGTTGAAATAAAATCTTCACGTTGGGTTGGTAAAAACCTATTCGCATCTTTAAATGGTTTGTAGGAATCCTCCATCCCATCAACTGGATAAGGGATACCATCATGAGCAACAATGTCAATATTGAGGTTATCAATAAATTCTATTGTTGGGTAGAAAGGTGGATTCATAATAAATTTATCAATATGTCTACAACTTTGTACAACAGCACATCTCTCACGATAGTCCATTACTGGGTATGCTCCTTTATATTTAAATGTATCCTCATCCTTTACAACAGCTGCATACAAAATACTATTAGGAAAAATTTCTTTAATTTGTTCAAATAATTTTGCATGCCCAATATGAAATAAGTCAAATACTCCATCAGCATATATTTTGATTGGTCTGTTGGTCTTTAAATACTCTATTTTAAAAATTAAAATATGACAATAATAAAAATTACCTATTGTACCATCTTCGTTTACATAAATTCTTTGTGGATTAAATTCTGTTGCAACCATTGTAGTTAGACCAAACAAATAATAAATTTATAAGAATCTATAAATATTAATTCATTTTTCTGGACGTATTAAATAGTGATATAATAAACAAATTAAAAATATTTAAAAATTACGTTTTACATTAATTTGAATAACCAAATTAAAAATTAAATTGTTTGACAAATTCAATGTATTTTTGTAATAGATTTTATCTTATGCACACGTTAAAAGATGAAAATAAATTTTGATTCTTATATTGTCATTTTACTTGTCAATCATAAAAGTAGCGTCGTCTCAGGCATTTGAATATTTATCACTTTCGATTAAATTTTAATTGCAGAAAATATGTTTAAAAATTATTTACATTTTGCTTTTGTTTTTTAGAAATTAAAATATTTTCTTTGTGGATACTTGTAATATTAGGAAATGATAAATTAACTATAATTACATTTTTTTATGAGAACCAGCATTAGACCCCCGTTTGGCAAATCAGGGCTGGTCTGCAGAGCATATTTTTTATAAAAAGCTTTTTTATACTAAATTATTAATCAAGTATGTGTATAGAAATTGTTCCATTGAATTATATATTTCTGAAGAAATTAAATAACCAAAAATACATTGTTATAATATATATATGAAATTCTTCTGAGTTTGAGAATCATTTTATAACGTTTAATTTATTGGCACAGTTTATGTTAGATATGACACGTCAATGTCATCATAAAATTAGAATATAAAAGAACATTGACAGAGCTTGTCAACCACTTATTCTACTTACTAACCTCGGTAAAATAACTAGTTAACAAGCTCTGTAGGTTTACTTGTTATACAACATTTATTGTATGTTTTTTAGAGTATTAAATAAAATCCTTTCTTTGAAATGATCTCCAGAAGCATGAATAGTAATGAGGAGAATGTCGGAGCTAATGTACGTCTCCGTATCCTTAACAGTTTAGTTAAATAAAAAATTTACCGAAAAAAAAGAATTTTATTTATATCCAAAACGTGAATAAAAATGAATATATGAATCATTCCAAGTAAATATTTAATTGACTTTCCATTATATTTTTGAAATTGACTTAAACAATTTAATATTCTTGCTCTATTAACAACATATTTACCTTAAATATATAAATCAAAAAAATTAATACTAAAAAATAACTTCTTTCATTTTCAATCTACAAACTTCGTTGTAGTTTTCATATTTTATGCTAGTCTTTGATATTGTAAAACGTAGCCTAATTTAGTATATATTCATTGATATAAAAAAGCTAAAATAAAGAGAATATATTTGATTACAAGAAAACCATTATTAACCCTTATCCGGATACAAGCCTTTATGGTAAGTAATGATTTTCTATGCGCCTTTATACTTGTAATAAAGTGAAGAAGCTGTGATAAAATGAATGATTAAATTCGAAATAGGAGAACAACAGTATGTTAATATCATCAAAGTTATTCAATTTATAAACTAAAGATATTGCTTCGTATAGTGATTATTATTAATATTAAGTGTTAATTACACTATTTGTTAATTATGTGATTATAGGCACGAGATCACAAATAAAAATATTTTACTTATAGTAAAATATTTTGTTCGTCTTATTAACCTTAAAAATTAGATAAGTAAGAACAATAACAGAATTTTATTATCTTTATTTACTTTTGAATCTATCCATATTTTTTTAAATAATTCTGAGTTATCCTTCTGAATCCTGATTGAATGATTCTACAATTAAAGTTGTTAGTTGATTTGGAAAAATAATAATGATTTTTCTTATCAGTTCTCTGATTATTTATAATCATTTTAATATCATAGTCATTCTTTTTTTGTTAGATAGAGTATATTCATTAATAATTTTTAGTAGTGATGTAAATTTAATTTTTCTTAGTAACTTATTTTTTTAAAATGGTGAATGAGTAAAATTAGAAGCAAGAAACGGACCACATTGTGGAGAGAAAAATTCTTTAAGGGAAAGTGGAACAAAAACAAATACGTTTACCATTCACCAAGATATTTTAATAATTTTCAATATAAAATTAACATTTGACGTTGTTGATTTGCATGCAACAATATTTTGAATGACAGGAGTTGATATTCGAATTTATGGAGACGGAATTGAATCAATGGTTTAGCATAAAAAATAATAAAGATAAAAATAAAATAGAAGAATTTTCATTTATCTATAACATAGTTAAAGGTCAGTCAGCAATGAGAATAGGAATTTTTAAAACAATCTTTGAAGGTACTTCTTTTGTAACATCAAAAATAGAAGAAGTTTAGTTATTTAATTTGTTTGGTGATGAAGCAGAAAGAAAGATCTCTCTAAAACATATAGACTGATAATTAATGTTTTAATAATAAGGATGGGAGAATTTATATGTAACAGCGTTTTTACAGTTCGTAAATTAACATCAATCGTATGACCTCCAAAGTATTTCAACGGGTCATATAAATCATACTGTTGCTAAATATTTTTAGCTTTAATTTTTACTAATTTGATTAAATATTAAAGTTATATTTTTTTTATTAAAATTTAAACTAAACTTGTTTGTCTATATTTGGTATAAAGACTGATAATGTTTTTATTTATGTATATGCCTTATCACAAACCGTTTATCATAAAATTTAAAAAAAATGTGGATGTAAAAAAACACAATATAATTTTACATGACCCTGAAAAAAGATTAGCTATTGATACTAATAAAATGAGAATATCTTACTATCATTGATTAATAGCTATAGTATCAAAACGTTTTCTTTGAAAATATTAAATAGTATCTATAATATAAATAATGTAGCTTATATCTAAAAAACTCTTTTGCTTTTATGTAAGCTAAATAGTTTAATTTGAATAATAAAACAAGATTCTAAAAATTGTGACATACTATCAAGTTTCTAATGATAAAATCTTTATTTAAGATTGAAATTTTCAATCATCTTATTAAAAGTAGAAATGCTCAAGCTTTATGATCTTATATTCATATGTATTTTTTTATTGTACCTATTAAATTCTGTTGGAGCAGTTTTCACAAATGATAATGATGACACATTGAAATCTGAAGAACATGATAAGTTCCAAAAATCATATAACAACTCAGGTAAGTAATTACATAATATATTGAGATAAAATTTTTCTTTTAAAGTATTTGAGGGCATATCACGAAAATTGCAAAAAGACATTCGAATATTTTGTGTTATTTTAACATCACCGAAGTTTAAGTTCAGTAAATGCATTTCTCAAAAAGCGACATGGTTAAAAAGATGTAATGGCTATGTTTTTGCTTCATCTGAAGATGATCCAACATTACCATCAATAAAAGCATTTCCACAAGATAATTATAATTATTCATTTGGTAAAGTAAAGAATGGACTAAGATGGGTATGGAAAAATCAAAAAAATGAGTATGATTATGTTTTGAAAGCGGATGATGATACATATATTGTTATGGAAAATTTAAGAGCATTTCTTTTAAATGAAAATCCAGATGACCATAGTTATTTAGGTTTTACAATATATAATCCACCTGGAAATATAACAAACGGATATATACAAGGTGGAAGTGGATATGTTTTTAGTAGAAAAACATTTAACACTTTGGTTGAAAATGGGTTAAGTAATAAAAAATATTGTACTCAAAGGGATGATGCGTTTGATGATCTGGAGATTGGAAGATGTTTATTTAGAATGGGTATTTTTCCCACATTTTTAAGTGATGATAGAAATAGATTTGTATTCAATCCTGAACTAATACCATCAGTTCTTGCTAGAAAAAAGAATGTTATGAATTTTTATACAGTATACTCATTGTTTCAACCTAAGAGGGGCATGAACTCTTTTGCAGATTTTCCAATAGCATTCCATCGTATTTATTCAGATCTTATGTATTTCCTTGAATATTTATTCTACCATGCTCGAGTTATCGGTACAAATTCACGTCTCTTTAGAATGGAAGACAATGATCAAGATGATAGAAATAAAAAAATCCAAAAAAGAATGAAACTAATTAAAGCATTCTCAAAATACAATTATAAAAAATTGTAATTACAAGTAAAAGAATAATTATACATTTATAAATGTCTCATTTATAAGTATATAAGCAAAATATTAATACAAATGTACATTTATTTAACTTTAATTCTTATTATTATATTGAAGCATGAAAATAAAAATAATTTTTAGTTATTAGTTTAAATTTAAAGAATAATAATTTAAACGAATGAGCGTTTAATTGATGATATTGTAAAAAATTTTCATTTTCTTTCATTTTTTGTAAATATAACATCAATTATACTTCAAATAGTTTTTCATTATTTAGCTATATATTGTACGAGGGTCATTCAATAAGTAAAGGGACAAATCATCGTAGGTAAAAAAATAGCAAAATAAAAACAATAATAAAAAATAAATCATGAATTAAGAACTTTTTTCGTCATTTTTACATAATTTGCAATAAAAATTTTTCGCTATAAATAAACTATATTTAACTATCTAATGATAGTATTCCCACTTAAAAACTGTAATTTGTACGCACAAAAAAAAAATGGGACACACATTTGCGTAAAATGTAATAAATTTGTCCCACCTAATAAAATTTGAATTTTCTTGATTTGCGATAATTTTAACGCAATTATTTTGTACAAAAAATTAAGACAATAATTAAAATTAGTTTTTATTTTATATTTTATTGTTTTTATTTTAAAACTTAAGTTATTTTTTACAATACATTTTAAAATACAATATTAGATTTTAACTTATTATAAGATTAAAAAATGCTTTTATAAAGAGTATTTATCGATATATGATAGTATTTTTTAGATATTCTTCAATTGTTTGAATAACTATAAATAAGATTTTTATAAAAAGTTATATTCATCTGATGACTCAACTTTTTTATACTGTTTTTTTAAGATCGTCTTTAAAAGTCAAACTGATTAAAAGTATTAAAACATTATACATTTTGTTCATAGTAAAAAAATTTTTTAAATATTTTAATTTAAATAAGAAAAATAGCAAGTACTAAGATAACATTTTCAATAAACATTACTTTGTATGGTTATATAATTATCACTCTTTCTTATTGTTGTTGTTAAATTTCTAAATTTTTCAATTTACTGGTGTTAATGGGTTGTTTAAAAGAATGATTTTTGTTGAAACGTTAACAACTTTACACGAAATTGACTTTTGATAACTCACTTTACAATATATTATAAAAACAAATTAGATTCTTAAATAGGTGTAATATTTTAAAAATATCTAAGATTAAATAAATGTTTCATTACTTCAAAATTTTAAAAGTATATATTTTTGTAAAAAAACGACCAAATTTATGCGAAAATCTAACATTTTGCCTCATTTAAAACATTTTTTTTGTCGCCTGATATTTTTAAAATTTGAATAAATTTTGACATTTCAAAGTGGTGGGACATTTTATTGCATTTTATGTAATAATGTCAAAATTTGTCCCATTTTTTTTGTGTGTAGTAACAACGTTTTGTAAAAAGATTCCATGTCTCATAAAAGGTTAAACCTTCCGAAATCTATTCCCGGATGCTTAAGCAATATGGTAGAAGCTGTATGAAACGTGAAAATTTCTAAAAAAAATATGGTACAAGTGTAATCACAGTTCATTTGCTAATTCAAAGTAAACTGAACTATCGTAAAAAAAGAAACGAAAAGGCTTGGTTGAGAGATTTTTTCACATTCACAGTACAGTCCAGACCGTTAACAATCAGATTTTTATTTTGTCTTGGCTTCTCAAAGATTCTTTTCGTTGAGTAAGATTTAACGATAATGAAGAGGTAAAGAAAAAAATACTGAAAATGACTAAGATCTTAGAGTAGAAATTTCATTGCCATTGGCATTAGAAAGATCGTGGGGAAGATCGGACAAGTGTATAAATATAGCAGGGGATTATATCAAAAAATGAGTAAAATTTGTGATTCATACGATAGTAAATTCTTGAGTTCTAGTCATTTGTCTCTTTACTTATTGAATGACCCTCGTATATATTATAATTGTGATGAATTTTAAAACACATCATTTTCTATATAGTACTTTTACTACAATTTTTAATAAGAATTGATTTTATTTGATTTTAAAAAATATTTATTGAAAATCGTTTAAAAACAGTTTTCATTTTTAAACAATTTTCGTTTAATAAAAAAATGTTTTTACAAAACTTTTATAAATATAAAATTATTTTGAATTGTTAATTACTAGTATTTTTACTAGTATCTTTAAGTAATTTCTTTTCCTTGTTATTTTTATAAGCTTCTATAGCTTTAGTAGTATCGGTTGAATTCACCACACTCTCATATATAACTTTACCATTATAATATGAAATTTTGCATATACCGACAAAGTATCATACCTACAGTTTTCTCCATCTGTTACCATGGGACTACAATCAAAAGTTGCATTGAATTCTACTCTCAATAAAAGTCCATTACTTCTGCAGCTTGTTTTGTATCTAAAACACTACTAATTGTATAGTTTGTACTCTCTCTACAATTGTATTTATTTATACACTCTGAAGCACACAACAAGGGTTCATTACCTAATCCACTTGCTAATTGCCATTTTGGTTATGTAGTTGTGGTAGTATGAGTAGATGTGCTACTTACACCTTCTTCAGATCTTCCATTTATAGTTATAAAGATACCAATTGATAAAACAATCAAAGTAATTATATATTTCATTTTAAAATTTGATGAAATTGATAAGTTTGAAAGCCTTATATACCTTTAATCGGATTTGTATTTTATTATTAATATAAATTTTTAAATTAATATTTTCAAGAATTCTAGCAAAATTATTAAAGTATTTATATTAAACTTTTGTTTTTTATTACTGATTTATGATATTCAAAAGGTTAAATCATTTTAACTTTAACAATATCTAGGAACTTAGATTTTATATAAGAAAAAAATATTTGCAATAAAAACTATTTTTTGTAACCATTATACAGATTTCAAAAAACAATAAGAATAAAATGTCTAAAATTAAAGTTAATGTCGTAGGAAAATTATATCATTCTACATGGAATGTAAAAAATTTTTGTAAATTATATAGTTGAATTGAAATAATAGATAGAATAAAACTAATATATAAAATATTACTACATATTCAATTTTTACTTTTCTCTAAATTTGAAGTAAGCAAGAATAATTAAATTACCGGTAGTTTAAAATATTTTTTATTAGTTGAAATAATGTAAATAAAGGTATAAAACGTTTAGACAAGTTAAATTTTACTATTTTTAATAAACATTATGTTCTGTTAGTAACTTTATTAAATTTAGCAATATTTTTATTGACTTTCTACAGTGTAACTTCTAAATAGGAAACCACTAAATAAGAGAAACCTCACTTAGTAACTGCAAAGTGTATTCACGACTTATATTTTTAAAATTTCAATACAAAAGAATTTCTTTATATAGACCTCCAAATAAAAAACCTCCAATTGATAATGGTGATAAAGAAAATCATATGCATTTTTGTATGTATTTTAACCTTTAAATAGTCTCTTCGTCAACTAGAAGCATGAATTTACTGAAAAATTTTCTAAAATTGAATTATTAGAGAGTTGAGAAAATACTTGTATTAATTTAAAATTGGATGAATGTCTTGATCGTAGTAATAATAAAGTCAGTAATTCTGAAAGTGATGAAGAAATTATTCGAAAAATAGCAAAGGATTAAATTTTTAAGGATCTTTACTATTTAAGAACTTATATCAAAAATCCCAAAATAGATGATTGTTTTCCTCTTATAGCTCGTTTAGAAGATAAAATAGTAAATTATATCACTAATTACAGTTTTCAATCTAAGCTCACTGACTAGTTTGAAAAATATTCCTAAAAATAAATAATTATAATTACACAATATTTAATAATAATTTCTTTTTGTTTTTTACTTTATATGGCACTTTTTTATCGTTGAACTTTGCCTGGTAAATATTTATACATACTATTAAATTTTAGTCATCATTTTTAATAATATATTAAATAACTTTTAAATTAGTAAAACCTCTAAATAGTTGCCAAAATCTTTGGTCCAGACAAGGCGGTTATTTGGAGGTTACACTGTATATATTTATAAAGCTTTTTAAATCTTTTGTTATTGAAAATAATGTTATATATAGATATTTTTATCTTATTTTACATAAATTGCTACTGACAATTATTTTAAACAATATTAAAAATACTTATTATATTTTAAAACATCCATTTTCTGTAGTTGATACATTGTATAAGATGGTTTTTTTAAATTTTATACTATTACAAAATTTTTCAATATTTGAAATTTAAACAATTAATCATTATTACATAAATATTTTATTATTTTACAAAAAAACATTAAAAGTTTTTTTAACTAAATCACATTAGCAATGGCATTATTATATATAAAACATAAGCACTCAAAATGAGTATAAAAATTTTACTGCAAATAAAATAAAAAAAGAAAAAATTTTGACAAATTTATGAAAAATGCAAGGAAATGTGTCATCATTGGAAAAATTGAACTTTATTCAAATTTCAGAAATATCAAGCGACAAACAAAAATGTTTTAAACGATGCAAAATACTATGTTGTCGCATACATTTTGTCGTTTTTTACAAAAAATATATATTTTTGACACTTTAAATTATTGTTACTGATATTTAATCTTAATATCCTTTTATAAATTATGATCATCATGAATCTTTAATTGTTTTTTATTTTTAAAAATACGTTATTAAAAGTCAATTTCGTGAAAAGTTACTAACGTTTTAATTAAAATCATTATTCTAAACAACGTACTAACAACAATAAGTTTAGAAATTTAAAAATATCATGGCAGTAATAATGAAAAGCAATAATTATTTAATAACATAAAGCATTATCAAGTAAAAATATTTTTTCAGTATTTGCTCCTATTTTAAATTAAAATATTTAGAAGATATTTTTTTACTATAAATAAAAATCCATATTATTTTATAGCTTTTCAAAATTTTGAATTTTAAGAATGCATCTTTAAAGATATTATAACAAAAATTTGGACTATTAGATGTGTAAAATTTCATAAGAAAATATAAGTTATAATAATTTAAACTACTAAAGATATTACAAAAGATACAATGATATTTTAATAAATGCTCTTTATAAAAGCATTCATAATTTTGCCTAAGACTCACTTTTAATCATGTATTTTGAATCGTAAAATATATTTATTGGTCTTATCGATCTTTCATAAACAATAAAAATAATAAGAACAATAATTAATTATAAATACCTTGGAATCTTTTTATTTCTTCTAAATTTCAAACAGTTATCCTTCTGATCTTTATTTGATGATTCTACAATAAAATAGTTAATATCCCTATAAAATAATAATGATATTGTTCATGACTTTCCAGGTTATCTATATTCCCTTTCAGTCACAATGTCATTCTTTTTTGTCTTTTTCTTAAACGGAGTTTACTTTATTATAGACTTAATAAAGATAATAAATTTTACTTCCAAAATAGTGAAAAAACATTCAAATTATAGAATCTCAAAGCATTCGTTACATAATTTAAAACAAATCAAATGGAAATATTTTAAAAAAAGTTATTTTTCATTTGTTTTTTTCTATCATCTTAAAAAAAAATTAAATGTTTAACTAAATTTATAGATATTACGTTCTCCAAATATTTACAAATAATGATAATAAACTTTAATAGGTTAAATAATGAAACTTTTTTTATATGTATAGTAATGTTTATAATAATTAAATAATTATTAATATTTACAAATATTAAATACTTCTACACTTTTTAAAGTTGTTATAAAATAAACTATTTAAAGAATTGCTTTAATTTACATTTTTGTACACATCAAACATGTTTTTTACATTTATATTTGGTCTATATATCTAAAGATGTAGCTTTGGTTTTTTTTGTAAAAATTAAATAATATATGCTATTTCAATGTAAATTACTATATTAAAATATTTTTAAATTATGATTCACTAATTAAATTGTTTACTTTTTGTATCTATTAAGTAATTAATGGTAGCAAAAAGTCGGGTAATTAATTGTAAGATGAAAAAAAAAGTTTAAATAACTTAATTTATTTAAAAGATGATGAAAGTATTCACATTACTTATCTATACGTATACATGGTCTGTCCCAAAAGTAATGAGAATGAATTCACTACGACCCCCACAGGCATCGGATTTAAAAGGTGAGGATACCGTTTTGTAGACAAAATTCTCCTCTACAAAATGGTATATATCACATTTAAATCCGAGCACTACAAAATTTTCTATATTAAAAAATGTAGACCCATGTTTTGTACTCTCGTCACGGCAAAAAAATCATCATCGTCACAAACTAAAAATTTTTTAATTTCTTTAACGATGAACATGCAAAAAGTGTAAAAATCGTTGAGCATTTAAATTTTGTGCAAAACATGAAAAAAATGTTCCAGAAACTTAGAAAATTTGAAAACAAAATATAAAAGAAAATTTTTGTGATCAATCCAAATTCTTCATGTATACGACCATTTAGAGCACTTGTCGAAGATAATCGTACATTTTATAAATTCCCAAAGTAATTTCCTTTTAGATAGTTTTTAATTTTGAAGAGTAGAAAGAAATTAAACGTTGTAAGTTGGGGCTATAGGGAGCAACAAGCAAAGTGGGAATAATTGCCGAACATTAAAACTCTTCAAAGGCAATTATGAGTGACTCAATGTATAATCAATAATTGGCTTGTAGATTTTTTGCCTTTGACGTCTTGTTTTTATTTTTGAAAATTTTTTCCCATCTAAAAATATGATATTTTTGAGCGTGACAAAACTACCAAACATGGGTTCACTTTTTTTAACATAAAAAATTTTTTATTGCTCGGATTTAAATGGAATATATACCATTTTGTAGAGGAATATTTTCTCTACAAAACGGTATCCTCACCTTTTAAATTCGATGCTTATAGAGTTTGTAATGAACCCATTCTCATTACTTTTGGGACAGACCACGTATGTAATTTTCTAAAAGCACCAATTATTTATTACAGTGAACAAATTCATTTTATTAAGAGTAACATTACAGAAGGTTTTTTTTCGTTGACCAACAATAAAATATATTATTTCTTGTATTTAACATTTATTCTTTTTATGGTAAAACAAAAGAATTAAAATCAAATAGATTAGAAGAATATTCTATCTAACAAAAAAAGTGATACATATTTTCGAAAGATTATGAACTAAATAATAATATAGAAGTTAAAGTATTTTTTAAAGCTATAAAGTAATATGATTAAAGTAATAAAAAATTATTGCAAATTAAGAAAATTTTCGTTTATAGCAAAACTCAAAATTTCCATTTTAAAACATTAAAGTAATGTAGAATTCATTTTTGTAAAAGAAACAGAATACTTAAGAAATTGCAAGCGATTATAAATTATAATAAAGTACGTAAAATGTTTAAAAGATTTTATTTTTTTTCTACTTGCTATATGAGCTTAAAAGTATTAAAGCACATCTATTTTATGCATAAAACAAAATGAATAATTTATTAATTTATAACTTATGTGTATTAAATTTATAATAATAAGTATTTCTAAATAGTTTAAAATGATTATAGTAAAAAGCAACAGGTATTTAATGTTTACTATTTAAATTACTAAAAAAGAGATATTTTTCTTAAAATTTATCGATTTAATAAAGAAAAAATTGCTGCTGAATAAATTTTTTTTCAAGTCAATTGAAATAATTAAACTTATTTTATAATAATAGTTCAAAATAAGTTTTTTAAAGCTTTCAATTTTTATGAATAACTATTCTACATGAATATATCAAAAATAAGCGATTGGAATTAAAAACATATAGCTATCAAAAAATTATAAATAATATAAAGATATTTTGTAATTAGCTATATCTTGGTACTTAATATATCGAGATATTAAATAATTTAATAGACAATTATAGTTAATTTAGTTATTCGTGGTCTATTTTATCAACAAATATTATTTTATAATATTTTATTTTCAAGTATTAAATAATAGTTAAACATTTTTTTGATCTTTTATAAAATTAAAAAATTTCTGCTAAATTAATATTAAAAAAGATAATATTTGTATATTTAAAAAAAAGTTCACCATAAATGATATATAATCACGAAGTTCATTGTAAAATCAAATCATTTGTTAAATTTAATATTCTATTTATTTGAAACACTTCTGTATAAGCATGAAAAATAAAAACATTGTTTTATTGCTTATTTTTCTTTTTGTTATATTTAGCTCTGTAAGTTAGTAGTTAAATTTGACTATAAAATAATTATTAAAGTTCCAAGCAAATGATTTAGTATCCATAAATGAAGAAAAGGACTTAGAAAATACTAATAAAATAAGTGCAATTTTAGAAAAAATTGTACAGAAAGTACTAAAAATAAGTGGTGGATTCGTAGAAAAATTTACACAAAATAATAACAAAATTAATGAAATAAATAATAATATTGGTAAAAATCCAAGACTATTTCAAGGTGATGTAGTTCTTAGTTCACAGGAAGGAGAAGAAATATTAAATCAGGTTGTAGAAAATGTTGAAAATGCAGGAATTGATGTTTCTGAAATTATTGGTGAAACAGAAAGAAGAAAAAAAGAAAAATGAGTGGTAATATGACTCTTGCCTGGGACTTTCCTATACTATATATTGTTGAAGAGGGAGTCAACGATACATTAGTTGATGTAGCTCTAAAAAAAATGGAAGAACAAACATGTATAACATTTAGAAGAGAGTTTGCCTTAGTTCCTAATAAAGCAGGTTTAAGATTTTTTAAAGGAACTGGATGTTATAGCTACATCGGCAGAAAGTTTCTAGATATATTTCAAGATGTAAGCATTGGAGAAGGGTGTGAAACTATTGGAACAATTCAACATGAGACGATGCATGCATTAGGGGTTTACCATGAACAAGCAAGAGCTGACAGAGATAAGTATTTAAAGATATTTTTAGAAAATGTTGAAGAAGGAAATGAATTTAATTTTCTTAAAGTTGAGCCAAATTCTTCATTTACTTATTATACAAAATATGATTATGGATCTGCTATGCAATATCCCAGCAATGCATTTAGTATGAATAATAGCATAACAATGTTGCCAATTAAACCGCACTATAATAAGACTCTTGGTGTGAATAGTGGAATGACTTTTGTTGATGTCAAATTGTTAAATAAACATTACTGCAAAAATAATTGTCCAAAGGAAATTAAGTGCGAAAACAAGGGATATCAAAGTCCCATAAACTGCAGTAGGTGCATTTGCCCAGATGGTTATTTTGGAGATTATTGTACTGAGTTACCTCAAAAAAAACCAAGTTGTGGAGATCCAGTTATTGAAATTACAAAAAGAAAAAAATATTTGTACACTGCTGGTAGTGGAAATTGTATTCATCACCTTAATACAACATCAGATAAAAAATTAAAAATAACTTTTACATTTTTAAATTATTATCCCGGTTACGAAGGTCGTTGTAAATTGGAAAATAGTCTTGAAGTAAAATACTTGAAAGATAAAACAGTGACTGGAGCACTCTTTTGTTTAACAGATAATGCTACAATAATATCTAGAAATAATCATGTCATTGTTCATCACAGGAGTACTCAAACCAATAATGGTGCGACTTTAGTAATTGAAAGTATTGAAGATTCAAGTACAACAAGTTCGAAAAAAAATTAATTAAAAATATATTATTTATATTATTTAAATAAGCATATTTAATTAAAATTATATTATATTTTTTATATAATATATATTCAGTAAAAAAGATTTTTCATTTTTATCAATTTTTTTTAAATTTTGTAAAGGATTTACACGATTCCCCTCATGATCAATGATTTGGTAGGACGTTGGAGAAGTACCAATGTTTAAATAATGTAAAATTTGTCTAGTGAGTTTTACTTTAGTAAATACATATTATGTCAAAAGCACATTAATAAACTACTTTTATCAGTACATAAAGAAATTTTTCCATAATTTTCTTTCCCAAAATAATACTCAATTTTATTAGTTTTTTCAAAACTTCTTCATTTTGTTTCTTAAAAAATTACTAATATTCAAACATAATTAAAAAATATCCAATGTTTTTATTAATAAAATATATTTTAAAATAAACAATTACCAATAAAATTGTGTGATTAAAATATATTATCGACAACGAATAAGATATAGTCATATCTTAAGTAGAAGTTCTGATTTTCGTAATTTTGGAATAAGGTTTAGGGCTCATTTCAAGGTTTTTATTCATTTATTTTTAAGTAATAATTATCTAAATTGTAAATTTGGAGATCTTATACTGTTAAAAATTTAACTTCTTGTATTGCGTAAGTATAATATTGTCTTAAGTTTAATATTGTACGTGTTTCTCTCTAGATGGCCACAATAATACTTTACTTATAGTTAATAAATAAAATTTAAATACAGATTTAATTTTTTGTTCTAATAGGAATTGACGCCAGAAACACACTAATTAAATTTTTACCAATGGATAAATTTCAAATAGACTTAATTTATCTACTTAATTAAAGCATTAACTAGTTAAAAATAAAACATAAAAGTTATTTATATCTATAATAAAAAAAATTTGTCTCTCTCATAACTTTTCTCAAACTTAGCCAATTTTTATGAGTAAATAGCCAATGGATGTGTTTTTTTCTAACTTAGTGAGGAAATTGGTCTTAAAAGCTTTGGGCCATAATTGACCATGTTATCTTCAAAAAATACTCTTTCATTGTTCTTTTTTAAACATAGATTTGATCAGGGTATAACATTATTTTAAAAAAAAATAAGATACAATGGTTTATATATCATTTTAAAGGTCTAATTTCAGAATAGTGGGAAAACACAATACTACAGAATTGTATTAAACAATAGCCGAGTTGTGGTCGAAGAGTGGTGATCATTTTGAAAAAAAATCATAGAATTTAAATAGGTAAAACTTAGTCATACCTTGATGAAATAAAATAGTATTTGTTATATAGATCTAAGCGTAACTTAAAAAACAAGTATCTAACAAACTTTATAACTCAACTACGAAAGAAGTTATATTAATTTGAATGCCATTTTTTTCGCCTTTTTCCATTATTATTGCAAAAATTAATTTTGTTCCAGAATAACTCTTTTCAAACTTGATCAATTGTTATGGACAAATAGTCATTTGATGTATTTTTTTTAACTTATAGAGGGAAGTAGATCTCAAAACGTTTTGTCCATAACTGGCCAAGTTATGTTTAAAAAACATCCCTTTTTTGACAAATTTTTGTATGGTTTTTTCTTTCAAATAACTTTTGTAAAAGTAAATAAAACCTTATGTTTTATGATTTACTTAGAAGGTACGAGTATGAGATAAGGGGAAAACCTAGTATTAAAAAGATTATTAAAAGATGAATCAAGTTATATGGTAAAAAGTGATGATCATTTTTCTAGTAAAAATTAAAATTTTCTCATGTTATAACTTTATGAAAAGTTGTTTAAAATAAATAAAATTAAATTTAACACTTATATGAAAGTCTGGCATAAAATATGAAAACTACAAAGAAATTGGTAGATTAAAAACGAAAGAAGTATTTTTAGATATTGATTTCTTGATTTTTTTTATTTATATATTTGTAAAATTAAGATAAATATTTAGTTAATTGAGCAATGATATTAAATTGTTTATATACATTTCAAGAATATGATAGAAAGTCACTTAAATTGTTACTTGGAATGAATAAAATATTCATTTTTATTCATCTTTTGGATAATAAATGAGATTCTTTTTGTTGGGTAGATTTTTTTAAAACTAAACAGTTTAAATAAATGTAAATGTTATGAAATGGTTCTCAAACTCAGAAATATTTTATAATAATGTATTTTAGGTTATCTTAATTTTTCAGAAATGTATAATTTAATAAAACAATTTTTTTCTTACACATACTTTTACAAATAATTTAGTATAAGAATTTTTCTATAAAAAATATGCTCTGCGGACCAGCTCTGATCTGCCGAAGGCGGGTCTAAGGCTGCTTATCAAAAAAATACTATACTGTAGATGTGTTTAGTAAATTTACGTACATTGGTCTATTGAAATATATGATGTAGAGAGTTTTATGAATTTTCTCGATAAAATTTTTGATAAATACAAGTTTATGTACGTAGTTAGTGATAATGAACCAAGTTTAGTTAGTGAAAAGCTGACAGAATATTTTCAAGGTAGAAAGAATTTTCCATATTTCAAGTGTACCATATAATCCACGTTCTAATGGTGTTGCTGAGCAAAGGATTGTTGTTGCTAAAATGAGAATATAGAATTTCATGCTAGAATATGTAAGTTTGAGGAAAGCAGTTATCAAAGCTACAAAATCAATAAACTATTTTTCGTGTTTTAAAGAAATGGCTACGCTAGTTCAAATTTATTTTACTAATTCAAAATCAAGGGAGCTTTTTATACCAAAAGAAGTTAAAGTATCACCAGTAAAGGTTTATTTTAAACTTAAAGATGACCAGCCTAGCTTGTATGAAGAGGGATTGATTGTAGCTAAATTGGATATAGGAACAAACCTGATTGAAACAGAAGCAGTTCGTTACTATGTTGGTATTGATTTTTGTCATTTTGAGTTCACTTCTACACTAAGAATGAAGTATTTATCTGATTTAAAAAATTTATGGGAAGAAAGCAGTGATAGGAGAAGTATAAGTACGATCATGGAAGTGGAAGGAGATGTTGAAGAAGAAAGAGAGGATGATATACAAGAGAAGAAACAAAGCGAGGTAGTCTGTCAATAGAAAAAAAGTCGAAGTTGTTGTTGATAATGAATGTGTTGTGAGGAATAAAGGTGATGGTGCAGCTAAAAATGTTGAAATAATACATTAGAAGATCCTGATAAAGGTATAAATTATGGTGATACATTTAGTGATGTCCTTGTGATCCAAGAATTTTTGGTCAAGAAAAAGTAAATGATGGTGAAGTTGATCAAAGTCTTGTTTGGGACTATGAAAAAGAATTTGATGAGGAGAATGTAGATCAAGATTGGGCTTTTACATCAGCTCCTATATGTGCTAAAATAAAATGATGATAAGAAAATGAAAGAAGTATTTATGAGTAATAAAAATGTACTAATGACTGATGGTTCGGTAAAAAATGGTCATGGAATTGCAGTTTTTGGAAGATTAGGTG
Source organism: Strongyloides papillosus (assembly GCA_005656395.1). Classification (NCBI taxonomy): domain Eukaryota; kingdom Metazoa; phylum Nematoda; class Chromadorea; order Rhabditida; family Strongyloididae; genus Strongyloides; species Strongyloides papillosus. Next base: position 602,350 of record SRSI01000049.1, read on the forward strand.
ATGTTATTGTTTAAGAAAAAAGAAGAGAGCTTTTAAGAGATATAATTACTGCTTTTAGAATTAAATTTAAATGAATGAAAAATTTATCAGTCCTATAGTGAAGAATAAAAGTTTGAAATCAGATGAGAAAATTGTGGTAATATCTGATAATGCGTATGCACTAAATAGTTTAACTTATAAAAAGTATGAAAGATGGATTAAAAAAAACTATCTACACTAGAGGTAAACCAATTCAACGTTTACAAACTCAGAAGAAGATTGAATAATTGATAAACTTTGTTGGACATACTAGGTTAGTTTCTATACATGTATCAGCACATAAATCTAAACCTCGTGATGTTAGTAATAAGATAGTCAAGAGTGAAAAACCTGAAATATCACACATACTTTCCTACAAGCCGGAATGTTATAAATGCCAATTTTAATGACTTTGAAACTATGTAATGTGCTTTTTATCTATGTAAATTAGTTGTAATAAAGATTTTTTACGCACAGTCATGTGTTATTTCGTTAATATATATTAATTTAACAATTTAAAATTATAGTAATTCATTTTTGTGAAAAATAAATAGTTAAAACAATTTTTTACATTAGTTTTTAACATCAAATTTGATTGATAAAATGTATAGTGTTTAGTATTTTTACCATTTGTTCGATACTGATTAACAATAATGATATCAAAGCACATTGTAGAAATAGTATTTCTATAAGACAATAAATATTTAAAAGTGTAATAATAGCTATTTAAATTAAAATAATTTTGCTTTTTTAGACAACTTGTAACATTTAATTGAAATCATCCATTATTACATATTTCTATAAAATTGTTAAACATTTTTATATTTGCAAACAAAATTTACTTTAAAAAAGAATATAATAAAAAACGAACTTTTTGATGAACAAAAATAACATTTTTTAAACAAAGAAAATATTTTAGCAATAAACTAATATGGATTAATTATAAAAAATATATAAGCTTTGTCTTTTTGGAACAACTGTTATATTTAGATCCTAAATACAAAATATTTTTTCTTTTTAGTCAAATACATTGAAATTGGTATAAATATGGAATGATTTCAATTGAGAACCAACATCAAAATGCATTTTATTAAATATTTTGCTATTTTTGTTCTTTTAGCTGTTCAATACAGTTCCCAAGAATCTTCCTCATCATCTGAAAGTCTTTCTTCATCTGAAGAGCAACAATTAGAAGTTACTAATCCAATAGAAATATCATCAACTATTGATGAAGTACCAGTTGATACAGATAAACGAAAGAAATTTTTCTTTAAAAACCTTGGAGCTAGTATTAAAGAAAAAAGTAAAAAATTTAAAGACAATTTGAAACATAAATTTAGTGAAGATAATATTAAAAATGAATTGGTATGTACTTAAGTCATTTCATAGCTATTTTTTTTAGAAAAAAACTAATAATTTATTGAGTGAAGCTCTTAAAAAAGGAAAAAATAAGCTTAAGGATAGCGCAAAAAATATGAAGAAGAATCTTGCTAAATTTTTTAAAGGTAAAACCTTCAATAAATCTGGTTCAGATGAAAACGATACTAGATTAAAAAGATCAATTATTACAAAAATTGTAAGTTATAAACAATTGTTTTTAATTTTCTTTACTAGGGAAAAGTAGCTAAAAATGCTGTAGTTACTAAAGCTAAGAAGGCATTAAAAAAGTTATTCTAAAAAAGTTTCAGAATCTTATGAATAAAAATATATAGAACTGGATTGTTTAATGATAAATATTTTTGATTTACATCAAACATTACACATAATAAAATCCATCATTAAAAAGTAAATTATTTAATTAACTAAAAAGATAAATAATAGAATACATGATTTTGCTATGTTTTTGTAAATCTTTTATATTTTTTTAATAAATTATTGTCATTTAATTTGAACATTTTCTAATTATTAAAACTTTTTTGTTGAATTTAAAAAAATCTATGCTTACGACAAATTTACTTATAACTATTTCATTTTATTATATTCTTACAAATATTTGTGTTGTTCCATGTAAAACTCTCCATAATTCTAAATTTATAGCTTTGTTTATTCTGAGATACAAGTGTGATATTATGTTCATCTTTTAGTCAAGAAATATACAACCATATCTTATGGATTCCATATTAAAATCGAAATTTTAAATAACGTTATTAATCTTCAAATTTAAAGAGCATTTTTAAGATTATAACCAAAGTAACTTTTTTATATAAAAGATTGTTGTTGAAAGGTTAGCTTATTTCTATGCATTTATAAAATACCATTTACGTAGAAGTCTGATAATTATGGTTAATATTTTTATTACATTTCTTCAATAATTCAAGAAATTTAATGCAACAACTGTAAAAAATCATATAAGAAAATTATTTTAAATATTTCTTTATAATTTTTTACAAAATCTAACACATTTTTAATAAGAATATTCCGAATTTTAGAAATTTGTTTCAATGAATAGATAATAGAGTTTTACATAAAAATCTTTTTGTAGTTTTATCTGTGTATTAAAAATCATTAAAAATAAAAATTGGTAATAATTCTGTTTCTTTTAATGTTTCTCAAAAATATCACAAACTTCAAAATTTGGATCAAAAAGAAGTTTAGAGGAAAATTTGCTTCGAAATATACGTAAATTACATGTAAATTCATTCTTAAATGTTTAGTAGTTCATTGATAGACATCATAAAAAAGTTTGAAAAATTACTATTTTTCTTATTTTTTAGTTGTCACAGAACATTTGCGACATATTGTCACAAAATTCTCACAAATGTTTTTATTGTATGATGATTGGTATTCTACAATTTTGTTTGATGTTAACATCTAAGAATCACCTTAAAATATACTATAAAAACATGTCAAATGTAACATAATAAAATATTTTAAGTACGATAAAAGCTATAAAATTAGGAAAAATACATTTTATTTTGTAAAATGTGCAGCTTGTAATTAAATCATCGACGATAGATATTTTTTATAAAATTGTTAAATATTTTTAGTATTTATTTGTTATTTCAAATCCATCGTAACTATTTTAATATTTATAGATAAAGTTTACTTTGAAAAAGAAGATAATAAAAAAACAACTTTTATAATGAACTAAGTTAATATTTTTAAAAAATAAATATATTTTAACAATAAACTAATATAATTAATCACAAAAAATATTGTAATCCTTGTCTTTTTGCATAAAATATCATGTTTATTTTATAAATATAGATTGATTTTTTCTTTTAAATTAAAATATATTGAAATAGGTATAAATATAGAATGATTTCAATTGAGAAGCATCATCAAAATGTATTTTACAAAATATTTTGCTATCTTTGTTATTTTGGCTGTTCAATATAGTTTCCAAGATTCTTCATCATCTGAAAGTCTTTCTTCCTCTTCTGAAGAGAGACAATTAGTTGATGGTAGTTTAAACGAAATGTCGTTACCTGATGCTAACGTAGAAAAGCAAAAGAAAGGTATATTAGGAAAAATAAGAAGTGGTATTAAAGAAAAAACTAAAAGCGCAAAATATATTTTGAAGAAACAACTTGGTAAAGAAAATCTTAAAAATAAATTTGTATGTATTAAATTCTTTTTTTAATTATTTATATTTAGAATGAAGTAAAAGAAAAATTGGATAATAGTTTAAAAAAAGATAAGAAAAAAATAGAAAAAACTTTTAAAAATTTGAAAGAACGCGTTAGCGGACTCTTAAGGAAAAAACTTTCTGCTAAATCTGATTTAAATGAAAATGAAACTAGACTGAAAAGATCATTTCTTGGAAAAGCCGTAAGTTACGATGGAATATTTTAATTTTTTCTTAGGGAAAAGGAGCTAAAAGATTACTAGACAAAGGAGCCAGTAACACTAGAGCATTATTAGAGAAACTATTTTAAGAAAAGTCCAAAATACTATAGATAACAAAGTTTCGAACTGGATTGTTTAGTGGTAAATATTATTAGTTTACATCACACATAATATAATCATTCATCAGAAAATTAGTTTTAGATGAATCAAAAATACCAAAATATAAATAATAATAATTTTATTAAGTTTTTGTAAAATTCTAATATTTTATCATTTCTTTAATAAATTATAGTCATTAAATCTAAATATTTTCTAACAAGTAAGAAATTTGGTTAAGTTTAAAAATATTTATGTTTACGACAAATTTACTTATTCTTATTTCTTCATATTTAATTCTTTTAAAATATACATTATGTTATATGCAATGTTGTTTATATTTCTATATTAACAACTTTGTTTATTCTTGGGATATAAATGTGATATTATTGCTAGATAATTGATGTTTTATTATCCAAGAACTATAATTTTTACAATTATTATAAAAGAAAATATTAAAATTACCCCAAATAAGTTGGGTTCTTTTCAAACTAAAACTGATTTGAGGTAGTATAAATAAAGATATTGTAATTAAATTTTAGACTTTTTATATTTAAATTTTTAAAAATATTATTTTTAGATATTTGAATATTCAAATATCTAACAATTATATGCATCTTGTAGTCAAGAAACATAACACTATATCTTGCAAATTCTATTTAAAAATCTAGATTTCAATTAAAGTTATCCTCTATATTTATAGAGGAGAGATTTTGGCCTGTAAATTATTTTTGAATTTCTGGGTTTTTTTTAGTGAAATATATCTAGGAAAACATGGTAAAACAAAATATCAAATATTAGCTCCATACGATATGCCGTTCTTGAGATACATCGACTTAAAGGTACCAAATTCCAAATTTTGGTACCTCCATATCTCCCTCAAAAATTAATTTTTTTGTTCGAAATTTCGCAATTAGTCATCATTTTTAATGCTTATTACGTATAAACAATAAAATCCAGCAAAAGAAAAATTCAATCTCCAGATTTGGGATATCGTCGAAAATGATACTTTTTACCCCAAATTTTACCTCTTTGGAGCGACATATCTCGCTACAGAAAACAAAATTCAAAACAATTCAAAAATGCTCCCGGGGTAATTAATTTCTCTACATTTTAAGACTATTTTCAAAGAAATCTGACAACTTTGAGAATGAAAAACCTTTGACAAACCTTTTTTTGGGATTTTCTATTTTTGTAAAAATTTCGACTTTGAGACTAAATAGATATATGAAGATGTCAAAATATTTATATAGTTTCTTTGGCAAAGTTATTCATAAAATAATTCTCTATCAAATGACGTTAAGCATGATTTGATAGAACCACCCTGTCCCGAGATATAGTGATTTAAAAAATCTACCAAATTTTTGGCAAAAAAATTTTTTTTGATTTTGAGGTAGAAAAAAAGTACAAAAATGAAAAGCAATCAAAAAAACAAAAAAAGTATATCTGGAGAATTTTGTTGTGAACATTTCAAGGGTATTTTCAAAAAAATCGGATAACTTTGAATATGAGAGAACTAAAAAAAACTTTTTTTGGGAATTTTTTTCTTCGTAAAAATTTTGACTTTGAGACTAAATAAATATATGAATATGTCAAAATATTTATATAGTATCTTTGGCAAAATTATTCAAAAAACAATTCTCTATCAAACGACGTTAAGCATGATTTGATAGAACCACTCTGTCCCGAGATATAGTGATTTAAAAAATTTACCAAATTTTTGCCAAAAAAATTTTTTTTGAATTTGAGGTAAAAAAAAGTACAAAAATGAAAAGCAATCGAAAAAACAAAAAAAGTATATTTCGAGAATTTTGTTGTGAACATTTTAAGATCATAAGCAGCAATATATGTTATACTGTTCTTGAGATATCTGGGGAAATGCTGAAACATGTTTCCAAAAAAATGTTTAAAAATTCTCTAAAAGTCGTATTTTTTCTAACTTTTATACGACTTAAACATCTATTTTCTATATTATTATGCAATTTAATTTTAAAAATAAGTTTTAGTGATTATTTGATGCCATTTTAATGTAAAAAAGTCGGAACAGTAACATAACAAATGATGGTCAATATTTTCATTTTAAATTAAGAAACAATTTTATACTTTATCTATGATGTCTTATGCATCAAGCATAATGACAAATCAAACAAATTTAGACATTTCAAAAAATTTTGGCGGCGCAAAAGCTGTATTTTTATAATAAATGTCACATTTAATAATATAAACGGGGATGAATTCCTGCGATCTAGAAAAATATAGCAAATCATCAAACGGTAAATGTATTTTTATATATAAATATACACATGCCCTTTAATGACCCTACTTGAGTACTTAATGAAGAAGATGTGACGCGTCAAAAAATTACGCTATAAATAAATTTTTTATAACGCAAAGATACATTTTTGAAATGATTCATGATAAAAATGTTTTACACAAGTCTTTAAACAACACGCAAAATTTTTTTGAAATGAATAAACTGAAGATAATCTTGAGAATCTCGACATTTGTAGCGCATAACCTTCCCACCCCTCTAACCCTTTAAACATTTCAAAGGTATAAACAACTACTCTCATTGTCATTTGTAATTAGTTAAACATATTATTTATAATATTTACTGATAATTGCAAAAAAGCTAATAAATTAAAATTTTTATTTTGATAATCAACAAAACAAAAAAGAATTAAAACAAATTAACGCATAAAACTAAATTTTTTAAAATCTTTCTTTTTTTTAACCACGCACAAAAAATTAAGATTAAAAAAATCACGAAAATTAGATATCAAATGATATATGATAAAGTGTAAAGCCTAAAAGCAAAATGTTTGAGTAGATTAAGAGAAGCGTCATGTAAAAAAAAGATCAACGAAAATAACATTCAAAATTAGCTTTATACATCTGTCAGGTAAAAGTAAATTTTTTTTAATTAAGCAACTATATCTATATTTTATAAATTTAAAAAAAGAATAAATGAAGGATAGAGATATATTTTATGTAAAAAATCCCGGCCCTGCGGGCAAGCAACGACGAGCGAAGCGAGGTCGTTGCTTGTTGAAATTCAAAATTTAAACACATTTATAAAATTAGTTTAAATTTTTTGAATAAAAAATTTATTGTTTTAAGCCAAGCTTTTTTTTCAATATATTGGGAATATACCTTGAACATAAGAATCTGATAATTATGATAAATTATTTTATGTTAACAAACTTTATTTATTCAAAAAGATCTTTTGTAAAGGTTTTGAAAAAACTAGAAAAATGAAACGAAAGTTAATTTTTTTTTATAATTATTTACAAAATCGACCACTCATCTAATAAGAATACTCAGAATACTTTAAAATTATTTCCAACAAATAGATAATTAAGTTTTACATTATAATCTATTAGTAGTTTAATAAAATATATCGAATAATCAAGAGAAATACAATAAAAATTAGAAACAATTCTGTTTATTTTAATGTTTCACAAAGATATGAGGCGCTTCAAAATTAAGATCAGAAGGAAGTTTGCGAATAAAATTTACAATTGAAATATACATAAATTATATGTAAATTTACTACTAAATGTTAGTGCTTCATTGACAGACAGCATCAAAAAGGTTTAAAAAAATTACTTTTTCTTTATTTTTTAGTTATCACAGAACGTTGGTAACATATTGTCACAAAATTATCATAATTTATTTGTGTGATAATTACATTTTACAATTTTGTTTAATGTTTATTTTTTTAGGGTGATCTTAAAATATCCTACAGAAACATAATGACTATAACACTATAAAAAATTATAAGTATGATAAAAGTTATAAAATTAAGATAAACATAAATTTCTTTGAAAGAAGTGCAGCATTTTATTAAAATCATCTACAACAAATATTTTTTTAAAGATTGCTAAATATTTCAAATATTTTCTTTATTATTTCAAATCTAATGTAACTATTTTAATATTTATAAACATAGTTTACTTTAAAAAAGAAGATAATAAAAAAACAAATTTTTAATGAACTAAGTTAATATTTTTAAATAATAAAAATGTTTTAACAATAAACTAATATGATAAATTATAAAATACATATTAGCTTTGTCGTTTTGATTAAATTATCATATTTATATTATAAATATGAATAATTTTTTTCTTTCAAATCAAATACATTGAAATATATATAAATACGGAATGATTTGAATTGAAAAGCCACACTATGTTGTTTTCTCGGTCGAATACTTTGACCCCTGCCGTAGCGACATTTTTCTAAATTAATAAAAAACCCATTTATAGATTATAAAAGTTTATGAAACCCTTACAGGACATTGTTTATGATGTGTAAAGGTAGATTATTAAAAAAAATGGTAAAACTTTCTAAAAATGGAAATATTTTCTTTTGAAGCTTTATATCTCTGTTGTTAAACGTGATATCTTATTTGAAATCTATATATTCTGATAGCCCTTGATCTCCTCTACAAGAATATACCAATGGCATATCAAAGCTATTGACCATTTTCGAGATAATTAGATTTAAAGTTAATTACCTATAATTTTTCAATATTTATGATATTAAAAGCCAATTTTTTGACTGTCAAATCTCAAAAATTCTGTTAGTACATATTGTATAAGCTATGTTAATAAGTTTAAAGTAAAGAAAAATTCCTTAAATGATTAATTTATATTGAAAAAAATTTTACTTTCACTTTTAAAAAAATGATAAAATACTTTGGCTTTAGCATTGGAAAACTTTTTAAAGTGCTTAAAATTGTTTTTTACGTAAAAAAATATTATCATATGTTTCTGAGCTATAGTAGAACACAATTTAAATTTGTTCAAGCCATAAGATGTAATGCCTTTTTTAAATAGGAATAATAAAAATATATACAGTTCAAGCATGATTTGATTGTAATATACAAATATCAACTTATAAAGGTTCATGATTAGATGTTTAAATAAGTTTTTCTGTAAGCATTATTACTTAAAATATTTGACTAAAATGATCATTTATAGATAGAATTTTGCAGTAACATTATCTTTTTTTAATATAGTATAAAATGTAATCCATGCTAGAACAATTTGTAAATTCTAATAATTAAAAAAATTGGCTTTTAATATCATAAATATTGAAAAATTATGAGTAATTAACTTTAAATCTAATTATCTCGAAAATGGTCAGTAACTTTGATATTTATAAGTATATTTTTGTTGAGGAAATCAAGGGTTATCAGAATATATAGGATTCATATACACACAGAGAAATTTACATAAAAAACATCCTTATGCCATAATCTTTAGTTCTCAAAATAAAATTACATAAAATTTTATTCATTTTTAAATGTATGAATTACCATCTTATTATTTTGTCGCAGATTGTAAAATATGTCCGCATTTTTGCAATATTTTTTCTTGAACAAAATATAAAATATTATTTTTTACCAGATATAAATAAAAATTTTTACTAATTTATTTCCAATAACAAAGAGGACAAAATATCTAAGCAAACTTTATCATGAATTTAGTTCTAGGCATTTAAAGTTAATACATTATAGATAACTAAATATTTATATTTTCTTTAAAATAAAATGTCTAGAAGTTACTAAGATTTAAATAATTTATTTTGCCTTGTGGTTATCTAGATTTCAATGACTCTTTATTATTTTAAAATATTATACAATAGAATTTATTAATAATTATAAAAATTTATTTTTATTGGTAACTGACTTATGGATATTTTATTTTCTGTATAAGCACAACATAAAATCATAAAAAGAATACGTTTATATTTAATAGAAATTTTATATTAAAAAGTTTGACATTAAAAAATATGGTATTATTATGTTGGTGCAAAAGTTCTGTCTTTTTTTTCAATATCACTTTCTATCATCAAAAAAATATGATCACAATTGACAAAAAATTAAGTCATTAAAATAGACAGATTGTACCACTTCTTTACTTTAAAATTTGTATAATAGCAAATTGTTGTATTGTCTATGCTACATTTTCTTTTGCTAAACATGAAAGCAGTCAGAAGTCATTTATGACATTATGTCTTCTAAGAGCTCCAACTAAAACAAATGACAACTGATGCTTCTAAAAATTTATGTGTAGTATTAGGGGGAAATGTAGAAAATGTTGGGACTATATAAAGATCGTTCTTAAAAGATTTAAGAAAAAGAAGTATGTTGAATGTTCGGAGACGTACATTAGCTCCAATATTCTCCTCATTACTATTCATGCTTAGAGTGATCATTTCAAAGAAAGAATTTTATTTAATACTCTAAAAAACATACAATAAATGGTATATAACAAGTAAACCTACAGAGCTTGTTAACTGGTTATTTTACCAGGGTTAGTAAGTAGAATAAGTGGTTGAAAAGCCCTGTCAATGTTCTTTTATATTCTTATTTACGATGGCACTGACAGCGTCATGACCTAACAATTTGTAATTATATTTGTCCTTCTTTGATTTATCAGAATTTAAATATTTATTTTCCAATAATTTTTTACAGAAATTTTTAGTATTTGAGGAAATTTTATTTTTAAAATATTATAGTAAAATATTCTGAAATTGTAAACCCCAGAGAAGGATGAGTCAAAGGAATACCAGAGAAAGAGGAGGACATAACTAGGAGGCACAATATATAAAGAACATACTTTTTAACTATATCATTATCTTTACTTTTTGTGTATGTTGTAACAGACAACACATATTATTTTATATTATACAATTATTTTAAATAAAAGTTTGAATAAAACCTCAAGTGTAATTTATTATATTTGGAACCCCTTTAGGGGTTCCCCAGGATCCATCTGGATTACAAAATGAGAGCTTTAAAAATATTAGTAATATTTCTAATTATTTCAATATCTAAATATTTTGGATCGGCTGCTTTTGAAAAATACTTTGTTATTCTAAATCCTAATTGTAATTGCCCAAACGAAAATACTACAATGGAGATGAAAAATTACCACTGGTCTACAAAATTTTTTGAAAAAAAAATGGAAGCTGTAATAAACTCTACGGTCTTCAAGCTTGTTGCATACCAACTTGGTCATATCGAGGTGAGTAAATATATGAAAAAATAATTAATTTATTAAAAAGTACAATATGTTGAAATTACTCATACTTGTCCTGAAACAAAGATTGTTAAAATGTATATTGATGGCGATTGTGAATTTAGCGATAATAATGACAATATTCATACTTATCATTGTTATGAACCTCGATGAAATTAAAAGAAACGTTATTGGTAAAAAAAGAGTTTTCAATAATAAATTATTTTTCCTGATGAATAATAACTACGAAAAATAACAATTTAATCATCATTTATTGTTTAATAAAATCTAAACTTTGTTACATTTATGAAAATAAATATTTTTTAACATTTCAGCATTTTCAATTAACAATTGCCTAATAATTTAATAATGATAAAATACAGCAATAATTTGAAAGTATTGTTTGAGTAATTTGGGAACAAAGACACGAATACAAGTAAATATTAAATAAAGACTATTAAAGAATAATACTAAGCGGTTTAATACTAAAAAAATTACAAACCGATTTATAAGTTTTTAATCCAGATAAAAAATAATTGACAACTCTCTTTTGTTTTCTTTTTTATAAGAAAAACACCGACACATTTTTCAAGTCTTAGATGGTTTTCATAATACAAACATTTTCCCTATACAAATAAAGTCAACTTTTACATGAATAAATTGTCTTTTGAGATGAATTCTAAATATTTTTAAGTATATAAAATATAAAAAATATGGTAAATGCGTTTAATATTTAGAACTTTAAGGTACCAATCTTTAAAAAAAAGACAGTATAGAAAAAATGTATTGTTCTGGAGCCCCACTCTCTAATTGGAATGCCAAAGATAGGTTAGAATAATATTTTATTAGACAAGAAAAGTACGATGTAGAGAAAATAAAAAAAGAATGACAATAAAAAAGTTTTGTGGGTATTTATACCCTAAAAATCGTTACATTTAGATAATGATAAACTAAAATATTATGCTTTACGCTTGATTCACAATAGCTAAGGTAAAAGAACAATTTTAACAATCTACAATATTCCACAAATAAGCTTAATATATAAACTAAATATTTCACTGTATAAAGAATTTATTCAGTCCTTATAGTATAAAAAATCTCAGCTTTATCATCATAGCAATTTAAAAGAATGCAACATTTATTAACGTAAACATTTTTTTTATGATTTTTTATTTATTTAAAAGCTTAAAATCTTCTCTACAGGGTGGCCAGCGAAGGCTTTTGTTTAAAAGTTCTTTTTTGATCTTTTTTCCACATAGGAGTACTTTAATTTACTAGAAGCTGTTATTACTTTTTAAATATAGCAAAGATTTGTTTAAAAAATACAGTAAAAATGTTAGCTAAAAGCAAGTTTAGTTTATCTATTGATGATGGCATAATAATTGTCGGCAGTTGACGCATTATATCAACTACCTATGAAAATTTACATAACATACAAATTTTAATATAAACATTTAATATATATATCGTTAAAATTATAAAGTAATTGTCTTATTAATATATAACAAATTTATAAGTTTATTTCCAATATGACCACGAGCCAGAAGCTGATGAAGCTGATGGCTGACAAAAACAATTTACCATTACTGGTGATACATCAAAAATAAATTAGATTTTTTGAAAATTTCTTCATTTGACAAATTGGAAACCTTTCCACGTGTTGATATTGGCTTAAATGCAATTGTACGTGGAGAAGTTACTTTGATGGTATTATCAGAAGGTCAAGGTACAAGACTTGGTATACCACATGTCAAAGGTGTTATCGACTTAAAACTAAGTGACATCAAGGATTTTATTACTTACATCTACAGACATTTTTGTTTATTAGGATGGAAATTTTGTATATTTTTAATTTCCTATGTTTGTTACTGATAAATTAAAAATATTTTTTGGTACTATCTCATCTTAATTTTGTCGATAAAATTTTTAATCAAAATGATTCTAAAGCATTAATTTCTAAAACAATCTCCTACAATGACTAGAAATAATAAAATGGTAATTTATAGTATTATTAAGATAATTATAAATTTTAATTTTTATAGAGGGAGATTGTCTCCAATCATATAGAACAAGCTGGAGTACAAATTGGTAATGCTTGTTGGGAACTTTATTGTTTAGAGCATGGGATTGGTTCGGATGGTTTAATGGAGACCCTATACACTCACCCAGCGAATAAATATTATTCCAACAGATCGGATATTTTATACCAAACACACTGAGTACATGTACCAATAATAAAAAATTACATTTTTATTTTTACAACTTTCTTATGAAAGAGAAAGTTCATGATCCATATATGTATTTAACTTTACCAGAAAGTGACATACAATGATGTTAAAAAAATTTATATCAACAACAAACAAATTTATTTAGAAATAGTAAACCCACCTTTTTTTTCAACAAAAAATGTTAACATTAAAATTAATATTTTTAATGAAATATTTAATTTCTTTTGTAAAACGTTAATTTTTTTTATTAAAATCGGGTAGGGGTCATGATCAAATGCAGTGCAATCATAAAATGAATCCAAAAGATGTCAAAAAGTACGTTTACTATTCTAAAATGAAACTTTTAAAATAATGTATAATGACTAAGTTCTTTTAAACTAATTATTGTTACTACTGTTAAATGTTTTTTACTATAAAATAATGTCTGTAGTAATAATTTATTATTTTGATTTTCGTGACGAAACAATTTGTATTTTCGTAGTGAAACATGCATGACAAAATTTGTTAATTTACTGGGTGAGTGTATAATAAGCCGGTATAATACCGTCAGACACCACTGTTGGTGTTGAGGATAATTCTTATAATACGTTTTTTAGTGAAATTCAAAGTGGGAAACATTGTCTAAGAGCTCTTGTACCTTATCCAAGGATTCATTTTCCATTAGCTACAAATTCTCCTATTATTTCAGCTGAGAAAGCTTATCATGAACAATTGTCTATTTCTGAGATTACTGCTCTGCTCAAGATTTTGAACCTGGACTTCAAATTCCATTGAGAATTCTTCCTCATTAAAAATTTCTTTTAGTCTACTATGAGCATACTCAAGAGCTGCATTCAATTGAGCATCATTAATAATCGTTTTTTCAAATATTGAATTCATTAAATACTCTTGAGATGTTTTTGCACGAGGTTGAAGATGAGTTGCCAATGTATAGATTAATTTTTCCTGATAAAATTAATATCTAATACTCATACTAAAATAAACTTACAACACTTTTCTTTCGTTTTCAAAGGATGAAATAACACTCCTGGCCTTTTCTATTTGGTTGGACATGACTAATGACTCAACTAATGCAGTAAATATCTTGATTGTAGGTGACAAATCAATTTCCTTCGTCGAACTAATCAATCATAAACATTCTTACTATCACCTCTCTTGACAAAATAATCACCGAGGATTTCAAATGTTTCCACATCAGGTTCAACTTCACATTTCGACAAAAGTTCAAAAAACTCCCCCATCGATATTGGATTTCCATTCTCGAGTTTTGTTTTATAGTAACTATTCAAACCCAAAATTCCAAACCTAACATTTCTTTTCTGTAAAATAGCAAAGTATTTATTCGTAAATTTATCCTTATAATCAGAATCTCAGTAATAAGCCAAATCTCCGGAAGCTCTAAAAATCAACGCAATCTGCCTATCAGACAACAAATTTAAAAAAATTATATTTTATTTACTAAATATACAATCACAAAGTTATGTTTAATTTTAAAGATATAGACACTTATTAAAAGACTAAAAAATTAAATATATCTATAAATAAAATTTGTATAAGATATTTGTTATGTTCAGATGTAGCATAAAATGTAAAAAGATTTCAAATAGGCTATGCATCAATACCTAACATAGCATGTTCCCGTGTGTATTTAATTGGATGTCTTGATTTACTATCTTTTAATTTACCATCATTTGGCGTTCCAATTTCATAAATGAAACCATAAAGAAATTCTACATATATTTTAAAATCCTCCTCTATCAATTAGTAGTCATTATATACATTAGCAAATTTTTCGAAAAGTTGATCACGACGAAGACGTAACTCACAAAAAATTTAAATATATACGAGTTGTCAAAAAGATTTATCCAAAAAGCCATGAAGATAGTTATTATTTTAAAATCGCACGACGACAACAAGGCAATTGTCTTCTCATAAGAAATATATGAAATTTTATCACCAAGAAACATAATCTATAACAAAAAGAAATAAGAAAAAAAAATTTGTCTCTCTCATAACTCCTCTCAAACTTAACCGATTTTTATGAGTAAATAGCCAAAAGATGTGTTTTTTTCTAACTTAGTGGGAAAGATAAGTCTTAAAAGTTTTTGGACCATAATTAGCCATGTTATTTTTAAAAAACATCGTTTTTTTTTGGCTTTTTTTAGCATGGATTTGACCAGGAGTAAACGTTATTTCAAAATAAATAATATACAATGGTTTATATACCATTTGAAAGGTCTACTACCAGAATAGGGGGGAAACACAATCCTATTGAATTGTCATAAAAATTGGCCGAGTTACGGTCCAAAGAGTGGTGACCATTTTAAAAAAATTATTAAAAAGTTAAATAGGTATAACTTAGTCATAACTTAATAAAATTAAATAAAATAGTATTTGTTATATAAACCTAAGTCTAACTTAAAAAACAAGTATCTAACGAAGTTTTTAGCTTAACAAAGAGAGGAGTTATATTAATTTGAATGTCAACTTCTTCGCTTTTTTTCATTTTTTTTCACAAAAATCAATTTTGTCTTCAGCATAACTTTCTTTAAACTTAATCAAATTTTACGGTTAAGTAAAGATTAGATGTGTTTTGTTCTAACTTAGTGCGGAAAATGGGTCTTAGAACTTTTAGTCTATAAATGGCCAAGTTATGTTTAAAAAATACCACATTTTTGGACAATTTTCTGCATAGTTTTGTGCAGAAAATAACTTTCTTCAAACTCTATGAAATAAATTGTTTTTTTTTATCGTTAAACAGATTAAAGTCTGGAATCCTGGGGAAACACAATACAATAGAAATATATGAAAAAGTGACTAAGTTATGGACCCAAGAATAATCACCATTTTTTAAATAAAAACAAAAATTTTTTAATGCTGTAATCTAAATGAAAAGTTGTTTAAAATAAATAAATTTAAAGTATTTTATAGATCTATGTCTAACTTAAAAAATAAAACTACAACGAATTATATTCATTAACAAAATAAAGAGTTATACTTATTTAGGTATCAATTATTCCATTTTTTCTTCATCTTTTTCAAAAAAATCAATTTTGTGATTGACATAACATTCTTCAAACTTAATCAATTTTTATGATTAAGTTGTCATTAGATGTATTTTTTTGTAACTTAGTGGGGACAAAGGTCTTTGAAAATGTTGGTTCATAACAGGCCATGTTATTTTTAAAAAACATCATCTTTTTAATCACTTTTTTGTGTAGTTAAGTCTTTCAAAGAAACTTTTGTGAAAGTAAGTGAAATGTTATAACTGATGACTTTTTTGAAGGTACGAGTCAGGAATAAGAGCGAAACACAGCAGCATTGAGATTAGTAAAGAATCGCTCAAGTTATGTGTCAATAAGTGACGACTACTTTTTTGGCAAAAAATAAAAAGTTAAATAGTTATTACTTAATGGAAACTTCAAAAAATTAAGTAGCCATGCTTTCTTTTATATAAATTAAAGTCTAACTCTAAAAATGGAACTATTGCGAAGTTTACAGCTTATAAATAAAACGATTTATACCAATTTTAGTGTCATTTTTCTTGCTTTTTTCTTTTTTTTTTTGCAAAAATCTATTTTGTTCCAGACATAACTCTTTTTAAACTCGATCATTTATTATGATTAAATAGTCATCAAATGTATTTTTTTCTAGCTTAAAGGGAAAAACAAATCACAAAACTTTTAGTCCACAATTGACTAAGTTATGTTAAAAAATGTTACTTTTTGGTATAGTTTTTCTCTTTCAAATAACTTTTGTAAAAAGAATTAAAATTTTATGATTTATTTAAAATGTACGAGTATGAAATTGAGAGGGAAACTGAGTATTTAAAAGATTAATTAAAGATAAATCAAATTATGGACCAAAAAGTGATAACCATTTTTTTAGTAAACATTAAAATTTTCTCATGTTATAACTTTATCAAAGTTGTTTAAATAAAAAAATATTAAATTTAGTACATATAATAAAGACTGGCAAAAAATATAAAAACTATAACGAAGTTTGTAGATTAAAAACGACAGAATTTATTTCTAGATATTAGTTTCTTTGATTTTTCTTCATTTATATATCTATACCTAAAAGAAATAAGGAAAAAAAATTTGTCTCTCTCATAACTCTCTTCAAATTCAACCGATTTTTATGGGTAAATAGCCAAAAGATGTGTTTTTTTCTAACTTAGTGGGAAAGATGGGTCTTAAAAGTTTTTGGGCCATAATTGGCCATGTTATCTTTAAAAAACAGTGTTTTTTTTGGCCTTTTTTAGCATAGTTTTGTACAGGGAATAACGTTATTTTAAAATATATAAGATACAATGGTTTATATATCATTTGAAAGGTCTAATTCCAGAATAGTGCGGAAACACAATTCTATTGAATTGTATTAAAAATTGGCTGAGTTATGGTCCAAAAAGTGGTGACCATTTCGAAAAAAAATCTTAAAAAATTAATAGTTACAACTTAGTCGTAACTTGACGAAACCAAACAAAATAGTATTTATTTTCTAGATCTACGTGTAACTTAAAAAATAAGGGCCCAACGAAGTTATTAGCTCAACTACGAAAGAAGTTATATTAATTTGAATGTCAACTTTTTTGCTTTTTTCCCATTTTTATTGTAAAAATCAATTTTGTTCCAGACATAACTCTCTCCAAACTTGGTCAAATTTTATGGTCAAATAGTCATTTGAAGTATTTTTTTTCAACTTAGTGCGGAAAATGGGTCTCAAAACTTTTGGTCCACAAGTGGCCAAATTATGTTTAAAAAATACCACATTTTTTGATAGTTTTTTTGCATAGTTTTGTTCCAAAAATAACTCTTTTCAAAGTTAATGAAATTTTTTGGTTTATCACTCATTTGAGAGATACAACTCCAGAATAGTGCGGAAACACAGCAGCATAAGGATTGATAAAGAATTGGCCAAGTTATAGATCAACAAGTAATGACTATTTTTTTGGTGAAAATTAAAAAGTTAAATAGCTATTAATTAATAGAAACTTTATAAAATAAAGGAACTATGGCTTGCTTATATAGATTTAAGTTTAACTTAAAAAATGAGACTATTGCAAAGTTTACAGCTTATCTAGAAGACGATTTATGCCAACTTTAGTGCCATTTTTCTTGCTTTTTTCCATTTCTTTTGTAAAAATCAATTTTGTTCCAGACATAACTCTTTTCAAACTTGATAATATTTTATGGCCAAATACTCATTTGATGTATTGTTTTTCAACTTAGTGCGGAAAGTGGGTCTCAAAACTTTTGGTTCATAAATGGACAAATTATTTTTAGAAAACATCACTTTTTTAGACACTTTTTTGTATAGTTTTGTCTTTTGGATAACTTTTGTAAAAGTGAACGGATTTTTTTTGTTTTTTAACTCATTTGAAATGTTAAAGTTAGGAAAAAGGGGGAAACTTAATAGAATTTAAATTAATAAAGAATTAGCAAAGTTATGGTTTAATAAGTGATGACCATTTTTTTCGTAAAAATTAAAAAGTTAGATAGATATAACCTTATTAAAACTTCATAAAACTAAGTTTATATAGTTTTTTTTACATAGATTTAAGTCTAACTTAAAAAAAGAGGCTATTGCGAATTTTATAGCTTATCTATAAAACGATTTATGCAAATTTTAGTGTCATTTTTCTTGCTTTTTTCTATTTCTTTTGTGAAAGTCAATTTTGTTCTAGACATAACTTTTTTCAAACTTAATTAATTTTTATGTTTAAATAGCCATTTGATGTATTTTTTTTCATTTTAGGAGGGAAATCAAATTTCGAAACTTTTGATATATAATTGGCCAATTTATTTTTAGAAAACATCGCTTTTAAGACACATTTTTGCATAGTTTTGTTCCAGAAATAACTCTTATCAAAGTTAGTGAAATTTTATGGTTTATGACTCATTAGAAAGATACTAACATAAAATAAGGGGGAAACACAGCAGTATTAAGATTGATAGCGAATTAGTTAAGTTATGGGTCAACAAGTGATGACTATTTGTTTGTTAAAAATTAAAATGTTAAATAGCCATTACTTAATGGAATCTCTATAAAATTATATAAATATAGTTTCTTTTATATAGATTTAAGTCTAATTTAAAAAGTCAAACTATTGCGAAGTTTATTGCTTATTTGCGGAGCGGATTATACTAATTTTAGTGACAATTTTCTCATATTTTTTTCATTTTTTACACAAATATCGGTTTTGTTTTCAACATAACTGTATTCAAACTTGATTAATTTTTATGGTTTAATGTTCAGTAAATGTATTCTTTTCTAACTTAAGAGGAAAAAATAGCTTTTAAATTTTTTTACTAAAATTGACAAATTCACCTTTTAAAAATATCAATTTTTTGAACACGTTTCGTTAAGGTTTGCTCTAGAAATATTTCTTTTCAAAATTATAAAAAATTTTGTTTTATTACTTATCTAGAAGGTACAAATATGGAATAAAAAAGAAATTCAATATTAAAAAGGTTAATAAAAAATTAGTTATGTTATGAATCAAAAGATGATAATCATTTTTGTTAGTAAAAATAAAATTTTCCTAATGTTTTAACCTTAATAATGGTTGTTTAAAGTAACAAAAACTAAATTTAGAATAAAGTTCAAAGCTTAACTTTAAATTTGAAACTATAACAAAGTTTTTAGCTTTAAAATGATAAAACTTATCTTAGGTATTCATTTTTTGCTATTTTTTATTTTACAATTGTAAAATTAAGGTAAATATATAGTTAATGGAAGAATGATATTAAATCGTTTATATCAATCTTACAAATATAGTAGAAGATCAATTAAATATTTGTTTGGAATGATTCAAACATTCATTTTTATTTACCTTTAGATATTAATAAAATTCTTTTTGTTTCGTAATTTTTTTATTAAACTAAATAGTTTCAATAAATGTAAACGTTATGAAATGATTCTCAACCTTAGAAATATTTCATATGTTTTAACAATGTATTTCGGGTTATCTTCTTTCTCCAGAAATGTCTAATTTAGTGAAACAATTTTTTTATACACATACTTTGATTAATAATTTAGTATAAAAATGCTTTAATAAAAAATATGCTCTGCGGACCAACCCTGACCAGCCGAAGGCGGGTCTAAGGCTGGTTTATACAAAAGACAATTTATTAGAGTATTTTTAGTTAATAAAGTGACTCCATATGGAAGAATTTCATTTTAAAATGTTATTTCCTTGAAATTATTTACAAAAAGGAATATATTCTTGAGTCATTTATTGTAATAAAAGTACATTTTTAGGTAATTATTCAAGTATATTCAATAAATGGTCCATCCGTTTTATAAAAATTTTAATAAAAACGAAGTCATATAAATTAGTTTTATTATAAATAAACTAAATTCAAATATTATTTCAAATATAAATATAGTAAACATATTACCAAAAAGGGATTAAAAAAATGACTATAAATAAGAAATTTTTGATGATTTCCATCATTTATCTGTATTACCATATCATAATTGATTGCCTTAACCTAAAATTACTAAAAATTATATTTTAGGGGTTTTTTCATAGAGGATAAGGAATATTATTAAAAACATACATTGTGAAAAATTAAGTTAATCATTATTAATTGTAAGTATGATGTTGTTAATTATATTTAATATCCATAATAGGTGGTAAAGACCAAATAAAAATTTTACTATATATTTAAGATTATCTTTATCTAACAATAATATTCTTATGAAGGTCCTTTTAAAGCATTTTCTATAAATATTTGGTAAATTAAATAACTAAATATTTTTATAAATCGTATCTAAAAATCTAATGAATTGTCTTTTGTATAAAAAACTACCTACAGAACCATAATTTACTTGAAATTATTTATTGAAATTTTGTATATATTAAGACATAAATTTTGAAACACCTTTTTAATAATTTTAAAATTTTGATGGACATTAATTGTTAATCACCTAAGAGTTTTTCAAAAAATCCGTTTAAAATATTTAATAAGTAACTTTTTTTTACTTATTAATTTTAAATGATATTATATTTAATTTAAAGATCACATTCTCTTCTGTATTTTTATTATAATATCATTTTTAGAAGTTGATTTTAAAAAATTTATGAATATTATAATATGAAACATTTGTAAAATAAATATAATATCATTTAGAAATAATGAGTAGTTAAAAATAAAAGTTACTGATTAAATATTTCAAATTGTATTTTAAAAAAAACATAAATTTTTAGGTGATTGACAATATATGTCCACAAAAATTTTGTCTATATTAAGACATACTTGTTGAAACACTTTTTTAATAATTTTTAAAGAAACATAAATTTTTAGGTGATTAACAATATATGTCCACAAAAATTTTGTCTATATTAAGACATACTTGTTGAAACACTTTATTGATAATTTTAAAATTTTGATGGACATTAATTGTTAATCACCTAAGAGTTTTTCAAAAAAATCCGTTTAAAATATTTAATAAGTAACTTTTTTTTACTTATTAATTTTAAATGATATTATATTTAATTTAAAGATCACATTCTCTTCTGTATTTTTATTATAATATCATTTTTAGAAGTTGATTTTAAAAAATTTATGAATATTATAATATGAAACATTTGTAAAATAAATATAATATCATTTAGAAATAATGAGTAGTTAAAAAATAAAAGTTACTGATTAAATATTTCAAATTGTATTTTAAAAAAAACATAAATTTTTAGGTGATTGACAATATATGTCCACAAAAATTTTGTCTATATTAAGACATACTTGTTGAAACACTTTTTTAATAATTTTTAAAGAAACATAAATTTTTAGGTGATTAACAATATATGTCCACAAAAATTTTGTCTATATTAAGACATACTTGTTGAAACACTTTTCAAATTGGATTTTTAAAAAAACATAAATTTTTAGGTGATTAACAATATATGTCCACAAAAATTTTGTCTATATTAAGACATACTTGTTGAAACACTTTATTGATAATTTTAAAATTTTGATGGACATTAATTGTTAATCACCTAAGAGTTTTTCAAAAAATCCGTTTAAAATATTTAATAAGTAACTTTTTTTTACTTATTAATTTTAAATGATATTATATTTAATTTAAAGATCACATTCTCTTCTGTATTTTTATTATAATATCATTTTTAGAAGTTGATTTTAAAAAATTTATGAATATTATAATATGAAACATTTGTAAAATAAATATAATATCATTTAGAAATAATGAGTAGTTAAAAAATAAAAGTTACTGATTAAATATTTCAAATTGTATTTTAAAAAAAACATAAATTTTTAGGTGATTGACAATATATGTCCACAAAAATTTTGTCTATATTAAGACATACTTGTTGAAACACTTTTTTAATAATTTTTAAAGAAACATAAATTTTTAGGTGATTAACAATATATGTCCACAAAAATTTTGTCTATATTAAGACATACTTGTTGAAACACTTTTCAAATTGGATTTTTAAAAAAACATAAATTTTTAGGTGATTAACAATATATGTCCACAAAAATTTTGTCTATATTAAGACATACTTGTTGAAACACTTTTCAAATTGGATTTTTAAAAAAACATAAATTTTTAGGTGATTAACAATATATGTCCACAAAAATTTTGTCTATATTAAGACATACTTGTTGAAACACTTTATTGATAATTTTAAAATTTTGATGGACATTAATTGTTAATCACCTAAGAGTTTTTCAAAAAATCCGTTTAAAATATTTAATAAGTAACTTTTTTTTACTTATTAATTTTAAATGATATTATATTTAATTTAAAGATCACATTCTCTTCTGTATTTTTATTATAATATCATTTTTAGAAGTTGATTTTAAAAAATTTATGAATATTATAATATGAAACATTTGTAAAATAAATATAATATCATTTAGAAATAATGAGTAGTTAAAAAATAAAAGTTACTGATTAAATATTTCAAATTGTATTTTAAAAAAAACATAAATTTTTAGGTGATTGACAATATATGTCCACAAAAATTTTGTCTATATTAAGACATACTTGTTGAAACACTTTTTTAATAATTTTTAAAGAAACATAAATTTTTAGGTGATTAACAATATATGTCCACAAAAATTTTGTCTATATTAAGACATACTTGTTGAAACACTTTTCAAATTGGATTTTTAAAAAAACATAAATTTTTAGGTGATTAACAATATATGTCCACAAAAATTTTGTCTATATTAAGACATACTTGTTGAAACACTTTTCAAATTGGATTTTTAAAAAAACATAAATTTTTAGGTGATTAACAATATATGTCCACAAAAATTTTGTCTATATTAAGACATACTTGTTGAAACACTTTATTGATAATTTTAAAATTTTGATGGACATTAATTGTTAATCACCTAAGAGTTTTTCAAAAAATCCGTTTAAAATATTTAATAAGTAACTTTTTTTTACTTATTAATTTTAAATGATATTATATTTAATTTAAAGATCACATTCTCTTCTGTATTTTTATTATAATATCATTTTTAGAAGTTGATTTTAAAAAATTTATGAATATTATAATATGAAACATTTGTAAAATAAATATAATATCATTTAGAAATAATGAGTAGTTAAAAAATAAAAGTTACTGATTAAATATTTCAAATTGTATTTTAAAAAAAACATAAATTTTTAGGTGATTGACAATATATGTCCACAAAAATTTTGTCTATATTAAGACATACTTGTTGAAACACTTTTTTAATAATTTTTAAAGAAACATAAATTTTTAGGTGATTAACAATATATGTCCACAAAAATTTTGTCTATATTAAGACATACTTGTTGAAACACTTTATTGATAATTTTAAAATTTTGATGGACATTAATTGTTAATCACCTAAGAGTTTTTCAAAAAATCCGTTTAAAATATTTAATAAGTAACTTTTTTTTACTTATTAATTTTAAATGATATTATATTTAATTTAAAGATCACATTCTCTTCTGTATTTTTATTATAATATCATTTTTAGAAGTTGATTTTAAAAAATTTATGAATATTATAATATGAAACATTTGTAAAATAAATATAATATCATTTAGAAATAATGAGTAGTTAAAAAATAAAAGTTACTGATTAAATATTTCAAATTGTATTTTAAAAAAAACATAAATTTTTAGGTGATTGACAATATATGTCCACAAAAATTTTGTCTATATTAAGACATACTTGTTGAAACACTTTTTTAATAATTTTTAAAGAAACATAAATTTTTAGGTGATTAACAATATATGTCCACAAAAATTTTGTCTATATTAAGACATACTTGTTGAAACACTTTTCAAATTGGATTTTTAAAAAAACATAAATTTTTAGGTGATTAACAATATATGTCCACAAAAATTTTGTCTATATTAAGACATACTTGTTGAAACACTTTATTGATAATTTTAAAATTTTGATGGACATTAATTGTTAATCACCTAAGAGTTTTTCAAAAAATCCGTTTAAAATATTTAATAAGTAACTTTTTTTTACTTATTAATTTTAAATGATATTATATTTAATTTAAAGATCACATTCTCTTCTGTATTTTTATTATAATATCATTTTAGAAGTTGATTTTAAAAAATTTATGAATATTATAATATGAAACATTTGTAAAATAAATATAATATCATTTAGAAATAATGAGTAGTTAAAAAATAAAAGTTACTGATTAAATATTTCAAATTGTATTTTAAAAAAAACATAAATTTTTAGGTGATTGACAATATATGTCCACAAAAATTTTGTCTATATTAAGACATACTTGTTGAAACACTTTTTTAATAATTTTTAAAGAAACATAAATTTTTAGGTGATTAACAATATATGTCCACAAAAATTTTGTCTATATTAAGACATACTTGTTGAAACACTTTATTGATAATTTTAAAATTTTGATGGACATTAATTGTTAATCACCTAAGAGTTTTTTCAAAAAAATCCGTTTAAAATATTTAATAAGTAACTTTTTTTTACTTATTAATTTTAAATGATATTATATTAATTTAAAGATCACATTCTCTTCTGTATTTTTATTATAATATCATTTTTAGAAGTTGATTTTAAAAAAATTTATGAATATTATAATATGAAACATTTGTAAAATAAATATAATATCATTTAGAAATAATGAGTAGTTAAAAAATAAAAGTTACTGATTAAATATTTCAAATTGTATTTTAAAAAAAACATAAATTTTTAGGTGATTGACAATATATGTCCACAAAAATTTTGTCTATATTAAGACATACTTGTTGAAACACTTTTTTAATAATTTTTAAAGAAACATAAATTTTTAGGTGATTAACAATATATGTCCACAAAATTTTGTCTATATTAAGACATACTTGTTGAAACACTTTATTGATAATTTTAAAATTTTGATGGACATTAATTGTTAATCACCTAAGAGTTTTTCAAAAAATCCGTTTAAAATATTTAATAAGTAACTTTTTTTTACTTATTAATTTTAAATGATATTATATTTAATTTAAAGATCACATTCTCTTCTGTATTTTTATTATAATATCATTTTTAGAAGTTGATTTTAAAAAATTTATGAATATTATAATATGAAACATTGTAAAATAAATATAATATCATTTAGAAATAATGAGTAGTTAAAAAATAAAAGTTACTGATTAAATATTTCAAATTGTATTTTAAAAAAAACATAAATTTTAGGTGATTGACAATATATGTCCACAAAAATTTTGTCTATATTAAGACATACTTGTTGAAACACTTTTTTAATAATTTTAAAGAAACATAAATTTTTAGGTGATTAACAATATATGTCCACAAAAATTTTGTCTATATTAAGACATACTTGTTGAAACACTTTTCAAATTGGATTTTTAAAAAAACATAAATTTTTAGGTGATTAACAATATATGTCCACAAAAATTTTGTCTATATTAAGACATACTTGTTGAAAACACTTTTCAAATTGGATTTTTAAAAAAACATAAATTTTTAGGTGATTAACAATATATGTCCACAAAAATTTTGTCTATATTAAGACATACTTGTTGAAACACTTTATTGATAATTTTAAAATTTTGATGGACATTAATTGTTAATCACCTAAGAGTTTTTCAAAAAATCCGTTTTAAAATATTTAATAAGTAACTTTTTTTACTTATTAATTTTAAATGATATTATATTTAATTTAAAGATCACATTCTGTTATGTATGTTTATTATAATATCATTTTTAGAAGTTGATTTTTAAAAAATTTATGAAGATTATAATATGAAAAATGGTAAAAGAAATAGATATCATTTAGAAATAATGAGTAGTTAAAAATAAAAGTTACTGATTAAATATTTCAAATTGTATTTTAAAAAAAACATAAATTTTTAGGTGATTGACAATATATGTCCAACAAAATTTCTGGCTATAGATAAGACCATACCTTGGTGAAACACTTTTTTTAATAATTTTAAAGAAACAAAACCGAAATTTTAGGTGGTTAACAAATATATGTCCCACAAACTTTTGTCTATATTAGACATACTTGTTGAAACACTTTGATTAATTTTAAAATTT